>CM053604.1:93020643-93048653 GCA_028646535.1 Procyon lotor
TTCATGGGTACAACCCCATTCCTAACCTGGGGGCCTCCTTTGGCAGGCCTCCTGACTGGGGCCATTTTCAAGTTCCTTGGCTGAGAACTCGACCTCCTTAGTGGGTGATAGGAATTGGGCATCACTAAGGTACTTGTCTCTATTCTGACTCAGTACTTTTCCACTCCTGGTTCTTCTTCTTCTCCCTCCTCAGGCCACATCCTTAGTCCATAAAACCACAGGAGCCTTTTGTTCAGGACTCCTCAGCAGTAAGATGATTCCATTCTTTTCTCTTGGGCTACATAACATCTGACCTGCCTTTACCTAGTACCATTACATAAGGAGAAAATAGGACAAGCAAGGTTCTTTGTTTTAAGACATCAGGACTGGGGGTTTTTGTTAGCAAAGTACACTTATATATGCCACATTATTATCACCATGTAATTAAATTAGAATCAATTATAAGAAGATAACTTGAAAAATATGTAAGTATACGCATGGATTTAATACACATTTTAAACAACTGATCACTAAAAATCTCATTGTATAGAATAGAAATAATTTGAACTATTAAGGTTCATATATGTATATGTGTGTATGTATGTATATAAATATGATATACATATTATTCACTTAAACAGTAATTAAAAGGAACATTTAGATTTTAAATGGCATAAAGAAAACTAAAATTGTTCACTAAATGAGCCCAAATTTAAGAAGTTAGAAAAAAGAATAGTGTAATAAACCCCAAAATAGTACAATAATGGAGATAATAACAGGAGCTGAAAATCATGCCAAAATAATTACATAAGAGAGATGAGGAAGAAAAAGTGATTTCTAAAAAATTAATTAAGTCAGCAAATCTTTGTCAAAATTAATAAGCAGAAAAACAAGATAGAAGGCTGAAATAGCAATATTAAGGTTTGTGGAATAAAATAGCCATGAAAACTGCAGAAATGAAACTTAAGATGATGATATTTCTAAAAACCTTTATTACAATAAACTTCACATTTAAAGATCAGATATCATAGTTTACTTATTACTATATGTACATGTACATACAATATATAACTTACACATAGTCTAAAAGAAATAGATTACATGGCTATTGACCTTTAATGCAAATTAAAATCTTCACACTAAGAAAATATAAGCTGAAATGCTAATAAGATTCTTTGACATAAAAATAATACCAATCTCAAATAAATCACTATAATAAATAACACCTTAGCAACACAAACAACTCCAAACACATTTGAAGTTATTTGCTTGATAACAAAGTCAGCTGAAGACGAAATGAGGAAAGAAAGTTTGAGGGCAATCTCATCCACAAGTATAGAGGCTAGAGTTCTATCTACTTAAAACACTAGCCAATTGATTATGGAAATGCATAAAAAAAAGATAATGCATGGGAGTTTGGTGGTTGCCAGAGGCAAGGGGTGGGAGTTAGGAGAAGAGGGTCAAAAGGTGAGTAAAAAAAAATTAAAAAAAAAAAGAAAAAGGGATAATATATCATGATCAGGTTCTAAAAGCAACAGGGCACCATGGCCGCCCCCTATCCTGGCCCACCCCCATCAAGGAAAAATGGGAAATATCTGGAAATGCTGTTCTGAGATTGCTAAAGGGAGATCCACATTCATATTCCAGCCCCAAATTTACTGGGAGAATTGCTACAAGATAAATGCCACACTCATTTTTCAATAATTATTCAGCATCCTTAAAAACAATTCTTCAACTTAAATACACCCAAATTACATCATCAATTAATGACCAAAATAATACCCTGGATATTTTTCCTGACTGGGATGATCCCCTAACTTGAATCACTGGAATAAAATACAGTTTACATCTTGTACTATTATCTAATTAAATTTACATGTTAAATATATTCAATTAATTCTACATTGTTACACAGGATTATTACCTTAACACCATATATGTTAAACTAATTATATATTCCTTTTGCACTCCAATTAAAACAGATATATATTTTAATTATAATTTTAAATACAGTGTCCAGATAACACCCATAGTTACATTGCATACCACCAATGCTGTGCATAATATTTTCTGTCATGGTTGTGCTGCATCTTTACCTCTTTTTTTTTTTTTTTTTTTAAGATTTTATTTATTTGACAGAAACACAGCGAGAGAGGGAACACAAGCAGAGGGAATGGTAGCAGGAGAAGCAGGCTTCCTGCCGAGCAAGGAGCCTGATGCGGGGCTCGATCCCAGGACGCTGGGATCATGACCTGAGCCGAAGGCAGACGCTTAACGACTGAGCCACCCGGGTGCCCCGCATCTTTACCTCTTATTCCTTTCTGTTTCCTTGGCTTTGACCCAGATCTCTTCCCTTCTCCCTGCAGTCACATCAATACTACTTTCTCCCTCAAGATGCCACATCGTATTTGTCATATGTCCCTACCAAGTCAAGATCTCTGGAATGCACATATATTACCACCTAGCCTTAAAAAAATTATCTTATAAAAAAAAAAATTATCTTATAATCGCTCTTAATTTTCTCATGCTTCACCATCTATTGAGTTACTTGATAAGATTGGTATCTCTTGGATTTTCTACTTGTTTTCTCAAACTATTAAGTGTTCTTCTGTTGGCGAGAAACAAAACAAAACCAAAATAAACAAAAAAGCTACCTCATTTGTTAATTTTTTATGAAGACAATTAACTTTACCTTTCTAGTATCTACTCATACTTTAAAGGTTTTTGTGTGTGGTATACTTTATTGATTGTTTCTCCATTTCCCAATAGCATCCTTGAGGAGTTCAACATCAATATGGGAAAAAAAGATGTTGGATTTTTACCTCACATGATGTTTTCCTCCACTTACCTCAACTACTCGCACCTACATTTGTACTTGAATTCTTGTCAGATCAACACACTGATTAACTTTGTATTGGAAACTGAGATGAGCCTGATCGTTCACAATTATTTGAGGTATTTTCATAGTAACCATTCAGTTGTAAGCAGTATGATTCAATGCTGGGAATCAGTTAACCTACTACCAAGTGGTATCATGTAACAAAAGCCAAATCTCAGAGTGAATTCCACATTACCAGGAAATGTTATTGTTATTTAGGCACAAAAATAATTATTACATGATTCTGGAAGCTCAATGAATTCCAAGTGTGGTGTCCTTCTATGCTCTCCAGTAAAACTGAAGAGTTCACATAAGTCACATGCAACAAAATTCTAGCAAAAGAATTAAGTGAACTTTTTAATCAATGCCAGGTGACACAGAAATTCATAGAATTGAAGGCCGAAGGACTGATTTTTGTAATGTCTCTAGTTTCTTATACTTTGTAATGGCACGGAAGTGCCTTTGTATTTTTAGTGGTCTGCACTTCTTGATGATTATTCAAGTTAAAAATCCTTACAAATATCCATTACACCAATAAATCCTTAGTATAGACAGCAGTGAGTTTAAGTACAATATTTTCTGTAGTTATATTTTGAGAATAAACTTTTTATTTTAGTTTTGACATATTAAATAACCACATAGGAAGGGTCTATATCAAATTATGTAAATTCAAACATTAGTTAAAAGATGAAGCATGAGACCCAAGAATTCAGGCTTCGATAGGCAGACTGATTAAAGTGCTGGGTACCAGTGATAGTAGAAATATAATTGCACAGGTATTTTTTTAATTAGGAATTATTATTATATGTTAGGGCATAGGCTGAGTGGTTTCTTCCAAACTCATTATTTTCCTATGAGTAGGGTTGGCCTATAATTCATAATCTAAACCTATGTAATTTTGAAAGGAAAAGTTATAATCACTAAATAGTCTTGGGAGGCAACATGCTTATCACTATTTCAAGCAACCTGGGATAGAAAGTCATTTAGAGTGCATAATTTATAGAACATGGAGTTTCTCCAAAACACGATGTGTGTTATATTAGAAATTTTTGTGCAAGCTATCACCAACACACTAGCATGCTGGGATGGAGTCTCCTTACTGACCACAAAAGTCACTTTTCTTCTCCCTGAAATTAAACTAAATTGCCCAAATTTATTTAGTTATGGTAATACGACTGATCTCTAGTCAATAGAATGTGAACAAAAAAATGTGTGCTATTGCTGTCATTTTCTCTCCTCTGGCTGATTTGGCAACAGAATAATGATCCAGTGGTCTGGAATGGCCTCATATTGAAGACAGCAGAGGTCCTCAGCTTTGGCCCGTGAATGACTATGAAAATTTACTTTTGTCCCCCTACCAACTACCCTGAATCATTACATGAGTGCTACTCTTCTATGTGAACCACTACACACTGGAATCTATCAGTCATGGTATCCTTGCATTCCCTGACTTAGTAACCTTCTGTTTTGAATCTCAATCATTCGCCTATATTTAAGGATTCAAACACCAAGTTCCTGGGACACTTAGTTTTCACTGTGTCTCTACATGTCTTTGTTATTTCCACCGTTACCTTACTTTCTGTGTAGGAAAAAATATTCTTCAAGGGCGCCTGGGTGGTTCAGTGGGTTAAAGCCTCTGCCTTAGGCTCAGGTCATGATCTCAGGGTCCTGGGATCTAGCTCCACATCGGGCTCTCTGCTCAGCAGGGAGCCTGCTTCTCCCTCTGCCTGCCTCTCTGCCTACTTGTGATCTCTCTCTCTGTCAAATAAATAAAATCTTAAAAAATATATATGTATATATTCTTCAGATATATATATATATATATTCTTCAGATTTTATATATATATTATATATATTTTATATATATATTATATATATATAGATTCTTCAGATTTTCCTGGGGTTTATTCCCAGCATTGAATCATATGCCACATTTGCCTCACTGGGTGGCAGGACAAAAATCACCAAATCCCACAAACCGGGACACCTTTACCCCTCAGATTGCAAAATGGCGTTAGTGAAATGGGAAGGTATTTTTGATATAGTAGTCAGACTGGTATTTGAGTTGATCATTGAATCATATGAAATAACAAGCCATGCGAAGCCGGCAGAAAGAATTTTACATGACTTTGTTAATACCGCAAAACTCAATTCCTTGCAATTTCTACAGGAAGCCAAGAACACTCAGGGAACGGATCCAACCCTAAAGATTTAGAGTTGTGGGAGTAGCAAAACTCTATCAGCTATATTGTTTGAGAGGGGGAAAAAAGCAGCATTTTATTGGTATTTCATTTAAGTACTGTTATATACAAGTGTTTCTATTACTTCTTATCATCTGCAGTAATACATCTTTATAAGTATAATTGAATAAAGTGCCACTATCCTTATATTCCCTGCCTAGTTAATGACTCTAATACTAATTGAAAAGCTCCTGCAGTGTCATAATTCTATCAATAAATCTATGTATTTATAGCACTACTATCAGCAGAGTATCTCATTGTTTTGACCTGGTGCCATTTTAGCAACAGGCAATAAAAAAAGGGGAGGAATAATATCTTGCAGAGCAAACCTTCCTGCTGCTTATGCACACATATTTTTCAGGTCTAGAAAAATAGTACTTTTTAAACCTTTTTAACTTTTGGAGAACTCGATTTTATTGTTCTTAATTTATATATTTCTTGATAATCATGTTGTAAGACTATCTGTAAGTCGTCCATGTGAACATTTTATTTTCCTTTTGGTCATTGACCTTCTGTTGTACAATATGATTTTAATTACATTTCGGAGATTTTTTAAAAAGTGCTTAATAGCAATTTTAGCATTGCTCGCCTAAGGCTCTCTCTCCTATTCACCCTTTCCATCGTTACTAATATGATTTTCATAGTTTGTAACCTGTTTTCAACATTTAACTGTAAATCCAGGTAGGGGCAGGGAGAGTTCATGTCTGAAAAATTGGTAGTTTTTATTCTGACATTTAAACTGTTTTTGTTTATGTAGCACATATAGCTTTCTTGCACAATGAAACAAGTATTGCATAGAATTAATAGGATTCTATTTTGAAGCTGATTCTCCTATTTAGCTTAATACGATTTGTGGGAGTAAAACTTATGTATTGCTTACTGAATATGTATTTGGTGTCAAGGAGAATGTTATACACTGATGATCAAATAGTGACCAAAGCTGACATGTGACTCCTGTTCTCATGGTGATTAGCCAAGAAAGCAGTGGAAAGGGAGACAGCATTAGATAATCAAATATACAATGATTATTTAATAGCTATTATGTTAAATTTACTAAAAATTTGAGTACAATTTTTTAAGAAAACAGATGTTTGTGACAGAAAATATTGCAGAGTCTAAGCCTAGCCTGGAACATAAGGCAATATGTTCCTAGGAAGGTAACTGTAGTTTGAGATCTGATTGGTGAGTGCAGGTAGGAAAATGGGGTGAACAGAGGAAGCTAGTTAGTAATCTATGTAACAGAAGAGCATGGTTAATGATGATAAATCAGGAAAACATTCGATGTTTAAAAAATGGAGAAAGGTCTCCTACATCTGTGCTTAATTGATGAAAAGGAGATTGGACCAGAGAAGATGGACGGAGTCAGCATCAAATGAACAGATTATACAGAGTTTATGGGAGAGTAAAGTATGTAGATTTTACATCAAGTGTAATGGATAGGTGCATGGAGGGTTTAAGCATGATGTGACATGCTTCTGAAGGGGATGATTCTGACGGCTGAACCTGGAAAGTTCAGAAAGGAGTAATGAGATTAGGGGTGCTGATTGTGTAGAGGACTTTGGAAAGCCATGACAGCTGTTGAGACGAAAAACTGACAGTGATTTGGATGCATGTAGCTGAAAGACTATGGTGCTAAGACATTGGGGAGGGTATGTGCTATGGTGAGTGCTGTGAATTGGGTAAGACCGATGAATCACAGACCTGTACTTCCAAATTAATAATACATTATATGTTAATTTAAAAAAGTTCTTAGATTAGAGATCTATTTTGTACTTAAAATTAGCAAGATTCTGATTGAAGGAGGAAAAGGTGGTGATGTTAATTACAAAGGTGCTGGCAGGGTGATCAATGATAATAGGCTAAGAGGCATTACTCTAACTCCTCTACTTAAATTTCTTTCTCGGGTTTCTAAAGCCACAGCAACAGAGGCATACTGGGACAGTGATTATGGAGCAGGTACTGTAGTATGGACTGCCGTATTTTCCAATTCCAATTCCACTACTCAGAAGACATGAACTCTTAACCTTAACCTCAGTTTCTTTTTCTATAAACTGTGATGACAATAACTGCATGTTGCTCAGAGTATCAGTATATGGATTGAAAGCACAGCATAGAAATATACATATTTATACAATAATTGATCATTAACAAGTATACAATGAATGTTAGCTACCAAATTCAACCCTATCTACTATATTCTATTACTATAGACTATGAACCTTTGTTAATCCCTGCTCATCTCTCTAAGATCACCTAGGGATACTCTCTCCTTTGCACCTGGCACTGCAGGGACAGACACCATCTACCTCTTCTTTTCTTTGGAATCTGATGATCTCTTCTGCCTCAGTGCCTGTTTTGTAGGATGCCAGGAACTGTCTCCTGCTCCCTCCCCTCACCTGGTTAACATTTACCTATTCTTCAGGTCTCAGCTCAAATGTCAAATTCCTCAGAGAATCTACAGAAAGTTCCCTCTCTTATAACCCTCAGAATTTACTAATTTCTACAAATGGTAAAGTATTATTTATTTGTTTATTTGATCGATGCCCAGTATCTTCCACCAGACTGCAAATATATGAAGGCACAGGACATAATGCTTAAAAAACATCTCTCCAGAGCAGCAATTTCAATGTTGTCAAAATGATAGAAACTCAGTAGTTATTTATTGGGTAAATTAATTGCTACTCATCAAATAAATAGATGGAAAAGAATCTTGTTTGGGGATGAAGACTAAGTTTAGTTTTGGATATGCTTAATTTGAGAGGTTTGTGGACTATTTAAATGGAGATTTTGTTTTCCATTCTAAAATTATATTTGCTGATAGCAGGGAAAAAAAAAAAGCAAAGGATCATAAACTTCCTCTGAGTCAGTGGGCCTAAGGGCTCTCTAACAACATCGAGGATTTAGTATTCCTGAAGTCTTAAATAATAAGGTAGAAATCTTCAGAGAGCAATCACAAGAGACATAAGAAAATGGAGGTAATCACAATGAATAGGAATGTCACCTATCTCTATTAATAGATACACAGTCTATTAATTAATACACAGTATTAATAGATACCATTGTTTATTGGGATGGTAAGCACATATTAAGAGAACAGACATTGTTTAGTTCAGGATAATTTAGAATTGATTACCAAATAGCCTAAGAGTTTCAAATTTATAAAACTAACATTTTGTATTAAGAATTATTGTGTCTGTTTGCTATCTGATACATTTGCAATATTTAATAGAATATGGTATACAAAATATTTGCTTGAAAGTGATAGTATGAACTATTGAAAAAATTCGTGTCCTCCAAAATCAGGTACTGAAATTAGTAAGTTAAAATAATGAATGAAATTATTGGGAAAATAGAGACATCCATGCAAAATCTTTGTAATTTTTAACCAGAGCACTTTAAATAATTAATCATCAGAGTATAATAAAAAAAACTTTTCTATATCTCCACTGACATGCAACTTGAACCAGTTTTGAGGTCCTCCGTGTGGAATTCAATGTGACATGCAAGGAGTAGATCCCCACTCCAGACTGAGGGTATAACTTTCTGAGGAGAAAATCCTAGTGCCAGTGCTTGTTATTTTTTTCTTAAAGTTGAACTAAAATGTTAGTTTTACATGATATTTATTTAAATATATTTAAATCATAAATATATCTATTTCTGCTGAAGTTTATAACTGCATTACACTGATATCATTATCTGATTTGTCAATCATTTATAAACTATTTTTCATTATAGAAACACCTATTATAGCACATCAGACTATTGGAAACCTATTGGAAAATAGGTTCCAGAAATTGATCAGGCTTGGTTCCATAATCAAGATTTCAATGTCTTCAATGTCTTCAGTATATTAAATAAATAACGGAGTAAAGCAATAAAAAATTAGATATTGAAAAGAATATGGCAAATCTATATATGAAAATAAAAAAGATGCTCAGGTTAAATTGAAAGGGAAGAACCAGCCTAACCTTCAAGTGAGTATATAATTGACCAAGAGGAAGATGAAGTTAAGCAATTTCTTAGTGCAGGGTGGCCACCTGTAGAAGTTAGGAGGTCACGAGTTGTGGACATCTTTTCTCCTTCTTCCTCACAGTCCTTCCCATTTTTATTTCATCCTCAGCACGTGTATTTTTACTTCCCATTTCCAACAGTTTTCTTTCTCTTCTATTAGAAGTGATCACCTCTCACTAAATCTTTGTATTGGCAATATACCTGTTCAATTTTTGGAACAAAAGAAATGCAGCCTCAGTCTTGAGTAGAAACCTTATTATTTCTTCTTGCTTTTCCTCATTCCCTCTGTCATCATAGGACTACATTTTATTCTGCTCTCAAAATATGTTTCTCCCTTTTTAAAAATTTTTAATTTAGTAGCTAGTGATTAAAAGATTTAGGTAAATATTGTCCATCTTAAAAAGTATCACATCATCATACTGATGCATTTTTTCCCAAAATGATAAACCAAGCTATATCTCTGAAAAGTCTCCCTTTGCACAAGCATGAGAATAATGGAATGGATGGCAAAGGGAAGAAAAAAGAAGGCAGCACTGCCATATCCCTTAGGGCTATTGTTACTGCATTAGAGATTTTCCCAGAAAATATTGTTCTGGCCTTGAAAAAAAGCATTCCTTTCTTCCTCCCTTCCTTTCTTCCCTATTCATGCAATTGCTCAGTCAGCAAATTTTCACTTAGGGCTTACTATACTGGCTCAAATGCTAATATAGTGGTGAACAAAGCTGACAAAATCTTTGCTCTCAGGAATGAGCTAACATATTGTTAAAGGAGTTATATACTGAAGTTGTTTTATATTTAATGTGTATACCTTAAGCCACTTTGCATACAATAAATTAAAATAACCTTGTATAATAAAGTGATAGGGTCCATGAGTGTGTTTTATTATTGTGTTCTCAACACTTTTTTAAACTTTTTGTTTGGAAAGAACTTCAGACTTAAGAATTAAGTTTCAAAAACTGTACAGACAGTACTATTTACTCACATTTCCTTAATGAAAACAACTTTCATGACCATATACAAATTAAAGAAAGTAACATTGATATAACAGTAATAACTAATATACTGACTTTTTCCTGGTTTTTCCTGACTGACACTTTAAAAGAGTACTGGTCAGCTATGTTGCCCCTCAATTTGGCTTGGTCTGATGTTTTTTCATGAGTAGATTGATATTAGCATATATTTTTAGCAAGAATATCATGTAATTCCATGATTTCATCATATTCTAGCAAAAATATTTTTCAATGAATGTCAGGAGTTCCGTTATATCATTATATATTATTACTAATGATATGACTTTAACCCACTTAGCTACCCAGGCGCCCCAATGATATGACTTTAAATAGGTGCTTAAGGTAGTGCCTGTCAAACTTTTCTACTGTAAAATTACTAGTTTTCTTTTTGTAATTAGTAAATAATTTAGGGGGAGATAATTGAATGCATGCATCTTCTCCTTCATGATAATTTTTCCTTCTAATTTAGCATCAATTTTTAGTAGTCTTGTTTGCAACAGTTATTTTGAAGTTTTATCCCACAATACCATTTTAAGTAACAATTTAGTCTGATTTACTTTTTCATTTGTTTGTTTGTTTGTTTGGTTGGTTGGTTTTCTCTCATTTGCTCCCATGTCCTGATATGCATAGGATTTTTTTCCCACTAGTTGCCAGATAATTAGATTAAACAATTGTAATGTTTTCAAATGACATTAATTTTTCTAAGAGAAATTTAGTTCTCTTTTGAAACGAAGTATATGCAAATCTCCTTCTTGATTTCACTAGACAGTCAAATGATTCAAGACTCAATTTTCAGTCCTTGTGAGAGAATACCTATTTCTTTTATTTCCTCTTTCTCCTAGAGGATGACCTTCACGTATCTCCACCAAATGCAGGGATATTTACAGAGCCCTTCTTCTTGTTAAATGCTGATGTCTAATTTTTGCCTATATTGTAATTTTCAAACTGTCAAAGTCTCTGCTCAGCCTTTTGGTCATTCAGGAAATGCTTTATGCTAGAAACTTTTCACCTTTCACTCTATGCATTTGGGACTTGGGAATCAGCAAATTCCTTCCTAGAAAATTGCACAGATAATACCAGACTTAATTCTGCACAGTCTTCTTTTTCTCTGGTATTAATCCTTTCTCTGCTGCTTGTTCGGTAGCCCTAGAATCAAATGTGTTGTCTCCTCCTCTTCAGTGAGTCTGTTGCACGTTCTATTCCAGAGCTATCCCTTACAAATCTGCAGTTGGAATTGTAAGACACATATTAAAAGTTTTCCTTTGCTCCAAGAACTTAATCCCTCAAATGCTAGCTTTCTCATTTCTTTAAATAGCTGTTTCGTTTCTTTTGTCCAGCTTTAACCACTGCTTTTAGCACACAGTTTGATATGATACAACCTACCCTGTTATAGCCAGGAGTCAAAGCTCTAGCATGCCATTCTGAGTCAGGATTAGCCTGAGAGTTCATATATTGAAGTACTTAGCTATTATTACTGTTGTTACCATTATTGCTACTGTATCATTAAATATTTGTGAATCCATCAATATATATGTGTAAAATGCAGAGTAGAAATGAATGTCCTGTAAAACAGCGATTCACCACTTCCATTCAACATCCAGAGCTCATCCTCACAAGTGCCCTCCACGAATGTCTCCTTCTATCTTGATATTTGAACACATTTTCTGACTTCATGTGACATTCATTTTTACATTAGCGCCATAGATTATCTGTACATTACATGCCCAGAACTCAGTTCATCTTATAACAGGAATTTTGTATGCTTCAATCAACATCTAATGCAAAAATGAATCTCACATGAAGTCAGAAAATGTGCTTTTGCACATAATACATTATTGTTATTTGAACACATTTTCTGACTTCATGTGAGATTCATTTTTGCATTTTACATTAGTTTGACACTTGCATCCATCAGAGATCATCTAGTTTATATTTTATCAATTAGGATAACAATCTCAGTTATTATGAATGAAAACTATTATTCAAATTATTGTTAATATCTATATTCATTATCATACATCGATGACAATTCTAGATGTAGCTTGTAGTGAATCTGTGTAATTTATCTCTGGATAATTCATTGGTCCATTGAAGGACCTTGAGGGCATTGGGCTAAGTGAGACAGGTAAGACAAAACAAATACTGTATGAACATACTTATTTGTGAAGCCACAAAAAGCCAGATATAAAAACAGAGAGAAGGATGAGATTACCAAGATGTGGGAGGTGAGGGAAATGGGAAGATGTTGATTTTGTAAAGCATACAAAATTCCAGTTATAAGATGAACTGAGTTCTGGGCATATAATGTACAGATAATCTATAATCTATGGTACTTATAGTTAACAATAATGTATTATTTACTTGAAAGTTGCAAGAGAGTAGATTTTAAGTGTTCTCACCACACATACAAAAAAATGGCAATTATGCGAGATGATGGAGGTATTAACTAATTCTATTATGAGAATCATTTTGCAATATATTAGTGAACATATATTTTTAATGTTTGGACCATTGATATTTAACCAAAGCCTACTATTGTTTTACTTCTAAAAAGATATAACTATGAAAACATTGTAAACCTATTGAATGGGGAATAATGACTGCTATCTGTCCACCATGTCCTCTCATCTTTCTTTTCAAATTTCATTATAAAATTGTACAGCTGTAACACAGTTATAGCACCACTCTAGCTTTTCCTTATGCCATGCTTGGGAGCAAATATTTTCTGGCAGAGAAGAGACACATTACACTGCAATATACTCTTAATTTAATAAAATTAACAAAGAGTCCCTTGTATGTACTTTTGCACAGTGCTCTATGAGGTGCTTTTCCAGAGAATATTGCAAATTACTAAAAAGATGGTCAATATCTGTATGTGAAATGTGCTATTTTTCTCACAAATCTACTGTAAAACCCTGTAGACTTCATCTGGAATAGATGTGGGAAGAATGTGCACACAGACCCACATCTTTACCTTTGTGTTATTTAATTAAGAAATTTAATTTTCAATATTAAATCTAGGTGGCTTCTCTGCTTGTGTGGATTTTCAACTTCAGTATTCAACAAAATGAAGAAGAATGGAATATGTTAAAATTTTTGGATTGCATATTTACTTGTTAATTTGAAAGGGAGGCTTTAAAGCATGCACCAGATTTTTGGTATATTTTAAGCAAAACTGAAACTCGGGAAAAGACTCAAGAAATAATACAATAGTTTTGATTACATGTTTTATCTTTAATATATTCATTTCTTATTACACAGTACATTTACATAGAAGTCATTATACTTTCCCTCAAAAGCAGATGAGAAATCGATGAAAAGAAATGACTAGTACAGATAAATTTGAAGCTATTTTGTAGCAAGGTATTTATTACTATATATTTTATCTTGGTCAATGTTTAAAAGAAAACCTTTGATCCATTACAGTTTATCACTACTGTTGCATTGGTTTGAAGGCAGAAATCCAACATGTATAGTTCTGACCAGAATTAAGGTGGAGTTACCAAGTGGAGGCAATCATTTATTTTCCCACGTGTTAAATTATTTCTTGAACTGTGGAACAATTGGAAAGTTCTGCCTACCTCAAGATAACAGTGGAGCTGAAGTGTAAAAACAAACCAACAAACAAAGCAGACTCCTCCTTGACACCTGAGCCGGAGGATACAGCATCATGTCCATCTTTTATTTGCGGGGGCACTCCAGTATGTCTCATCCTTGAACTTGACCGTAGACAGAGTCTTTAGATACACTGATGGTGAACCTCAAGACATTTGTAAAGAAGAGTTTAAATTCAGAATGAAACTGAAAAAAGTATTGAAGTGTCTAGGCATAAGCAAAATTGAAATGGATTTTAACAATTTGCTGCTGCAAACATTCTTTAGCTTTTTAAAGACTTTTGAAAGTCAGTGTCTTTTCTCTTAGTTTAATTCTTTCCCTTACCTCCAACTTCTTGTCTGTGTACTCTTTCAAAAAATATTTCTTTTTTGGGGCGCTTGGGTGGCTCAGTGGGTTAAAGCCTCTGCCTTCGGCTCAGGTCATGATCTCAGGGTCCTGGGATCGAGTCCCACATCAGGCTCTCTGCTCAGCAGGGAGCCTGCTTCCCCCTCTCTCTCTAGCTGCCTCTCTGCCTACTTGTGATCTCTCTCTCTGTCAAATAAATAAATAAAATCTTTAAAAAAAATTTCTTTTTTAAGTAGTTTTATTGTGATATAATTGATATACAAGTAACAACATGTATTTAATGTGCATGATTTAATGAGTTTGGAAATATGCAAACACCTGTAATACCATCATTACAATCAAGATAACAGACGTACCCAACACTTCCCAAAGTTTCTTTGCATCTCCCTCACTCACTGTCTTTTGTGATAAAAATCCTTAACTTGAGATCTAACCTCTTAACAAATTCTGAAAGGGTAATAACATATTGTTGACCAGGCAACATGTTGCATAGCACATCTTTATAACTTATTCATCTAGCCCAATTTATCTAAATTTTTTATCTTTTATCTTTAATAATTTTTTATCTTTTTATCTAAAAATTACTACATAGATAAGTAAAGAACTCAAACAAACATTTCTCCACAAAAGATGTGCAAATCCCAACAGGTATATGAAAAGATGCCCAACATCATTAATTATCAGTGAAATGCAAATCAAAATTACAATGAGATATCACCTCAAACCTATTAGATTATTATCAATAAAACAACAAAAAGATAACCTAATTTATTTTTATTCAAAGTTTTGTTTATATCAGTATGGGTTTATGCATATTTATTTAACCTCTTGACTTGTAACCCAATGCCACACTATTTTGTATCTCAAATTATTCCAGCTCTAGTCACTAGGAGCTCCTGGTTACCTAAGATCTGGTTCCTCCTCTTGGAGAATGGTATTTAGAAACCAATATCCAAGTAGTATATGTGTTCTTTGCTACTGTGGTCACTGCTTTTAGATTTCTCAGTATACAAATCTGGAAGATTATATGTATATACTAATATATATACACACATTATATACAAATATTTCTGATCCATCAATCAAAAAGTTGTATTTATATATATTTTTAAGCTGGACACAATGTATGATTTATCTGATTCTAATTCAGTACAACAGGATTATTCTACTCATCCCCCCTTACATACCTGTATCTTCCTTCCATAGCGTTGAAACCTTGGTACCTACCATTTTCTATCCATTTACTTATTTGTTCAATCCTAGTAAGCATGTAAAGGAGGTTCACAATTGTTAACTTATATCCTCTCTTCCAAACGAGAAATAGATTTTTGGGTATGGTATCTCTGTACCATACAATTTCTTAGTTTTACATGTACAGTCAAACCATCATTTTCCAAAGCTACATAGGTCAATTTACTTTTTATCCAAACTCTTTCAGGAAGGTTCCATTATATAATAATAATAGAGTTGTACTAATTTTTTACAGTCTGCATTCCATCTTGAGATCCCCTGGCATCCTAGTTGCTATTTTAGAATTTGCATACACCTAAATTCACTCTTTATGATGTGCAATTCTATAGATTTTCACAAATTCTTTGAGTCATATTCCATTACCATGCAGAAGACTTACATACATCATCCAAAAAATTCCCTGTGCATCATTTTTTTTTAGTCAACCTTCTTCCAATTTTTGATAAACATTGTTCTGTTTTCTATTCTTACAGTTTTATATTTCCAAAAGTGTTAAACAGAGTCTATAATATGGAACCTTCTGGGTTTGTTTTCTTTCATTTAGCAAAATGTATTTGATACTCATTCATGTTGGTATATAATCAATAACATGTTCCATTTAACTGCATTCTTCGAATGGATGTTACCCGTTTATTTATCTGTTTTACTGCTGAAGAAAATTCTTATTGTTTCCAGTTTTGCCAAGAAAAAAATTTAATGCAATTTAATTTTTAGAGCATTTCTAAGTGTACAAAAAAGTACAAGGTTTACAGAAAGTGCAGAGTTCCTCTACACTCTTCCCTTCTCTCTCAGATTCCCTTATTATGTACATCTTGTATTAGGGCTGTACATTGTAACAATTGATGAACCAATATCGATATGTTATTTTTAACTAAAGCCTACTTTTTACAAATTTATATTTCACATTTTGTATTGTACCGTTCTGTGGAATTTGAGAAACATAGTGTCATATATCCACCATTACAGTATCATACAGAATAGTTTCACTGTCTTTTGTTTATCACTGTGATTTTTACATAGATAATAATGTCATCTGCAAACAGATTTTTCTCTCCTAATCTAAATATATTTTATCTCCTTTTCTTATTGCATTATATAGGACATTTTAAGCAAGATGTCGGAAGGAGTGGTGGGAGGGATAATCCTTGTCTTATTCAGGATACTAAGGGTAAATATCTCATTTCTCACCAAACACTGATTTTTGAAATAGTTTAGACCATTCCTTTTACTACTAACAAAAAATGCAAAGAGTAGCATAATCTGAATTTTAATGGGAATACAAACATATTTCAAAACAAAGAAGCAACTTCAGATTTAAGGGATATATCATTACTATTTGATTTACCCTAAATTTATGTATATATACATTTATATATACATATATACACAATTATATATACATATATACAATTATATATATATACATAAATTTATATGTGTGTGTGTGTGTGTATTTAAAGAGAGAGAGAGCGTGAGCAGGGGTTAGGGCAGGGGCAGAGGGAGAGGGAGAGAGAGAATCTTGAGCAGACTCCATGCCCGGTACAGAGCCCTATATGGAGCTCCATCTCACAACCCTGAGATCATTACCCGAGTTGAAATGAAGAATCCAATGGTTAACTGACTGAACCCCCCAGGTGCCCCAATTTACCCTAAAACAAAAGTTTAAACGTGAATAAGAGTCACTATTTTAATATGCATCTGATATAGAAATTCTGAATTTTGTTTATGTAGATATAACAATATTCTGTTCTAAATCAAGATTAATTTCTACTTTCACTCACCTTTCTGCTTTTATATGGATATTTTCTCATATTGATAGTGCTGACTTAAAAGTATTTTTTATTATGATGATAGTTAAATATCCATAAACCTATTAGTTCACATAAAGTTCCCATCATTATAACTTTTTTTAACTATAAAACCTAAATTTGGGTCGCCTGGGTAGCTCAGTGGGTTAAAGCCTCTGCCTTCAGCTCAGGTCGTGATCTCAGGGTCCTGGGATTGAGCCCTGCATTGGGCTTTCTGCTCCACAGGGAGCCTGGTTCCCTCTCTCTCTCTGCCTGCCTCTCTGCCTACTTGCAGTGCCATTCTCTCTCTCTGTGTCAAAAAAATAAATAAAATCTTAAAAAAAAAACCCTAAATTTATTTTAAATATGTATAAGCTACATAACAAAACCTCTGATATTCAAATTAACATAACTGTTTAAACATAATAGGTGATGTTTTTATTACTTAAAAGACTTCCTTATTATAAATATGGTACTGGTTACTCTACACAGTTGTTTTTAAGTTGCTGTATACATATGACTACACCCTTTATACATCTTATATTTCACTCCATCATTCTTTAACTAAATTACTGTGAAAGTTTGTTTATCACAGTGATAAACAAACAAAAGACAGTGAAACTATTCTGTATGATACTGTAATGGTGGATACATGACACTATGTTTCTCAAATTCCACAGAACGGTACAATACAAAATGTGAAATCTAAATTTGTAAAAAGTAGGCTTTAGTTAAAAATATAGATCTTACATTGAGATGCTACTGGTCCACGAGTTGGCATCTAAAATATACTTCTAATCTTTTCTCATTGGGCTATAACAATTACATAGTACTACTTTGGACCCAAGCTACTATAAATAAAAATATGTATTTAATCATTGAAATATCATGACTTCTTTGTTTGTTGTTTTGTTTTATTTGGGATATAACAGTAGCCTTCAGGTGGCTATTTAAAGTGTGCTTCACAGACACACAACATAATCATCAAGCATTATGAACATCACCTGGGATTTCTTAGAAATCCAGAATCTTGGAACCCCGGGGTGGCCTAGTCCTTTAAGTGTCTGACTTTGATTCAGGTCATGATCTCAGAGTCCTGGGATCAAGTCCCGCTTCGGGCCCCCCACTTAGTGGTGAATCTGCTTGTCTCTCTCCCTCTGTCCCTCCCCCTGCTTTGTTCTCTCACTCTTGAATAAATAAATAAGGTCTTTGGAAAAAAAAAAAAAACAGAATGCAGACTCTTGTGACAATTAAATCAGACTTTTCAAATTAATAGCACCCAATTATTTCATATATACATTGAATTTTGAGAGGCACTACTCTATAAGATCCACATGATAAAAACAATCTAGACTGTGTTTACGTAATTTACATTGTATTTTTAGCAGAAGCTCAAAAATTAAAAAGAGTCTGCTAGCAAAGTCTAGTATTGATTCATTTTTCAAAACATGGCCCCCAAATTTGGATTGTTATTTAGTATTGCCTAGAGATAACAATCAGGCATCCTTAAATGCATAACTGGACCTCTTAGTCTCTGCCTCAGAAAACAGAGGGGTCTTCATTCACTTAGGTATTTTAAAGTTTCCTTTAAGATTAGTTATTTAATTAAATCAATTATATTGATTAAATTAATTATTAAATTAATTATTCTTCTTTTATCATCTGTAAATACATTCTAGCTATCACAAGAGTTCTGTGAAAATTTTTCACTTTGCAAGTGCCCTTAATTATAGGTTACAACATTACGGTTTATATTTTATTGTGTAAAAGAGTACTTTGTTTATTTCTAAGTGTTTTAGCTTCTATGCATTTATAGTGACAACTAGATTAAGATGAAGAAAAGTGATATAAGAGAAGTGAGAAAGGTGAATGGGTTGATGAAAGAGAAAAAGAAAAAAAGAAAGAGAGAGAGAGAGAAAGAAGAAAGAAAGAAAGAAAGAAAGAAAGAAAGAAAGAAAGAAAGAAAGAAAGAAAGAAAGAAAGAAAGAAAGAAAGAAAAGAAAGAAGGAAGGAAGGAAGGAAGGAAGGAAGGAAGGAAGGAAGGAAGGAAGGAAGGAAGGAAGGAAGGAAGGAAAGGAGAGAGAAAAAGGGAGGGAGAAAGGAAGGAAGGAAAGAAGGAAGAGAAAGAGGGAGGGAGAGAGGGATGGAGTGAGAGAGAAAAAAAGTGAGAGGTGAGAGAGAAAGTAAGAAAGAGAAGGAAAAAGGATATCCACCTGGAAAAGAAAACACAAAATGTGGAATTTGGAAGAGAGAGACACCGTAAAGGAAGGTAGAAAAATAGGCCAGGGAGTATAGTTAGCAAAGAGGTAAGGGGGATGATGAGGAAGATAACATGGAAAGTGGGACTTACGGAGAGCAGTATCAAAAACAGTAAGAAATGTTGCTTTGTGTGGTGTGACTTCACTCCTACCCCATCTCCTTTAGAGGCATTCCATAAAAATAGTGATTTTTTTCTTGAAATTTTCATTTAGATTTGTATCCTTAATAAAAGAATTAGTGACAAAGAAAATCCAGTTTGTAACGGCACACAGGACTGCAAAATAAAGCTTAGTAAATTCATTTTAGGGAAAAACTATGCTACAAAAAAAAAAAAAGGTGGAAGCCCCACTGCCTCTTTCACATGAGAATGAGGTGTTTCGATCCGAACACTAACAGCAGTTCCACCATCTGATGCAGTGGTGTATCAGACACTCCCAGGAGGTTTACACAGGTAGTAGTGCTGGTGCCCTAACCAAGGACCTGAGGCACGATCTCTGCTGGCAAGGGCAGGTTAAGAATCATTATAATATGTTCCTTAAAATCTGGGTTCGAGATTAATTAATCTCTACTAGCTAAAATTAAATTAATATTATCTAAAAAATGAAATAGCTTTCTTCCAGGAACTGTTACTAGCTAAACCCCAAGACCTGACATTTACTGCCCACTTGCTTGTACTCACTAACCTTTGTCTTATGTTTTTCCTTAGGCTCTTTCTACCCACTTATCTCTTAAATCAGGTAAATGAAACCCCAAACCATCGCTCACCTGATGGCGACTGCCCTGACAAGACCTCTCTGTGACTCAGACCACCCAAACCACCAGATCTTTTGAGCTAAACCCCCAACCCATACCTGCGCCAAGTGGACCCTGATCGACCATGGAATGAGCTCTGGAGTGACCTACCATTACCTTTACCTCATTATAATACTAAAATCTTTGCCCATGGAGGAGCCTCAGCCTCTATAATGTAACTTACAACATACGTATAGGCATGTTTCTTTAAGGCACATGTGAGACTTTATGCCACCTCTCCATTCAATGACAAGGCTTCCCTACCTAAATACTCATCCTAGCCCTAAACAAAAGAGACACATTCATCCTTTTGATGGCTTAGAAGCCATTCCCTGTGATCTACTTATTTGCTGCAAATGAAAGTTTTCTTTACCTGGAAAGTGTAAGTTTCTGTGACTTACTAAGGAGCGAACTCAAGTCACATTGGTTTGTCTACATAACCACCTTTTCTGTGAGACTTGCACTTTCCCCTGTACCCAAACACAGAGATAACTGAGATTCACTCATATTAATTTCAACCACACAGCACTCAAAACAAACAAAACCTGCCTCAGAACCGTGTCAATTTGATCTTGCAACAGTATATTTAAGGAGTTCAAGGAAAATGCCTTCTTTACTTTCTTAATGGCTACCCTATCCACCTCCTCACACCCACCAGATACTCAGCCTCACCAAAAAGAAGAAGAGGAGATAAATTAACATCCTTAAATAATCTGTCAAACTAAATAAAAAACAATCCTTTGGGAACATATCTTTACCAATGCATATCTTGAATAGAAATTAAAAATAAGCAAACGTATAATTTAGACCTGGGAAAAACAAAACCTTGTGCTTTACTTTGGGCACTTGAAATAAAATAAAATATATTGCAAAAACAGTATGCCTTAAAGCATAAATTTTGAAATACATGTTTACATTCTGATTCTAATTTTACTAATAGTGGAGCAAAGTTCAAGTCACAGTACTTCTGAGCATCATAGTATCTTATAGCAAGATGGGAATAATAAAACATACACAATCTTACACAGTTTTGGGAGAACAGAATCTTGATTAAACTCAAAATATTTTCTCACCTATAATACATGAAGTATTATATTTGTCAACAAAGGTATTATTTGTCAACAAAGCATTGAAATGTAAGCAAAGCATTTATTATGGATCTCAGAATTACAATTTGGGGAGCACAGATTTGGGAAGTAACCCCAAAAATTGTCTTGTTGAAGAAAATGGTGAGGGATTTTTAAGGGTAATATGATAAAATAGCTATGAATTCCATAAATTGTTTTTCAATTGTTCTGATTGGAAGGGAAATTTGAATTTATAATTCATCAGCTTCCTCAGGTCATCCCATCAGTTTTTAGGATAAAACATGTCTTTTTCACAGTCCTCAGAAAGTCCTTTCTCAACAGTCTCAGTTTTGCTTCTTCTTGGTGTCAGCGAAAGCTCAGCAATTCAACTAAATGTAGAGAAGACGAGATGGAGTCACTTAGGCTGTCTTATCAGCAATGCCTATGGCCTTCCCTTCACGTATTTAATCCACCACTGTAAGAAGAAAGTTAGATATATATGTCCTAATACATTCTATATTGCAGCTTTTTAATATGCTCCTAGATAATGGGCACAAATTTTTAGACTTGTTAAAAAAATCTTCAAATTATTATTGATTTGTGCCCACATCAAAAATGTTAATACCTGTAATTAGTTCTTTATACATTGTATTTTTTTCATATTTAATCTAGATCAGTTGTGATCTAGAATATTGTAGAAACATAGAAAATAGAGAAAGCAAAATTGCATAATTTTAGAAGCATGCTAATAGCATGTACTTTGCACCATTTAATTAGAGGTTAGCCAATAACAATAACCACACCTGGAGGCCAATTAAAATTTGAAGCCTTTAATTTTGCTCTTGCAAAATTTCTGCCACTTTTTTTTCTGTTTTCCACCTGCTTGGAAATCCATCTACAAAAGACAAACTAACCTTTAACTTGATACCAGGAGAATTTACTGAGCATGTTTATGTAGTATTCAAATGTGACCAGAGAGGGAAGAGTAAATGATCTGAGGTGGGCTTGAAGGTAAACAGCTGTCAGTGAACTATGAATCATCTCAAAGGCACATTAGCTGAACTCATTTCAAAAGGGAAAATTGTTTTGCATGTTGAAAGGAATAACCACAAGAACCCTGCACTTACTCTTAATTTGCTGTCTATCTTACGACTTCCTTGGGGAAAGAGTATGATGAGCTGTATTTTATTTATTTATTTATTTGTTTGTTTGTTTATTTATTTATTTATTTACTGACATTGCAATGAATATGAAGAGGAAAACGGAAACGTCCCTCCTGGCAGAGAGGTAGCAAAGCACCAACACTCCTATTCTGAAACTGAATTCCCACCTAGATTTAGTTGTTTAAAGCTCTTCTGCTGGTAGTTTGTTTGCTGTTTTGCTTTTCAAAGCGTAATTTTTCAGAAAATTTAGATCACAATAGGTGATGCATCATTTGATATTTAAAAATTCATTGCTATTGTTTGTGTTAATGCACCCAATGAATTAATCCTTTATTTTGTTCATTTATTTATATACATTGAATATGATATAATTTTGCTTAAATCAGATGAACAGTTCAAATTGGAAATGCTTTTCTAATATTGGGTTTTATGGTTTTTATTTTTTTTTTAAGATTTATTTATTTATTTATTTGACAGGGAAAGAGATTACAAGTTGGCAGAGCCAGGCAGAGAAAGAGGGGGAAGCACGCTCCCTGCTGAGCAGAGAGTGCGATGCGGGGCTCGATCCCAGGACTCTGAGATCATGACCTGAGCCGAAGGCAGAGGCTTTAACCCACTGAGCCACCCAGGCACCTCAGGGTTTTATGGTTTTATTTTTTTTTATTTTTTATTTTTTTTAAAGATTTTATTTATTTGACAGCGAGAAACAGAGCGAGAGAGGGAACACAAGCAGAGGGAATGGTAGCGGGAGAAGCAGGCTTCTTGCCGAGCAGGGAGCCCGATGCGGGGCTCGATCCCAGGACCCTGTGATCTGACCTGGGCCGAAGGCAGACGCTTAACGACTGAGCCACCCAGGCGCCCCGGTTTTATGGTTTTATAATATAATTTTTATTTAAACAAAAATGTCACGCAAAATTTTGTCGTCATGCCTCCAACAACATCGAGCAGTTAATCAAGCAACAGAACCTGAAGACTTCAATGAGTTGCATCTTTATACATGATGTATTTGAGTATATGTTTTTGTTATTGAAGTTTTAAAATATTCCAAATTAAACTGAATTAGCATCAAACACAACACCAACGCATTCCTGGAGAAACCCAAATAACCACAAAATACTCTTTGTAAAATATGGCTTTAAAGATTTGAGTTAACGATTTGAAGAGCTGTGAAAAGAGGTTAATTAGATAACCCGTTTATGAAAATGCAGTGTGAAATTATACTAAAACAGATAGTCTGATTTAAAAAAAGGATATGTCAAGAGCAATGCGCTTTGATAACTTACAATTTATAAATCACCTTTCTGTCTCTCATAGTCTTTGGTTGTTTTACATTCTCTCCATTATCTACTATATTTTTCTTTCATTATCTTTACTTTCTTTGTCCTTAGGTCTTTCTACTATTGTACTTCTCTGTGATTCTTTCACATTCTACGTTTTTCTGATTTTCTGAAGCCATGTTTTCTTTTTCCTTTTTTTTTAAGATTTTATTTATTTAAGGCACACCCAGGGTGGAGTGGGTGGAGAGAGAGAGAGAGAGAGAGAGAGAGAGAGAGAGAGAGAGAACGTGAGCAGCAGGGAAGAGCAGAAGAAGCAGGCTCCCCACTGAGCAGGGAACCTGATGTGGGACTGGATCCCAGAACCCAGAGATCGGAAGCTTAGCCGAAGGCAGATGCTTAACTGACTGAGCCACCCAGGTGCCTCCTGAAGCTGTGTTTTCTTATATCTCCCTTTTGCTAATGTCCCTTACAAACCATGTATCTTATCTGATATTAGTTTTTCTTAAAATATAATAATAAATCATGAATAGAGTGTTCACATACTACATTTAAATATTTGTAATATATATTCAAATCACCAATTTCAGATAAATACTTATTCAATATCTTTTTCTTTTGAGAAATGAAAAAGAAAATTGAAGGTTTGGTCCTCAGCTGTTGAAGTGAATCACAACTTCGCAGATACATTTTATTTAAAATCTTAAGAGTTCCACGGTCTGTTTAATTTGTGGGAAATGCCATGAGCAGGTTGTATTTGGGTTGGAAGCAGGTGGTTGTGGTCTAGGGAGAGTTGCATTGCTGCCAGCCAACAAGCATCAAAAATAAAAAAGCATGTAAACAGTACAAGACCCATAGGCCTTCTTTTCAGAGTTCCCTACTGTAGGGAAAAGAAGCAAAAGTATAGAGGCCAATTCCCTTCATAGAGATTCTATGACACTTGCATTAACAAATACTGATAATAAGACATAGGGTGCAAACAGATGGCATTCCTCTCTAGACCTTCACTCAAGATTAAGAAAAGATACTGGTCTGAGTTTCACAGAGCCAGATTCAAATTTTCTTTACTTGTGAACTTAGGTGATGACACTATTTGATACAAATACTGATGTTATTGTAGTGAAAACAGTCAATACTCTGTAAATGAGCTTTGTCTGACAAGGTGTACCCTTGTGGCCATTTAGGTTAGTTGAATATCTCACAAAGAATAAGTAACAATTGTAGTGCTCTAATTTCTTTCTGTATTTGTTTTTTGTTTGTTTCTTTGTTGCAGGGAGGATGGTAGAGTTGAGCAGAATGTTCTGTAATATCTTGTAGCGTGTTCATTTTTTAATTCTCAAATAGAAAGCTTGAGCATAAAATAAACCTTTTGGGGTATTTGCTTTTGAGACAGTTGCAGTGACCCTGAGTGATAACTCAAAGTTTAGAGACATTTATGTTCAAATGGAGGGAGATCTTACACTAAGAATTTGTTTGAAAATTGTTGAATATAAAGAGAAGAGGATGATTTAAATTTCAGGACATGTGACAACTTCAAAAGCAACAAAAGAAAAATTGTTCTCTTTCAAAGTACTAGCATGGGTAGACTATACTGTGACTCTGATATTTTAGAGAGTGATGATGGATTGATGGATTTTTCTTAATATTGTCATGAAAACCATTTTATAAATAACATGATTGAAATTATAATTAAAGCCTTGAGAGTGAATGGCAGTGATTTTTGGCTCTTTTTCCCAATTAATTCTGTATTTAGAGGATGAAGATATATTACCAAAATTAAGAAAGTATGAAGTAACTCTGATTGTAGTTTTAGTTGTTTCTTATTTTTCTCTGTAATAGAAAATGATACAATGAAAATAAGTATGCATCTAATTAGTACGTATGAAAACACTTTTTTAAAGTATAGGGTGCCTGGATGGCTCAGTTGGTTAAGCATCTGCTTCAGCTGAGGTTATGATCCCGGGGTTCTGAGATCGAGTCCCACATTGGGCTCCTTGCTTGGCAGGGAGTCTGCTTCTCCCTTTCTACCCTGTTCATGCTCTGTGTCTCAAATAAATAAAAATAATATTTAAAAAAAAATAAAAGATAAAGTATAGGTTGTATCACAGGCACTCAAATTGTTTGGTTTGATCTGATTTGGTGTGTGGGGATCAGGTAGGTATAAACAAACACAATCTCTTTCCAGGTTCTAACTCACCTGACGTTAAGGCCAAGAAGGACAGAAAATAATAAAAAAGGGTAACTATTTCTTTTACCTAACTGGACAAAGTTACACTTTTATTCTCTTTAGCGATGAATAAGGACAAACTGCCTGGCCCCTGTAATTTTTATGACAGAAAGACTAGTGGGGATAAGTGTAGGTTCCTCAGCATCTCTTTGGGGCCTCTTCACTCTCTCATGTGGGACATCAAGGTCTTTTTAAATCTCATCATCCTATCCTTATTTTCCTTTTGAAAAATGTTTTAATATATGTATCAATCACTTACATGCTTTTATATGTTATCTGTTCATTAATTTTGATTTATTATTACTTTCCAAATCAGTATATAAAAGTTCTTTGTAATTAAAAAAATTCAATCTTTCATTTCAATAATATTTGAAATTTGATTCCTTTTGATATCCAACATTGTAAATTTTTGTTTACTTTTTCTTATGAGTTTCCTTATGTCTTGTTTTATCAAGTTGTTGTCAAATAAAGTATTTTTCCCTTTATATCTTTGTCATTTCATATGTTACTTAGAAGGCTCTTGGATCAGTACTCTAACAGTTCCAAATTGCAATGTCTTCATCTGTAATACAAACATATAAGATTATTGTTGTATAAATTAAATAGAATTTAATCTATTAATCTAAGGTTAGATACATAAGAAATGTTTAATTACTCCTAATTCTCTTCTTTTTATCATGGGGCTTTATGTTCAGTTTCTACATCAGCTCCTTCAAAAAAGAACAGTATGAATTTAATGCCTGGTCATTATAGTCTATCAAAAAGTCATTTTATTTTATCTTATTTATTTTTTTAAAGATTTTATTTATTTGACAGAGAGAAACACAGCGAGAGAGGGAACACAAGCAGAGGGAATGGTAGCGGGAGAAGCAGGCTTCCTGCCGAGCAGGGAGCTCGATGCAGGGCTCGATCCCAGGACCCTGGGATCATGACATGAGCCAAAGGCAGATGCTTAACGACTGAGCCACCCAGGTGCCCCAAAAAGTCATTTTAAAACTTGGTCAAATTTTGATATTGCACCCATTTCTCAACCTGCTTTATTTTCCAAACCACGATAATAATTTCCTCATTGATAGGGAACCAAAAAAAATTTTTTGTAGGGGAAGGACCAACAATGTTTCTTAATATTTTTTTTCTTTTTCATTCCTTTAAGTAAGCATCCAAGGAGGTAGGATGTGATACAATAAGAAAACTGATTTTGGAAGAATTTGCAGTTCTGATCCTGCAGATAGGCTGTATTAGTAAATTATAAGATAAGATCATTAATACCTGAATTCATTTTCACAAACTGAATTAACTTTCTCAAAGTTCTGTGTGGTAGATTTTTTTTTTTTTGCCAAAAATACCCATCTTCTCTGTATTCACACCAGTATTATCTATTACTGTCTAGCAGATTACTCCAAAACTTAACAGCCTAAAGCAGCACACATCATTTCGCAGATCTTCTGTGATTCAGGAAGCTGCGAGCTGCTTACCGGTACAATTCCAGTCTCTTAAGAGATTGCAGTTAAGATGTTGGCTGGAACGAACATCTCTGGGGGCTTGACTTAGATGGAGTATCCGCTTCCAAGTGTTTTTGGCAGGATGACTCAGTTCCACAACACATGGACCTCTCTGTAGATCTATTCATGCATGACAGCTAGCTTCCACAAGAGCAAGTGATCCGAGAGAGAGAGCAAGGCAATGACCATTCTGTCATGTTTTAGTCTCACAAGTGGCATGCCATCACTTTTTCCATTTTTCTGTTTGTCATACACGCTAACTCTGACACAATGGGAGAGGAGAGTGCACAGACACATCCAAGAGAGAAATCCTTGGATGCTGATTATCACAATTTTGTTGTTGTTGTTGTTTTTAATATTATGACTCTAATTAATTGCATCAAGAATTAGTTTATTTCTCTACCACTATTTGTGAGCTGTGCTTTTCATTTGCTTTGATCAAGAAATTGCAGAAGGGGCGCCTGGGTGGCTCAGTCATTAAGCGTCTGCCTTCGGCTCAGGTCATGATCCCAGGGTCCTGGGATCAAGCCCCACGTTGGGCTCTGCTCAGCGGGGAGCCTGCTTCTCCCGCTACCATTCCCTCTGCTTGTGTTCCCTCTCTCGCTGTGTT
>CM053604.1:93049153-93081247 GCA_028646535.1 Procyon lotor
AAAGAAACAAAAGCCAAAAAGCATGCAATATTCATAATACTACCAATAAATGTTTGTTAAGTATTTATGCAATTATTTATATAGAAATAACTCTCAAATACATATTTAAAAATATGTGTTGAAGGGCTCCTGGGTGGCTCAGTGGGTTAAAGCCTCTGCCTTCGGCTCAGGTCATGATCTCAGGGTCCTGGGATCAAGTCCCACATATGGCTTTCTGCTCAACAGGGAGCCTGCTTCCCACCTCTCTCTGCCTGCTTCTCTGCCTCCTTGTGATCTCTCTCTCTCTCTGTCAAATAAATAAATAAAATCTTTAAAAAAAAGTAAAAATATGTGTTGATTCATATATTTATTCATTGAAAATTAAAAACCAAAAATGTGTTGGGCTAACTCAAATATTTATATTGGTCTACTAACAATACTAGGTTGGAGAGGGAATTTTTTCTCCATGTCATTCATTCAATATTCAATAGTCACTAATTATTTATTAAGCCCCTATGAAATGTTTTGCTACTTGAGGACACAGTAGTAAACATGACGTGATACTAGTAATTTCATGATGTTTGTATTTGTGAAGTGCTGCAAAGAAGTAACAAGCAGAATAAAGAAATAATAAAAGATGGTTAGGGTAGTAAGTTTAGAAATGGTGGTCAGGGAAGACATTTGCGCAGAGGTCTAAAATTAATAGATGAGTATGTAACTGGTAAAATGGTAAACAAGGCGAAGATCAATCTTATAGTCAGAAGATGTACGAGTACAAAGTCTTGATTGTTAATCAACACAAAATTTTGGTGCACCTGGGTGGCTCAGTTGTTTAAGTGTCTGCCTTCAGCTCAGGTCATGATTCTAGGGTCCTGGGATTGAGTCTTGCACGGGGCTCCCTGCTCAGCAAGGAGTCTGCTTCTTACTTTCCCCACGTCCACCTTCCCGTGCTTGTTCTCTCTCTTTCTCTCAAATAAATAAATAGAATCTTAAAAAAAAAAATTATGAATATTATTTAAAGGAATATGTTACTAATATTGATATTAAGTAGTACACATTTATAAGGATTTCTTAACCTTGTAAAAAATCAAGATTATTGATCCTTTTATGTGCAGCTTTGCTTCTTAACCATTTTTGATCATAGAGTCTTTTAAAACTCTTTTTTTTTTATTTTAATGATTTTATTTATTCGACAGGGAGAAACACAGCTAGAGAGGGAACACAAGCAGAGGGAATGGTAGCGGGAGAAGCAGGCTTCCCGCCGAGCAGGGAACCCGTTGCGGGGCTCGATCCCAGGACCCTGGGATCATGACCTGAGCCGAAGGCAGACACTTAACGACTGAGCCATCCAGGCACCCCTAAAACTCTCTTTTTATGTGTGATCTCTCCTATGTGGTCTCATGGTTTCATGTATGCATTAGTCTCCTCACAGTATCTAGAGGATATAGTCAGAATGCTAACTGCTAGTCATGGTCCCTCAGGTTAGAAACTCCTCTTGTTCAACTGAAGCAAAAAAAAAAAAAAAAAAAAAGTTGAAAGATTGGATTTGTTGTTTTGAAATAGTTAATTTAAAAATGTATACATGATAACAAATGCTATTCATTTAACCTAAGGGAAAGTAGTCCTTTAATTTTCAGAGATCTTCAAATATTCTTTTATTTCATTAATACTAACACAGTGTTCATTTACTCACAAACTTTTATGTGCAAACCTCTTTGTGATGTGCACAGAAAAATGCAAAATCAAAGACAAGTGAAGCTTCTCAATAAGGAGTTTATATGCATCTTTAATGTTTCACACTGGATATTATTATATTTCAGTGCGTTTAGCCTCAAATTTTCTAGGAGGGCTTTTTCTCCCAAATGGATTCATCATCCCATCTCATGAACTTATAAAATATCAACAGAGCAAAGTTCTTAGAGATCTATCATCTCACAGATCTTTCTTTCACAAATATGCAAATTTTACCGATTACCAGATTTACATCCTTCTGTTTGCTTGTAAATGAGTCCAGAGGGAAATATCTCAAAGCAATATCTTTTAGGGTTTCTCATTATTCTTTTATCAGGCATAAGAACCTAATTAAATAGATGCATGTTAATGTGTATCACATTTAATGCATCATTCACTTATTGATATACACAGACATTCAGGAAATGTTTGCAGACCATTGCTTTTATCATACCCTCCCCCCCACCACCACCCCAGTAAACTGATGGACAGGCAACTCAGTTGTTTGGAGAATTATTCACATATTTACCCACCATTTTTATAAAGATTTTATTTATTTATTTGAGGAAGAGAGAGAGTGAGAATGGGCACAAACAGGGGGGAGGGGCAGAGGGGAGTAGAAAGGCAAGAAGAGGGAGAATTTCAAAAGCCATTTCCTTGCTGAGTGCAAAGCCCAATGTGGGGCTTGATTCCACAATGCTGAGATCATGACCTGAGCTGAAACCCAGAACCTGATGCTGAAGTGACAGTGCCACTAAGGCGCCCCTACCCAAAATTTTTAATACAAAACTTGTTCCAAGCGTTATGCTAGATATTGGGAAAATCAGAAAATTAAAAGAATAAATAGTTTACAACATTTTGGAAACTGCAGCATATTTGTGAAATAAAATAAGAGCTAAAATGTGATTATATCAAGTACCATGGGAATAGCAAAAATGGTATATGAAACCTCTTGCTTCACACTTGATTGTGTTCTAATTATAGGCATAGCACTTAGAGCTGGATGAAAGGTCATTTTTTAACTGTATGGTTCTTCCACTGGGCATGTGAGCCTCAATCTCTCAATATCTTCTACATACCGGAAAATTTGGAAATCAGGTTTATAATCCGAATAGTTAAATACTGTATATAATTGTTTTTATATAATACCCAATTAACCTTGATCCAAATACATATATAAAAAGAAGCGAGGAACTATAAAATTTCCTAAAGTGATGGCAGTCTGTAAATTATTTGGAGGTGGTTGGTTTGGGATCACATTTCTGCAGACATTTGTAGGAATAAAAGAGGATCTTCTTACATTCATATTTGGATAGAAAATATTATAGGTATAAAAGGATGGAATCAAATGTAATATTCATGTGAGGAGGTTGGAGTTCTAACTTGTTTTTTCTTTGGTAAAGATATTTCCTTTCACAGAAAAAGAAGTTGAGACTGTCAGACATAAGAAGAGGCATTTAACCACTTAAGTTGATCTTAGTTGTAGCATACATTGAGGATGAATTAGGTAGGGAAACTGAAAGTATGAGTCAGTATTTTTTGGTCACCACCAAAAGATGCCCTCTATTAAATAGCCCACTTATTAAAATGGTATCAAGCCAAAAGTATCCTAATTAAGGATACTGGGAAGATAATCCTAAAGAAACAGAGAATAGCCCTCACTGTTACTATCCTTTTGAGTTCTGCATTCTTTGAGACCAATCACTATATGTGTTTCTGCTATTGTCACATTTGTCCCTCAGGAGTATATGGTAGCATTCACACTAAACCAGAGTTGTGTAGGGGCTCCTGGGTGGCTCAGTGTGTTAAGCATCTGCCTTTGCCTCAGGTCATGATCTCAGGGTCCTGGAATCAAGCCTTGCATGGGGCTCTTTGCTCAGTGGGTAGCATGCTTCCCTCTCTCCCTTTGCCTGTTTCCCTGGCTATTTGTGATCTCTCTCTGTCAAATAATAAAATCTTAAGACAAAACAAAACAAAACAAAAAAATAGAGTTGTGTAGTTACAACAGAGGTCGTATGTATCACGCACAAAGCAGAAAATAGTTTTCACCTGGCTCCTATGGAAAAGTTTGCTGTACAATTGGTAGCACCCTGAAAATGAAGCAATCACTGAATTTACCTGAAAGGCAAGACTCCCAGTTTACAGGTTCACAATATGTCAGTGTGTTAACATTTCTATAGCTATAATAGGTACAGGAGATGGTCAGCAAGCATACAGAAATAGATGTTCACTCTTTCACGAAATTGTATTTAAAATTAATTTTAAATTAGATTTAAATTAATTAAAATTAAATTTTATTTTATTATATAAATCAAAATTTATTAATTTCTATTTTATTACATATAACATTCTCAATCAAAATCACAATAATAGTATTTAGATATCAAGTTATACATTTTCCAAAAGGAAAATATCTCACTATCTTCATTATTCAGCACAATTTTGAACTACATATTAAAATCAGACATACAATCCAACTAGTTGTATATGGTATATAATATTCTTTATGAGATTTATGTAACTGATAGACATGGAAAAGCAGGATGACATTAAATTACTTCCATGATGAAATGAGAGGAAATCCATTAAGATATTAATTTAAGACCTATTTTGAAAAACAAAATGTCACCTGCACTTAGCCAATGTGATAAAATGAAAGACTTCATTAATACCTATGAGCTTTCATTTTTCAACAACAAACTATTTGAGTGGTAGCCTCATGTTCCCCATAAGATTTTAGGCTATAACAGTAAACTTGCTTTCATTGAGAAGCTAATTTGAATATATTTTTTAGTCTCCTAAATTGTATTCTTACTTGTTCTTTGAACATTTATCTAACTTTTGATGCAATCTTAGTAAAAAACGTGACTTTCAGACAAGCCATATAAATATCCAACCTCCATCTTGCTTCTGTGTCATTCTCTCTGATATATCTATTGTCAAAAATAATCAACTCCTTTCTCTTTGTTAAACTGGATCATATTCATCCTTGAAAATTTTTCCTATCATAAGTCTGAGCTCTACTCTCAAGGACTGCCTGATGATATCATTGCACCATTTAGTGACTTCCTTGGACATTAGAATATTTAATGATTATATTTCTCAAATATAGGTAGTGAAATAGTAAATTTAAAATGGAGACACAAAGTTGTAAAGATGGACAGATGAATAGATTAATAAGTAGATAAGTAGACAGGTATGTAAGTACACATAGATAGACAAACATGAAGAGACAGATGAAACAGATGATAGATAGAGCCACTTAGCAACTTAATTGGATAAAATATTATCTATACCTATACATGTATGCCAAATATAAATTAGAAAATATAAATTCTTATATGTGTATAAAATTGTGTATGTGTTAATATATATAATTTAAATTCTGGAATATTATCCATACATGAGTATGTACAGGAACTATAGATATACATATACACATATATATCTATACATTTATACATGTATATGTCCAATTGCATTTTTTTAATTTAATTTTATTTTTTCAGTGTTCCAAGATTCATTGTTTATACAACACACCCAGTGCTCCATGCAATACATGCCCTCCTCAATACCCACCATCAGTCTCACCCATTCACTCATCCCCTTCCCTTCCAAAACCTTCAGTTTGTTTCTCAGAGTCCTCAGTCTCTCATGGTTCATCTCCCCCTCTGATTTCCCCCAGTTCACTTTTCCTTTCCTTCTCCTAATGTCCTCCATGTTATTCCTTATGCTCCACAAGGGAAACCATATGATAATTGACTATCTCTGCTTGACTTATTTCACTCAACATAATCTCCTCCAGTCCCATCCATGTTAATAGAAATGTTGGGTATTCATCCGTTCTGATGGAGGTGTAATATTTCATTGTATATATGGAACATATCTTCTTTATCCATTCATCTATTGAAGGGCATCTTGGATCTTTCCACAATTTGGCAATTGTGGCCATTGCCTCTATGAACATTGGGGTAGATATAGCCTTTCTTTTCATTACATCTGTATCTTTGGGGTAAATACCTAGTAGTGCAATTGCAAGGTCATAGGGTAGCTCTATTTTGTAATTTTTTTAAGGATTCTCCAAACTATTTTCCAAAGTGGCTGCACTAAATTGAATTCCCACCAAGTGTGAGAAGGTTCCCCTTTCTCCACATCATCTCTAACACTTGTTTACTGTGTTGTTAATTTTGGCCATTCTAACTGGTGTAGGTGGTTTTGATTTGAATCTCCCTGATGGCTAATGATGATGAAAGTTTTTCATGTGTCTGTTAGCCATTTCAAAGGAGCCACTGTCTTCTTTGGAGAAGTGTCTGTTCTTGTCTTCTGCCCATTTTTTTATGTGACTATCAGTTTTGTGAGTGTTGAGTTTGAGGAGTTCTTTATAGACCTTAGATATCAGACCTTTGTTTGTAGTGTCATTTGTAAATATCTTCTCCCATTCTGTGGGTTGCCTGTTTGTTTTGTTGACTGTTTCCTTCTCTCTGCAGAAGCTTTTTATCTTGATGAAGTCCCAAAAGCTCATTTTCTCTTTTGTTTCCTTTGCCTTTGGAGACGTGTCCTGAAAGATGTTGCTGTGGCTGATGTTGAAGAGAGGTTACTGCCTATATTCTTCTCTAGGGTTTTGATAGATTCCTGCCTCACACTGAGGTCTTTTATCCATTTCTAGTTTATCTTTGTGTATGGTGTAAGAGAATGGTCAAGTTTCATTCTTCTACATATAGCTGTTCAATTTTCCCAGCACCATTTATTGGAGAGACTGTCTCTTTTTCTACTGGATAATTTTTCCTGTTTTGTCAAAGATTATTTGACCATAGAGTTGCGGGTCCATATCTGGGCTCTCTATTCTGTTCCACTGGTCTATATATCTGTTTTTGTGTCAGTACCATGCTGTCTTGGTGATCACCGCTTTGTAGTAAAGCTTGAAATCAGGCAACGTGATGCCCCCAGCTTGGTTTTTCTTTTTCAGCATTTGCTTAGCAATTTGGGGTCTTTTCTAGTTCCATACAAATTTTAGGATTGTTTGTTCCAGGCCTTTGAAAAAATCCTGTGGAATTTTGATCAGGATGGCATTGAAATTATAGATTGCTCTGGGCAGTATAGACACTTTAACAATGTTTATTCTTCCGATCCAGGAACGTGGAATGCTTCTCTACCTTTTTGTGTCTTCTTCAATTTCTTTCATGAGTGTTCTGTAGTTCCTTGAGTACAGATCCTTTACCTATTTAGTTAGGTTTATTCCAAGGTATCTTATGATTCTTGGTGCTATAGTAAATGGAATAAATTCTTTAATTTACCTTTCTATATTTTCATTGTTAGTGTATAAGAAAGCAACTGATTTCTGTTCATTGATTTTTTATCCTGCCACATCAGTGAATTGTTATATGAGTTCTAGTAGTTTGCAGGTGGAGTCTTTTGGGTTTTCCATATAAAGTATCATGTCATCTGCGAAGAGAGAGAGTTTGACTTCTTCTTTGCCAATTTGAATACCTTTTATTTGTTTTTGCTTTCTGATTGCTGTTGCTAAGACTTCTAGTACTATGTTGAACAAAAGTGGTGAGAGTGGCATCTTTGTCATTTTCCTCATCTCAAAGGGAAGGCTGTCAGCTTTTTCCCATTGGGAATGAAATTCACTGTGGGATCTTCATAGATCTTATGAAGTTGAGGAATGTTCCCTCTATCTGTATACTTTGAAGAGTTTTAATCAGGAACGGATGTTGTATTTTGTCAAATGCTTTTCTACATCAATTGGGAGGACTATATGGTCTTTTCTCTTCTCTTATTGATTTATTCTATTACATTGATTGATTTGCAAATTTATTCTATTACATTGATTGATTTGCAAATGCTGAGCCACTCCTGACTCCTGCATCCTAGGGATAAGTCCCACCTGGTCATGGGGGATAATCTTTTTAATGTACAGTTGGATCCTATTAGCTAGGATCTTGTTGAGAATCTTGGCATCCATATTGATCAGGGATATTGGTCTAAAATTTTCCTTTTTGATAGGTCTTTGCCTGGTTTGGGCATTGGGTAATGCTGGCTTCATAGAAAAAGTCTGGAAGTTTTCCTTCTGTTTATACATTTTGAAACAGCTTCAGAAGAATGGATATCATTTCTACTTCGAATGTTTGGTAGAATTCCCAGGAAATCCATTAATTAATTTTATCAATTTGGGCCCTTTGTCTTTTCTTTTGGATAAGTCTGGACAGTAGTTTATTGATCTTATTGATTCTCTCAAAGAACCAGCTTCTAGTTTCGTTGATGTGTTCTGTATCTCTAGTTTCTAACTCATTGATTTCTGCTCTAATCTTGATTATTTTCCTTCTTGTGCATAGGGCTGCCCTAATTTGTTGTTGATTTTCCAGTTCTTTAAGATATAAAGAGAGTTGGTGTATTTGGGACTTTTCAATTTTTTGAGTGAGGCTTAGATGACTATGTACATCCCCCTCAGGACCACCTTTTCCATATCCCATAGGTTTTGGACCAACTTGTCTTCATTCTCATTGGTTGCCATGAATTGCTTAAGTTCATCTTTGATTTCCTATTTGACCCAAACATTCTTGAGCAGGATGGTCTTTAGCTTCCAAGTGTTTTAATTCCTTCCAAACTTTTCTTCGTGGTCGAGTTCCAGTTTCAAAGCACTGTGGTCTGAGAATATGCAGGGAATAATCTCAGTCATTTGGTATTGGTTGAGCCTTGATTTGTGACCCAGTATGTGGTCTATTCTGGAGAAAGTCCCATGTGCACTCAAGAAGAATGAGTATTCTGTTGTTTTAAGGTGGAATGTTCTGGATATATCTATAAGGTCCATCTGGTCCAATGTGTCATTCAAAACTCTTGTTTCTTTATTGATTTTCTGCTTAGATGATCTATTATCGAGAGTGACATGTTAAGATCCCCTAAAATTAATGTATTCATATCAATATGACTCTTTATTTTGATTAACAGTTGGCTTGTGTAGTTGGCTGCTCTTATATTGGGGGCATAAGTGTTTACAATTGTTAGATCTTCTTGGAGGATAGACCCTTTAAGAATGATGTAGTGCCCTTCTGTATCTCTGATTACAGTCTTTAGCTGAAAATCTAATTGATCTGATATGAGAATTGCTACTTCAGCTTTCTTTTGAGGTCTTTTGGCATGAAAGATGGTTCTCCATCCCTTCACTTTCAGTCTGGATATATCTTTAGATTCCAAATGTGTCTCTCATAGACAGTATATGGACGGATCCTGCCGTTTTATCTATTCTACAGCCCTGTGCTGTTTTATGGTAGCATTTAGGCTGTTCACGTTGAGAGTTATTATACAAAGGTAAGTTTTTATTGACATCATGTTGTCTGTGAAGTTCTTGTTTCTATAGATTGTCTCTGTAAATTTCTGTTCTATGTCATTTTGGGGTTCTTTCTTTTTTTATAGAACTCCCCTTTAATATTTCTTGTGGTGCCCACTTGGTGGTCACATATTCTTTTAAACTTTGCAAGTCTTGGAAGCTCTTAATCTCTCCATACATTTTGAATGTCAGCCTTGCTGGATAAAGTATTCTTGGCTGCATGTTCTTCTCATTCAGTGCCCTGAATATGTCTTGCCAGCCCTTTCTGGCTTGCCAGGTTTATGTGGACAGGTCTAATGATACCCGATGGTCCTTCCTCTGTACATAAGCAATCTCTTCCTTCTAGCTGCCCTTAAGACCTCCTGTCTGAAATTACAATTTGTGAATTTCACAATTAAGTGCCTGGATGTCTTTCTAGACTCGTTGATCTTGGGGGGGTGTCCTCTCTGCCTCTAGGACATGAACACTTGTTCCATTCCCCAGATTAGGGAAATTCTAATCCAGAATATGTTCAGCTATATCTTCTAGTTTTCTCTCTTTCTCCACCCCCTCAGGGATCTCAATAATTCTGACATTGGAACATTTCATGGCATCATTTATTTCCCTAATTCTGTTTTCATGGCTTCTAAGCTGTTTGTTCCAGGCCTCCTTCTGATCTGATCTTTCTCTATCAGTTTGTCCTCTAGATCACTAATTCTATCTTCTGCCTCAATTACCCTGTTAGAATATTTTGATTAGATTGGATCTCACTGATAGCATTTTTAACTTCTGCCAGATAAACTCTCACTTCTGCACTTACAGATTTTATGTTGTTCATGTTCTTCTTCAACCTAGCCATTGCCTAGATAATTGTGATCCTGATTTTCCTTTCTCACATACTGTTTATGTCCATATCCAATAGCTCTGTGTCAGAGGGCACAGTCTCTGAATTTTTCCTCTGTTGGGTGTTCCTCCTCCTATCCATTTTGGTGAGAGGTGGTTGAGGGGATGTATAGCTGAATATGTCAACAATGATCTAGGCAAGGTACACCCTAGATGGTTTCAGAGCAACTGAAAGTCACCACCAAAAAGAAAGAAAAAAGAAAAAAAAAAGAAGAGAAAGAAAGAAAAAAAAAAAGAGAAAACCCAGCCAAAATGAGCCCCCAAAGTAGGATTTATAAGGTACATAAACAAAAATGAACAAAAGACCGAAAGAAGCAGAAAAGAAAAAAGAAAGAAAAACCTAGCCAAAATGAACCCCAAGAATAAGATTTATATATTACCAGAACAAAAACAAATACACAGAAACACTGACAGAACAATAAGATGGGAGGGTGGTTATAAACCCTTGATGGTGAGGAAGGTTATTTTGGTTCTTCCTGGGTATATCTTGTTATCTTTGTTAAAGGACTCAACTTTCCAGAGATACAGGCAAATTAAAACTGGTTTATATACAGGGGTAGTATTTAATAGAGAAAAGGATTATCTTGAAGCTTATATCTATATGTATATTTTAAAAAAAGAAAAAAGAAAGAGAAACACTGGTGTATGTATGAAAAAAGTTCAAGTTAAAAGTTATTATGGAATATGTTATATTAAACCTTTAGTTGTAATGGTAAGTAGGTTAAAAAAATTAAAAGAACAAGAATCATGAGAACAAGTTAAAAATAAAAAAATAAAGAAAAAAGTTGTACCTATGAAATATACAGGTTTTGGGGCAATACTGAGAGCTTAATATATTGTTTTCCCCTGATGTTGAAGTTTTACAGTTTTATGGGGACTCTGTGGTGGTTGTCTTCTTGTTCTATTGGCTTGTCTTCTGGGGGAAGGGCCTGCCACATTGTTTTTCAGTCAGTCTTGCTTGGGCTGAGCCACCCTGCCCCCTATCAAGAGGCTGGGCTCTGTGGTAACCAGTTTTTCAGGCTTTTGTTCTCTGGAGATTTTGTTCTTTTGAGGCTTTTTGCAGCTTTTCAGAGGTTTAGTGGAAAATAAACTGTCCATACTCAGAGAGAAGCCTCAGTCTGCTCCCCTCTGGGTTGTCTAGAACACACAGACTCCCCCTCTGCAAACTCCGCTGAACACCACAACCTCCCACAGGCTGTGTGCACCCCCAGTCACCATCCCAGTGGTCACCTGAGGCCCCTGCTTTTTTCTGCACCTTGTGCCACTAAAACTGTGAGAGTTATTGGTCCAGGGAGTCCCATTCCAGCGTCTGCCTTTGCTGGGACCGCTGTCTTGAGTCCAGGCCTACACCAGATGCACTCATACCTGGTGGCCACATAGGTTGCAGAGGGCTATGGGCCAAGGGATCTTGAATGGAGTTCCCACCACATTCTCTCAGGTGCAGGCTGAGTGTGCTCAGACCTGGCTGTCATGCAGGTCATGAAAGGCTGCAGGCCTTGAGACCACCATTTGGTGCCCACACTGGGCTCTCTTAAGCGCAGATGGGAGTATGCTCAGCCTGAGCAAGGACCATGGACTGGAGGCTCCGCCAGACTCTCTCTGGCATGGGTGGTTGCCAGCAGTGACTGTCCTGGGACTGTGGGCTTAAGCCCATGCCCATGACCACCCAATTCCACCAGTTGCCCCTTAAGATCTTTTGCTCTTTTTGAGTGCTTTTAACCAGACTCCAAGTTAATGCTGGTCCCTAATCACAGGGTACTTTCATATTAGGGTATTCCTTTCCAATAGGTCACTTCTGGTGGCTTCCTCCCCCTTCTGTTTATCCTCCAATATCAGTCCAAGTGTTACCACTCTGCTTTACCTTTCCACTGTTATCTTCTGCCCCTGTAGAGATCCAGAAGTGTATATAATATTACATCTCAGGTTGATTTCATGGGTGTTCAAAATGTTCTGGTAGATGTTTAACTCACTTTAGGGAACTGGTTGAAACAGGGTCTCCTACTTCTCTGCCACCTTGCCCCTCCCCTCCAATTCCATTTTTATTATATTTTCTGAGTCAGCTTCAATTCTTAAGACTTTCCTTTAATGACACTAAGGTGAAGGTATATTAGTTGATGTTAAATAAAATAAGCAAATAATGTGGTATTATTAATCTGTGTGCCAAGCCTTTGTTGTGATGAGAATAATAATAATCACTATCTTATTCTTGTCTTATGAAGAAATTCCTGACACTATCACCATTTGGCCACTGTTTTGATTCAATTCCACTTAATTCTATTTATATAAAGCAAATGATGGTTGTCAGTGGACTACAAGGAAGAGTATCCTTAGGTCTGGTATTTTTTTTTTCTTTTTCAAGGTTTTATTTAACTTCTAGTTGATTAACATCCAGTGCAATAGCAGTTTCAGGAATGGAATCCAGTGATTCATCACTTACATAAAACACCAAGTGCTCATCATAAGTGCCCTTTTACCTATGGCTTCCTGATAGTAGTCATTATGAATGACTTAGGAAAAAAAAAAAGTATTAAAGACATTTCATGACCCATGGATAAAACTTATTTTGGACACTTAGCAAACATTTCTCAAAATCTCACACAATTATTATATTTTAATTATTTACTTAGTGATTCTCAAAAGATAGAAATTTTTAAGAACTGGGGTGAATGGGTATCTTAGGCCATCTGTGTTTGCTAATTGACCTTACTCAGAGGAAAAGCCAAACTTTCTTGTATCTAAAATAGGCAGTAGTTTTGTAATTTGGAGAATGGCACCTTTCTAAATTAGGTTCCCATCCTGCCACAGACTCTGGGAGATAGGGGCATTATCTTCCTTGATGATGACATTTCCATGAGATGGTTCCTAGACCCTTCAAAAAAATTACTGGTTGTGAAAACTTGCAAAAGGCTTTTAAAAATATTTATGTCTCAGAGAATCAGAGTTTTCTCAATAAATGCACTAAGAAAAGGCAGTCAGAGGCTTCCCATCAGGAAGAAGCCTGTCTAAATTTTAGTCAAGCTGTGGGGAACTTTAAGATGATCTTGGTCAGTAACTATGGGTTTTCTTATATGGGCTTGGAAACAAGATCTTACCAGCTGCTTTCCTCTAACTCTTTTCCTCAATTTTCCATGTTTATATGGCAGCTTAATAACATATTTTTGATAGGATCATGTTTAACTTAGAACATGAAGATAAATGTGAATGGCCAACCTATTTGATGACACACACTGACCCATTTTCCTGCCAGTATAATAATGAACAGCCTTTTAATGCCTGTTTTTGTTAATAAATTACCCCTTGTCATTGCAAAAAATAGCAAATCCTGGGTAATAGTTATTGAGCAGTGATTAAAATGCATAGTTCTAGCATCTTTTTGAATTATCAAGCTTATTGGAATTAATTATATATAGAAATGTCACCAAGGCAAACTGAGTTTTAAAACACTGATCTGTTGTGCCTAAAGAAATCAGAATTCACCCAATGAATTTTAGTAAATTCTCTTATCTAGCAATAATTACAGTTGTAGATAATTAATAGATAGGTAGTTTTCAAATCAACAACTTCTCAAAAAACATTATTCTTGATATTTACTATTTTGATAATATGTTTGGAAACTTTAGAAGTTGTATTTTAATACATTTATTATACCTTATATTCTTCAAAATTTAGAAGAACAGAAACTAAGATAAGTGATATTTAACACAATACATTGCTGAATACAAATTTAACTTACATTTTACAATCCCTAAACAATGCTTAATTGATATGTTATAATGTGAATAAAACCAGCAACCTCAAGAATAATCTTTTAATTACTAGAAAAATTATTCACAGGGTCATACCTGCCATTCTTCCCTCCCTGAGAGCACTTCCATTAAACCTCTAAGGTTTTCCTAAATAACATCTCAAAATGTTCAGATGCTATAAGGTCAAATTTCATCATTGCCTTTGGTTCATTAATAAATCACAATCATTTCAAGTAAGAGAGACAAATATCTTAATGATTTATTACCTCAATAAAATTTAGATCTATGGACAGATGGAAAGAAGACAGGGAAATATTCATTTTAAGAGAAATAGGCATTTAAACATTGCACTGCTTTTGAATGTATTATATGGGTTAATCATTTTATACATATTGTATGAAAATATATTCCACTTACCAGAATTTTAGTCCTCAGACATCTGTTATATGAAAACTACTCTTTGTACTACTTGGTGCCTTATAGTGGAAAAGGCAACATGTTTGCATGTTTTTGAGTCTTTTTTGAGGAGGTGGGGCAAAATCACATTGGAAAAGAGTTGATAGTCTATCATACAGTTAAACATATCATATCATATCATACAAGTTAAACATATCATATCATATCATATCATATCATACAAGTTAAACTTAGTATTCAATCCAGGCATTCTATATATAAATATTCACACAAGAGAATGAAACTATATGTCCACACAAAGACTTCTTTTTAAATATTTATAATATTTTTATTTATAATAGACAAAATCTTAAAAAATATCCTAATGGGCACCAATGGGAGAATTAATTGTGATGCATCAAGACAATGGAACATTACACAGCAATGAAAAGAAATAAACTCTGGATGGTTGGAACATTATCCAAAAGGAGATGCCTTTTGGAGGCATCTCCAAAGCATTATGCTAAGTGGAAAAACAAGACAAATATGAATATATATGTTATCTGTTACACATATAATTTCTGTTAAGTGGAATTCTACCAAAAAAAAAATAGTGATGGAAAGTAGATTGGTGGTTGCCAATATCTAGGACATATGGGAAGGGGCTTGAGTGCAAAGTGACACAGAGAAACAGTTTGAATGATAGAAGACTTTATATTATCACAATCATGTTGTAAATGACATAAATCTTGACTATAGGCTTTCTTTCCCTGGCTTCAGTACCTGTCTGATATCTTTGTCCTTTGACTCACAAGATACCTAATTTATCAACATGGGGATTTATATAACTTTTCCTTGGATGGAGGCACCCACACTACTTCAAACAAGGGGACTTGCTTCGATAAGAAGTGCTCACCCAGAGGTTAACAGTGTGACAAAATGTTGACATTTTAAAGTACAGATAAAGCAACATATGGAGAACAATGCACTATAAATTTGAACATTGTCCTTCCAGACAAGATGCATATTTTGAAACAAAGACCATTATATAGCTGCCTCCAAGAGATAAAACATATAGTCCATGGATCTGACATTTAATATTGAATAATTTGGTACAACCACCAACATTGACCTGTCAGAAATAATAATAGTATTCAAATAATGTGTGCTACAGAAATGGAAATTAATAATAAAGTAAAATACTTACGCTAAAGAGGCAGATAATTAATACAAAATTAAAGCTTATTGTATACTTCAACAAAGTAATTATTTATTTATTCATATTTTTTAAGGCAGACTGCCACATGCAGTGCCTCATTTGGATGTGTCTGGAGTCTTGAAAACTTGACTACCTTAAGGTCTCCTCCATTTAAATTGATCTTGAGAGCTTGTTTGGATATTCCAGCAGGGGAGTGCAGCTGCCCCTGTACCCTTGACTGAAGATTGATCTGCCTCTATTGGGGTAGATCGTCCTCTCTGTCCCAGTGCTCAGCTTGGGGAGGAATTCACATGGAGCAGTCAAGGAAGAAGGGGACACGCGCTTAGACAGCCAGATCAGTCCAATCAATCCTGACGATCAATGGAGTGACTGTTGTTGCAACCAGATCGCCCTCACATCCAATAACAGTGATTCTTTACCCATTGCTAACCACCTTCCTTTCACCACCATTTCAATTTTAAAAGATGTCTTAGGTACTTTCAGAATGACTTTCTTTTTTATTTACTGATCATAAAAAAACCATATTTATAGGTTTAGTGAATAACATTCTTTCTACTGAAATTTTCTCCAAAATTCCAATATGAATATATTTTAATTCTTCCTTTTTTCTACAACACAGGTATATAATACATGAAACATTTTTTCAATAATTAAACTAATGCACAAGAGGATACTGAGAAGTTGTGGGAGGTCCCCATGTAGCAGTGCTATTTTCACTTGGAGCTCCTTTCAGAGCACAACCATAAACATAGCACGTAGTGTTCTTTTTCCCAGGTTAAAAGTAATAAAAATATATAGGTACACAATAATAGCAATGAACACACCTAGCATTCAGAGTTTGATTTTAATACAGTTCTGTCACAGCCAGGAGGAGCCAAAATAAACAAGGCAACTAAATGATATGTGCTATCCTGGATGGGATACTGGAAAAGAAAAAAATACTAGATAAATTCTAAGAAAATCAGAATAAACAATGGATTTTAGTTAATAATAATGTACCAATATCGATTCATAAATCATAAGAAATATATCTTATTAATCTAAGATGTTAGTAATAGGGAAAACTGAGTGTAAGATATGTGGGAACTACCTATATTGTCTTCTCAATTCTTCTGTATATCTAAAACTGCTCTTAAAAAATAAAAGACTTGGGGCACCTGGGTGGCTCAGTGGGTTAAAGGCTCTGCCTTCTGCGTGGGTCATGATCTCAAAGTCCCGGGATCAAGTCCCGCATCGGGCTGTCTGCTCAGCGGGGTGCCTGCTTCCCCCTCTCCCCTATAAAATCTTTAAAAAAACCTCCTTTTAAAAAAAAAAAAGGACTTATTTATTTATTTATTTATTTATTTATTTATTTATTTATTTAGAGAGCTCACAAACAGGGGAGAGGCAATGGAAGAGAGAAAGAGAGAGAGAATCTCAAGCAGACTCCTCCTGAGGGAGGGGACTTGGAGCTCAGTCTCAGGACTCTGAGATCATGTCTTGAGCTGAAACCAAGAGTGGCTGTTTAACCAACTGAGTCACCCAGATGCCCCTCTAAAATGGTTCTTGAAATTAGTCTACTAAAAATGTTGAATTCAGGGACACCTGTGGGGCTCAGTGGGTTAAGCATCTGGACCTTCAACCCAGGTCCTGGGATCAAGTTCCACATCGGGTTCCCTGCTCAGAGGGGAGCCTGCTTCTCCCTCTGCCTGGAGCTCCCTGCTTGTGCTCTCTCTATATTTTAAATAAATACATAAAATATTTTTTAAAAGTTCAATACATATTGAATATGTATATGTAGGCACAGTACGATCATTCAATATTCTATGCTTACCTCCCGTATTCTACACCCTTTTGTATATTTCTTAAATTGTTATGGAATAAATATCATAGTCTTTATCTACTACTAAATTAGATGGTTCTTGAAATATGGAAGCAGTAGGAGCAGTGGGGGATTATATTGTATTACTTTACTAGATGATAAATAATATAACAGAGAAGAATTTCCTTCTGAATCTTCACTTGTACAAGTCACTAAAGATTAAAAGAAATTAGAGCAATGAAAACACACACACACACACACAAAACAACCATAATTTTACTATTGATTATGAGAGAAAAATGTTCTGGATTTGAAAGTCTCCAGGGTAAAGACTTCTGTTTCATTCCAATTTACTGAAAGTGAGTTATACTTTGATGAATTATTAAATATTTCATCAAAGTCATAAATTTGTAACATCATTTTTTAAGTGAAATAAAAAAGTTTTCTAATCTTTTTTTAAGATTTTATATATTTATTTGACAGAAAGAGACACAGTGAGAGAGGGAACACAACAGGGGGAGTGGGAGAGGGAGAAGTAGACTTCCCACTGAGCAGGGAACCCAGTGCAGGGGCTCCATCCCAGGATCCTGGGATCCTGACCTGAGCCTAAGGCAGACGCTTAATGACTGAGCCACCCAAGTGCCCCAAATATTTCCTAATCTTCAATGAAGTCTTTTCTAACACTAGATTCCTCTTTTACTTCCTGCTGATGAACTGGTCCATGTTTATTAAAATATGAGTTACAGAGTTAGGTCCAATGTTAAAAGTTGTTTCATATTTACATATCCATGTTATATTAGCTGTATCTTATGCATATATAATATTGTCAGAACTAAAAGAACGTTGAAGGAAGAAGAGCTCATTCAATGAATGAATTTAGCATAGGATTTCAGCTCCAGAAGATTTTGTATTTATTTACTCACACTCAAATCAGTGTGAGTAAATAAATATTTACTCACTAAAATATATCAGCTTTGAAAAAAAATTAAAAAGTGTGTTTATATAAAGAAAATCATTTTAGTATATAGTGTTTATTATTTTTAACATAATAGGCCTACTTATTTCCTATTAATCTCAACAGCATAGCAAAAAATGACTGAAACAAAGAATAGGAAGCTTATGAGTTTTTTGAATATATAACTATTTATATTATGGTGAAGAAAATAGATTTCATAATAATTTTTGGTATATTTAAATTTAAAAATCAGGATGTTTTCATCTAGGTCTTAATAGCTGCTTTATCATTCTTATGCAAACTACCTATATATGCTACAATCTATTTTTGTATAATGACATAGATCTTTTAATAATATTGTGTCCTTCAAAAAGATAGAGTACTATGTCAAAAGGTTTTATATGGTTACTTTGATGTTTAGTCCTTTGAACGTCAATGATTTTGTTTTCACAAGGAAGCTATTACTTTTCCAATGCTAAGTTCCCAAAGCATTATAAAATCCCTGTTACTTTTTCTGTCAAGACAAAGGTGGTCATGTGTAGAAGTCATCGTCACCTCACCTCAAGTGGAAGATGGATTCTAGCATACATATAGTAAATAATTTCAATTTTTTTCTCAATGCTATACTTATTCATAAATTAGAAGAAATTACCAATTTGACAGCATCAGTATTTTTTTATTTTCAAGTTGAAAATTAGAAAAATGTTTTTTACTCCATGTATATTCAAATATATTACTCAGTGAATTTAATTCAGTGATCACTTTACTACATATAATAACAATGTTGAATTTGTTTTAAAAATGCTTCTTTCAATTTTTTTTATAATGTCACTAAAATGGTTATTCAATTCAGTATTCTCCTTCAAGGGAATTTTTGGTAGCCTATTAACTATTTTATCATAAGAGTAGTGATTTCTGTATTTAGCACTGTACCTGCCTAGAGTACTTATTTATCAGTAAATATTGCATTGCTACATGAAGGAATGATAAACCAAGTAAGTTGACAGACAGTTGATCAAGATGCCATTTAAAAAGTGATTCTTCATATTTATGTTTTTCAAGATTTCTTCTTGCTTTCTAGATGGTTAACACTCAATTTTACCAAAAGATGTATTCTACATTCCTCCCTTTCTCCTTGGTATTTTTTTTTCTTGGTATTTTTTTTCAAAGATTCTTTTATTTATTTGAAAGAGAGAGAGAGAGAAGATAGTGAGCAGGATGAGCAGAGGGTGAGGAAGGGAGACTCTGAAGCAGACTCCCCTCTGAGTGTGGGAACCCAATGCGAGACTTGATCTCAAGACTCTGAGATCACCACCTGAGCAGAAACCAAGAGTTGGACACTTAACCAACTGCACCACCCAGATCCCTCTTTCCTTCATATCTATAACAGCAAAAATATTTATCCAATTCACTTCTAACTTCCTGTAGATAAATAATTTAAATATAAACTTTATGGCCACATATGATATGGAGTGGAAAATGTGCTATAGCTTGAGAGTGAAAGCCTAAGTAGCAGCTGCTAAAAGAGAGCAATGGCAAGGGGATTGGGAACTTGGGGACCACAGGCTAGGGTAGAGGTATTGGAGAAATTAAATCTCAGAATGCTGAGATTCTTCAAGGAATAGGAAGAATGTTTACCTTTCAAATATGATATTATTTTAATATTAATATTAAATATTAATATTAAATATTTTTATATTTTAAAATATAAAATTTTTATATTTTAATATTAATATTTTCTCATGGAAAGCTAAAAGCATTTTGCTGTTTTTGTTGTTTTGTTTTGCTTTTCCAACTATAACACTTCCTAATCTCTGGAACTTATAACACCTAAATTTACAAAACCGTATGGCACAGATAGCAAATACTTGTAGTTACTCTGTAAATCCTATAATGGTGAGTTAGAATTTTTAAATTTGTATAAGCAAAGAGAACATAAAAAAAAAATCAACCAAAGTGAAACTTGATTCAAGTCATGGCACAAACTTTGATACGACAGTGCCCATAATATCACCCATTTCTTTTTATATAAGGTTGTTATTTTATTGTGTCATAACAGGATTTCGTTTTATATTTTTTAAAGGTTGAATAGCTTTTAAAATTCACTGTAAATATATGACCCATGTGTTCTAAACTGTCATTAAATCAATCTCAGATGTCACATGTTTGGATAAAATTTCTTCAGAATATTTGGGTCTTCCATATTTGCATGAAAGTCTTTCCATATCCTCAATGCCTTATCTGTCACATAAGACTCAGGTAAAGTATCATAATTCTAAAAAAGCTTTTTTAAAGACTTTATTTATTTATTTGACAGAGAACAATCACAAGTAGGCAGAGAGAGAGGAGGAAGCAGGCTCCCCAATGAGCAGAGAGCCTGATGCGGGGCTTGATCCCAGGACCCTGAGATCATGACCTGAGCTGAAGGCAGAGGTTTTAACCCACTGAGCCACCCTGGTGCCCCAAGTATCATAATTCTATAACTATATTCATGTCTGCTAGGCTTTGGATCCCTTCTTCATGTCCGCTTCCTCTGGGTAGGTACTAGGTGCATAGTACATGCTCAACATATGTTGTGTAATGACTAAATCATTCCTTCTATTTTTAGCTATTCTAAAATAACATTGGTGCCCCATTATTATTTCTAAAAAGAGGACATTCAACTTACAGATATAATTACTCACCTGCCGTTAATAACATACAGAATAGGTGAGAGTATCTGATTTCATTATTAAAAGTACAATTTGTAAACCAGATTCAAACAATGCCTATGAGACTTGAGTTGGCCTACTTATGCCTTTGGTCTTGGAAATTATTTTTTCCATTTGCATGAAACAAAAAAGAAATATGTTGGACTAAATCATTGTTGCCAAAAATGTGTGTTCTATAGTTCTGTGAGCTATTAATAGAAATTGTGCAAAAATTTCAAAAAACCACAATGTTTTCTGATTAATATTATTAGAATACACTGAGTTGAATTAATAAAGACAGGGTTCTTAGCTATAACAGCTGACAATATGGAAGGATACAAGTCTACATGAGGAAGAGGTGACATGACACAGCTTTTAGGTAGTACCAACTGCCAGACGCATTAATGAGGACGTATTAGACCTTCTGAGGCAACCAATCAGCTGCATGAGGAGAGACGAGAAGGGAAGACAAAGAATCAAATCACAGATCATAAGAAATAATAAACTATGGTTGTTTTAAGATATTAAGTTTTCTAATGATTTGTGTTATAATATGTCTTTCTTATTTCTTACTAAATGCTAAGAAATATTCTAAATGCCTCATATATATTAGCTTAATTGTTTTTCACAATAATTATCAAAGGAAGTATTATTTTTTATCCCCATTTTAAACACGAGCCAAAAAGACATGATGAAGTTATAATCTGCCAAAGATCCTCAGATTAGTAAGTGACAGAACCTGGGTTCAAGCCCAGTAAGTGTATGTCTAGATCTCTCTTTCTCTCTAAGCCCCTACCATTCTATTTCTATAACCATTTTACTTTTCTTTTCAAACTGTCATTTGGAAATCATACTGAATAAAGTGAAAAAAATCAGCACCATTAATGAGTATTCAAAAATTGTTACTATTCCTTCAGTCATAAAATTTATACTTGGTTACATTCTCAATTATAAATTTATTATAACTATAGACACATATTTTAAAAAGTTAATATGCACTTTTGTTTAGATAACAATAGAAAAATACATCCAAATGTACTTATCAGAGTTTGGTGGCATTTAATTACCACATTTAATCACCAAGAAATCCCTATATTAATATTAACATCTTTTGGCATTTGATCAGAACATGCATTCTGTTATAGTTATTCCACTATTACGAGTCAAAATATAATAATGATGACCAGTGATTGAGAGCTTTCTTATATGCCAACTCTTTTCTAAACACTTTACATGATATAATGCTTCATTGAGCTCTAAGAACAAACCAAAGAGGTAAAGAAAATGACTATTCTTTTTAATTTATGATGAAACTATTACGTTATATAAATTGCCCAAGGTTAAAATATCTACTAATCTGACTCCAGCTTCTGTAGAATCACCCACTGTCTGATATTGCAGTATCTAGAATTTTTTATCTCAGATTTTTTCCTAATGAAAATAAGAGTTTTCCTTTATGAACACTTTATCTTTCAATGCCTTGTGTAAAACAATGTATCTACATCATTACTTATTCATATAGCTACCCAAGAAAGTAGGTGTTAAAAGGAAGGAAACAAGACTTTGTTGGGTAACTTAACTAGGATTAAAGGGCTAGCAGGTAACAGCTGATATCAGCTGTGTTACATGTTGGTTCTTTAGTCTTAGGTAAATTACACAGCATATATAATATAATTTCATAGAATTTCAAAGTGATACAGCATTTTTTTAAAGATTTTATTTATTTGAGAAACAGAGAGAGCATGCACTAGCATGAGCAGGGGGCGTGGTGGCAGAGGGAGAGGGAGAAGCAGACTCCCCACTTGTGCGATTGTGGGACACAATCCCAGGACCCTGGGATCATGACAGGAGCCCAAGGCAGAAGCTTAAGCAACTGAGCCACCCATCTGTGCCCTGATATATCATTCTTTTAATAATCATATGTAGTATTACTTAAAAGTTTCTTCATCCATAACTAAATACATCAAATTTAAGTCTTCCTTTTCACTTTTTGCCCTGAAAAAAAGTTTTAAGTTCTGTTCCTTTTTTTTTTTTTTTTTTAATATTTAAGGCCAACTCATATACACTTACCAAATAAGCATTTTGCTACAGGAAGCTCATCTCCTTTCTTTTTATCACTACTTTCATTGAGGCCCAAATGTAAATACTCAGTAATTACTTTAGAATTTATTTTAGTCAACTTTGTATTATGGTCAATTTTTAATATATTTTGGCCATCCAGGTCGTAAAGGTATTTCTGGCAAGGATTGGATCTTATGTGTCTATCATGTGCTGTGTTTAAGGCAAACTTTACACATAAATATCAAATGCATTTTTGCTCAACCAAAAGGCACTGAAATTGTTAGAAGTTAATTGAAAAATTAAAAAGGGTTAGAAAAAATAATTAAATTTGGCCAACATCTTGAAACTGCCAACAGATTAGTCTCAACCAAAGCTGGGAAAGCAATGATATATTGTACTATACTCAATTGTCACACATATTGTTTATTTAAATCTGAGTCTTAAAAGCAGTTTAGCTTAAGTAAAAACAAATCCTCATGACATGTCTTTGAGCATTTTGAGGTTTAATGATGCCTAGCACAGCAGTGTAATTAACAGTACCCATGATATATAACAATGCTATGTTTTCTAGTGCTATAAACAGAAGGCTTATGCCAGATTGCTTGTTAAGGTACACACGGTATCAAAGTACACCAGATGAAACAATCCCCCAGTAACCACGTAATGAGGTAAAGACATCTGTAACATAATTCTAGAACTTTGAATGTGAAGATTTAAAGTCTTTGTAATGGTACAGATGGAATTATTACCATCCCCATGGACACTGTAACTAGAAATAGATCAGCCCCCAGTCATAATAGACCACTAAGAGATAAATTGTGTTTGCCTTCAACAACAAGAAAAAATAACATCCCCAAGGTTAATGGTAAATCTTAACTGCAAATGAGTATCACAATCTCAAAGTGAAATACAAAGATTTTTACAGCACAAACACAGTACACATTGAGAGACATCAAAATTATTATAAAACACCAATTTGATGAATAATGTTTATTGAAGTGTCATTAACATATAGTATTTTATTTTCAGGTGTACCTCATAGTGACTCTATATTTTTTGCATACTATGAGATGATCCTTATGATAAGTTTAGCTAGCATCTGTCCCCTCAAAATTTGTTACAATATTTTTGACTATGTTACCAACGCTATACATTATATCCCCATAACTTATTTATTTTATAACCAGAAGTCTGTATCTCTTCATTCACTCTCTTTACTTCTTTTGCTCACCCCCTAACCCCTCTTCTCTGGTAACTAACAGTTTGTTTCCTATATCTCTAAGTCTGTTTCTGTTTTGTTTTGCTTTGTTTTGTTCACTTGTTGCTTTGTTTTGTTTCATTTTAGATTCCACATACAAGTGATATCAAATGGTATTAGTTTTACTCTGACTTATTTAATGAGCATAATACTCACTAGGTCCATTCATGTTGCAAATGGCAAGATTTCATTATTTTTATTACTAAGCAGTATTCCATTTTAGATGTAGATATAGATATAGATGATATAGATATAGATATAAATATAGATATACACTACATCTTCTTTATCCATTTATCAATCAGTGGATACTTAGTTTACTTCCATATTATGCTGTAATGAACATAGGGGTGTATATATCTCTTCAAATTAACGTTTGTGTTTTCTTTAGATAAATATCCTGATACATTTCCTTAGTGGCTGCAGCACTTTACAGTCCCACCAACCCAATCATGGACAAGTAAGGGTACAAAAGTGGCTGAGTAGGAACTCCATCCAGGAAAAGACAGCATCAATTGGGCTAATGATATAAGAAAAAGTGGTAAAGTTCATTAATCAAAGATTCTGAAGAAGTCAAAAAATTGTAGGACTCTAAATACTGGAAAGAGATAAATTGCAAAGTTCTTGGAAAGATAAGTGTTGATTAAAGTAGGATGCTTGAAGTTGAGACTTATGATAGTACAACTATTGATAATCCCTAAGCCCAGAATATAATAATAATAGGAGTTTCTGATGAAGTCACGTGGAATAATAAGCTTAGTAAAAGTAATAAGCTATTCTTAGTAAGGAAATTAAAGAGTGGTCATGGATGTCAATTCCCTCCAGCCAAAGACCCATAAGAACATACTTATAGGTGATCCAGTTGGAATTTACATATTGTGAGGAAGTAGAACACACACCATGGGAAAATTTGGGGCATCTCATTAAGATGATGTTAGAAAGGGCTTATTAATGTCTGAGGTTTGGTTAGATGACTTTGGAGAGGGTTTGTGTAACAAGGTTGGATGCTATCATGGAACAGGGATACTTCCATAATTGGATATTTTAATATAGCTTACTAGTCCAAAGGTAAAACTATATATAGTTGGTAAAAAAGCAACTCTTCCTCATATTAGTCAAGACAGATGTTTGGTCATTTGTGCGGGTTGGAAGATATTTGTTTTTTTTTTTTACTGTTGTCAGACATAATTCTGGTGTAGACTTGATATTTTCTCAATTTACCTTCATCGCAGATTGGCCTTGTCTGTTCTTGATAGTTCCAGTCTAAAGGAGAACACCAAGACCTAGCTACAAGGGTCAAGGTTGCAAAGCACAGTTCATAATAAGTAGCAGGCTAGCTCCTAGAGGACATAGAGAGCCCTTCTTTTTCCTCAGTGTGTTATATAAATGGATGTCCCTTAAAAATTATTAAAGTCATTATGAAAAGAAGCCAAATGAGCTAGATGAAATCCTTAAAAGAACAAGAATGACATGGAGGATGATCTATTGATACAAAAAATGAGTGCTTTGGGTGCCATAGTTTGATTGGATATGCTTCAAAATCTGAGCGTTTTTGAGAAAGGACCCAGGAAAAAATAAACTGGAGGTAGCCATGAAAAGCACAAAAGACAATATCCTCACCTCTAGAACTTAAGTAGAACATGAAAGAGAGAGGGAAAGAAGTAGATCAATTACGCAAGAAAGATAAATGATGTCTTCAGCATCTTAACAGATTTAATTTCACAAAGATACTGAAGGTAATTGTGGCAGCTAATGTTTGGTAGCTAACCCTGCAGTAATTCTCATTTGTCTTATTATTTGCTCTGTCCCCCTAATTAAAAGAATATCCTTTACAAATACTACTGGAGGCCATGTAACCTAACTTTGAACAGTAAGACCTAAGGATGAATCATTGGAGGGCTTTTGTTTTCCTGCTCAAATAGGCAGACACAGCCTTCTTACTACCTTTAGCAAGAACCAGATGCTTTCAGTTACATCAGCCATCCTCCATTTAAGAGGTAAACCAAAAATAAGAAAACCATTCTCTTGAGAATGGCAGAGCAGAAGTACTGGAACTTAGCCAAAACTAGCAACTATCCATATGTGAACCTCAAGTTATGTCCATAGGGGAATATGACCAAAAAAAATACGACCATATTGTCAAGCCACTTCATCAGGAATATACTATTTCCAAATAAAAGCAATCAAATGTAACTGAACCAAAAATATTCTGAAAAAATTTGAAAGCTATTAGGTCAAACTGAAAATTCTGGGTGATACAACAGAAAACACCTGTTTAGTGGGAAGAGTCTCAGGGTTGATGTCTAACCTGGCAAGCTTTACATACTGGTGTTACCTAAATGATTGATTGGTTCAGGAAAGTTCTCAAATCTAAAAATAACCTATTTTAGAGAAGTGATTACTTACACAGCTTTTAGTATACTGTGAGGAAGACAATGACCTAGTGGGTGGGTGATGTGGATATGAAATGGGAAAGGAGATTTACCCAAGTAAGGGGAGCTCTGGGCATCTCAATCAAGAACCAGTTTCAGCCTCTGCCTAATTTCATTTCATTTCTTTTCTTTTTTTTCTTTCTTTTTCTTTATTTTTTTCTCTTCTTTTTTTTCTTTTTTCTTTCTTTTTTTCTAGATGGAGAGCCAAGGGGTCCTTTAGACATCATAGACTAACTTAATTTTAAGTGATTTTGTCCATTTCTATTATACAAGTTGATTTTCTGTCAGACATGATAATCTGGGTAACTAATTATATGCCCATAGAATGTCAGGTATTGTTAATCTCTTTGCATTTTGTGTACTAACTTTAAAATCTATTAAGCATATTTGTGAATATAGAGAGAAAGGAGACCATACTCTCTACTACAGTCTCATATACCTATAACTTTGGTGTAGAGGGATCTGAACCAGACTCCTTTAATTCACTTCATGTCTACAGGAATAACTGCAGGTATATAAGTTCTGAAATATTCTCTGAGTGAAAGGATAACATCTGTGCAAACTTTTTATATTTTATTTTGGACTGATTGACACCCTAAGAACTAAAACTCAATAAAAGGAAAGAATAATGATCATGCTGTGCACTAAGCTTTTTCTGATTTATTATCAGTGTATATAACCATTTTCATTTTCCTATATAATTATTTGATTAATTATAATGAGACTTTAATAGAAACTCAGTTTTCTAAGTTAATTTTCTTTCTAACAATCTGACAATAAATTAAAAGTCTTATAATGTTTACAGTTATTTTTCTTTGTTCCTTTCTTAATTCATCCCTGAAATTCACTCTAACTGCTTTCTTACTGATTTCATTGTTTCCGATCTTTTTTTTAAAGATCTTATTTATTTATTTGACAGAGAGAGAGAGAGAGATCACAAGCAGGCAGAGAGGCAGGCAGAGAGAGAGGGGGAAGCAGGATCCCCACCAAGCAGAGAGCTCGATGCAGGGCTCGATCCCAGGACCCTAGATCATGACTTGAGCCAAAAGCAGAGGCTTTAACCCACTGAGCCACCCAGGTGCCCCTCACTGTTTCCACTCTTTATCTCTTTCTCTGCTTCCCCCATTCTCCTTCCTTTCTAGTCTTCTTTTATTCCTTTCTTTCCCAACTTAAAAAAAAACTGATTCATAATTGGACATATAATACTGTACTATTTAATACTGTTGTATAATACATCATGATTCAATATTTGTATATATTTTGAAACGATCACCAAAATAAGTCTAGTTAACACCCATTGCCATACACAGTTAAAATTTTCCTTCTTGGGATGAGAACTTTTAAGATGTGTTCTCTTAGCAACTTTCAAATATGCAATACAGTATTGTTAACTACAATCAGCATATTGTACGTAATATTCATAGGACTTATTTATCTTGTAACTGGAAGTTTGTACTTTTTGACACTTTTAGCCATTTTTCCCACTACCCAACCCTGCCTCTGGCACCCACCACCCTGGTTTCTGTATCTATGAGAAATCAGCTTCCTGATTTTTAAAAACAGAGTTTATGGTAGTTTAGAGTGTTTTGTTTCATGTTTTTTCAAAGACATAAAATAACTGCCTTCCAAATTTCATATGTAATACGATTACAAATTAACCTTTGTCTGTGCTCTAAATTTTAAATATTTGCAGATAGAAATAGATATCACTCACATATTTTTTTAGAACTCTAGGAAATAACCATACAATTTACCCTACAATTTTAATGCTCAGATAACTACATATTATTTTGTATTTTATTTAGTGATCTCCTATAAGTTGTTGCTAACATTATAATCTTAGGAGAATGACATGCCGGCCTTAAAAACAACATAAACATTTTCATGGACAAAACTTTTGAGAAAGTCAAAAATGCTCGAATTTTTAAGTTCTGTGAAAGAATGCCAAATTCTTTTCAAGAAAGGCTAATTTAACACACTGTCATGTAAGCAAAATATAAATATAACCATTTCTCAACAATCTTGGAGCTTATAAAATTTTGTTTATCGACAGTGTTATAGTTATAAAATTTTATCTTGTGTTAATTATCACTCCTCTGACTTCCATCAGGGCTAAGAAAATTTTCTACACTTACTCTTCCATTAAAATTCCTTTTCTGTGAAATGTGCACTTGCATTTTTGTATATTGATTTATTGTGCTTGTTTTCCTTGTCTTGCTCTTATGAATTGTTAGCATCTCTGTGTATATTTTTAAGTCACATTTTGGTAATATTTCTCCAATCTCGTCACACATACTTTAATTTTGTTGATTCTTTTTGTAAACTGTGACCAGACAGATTTTTTTTTACAAATTTCTATATTATAATATGTGTTAACTTTATCATTGTGACTGGTCTCCCCAACACTAAAATATAGATATAGATTAGATTTTATCTTTATCTGATCCTTTAATTTTTTAATTTATTTGTCTGAGGAGAGAGAGTGCACAAGCAGGGGAAGCTGCAGGCAGAGGGAGAAGTTAAGCAGGGAGCCTGATGTGGGACTCAATTCCAGGACCCTGGGATCAGGACCTGGACCAAAAGCAGACACTTAACCAACTGAGGGACCCAGACATCCCTTAATCCTTTTACTTTTAATATTTAATGGTAGCATAATGATTAATGATGTGGATTTAGAACCTGGGTACCTCAATTCAAATTTCAACTTCACTACTTAGCAGATGTATAACATCAGGCAAGATATTAATCTCTTTGTGAAGATAATAATATGAAGATAATACTCTCCAAGTCATGAAGCAGATGGGAAGGATAAATATGTTGGTTAAAAAGAGTTTAGGCCAATGATCTATAAACAGTAAAAACTCTTTATATGCCTTAGCTGTTATTTAATTTATCAATAACTTATTTATCTATTATATTTTAACTTTATTTTGTCAAAAACAATATAAAAACATATTACATATTTAAATACTTAACTGATTGCTATTAAAATCACAGTTGTGGTAGAAATGTCCATTAAAGAAATTTCATACAGGATTATTGAAAGTTTTGACTCCGGAAAAATATTAATATTTAAAATATCTAACAAAATTATCATTATGAGCGTATCTTGTTTTCTTACACTTCACCAAAATGGTGTGTTTTACAAACTGAAGCCTTGTGACAACCCTAGGTCAAGTCTGTTAGTTCCATTTTTCCAACTGCATTTGCTCACTTCATGTCTTTGTGTCATTTTGGTAATTCTTGCAATATGTCAGATTTTTCATTATTATTATATTTGTTCTGTTGATCCGCGATCTGTGATTATGGCTTTCTGAAAGCTCATATAAGAGCATTTTTAGCAATAAAATATTTTTAATTCAGATATGTACATTGTTCTTTGTAAACATAACATTTTTTACAAGCCTAAGAGGCTACAGTGTTATGTAAATACAACTTTTATATGCACTGGAAAGCCAAAAAAAATTCATTTGATTCATTTTATTGTGATATTTACTTTATTGCAGTGGTCTACAACCAAACCCTAGCATCTCTCAGATCTGCTTGCATTCTGAACCAACATAAATTAGTATAAAATAAAAATGATAAAACATTAGATATAAAGCAAGTATTTTTGAAGGCTTATCAATGTAAATTTCATGTATATACAACTTGTTCATATACAGTTGACCCTAGAACAACATGGGTTTGAACTCATGCTCCCACTTATATATGGATTTTTTTCAATATAGTACTGTAAATATATTTTCTCTTCCTTATGATTATGTTAAAAGCATTTTCTTTTCTCTAGGCTGCTTTACTGTAAGAATGCAGTATGTAATACGTACAAGATACAGAGTATTTGTTAATTGACTGTTTATGTTGTGGGTAAGGTTTATGATCAATAGTAGGCCTTTGGTGGTTAAGTTTTGGGAGAGCCAGTAGTTATTTGGGGATTTTTGACTGTGAAGGGAGTCAGTGCCCCAGTCCCCACATTGTTCAAGAGTCACCTGTACTATCAAAAATTCAAATCATGGGAAAAATCCAAATATATTATCACTTTGATAAGATTTTATTCTGAATCTTAGAAGTTTAATTGATCTTTATTTTCCTTCTCTTTCAAAAATTTTATATAGTTTTACCAACAGGGTTATACTGAATTTATAGAATAAATTGGTGACTTGTTTATTTTATTGACTTTCTTTTGATTCATAATAAATTAGCACAAAGTTAACATTGGAACACAGCACTCATTTATTATGTTGCAGATTTTTCAGGTCAGGAATCCAGGTTTGAGTTACTTGGGTCACTCAACAGCCTCAAATTCTAGTGTTGGCCAGGCCTGCAGTCTCACCAGAAGCTTGAGTTCCTTTTTAGAGTTCATTAAAATTCTTGGCAGAATTTCGTATCTTGAGGTTATAGAACTGAGGTCACAATTTTTTGGCCAGCTGTCAATCTGGGACTATTCTCAGCTACTAGAAGCCGCCCACAGATCCTGTCCTGCATTCCTCTCCACAACAGGATAATTTGCTTCTTCAAGGTCAACAGGAGATAGCTTCAAATCTTTGTGCCTTTTTTGGTCTCTATCCCTTAGATATTCCTCTAAAGGACTCAGCAGATTAGTCAAATTATAGGTACTATAGGGCTTCTACCCAAGGATGTGGGGTCATCTTAAAATTGTGTCTAGGGTATTTGTTTATTCCTATCATCTGGAATATGTTGAGTAACTTTGACATTATTTCTTCAACTATATTGTCAAAATGATTGTCATAAAATTATTCCGTTTCAATTATTCTTAATTTTTCTGAATTTTGTTAAATTTCACAAATAATCTACTTATGTCCTCTTTGCAATTCCAGAATCACTTATTTATTTTGCCTTTTGAAATTGTGTTCAATTTGTCAGAGATACATTTATTTGCCTTTTCAAAGTACCAGAACTTGCAGTTGTCGATGCTTGTGACTTCAGTCCTGACTATTAAGAATCACAGATGCCTTTTGGAAGTTTTCATTTCACCCTTCAAAATTTTTTTGTTTTTGTTTTTCCTGTTTTAATTCTCATCATGCCACACTTTGGGTTGACCTTTGTCAGGAGTTCAGCCAAGCTAGAAACAAAAAGCTGAGCTGCCAGGTATCAGAGCTATTCGTTAAAGCAAACTCCAAAAAAAAGTAACAATGTAGCTCTGAATCAGTTACTACAATAGTTTAAGAGGTTAAACCAGAGAAAGTCTTGACTGCCTCCTGTTTTATTTTCTCTTGTGGAACAGCATGTCAGTCAAAGGTCAGGTGGATCCACATAGATGTGAATGTCATCTCACTGTCAGAGAACGCTGAACTAAAGCTTTATGGACCAGGGGTGAGGAGAAGAGGGAGACCAAGGGCAATGGGAGGAAACTGGGAATGTAAAGAAATGAGTTGTAAGTCGATCGGGGGAAATGAGTATCCCCTCAGCCACCCTTGAGAAGGCCTTTGCAGAAGTTCCAAGAACGGCTCACACAAGGCCCCAGGAAAGAGACTAAGGAATGAAAGTGTCTGGACTAGAAATGCACACGTGTATTAGAACATGGCAGCACAGAGGGGACTTCATCCTTGACTGCAAATCGCTCAGAGACAGCAATGTGCTGGCCCTTTCCCACACC
>CM053604.1:93081747-93105987 GCA_028646535.1 Procyon lotor
ATTTCTATCAATGTGACTCTTTATTTTGATTTACAGTTGGTTTATGTAGTTGGCTGCTCCTATGTTTGGGGCATAAATATTTACAATTGTTAGATCTTCTTGGAGGATAGACCCTTTCAGAATGATGTAATGTCCTTCTGTATCTCTGATTACAGTCTTTAGCTGAAAATCTAGTTTATCTGATAGGAGAATTGCTACCCCAGCTTTCTTTTGTGGCCTGTTGGCATGAAAGATGGTTCTCCATCCTTTCACTTTCAGTCTGGATGTATCTTTTGGTTCCAAATGTGTCTCTTGTAGACAGCATATGGACAGGTCCTGTCGTTTTATCCATTCTGCAACTCTGTGCCATTTTATGGGAGCGTTTAGGCTGTTCACGTTAAGAGTAATTATTGAAAGGTAAATGTTTATTGACATCATGATGCCATCACAGCTTACTTTAAATGACAACAGTTTCCATCACAAAGGTAGAATATGACATGAGTATCAGAATTTGAAAAAACAGAATTATAGAATAAATTGGATTATTTATTTTCAGTTTCTCACATATGGTTTAAAGTCTTTTCAATTCTTATATATTCATTTATCAGTAATTTTTAAAAATGCATAAAACATAAGTTCGTATTTATACCAATAAGATATGCATATCAATAAATTAAATGGGACTTTATTATAGTTTTCATTTCAAAGCAGGTGAATGTTCACCTTGCATTATTCTTCCTGGAAACTGCACATAGAATTTTAATTATTTCCAAAAAAAAGATACAGGTTGCTTTAGTGGGAAGATTATCAGTTTCTCTTTTTCTATGTAGAGACTTACCTATAAATAAAAAGTAATGTCTTTGCCAAATGAGAATGTTTACATTTTCTGTATAATACATTTCCACATAAGTGTGGGGGTAAATTAATAAGTAATGCAATATCTTCCTAATTTTCAGAGAAGAAAATGTTTAGAGGTGTGGGTGCAATCATTCCAACTCCATTTCTAGTAATTACACAAAAGGGTTTTTTACTCAAATCAACCTTAAATAATAAATATAGATTGAATCCTTTTACTACTCCATGTTTTGCATACTTGTTATTCTTTAGGTGTTCTTTTCTTGGATGGAAAAGGAGCACCATTCCATATTTTATTGGAAAAACCGTAGGGATAAGTAGTAAGTATAAAAATGTGTTAGTATCCTTTAGCAATTTCTACTAGCTAGAAGGAACAGAAGTGAGACCTGTGTCACTCCCAAACGTTTAACAAGCTGTGACATTTTCTGCTACTTGTAACATGATTATGAAAATTAGGAAAAGAAACATTATTATAATAATGATCATTACTATTAGAGAAATGATTAATTGATTATAAATTTAATTTATAAGTGATTATTAGAAATGCAGGTTCTTAGAAAAATTTTAATGACTAAGTAGTCTGAGATTTAAGATAAGTACATGATCAAATGTCTAAGTATAAACTCTATGGATGTGAGGAGCTGCTGAAGTAATTTTAAGAAATAATTAAATAGAAAAAATAGAGTTGAGAAGCAAGCACTCACTATTTTGAGGTCCTATTTAATGTAGAAAGTTGTACATTTTTCAGAAAGTATATATCTTTTAACCTAAATGTATTTATCCAGGTTGTAACAGAATTTCAACAGTGCATGAAAATTGTAGCTACTTACATCAAGTGGGGCCACTTCCCAAAATGTTTAGTATTAAAAATATACTCCAGAGAAAAAAGGAACAGAGGAAAACTTTCATCCCATTTAAGCTTCATCCATCAATATTCTATTCTTTTCCCTTTATTAACCTATAATAAGGTCAAAATTTCACACTAAATTTAACCCCAATAACTAACTATAAAGTTTTAGGTATAAAAAATAATCTATAACTATAACTAGGTCTGTCCGCTTTTGTTATTTAAGAACAGAGAATATAGCCAGGATATTCTTATTTGAAGGGACTAACATTTAGTAATTTACTCAATAAATATATACTAAACACCTATTTTTATCTCAGTCAGTGTTCAAGATTCTATTGCTCTGGTGATGCATCTGGTTACAAAATAGATAAATACACCTGCTTTCAGGTATCTTATATTCTATTCTTCTGGTGGAGAAATAGAAATCACACAGAGAAATGCACCCATACAGAATTAAACACACACCATTAAGGACGTGAGTAGGTGCTGTGAAGGAAGATGAACCTGAGGTGCAGCTGGTTTTAAGTGCATTGGTCGCGGAATGCCTGTGGAGAAGGTATAATTTGAACACAGTATGGAAGCCAGTAATACAAACACAAGAGGTAATGCAGGACAGATAGAAGAGTAAACAAAAAGACCCTGAAGAGTATATATGGGTGTATTCCAAGGATAGTACAGAATTCACTGTAGCTGGACTTGAAGGCAGCAATGATAGAGCAGATATAGTGGATAGAGATTTACCTAATACTGGGTTTTCATATTTAATTCATAGCAAGTAAATACAAGAATGGTGAAAATGTGAGTGACAAGATTGTACTCAATCTTGAAAAGGGTCAACTATTGCTAATGTGTTAACAATGGAGTATATTTTGGGAAGGGCAGTAGTAAAGAGGCCAGTTGTGAGGCTCTTGCAATAATTCATGTTATCATATTGATGCATGGATCAAGGTGGGAGTGGTGGGAGTGGTAACAGAAGTGATGAGGTCAAACTGGGTTACCTCATAGAATATATATGAATTGCAGGGCACCTGGGTGGCTCAGTGGTTTAAAGCCTCTGTATTCGGCTCAGGTCATGATCTCAGGGTCCTGGGATCAAGCCCCGCATCGGGCTCTCTATTCGGCTGGGAGCCTGCATTCTCCCCTCTCTCTGCCTGCCTCTCTGCCTGTGATCTCTCTCTCTCTCTCTCTCTCTCTGTCAAATAAATAAATAAAATATTTTTAAAAAAAGAATATATATGAATTGTGACAGATAAGAATAAAAATGTTTCTAACACTTCAGGTCAGAGCATACATAAGGATGGATTTCTCATTTAATGACACGGGAAAAACAGAGGAAAAAAAGACTAAATGCTGGTGGGTGTTGGGTGGAGCCTTAGTTTTTGAACAGTTGATTGTGAGAAGTCAATGTAAGTGTACATGTTGAATAAATTACCGATATAGGACTTCCAGTTTCAACTCCAAAATACAAAGAGCTTGGAAGTCATCACTCCTGTCTCTACATTAAGAAAAGGCCGAGCAAACTGAAAACCAGTGACTTCTTTTGGGTTCATCAGAGAATTGAGGTCACAGGGCAAGCTACTACTCCCAAATCCAGAAAGACAGAAAAATCCAGTGGGTTCCAGGCAGGGTCTGCTTAGCTGGAGAAAAAGCTGCTGCAGCCATGAACTGATAGGACACTTAGACAGTACTTTGATGTGTAGCTGAAGCTGAGTGATCTGAGTGAGGGAGAAATGCCTCCTAGCACAGTCTTCCAGCAGCCTCCTCCAGAGTGTGATGGCCTTTACCCCTAGGAATCCTAACAGATTCTCAGGAGAGCCAAGAAAGAGTCCTTTGTGGCACTGACAGAGGGAGAGAAGGACCATTGTGTAATATGCCCAGTGCATTCTCCATAACAGAGGCCTCTGCTTTGCAGGAAAAGACTTTAAAACATTTTCATTCCACCTGGGAGAAGGGCTTTTACCTTATACTGTCCCATCTATCCCTCTTGCCTCACTTAATAGTTGGATGAGAATAAGAAACACTTATGAATGTCATGGACTAGAAACACAGGCCTGTTAAAAGACTAAGACCTAATCGTAGGACTAGACTGCTTCTCCTTGACACCATACTCCACATCATCAGGACTCCAGCGTTCAGTACTCAGAAAGGATTGCAGTTCTCGGGAAGAGTCCTTAGGGAAATCAAAATACAACACGGAGGAAGAAAACAGAACAAGAACACTAGAGGAAATTGAAGCCTCTGGTGCTTAAAGCTACAACAAATACTTGACACTGCCTGACCACTAGCCAGAATCACATAAGACCTGATATTAAAGGGTTATTTCTCTCAGTCCTATTATCTATAGGTCATGATATATAAGTATCATGTCCAGCTTTCAAAAAAATATAAGAAATGCTAAAAGCAAAAACAAAAATTATGGTCTGATGAAACAAAAAAAATCAGAACTAGATTCAAATATGATACAGATTTTTAGAACTATTCAACAAGGAATTTAAATTGCAAATATATTAACCTGGATTTGAGAAGAAAATTTCAGTGGAAGTGTTAATTTGTTGTCAACATATTTAGTGTTTAAAAACTATAAAATGGATTAAAAAATTTAGAGAGTAAATGGTAGAGAAAAGGTGTGAAAATTGAGCTCTGGGGCCCTCTAATACTTGGAGATACTGGATGAACTAGAATGTAGATTGTGAGTGTGCTGTAAAAAAAAAAAAAAAAAAAAGCGGGAAAATGTATGCTGTGGAATGTAGTAGGGGACAGTGTTTCAAGGCAGAAACAGTGATCTCCTTTGGCAATGTATGCAGATAGGTTAAATTGGAGAAGTCCCAACCAGCCATTGGGTCATAGTAAAGCATCATTAATGGAGAAATAAGAGATGATTTGTCAGGTTATTGTGGTCAAGAGCAAATCAACATATATAGAAGAGAGAAAGGAGAAGAATTAGAGGTAGGGTATATAAATAGTTGGAACACTTGTTGTAAAGAGGAAAAGGATAATGAGGTAATAGCAGTTAAGGAATGTGAGGTGAGAAGACTTTATTCTTAATTCTGGAGATATAATAATTTTATTCTGGGTGATATAAAATAGATGGGATAAGTAATATTGCAAAAAAAATTAAAGGAAACAGGAATTCCTAGAATATTATCCCTGAGGAGGCCAGGTGAGATGGGTACAAAGAAGAAGGATGTGACTTTGGAGAGGTGCACACACTGTTTAGTACCAGCAGCCACCAATATTTTATAGTAATTCAGCATACATACTTTCATTTGTCTCTCTCATCCTTCCTTGAGGGGTGCCTGGGTGGCTCAGTGGGTTAAAGCCTCTGCCTTTGGCTCAGGTCATGATCTCAGGGTCCTGGGATGCAGGGAGCCTGCTTCCCCTTCTCTCTCTGCCTGCCTCTCTGCTAACATGTGATCTCTCTCTTTCTGTCAAATAAATAAATAAAATCTTTAAAAAAAATAAAAATAAAAAAATAATCCTTCCTTGAATTCCACATCAGACTACACTCTGTGTTTGATTATTTTGCCAAGTTCTGGGCATATGCTACCAGAGTGAAGCAGTAAATTGTGAGAAGGAAAAGGTGTGAAGATCTATCCTTCATAGGGCTTATTCCTACAACAAATGCAATCTAATTAAATTCACTTATGCGTCCAACACTGTGAAAGTCTAAACAAAAACCAAACTGATTAGGAATTGAGTCACCACTGACACAACCTCCGAGGTAAAGTTTAAATTTTAGATCAATGCCATTACCTGTAAACATCATTTTTTTTTCTTGACTGCAAGTTCTTTCAATGTGTTAGAGCCAGGCCTGTTCAGTTGATATCCCTTAAATAGACCTAACATTGTTCTTAGTCATGAAAGGCAGAATTAACCACCGCAGGGAATCACATACAGTAACCCAATATTAACTCTGGGATGTACACCCTAAAAAATTCGTCTCTGTTTCCATTCTGTTGGGATTCAAAAAGTTGTAAAAGGCCAAGATCCTTAGGTTTTGGGTTCTGTAGGCAGGTTTCTCACCCCAGGTAGAGCTGTTCAGAGCATTGTAACGGGGCTTGCCATGATGCGGCAGCCACTCACATGATACTGTATTTCTGTAAATGGTCAAACTTACTTTAATATTTACGGTTCTGTCTCTAGAATAAAGACAATATGAGAAACAAGAATAGTATTATTTTCAAAGAAACATCTGTAAATGGAATCTAAACAAGAAAGCATTTTTTTCCTTTAAATGCTCTTGCTCTAGAATATCTTTTGCCAAAGCCTCCTGACTCTGTGCCAATCACAGAACATATGTTTAGAACTATATTCCATGAAAATAATTTTTGAAAATTTGCTCAGGTAAAATGAGAAGTCTCTGCTTTCTATATGCTCAAGATCTGTGCTGTACCTAAGAAAACCCTGTAATAGGGCATAATATAGTAACAAGTATCCTCAAATATGCTTTTCCAAAGAAACGTCTTTTGGTAAAAGTACAAACATACCATGGAAAAATTTTCCAGCTAAAACACTTATCATTTTTTTAAATTTTTTAAAAGATTGTATTTATTTGTTTCACAGAGAGAGACACAGAGAGAGGGAGGGAACGCAAGCAAGGGGAGTGGGAGAAGGAGAAGCAGGTTTCCTGCTGAGAAGGGATCCCAACATGGGGCTCAATACCAGGACCCTGGGAGGATGACCTGAGCCAAAGGCAGATACTTAACAGCTGAGCCACCCAGCAGCCCCAACTGAAACACTTAGAAAAACAGCCACTGAATATTTTTCTTTACAGAATGAGAAGGAGACATTTCATTATTCTCTCTGTGCCTAGAAACTAATGAGGAAAATCTTAGACTTGGGACTAGGGAGGAATTGTTGGGGCCATTTAAGAAGATGTTCCTGATTGGAAGATTATTTGTATTGCGTATGACTGAAATGTATTGTTCAGTTTAATTCAGTTTAACTAAATCTGTTTTGTAACAAGAAGGAAAGAGTTAAAGACAAGCAAAATTTGTGACTAAACAAAACTGTAAAAGGATCTTGCCATTTTGTTACATTTTATTCTGTCTTCATTGTGATATATTATTTGATTCAACATTTTGGTTCAGTGAGCTATACAAGTGGTTGAATACATTTCCTAAATTTTAAAATGATAAATGTTCAAGAAACATAACCGAGGGTATCATATACGTCATACAAACCAGTGATTCAACCATTATGGCTTTCATTCATATTACCTACTTTGCCAAGTCATTGTGATTTTATGATGACTTGAACATGAATAACAATAAAAGAAAACAGCTTAGATTGATGGTAATGGTACAGTGAAAGTCATTAGGAATTCAAAAGACTTCAAATTAAAAGTTCAATTCAACATCCAGTCATCACAATCACTGGACTCTGTGAACCCATGAAATCACAATAAAATGCATACACACTTTTAGATAAAACTGTTTCTGAATTGCATACAAAGATCAATTAATTATATGACTTTTATTCATGAAATGGAGAAACCATTGCCTCCAAAGCGTTTTACTCTGATGCTAGTAAAATTGGAATACATATTTTGTGGTTTAGAAAGACTTATGTCCTACAATACAAAAGTAAAAAGTAGTATGTGATTTCATGAAATGACTTCTAAATGTTAGTCTTCCAGAAAAATAGAACATTATAAAATAATACTTTAAATAAATTCTATTCTGTAATCATGATCTTTACTCAATGAATAAGTTCCTATGACTTTATTTAAAATCTACTTAATGGAAACAGTCTCCCTTTAAAATAGAATTTTAAAATGCTTTGCTTCTATATATTTACATTAACCAAAATATTATACATTTTTTAATGAAATGTTTTCATAATGTCTATTAAGGTAAAAGGAAATATTTAATCTTTGGGTTTACAAGTGTAGAATTGTAATAATATAGTTTTAAAGCACACTGTGAGGAACTCATGTTAGTAACTTAGAAAAGATTTTTTCCTAGAAATCCAAAGTCTCCAAAGAACGACCTTGTGTAAGCCATTTTAACATAAAGTCCTTGAATAGCAAAAAAAAAAAAACAACCCAAAACCCACATATTATAATAATAAATACAATAAGGCAATTTTATACAAATGCACAAACCTGATAATCTATGCCGATAAGTTGAAAAATAATTACTTGCATCCCTAAAGAAAAACAGTTGTAAATTATTCAGGGGTTACTCCAGTACTGATGAAAACATTCCTTTGTTTTGTATTTTTAGCTTAAATAATTCTCTATCAGGACTTAAGCAGTCTTATTATATCTTTGTAATTACGGATATTCTGGTTATCCTTTAGTTTTCACATCCACATTCATTTTCTTAAGAATGTTCTTTATTCCAAAGATCTCTTTTCTTTCTTATTTTTTTTAATCTTTTCACGTGTATTATTTCAGAAGCCTGTTAAGCCTTTCCTTGAATAAAAGGACCAAATTTTTGAATAGTAGAATAATTGATTGCTAAAGTGCTGGAGAGCCTAAACATATGTACAAACACACACACACACACACACACACACACACCTTCTTCATCTATTATCACCTATCAATTATCTACCATTGATCTATCTATCCTCTATCATCATCATTATCATCATCATCATCATCATCAATTATCATCTATCTTTCCATCTATCATCTCTATCAATTGATGAAGCATGAGCTAGGTATATGTACTGAAAAAGAGAGTGCCAGCAGAAAGACTCAATTCTAGCATCTTGACCTGGGTAGTAAGTAGGCTAGTAATACTTCAATGTAAGAATATTATTCTCTGGAAGATTCCATTGCATGATTCACATAAAGCATAATTTTGTGTGTTCCTGTCATTTCCTAAATACTCTGGTAAACATTTTTCATATTTTTATTACCTTATTTGTTGTTTAAGTGGACAAGTCAGTCAATAGCCATCTTTGTGAATTTTTTTCTTTTTTGTTTTGTTTGTGATTTTTCCTGTAGTGCTACTTGACACTTGAGTTTTATGGCTGCTTGTGTTAATAATACAAACCAGCATTTATTGAGAACTTACTTTATTCCCAAAATAATTTAAATATTTTCTACACAATTTCTCATTTAATTATTTTAATGTTGTTATAAAATAGATAATAGTTATTTTAATTTTATAGATAAGGATGGTACAACTCAAAGAGATAATTCACTTCCATATTATCCATATTTTCTTATGCTCTTCTTTTAGTTCTGCTACTCAAATTCTTTGAAAATAATTTCTTTTAAAGAACAAGAATTTGTGATATCATAGAGGCTGGATATGGCTATATTAATTATTAATTAGGTTAATCTGAACAAATAATGATTATGTCTAGAGCTCACTTATTTATAGTAAGGATAGCAACACATAATGAAATGTTTAATTTGAGGACACATTATAAAAATGAATGTAAAGCCAAAAATGCTTTGGCATTTTCAAATTCATCAGTAGTAGTATTAGGTATAGAGATTATGACTAAAGTAGGCAAAGTTTGATTATTAAAAAAAAAAAAGAGTTTATATTTGGAGGCAGATTGAGTCACACCAGACTAGGCAGATCTGGTCACACAAATTAACTATCCTCTCATTATTTCAAGTATCAGATTACTCAACTATTACATGAGAATGATAATATTACTACCTGGTATCATTATTTTGGGAGTTAATTTGGATAACTCATATAAAGCATAGCATGAGACAAATAACAAGTATTCAATAACTGTTAGGTATTTTCATTGTTACTGATTTCTTGTTATTTACCACTTTTAGTATAGAAGCTTACACCTATTTTTCCTGACTCCTTTAATCCTAGAACTTCCATTTAGTTATATACATACAGTTTTAATTTTCTTCACTCCCCATTCACATACCAAAAAAATCCCAGATTTTCTTTCTGTTTGATCTACCAGAATTTGGTCCCATTGGATGGCATTCTCTTCCAAACTTGTATTAGGCCACCTAACATACATTATTTGTTTTATAACCTTTAAGCTAATGGAGTTATTTTATTTGATTCTCACCATCTGACTTGTTACCTCAAGCTAAGCCATAGATAACACAATTTGAGAATGGAAAGACACCTAATTAGCTACCTCCTTTAACATATGTGTTACCTGAGTATTAAATGCAAAAACTCATATAATCAGTGTATTATTTATGTAGATAAAATCCTTAATAGCTACTTTAGTCAGGGAACATAAATATTAAATGTGTTATAATATTTAAATTAATATAGTAGGGGAGGAACAAGATGGCAGAGGAGTAGGAGATCTAAATTTTGCTTGGTCCCAGAAATTCAGCTAGACAGTTATCAAAACATTCTGAACACCTACAAACTCAACAGGAGATCGAAGAAAAGAATAGCAGCAAATATATGAACAGAAAAGTAACCACTTTCTGGAAGGTAGAATGTGTTGAGAAGTGAACTTAAGGCAGTATTTACGAAGACAATTGGCAGTGGGAGGGAGCCTCTGTTAGTGGGCTACCAGTAAGTGACAGAACAGCAGAACGCAAAATTGGAACCTTTAGAAGTCTGCTCCACCAAGGGATGTGGCCCCAGAGGCTAAGTCAGGAGGGTGGAAACTTCACTGAAACAGTGTGGTCCCAGGACCCATGGGGTCACAGAAAGACAGGGGGTGCCTGAGTGCAGCAGAGCTCCCAGGTATTGAAACCGGGAAGCCAGATTCAAACACAGAGCTGAGGAGTGAGCCCTCAGCTTGGTGTTGCCAGAAACCACAACCTGAGGCACAGTAAGGCCACTACTCATTGAGCACAGACCCCACAAGTGGCAAATCTGGGGACACTCCCATACCTCCACCAAGAGGAGCATGAAAGTATGCCACAGGAATCTGATGGGTTGGGAAACTCCAAATGGTGTTGTGTGCCAGACACAGAGATGCTTGGTCACAGCCAGGTGAGTCTGGAGTGCAGCCAGAGACCAGGGAGAGAGGAGTTAATGACTGCTTTTCTTTGAGGGCTCACTGAGGAGTGGGGCCTCAAGTTCTCAGCTTCTCTCGGGCCAGAGATTGGGAAGCTGCCATTTTCATTCCTGTCTTCTAAAGCTATATGGAAAGCTTTCAGGGAACAAGAGCTGTTAAAAGCAAACCAAGCAGATTACTTAGCCTGGCCCCTGGCAAGGGTGGTGTAATTCCGCCTTGGACAAACCATTTGAGAATCACTGCAACAGGCCCCTCCCCCACAAGATTAGTATGAACACCAGGGCAAGACCAAGTTTACCAATCAAGGAAAACTGCAAAACTCCAGTGCTGGGAGAATACAGCACATAGAATTTATGGCTTTTTTTCCCATGATTTTTTTAGTCTTTCAAAGTTAGCTTTTTAAATTTTCATATTTTTTTCTTTTCCTATTTTTAAAAATTTTCTTCTTTCCTTTTTCAACCAATATCTTATAAATTCTTTTTTAAAAATATTTTTTAATTTTCATTTTTATGGTCATATTCTATCCCTTCATTGTATTTAACCTTATTTTTTGTATATATATAATTTTTCTTTCTTTAAAATTTTGGGATACTATTTCTAACAGACCAAAATATACCTTAACTCAAGTGTATGGTTTTGTTTAGTCTCCTGCCTGATCACATTCTCTCCATTTTTAAAAATCTTTTTTTTTTTCTTTTTTTTCAACCAATGTTTTATCTTATCAATTCCCATTTTAAAATCTTTCTAAATTTTCGTCTTTACAGTCATATTCCATTCTTCATCATATTTACCCTTATTTTTGTATATATACAAGTTCTTTAAAATTTTAGGAGGTAATATCTTCTAATAGATCAAAATACAGCCAAAATCTAGTGTTTGGCTCTGTTCTATTCATCAGCCTGGCCATTGTCTTCCACCCTCTTTTGGATTTCAAGTCTCTTCTGATTTGTTTAGTGTATATTTTTCTGGGATCATTGTTACACTGTTAGCATTTTGTTTTATCATTCATCTATTCTTCTCTGGACAAAATGACAAAAATGGAAAAACTCTCCTCACTCATCTATTCTTCTCTGGACAAAATGACTAAATGGAAAAACTCATCTCAAAAAAAAAAAAAATGAACAAGAGGCGGTACTGACTGCCAGGGACCTAATCAATACAAACATTAGTAAGACTTTAGAACTAGAGTTCAGAACGATGATTATAAAGATACTAACTGGGCTTGAAAAAAGCATAGAAAATACTAGAGAATCCCTTTCTGGAGAAATAAAAGAACTAAAATCTAACCAAGTTCAAATCAAAAGGCTATTAATGAGGTGAAATTAAAAAATGGAGACTCTGCTAAGATAAATGAGGCAGAAGAGAGAATTAGTGATATAGAAGACCCAATGATAGAGAATAAAGAAGCTGAGAAAAAGAGAGACAAACAAATACTGATCACGAGGGGAGAATTCGAGAGATAAGTGATACCATAAGTCAAAACAATATTGGAATAATTGGGATCCAAGAAGAAGAATAAAGTGAGAGAGGCAAAGAAGGTATATTGGGACAAATTATAGTGGAGAACTTCCCTAATTTGGGGAAGGAAACAGGCATTAAAGTCTAGGAGGCACAGAGAACCCCCTTCAAAATCAATAAAAATAGGTCAACAACCCATCATCCAAGTAAAATTTACAAGTATCTGAGACAAAGAGATAATCCTAAAAGCAGCTTGGGACAAGAGGTCTATAACCTACAGTGGTAGAAACATTAGATTGGCAGCAGACATATCCACAGAGACCCGGCAGGACAGAAAGGGGTGACATGATACTTTCAGAGGACTAAACGAGAAAAATATGCAGCCAAGAATACTATATCCAGCTAGGCTGTCACTGGAAATGGTAGTAGAGATAAAAAGCTTCCAGAACAAACAAAAGCTAAAAGAATTTGCAAACACCAAACCAGCCCTACAAGATATATTGAAAAGGGTCCTCTAAGCAAAGATAGAGCCTAAAAGGAACATAAACCAGAAAGGAACAGAGACAATATACAGTAACAGTCACCTTAGAGGCAATACAATGGCACTAAATTCTTAATCTTTCAATAGTTACCCTGAATGTGAATGGGCTAATTGCCCCAGTCAAAAGACAAAGGGTATCAGATTGGATAAAAGAACAAGACCTATCTATGTGCTGTCTGCAAGAGATTCATTTTAGAACCAAAGACTTAAATTATTAAATTTAAAAATTTAAATTTAAAGTGATTTAAAGTGAGAGTGTAGAAAATCATTTACTGTGCTAATGGACGTCAAAAGAAAGCTGGAGTGGCAATCCTTATATTAGACAAATTAGATTTTAAACCAAAGACTATAATAAGAGAGGAGAGAAAACACTATATCATACTTATAGGGTCTATTCAACAAGATGATCTAACAGTTTTAAATATCTATGCCCCTAACATGGGAGGACCCAATTATATGAGCCAATTAATAACAAAATCAAAGAAATACATTGACAATAATACAATAATAGTGGGGACATTAACACCCCATTCACTGAAATGGACAGATCATCTAAGCAAAACAAGGAAATAAAGGCTTTAAATTACACATAGGACCAGATGGACTTCACAGATATATTCAGAACGTTGCATTCCAAAGCAACAGAATGCACGTTCTTCTCTAGTGCACATAGAAAGTTCTGCAGAAAGATCACATCCTGGGTCACAAATCATGTCTCAAACAGTACCAAAAGATTGAGATCATTCTGTGAATATTTTTGGACCACAATGCTTTGAAACTGGAACTCAATCACAAAAAGAAAGTTGGAAAGAATTCAAATACATGGAGGCTAAAGGGCATATGAGTCAACCAGGAAATTAAAGAAAAAATTAAAAAAAAAATGAAAACAAATGAAAATGAAAATATAATTGTTCAAAATCTTTGGAATGCAGCAAAGATGGTCCTAAGTGGAAAGTGTTTAGAAATACAAGCCATTCTCAAGAAACAAGAAAGATCTCAAATATACAACCTGACCCTACACTTAATGGAGCTGTAGAAAGAACATCAAATAAAGCCTAAACCCAGCTGGAGAAGAGAAATAATAAAGATCAGAGCAGAAATCCATTAAATAAAAACCAAAAGAACAGTAGAACGGATCAGTGAAACTAGGAGCTGGTTTTTTGAAAGAATTAATAAGATCAATAAACCCCTGGCCAGACTTATCCAAAAGAAAAGAGAAAAGATTCAGATTAATAAAATCATTAATGAAAGAGGACAGATCACAACACCAAAGAAATACAAACAAGTATAAGAACATCTATATACCAGCAAATTAGACAATCTGGAAGAAATGGATTTATTCCTTGAGATGTATTAACTACCAAAACTGAACCAGGAAGAAATAGAAAACTTGAGCATAATCAGCAAAGAAATTGAAACAGTAATCAAAATCCCCCCCCCCAAAAAAAGCCCAGGGCCAGATGGCTTCCCAGGGGAAGACTACCAAATATTTAAAGAAGAATTTATACTTATTCTCCTGAACCTGTTCCAAAAAAATAGAAATGGAAGGAAAGTTTCCAAACATATTTTATGAGGCCAGGATTACCTTGATCCCAAAACCAAACAAAAACTCCATCAAAAAGGAGAATTACAGACCAATATCCCTGATGAACATATATGTAAAAATTCTTACCAAAACACTAGCCAATAGGATCCAATAGTACATGAAAAGGATTATTCACCATGACTAAGTGGGATTTATTTCTGAGCTGCAAGGTTGGTTCAACATCCGCAAATCAATCAATGTGATACAAAACATTAATAAAAGAAAGAAGAAGAATCATATGATGCTCTCGATAGATACAGAAAAAGCGTTTGACAAAGTAGAGCATTCTTTCTTAATTAAAACTCTTCACAGTGTAGAGGTAGCGATACATATCTCATTATCATAAAAGGCATTTATGAAAAACCCACAGCAAATATCATTCTCAATGGGGAAAAACTGAGAGCTTTCCCTTAAGGTCAGGAACATGGCAGGGATGTCCACTATCACCACTACTATTCAATATAGTACTAGGAGTCCTAGCCTCAGCAATCAGACAACAAAAATAAATAAAGGATATCTGAATCAGCAAAAAAGAAGTGAAACTCTCACTCTTTGCAAATGATATGATACTTTATGTGGGAAACTGAAAAGACTCCACCTCAAAACTGCTAAAACTCATACAGGAATTCTGTAAAGTGTTGGAATATGAAATCAATGCACAAAAATCAGTTACATTTCTATACACCAACAATAAGACAGAAGAAAGAGAAATTAAGAAGTTGATCCCATTTATAATTGCACTCAAAAGCCTAAGAGACCTAGGAATAAATCTAACCAAAGAGGCAAAGAATCTGTACTCAGAAAACTATAGAATATTCATGAAAGAAATTGAGAAACACACAAAGAAATGAAAAAAACAGTCCATGCTCATGGATTAGGAGAACAAATATTGTGAAAGTGTTTATGCTACCTAGAGCAATCTACACATTTAAGGCAATCCCTATCAAAATACCATCAACTTTTTTCAAAGAAATGGAACAAATAACCTTAAAATATGCATGGAACCAGAAAAGACCCCAAAGAGCATCACAATTCCGGACTTTAAGCTCTATTACAAAGCTATAATCATCATGACAATACAGTACTGGCACATAAACAGATAGTTAGATCAATGGAAAAGAATAGAGAGCCCAGAAATGGACCCTCAACTCTATGGTCAACTAATCTTTGACAAAGCAGGAAAAAATGTCCAATGGAAAAAAAGAAGTATCTTCAACAAAGGGGTGGGGAAAATTGGACAGCCACATGCAGAAGAATGAAACTGGACCATTTCCTTACACCACACACAGTAATAGACTGAAAATGGATGAAAAACCTCAATGTGAAACAAGAATCCATCAAAATCCTTGAGGAGAGTACAGGAAGCAACCTCTTCAACCTCAGCCACAGCAACTTCTTCCTAGAAACATCACCAAAGGCAAGGGAATCAAGGGCTAAAATGAACTATTGGGACTTCATCAGGATCAAAAGCTTTTTCACAGCAAAAGAAACAGTGCACAAAAACAAGAGTACCAAAAGAATGGGAGAAGACATATGCAAATTACATATTAGATAAAGGGCTAATATCCAAAATCTATAAAGAACTTATCAAACTCAACACCCAAAGAACAAATAATCCAATCAAGAAATGGATAGAAGATGTGAACAGACGTATTTCTGCAAAGACATCCAAGTGGCCAACAGACACATGAAAAATTGTTCAACATCACTTGGCATCAGGGAAGTATAAATCAAAACCTCAAAGAGATACCAACTCACACAGTCAGAATGGCTGAAATTAATAAGTCAGGAAATGACAGATGTTTGAGAGGATGTGGAGAAAGGGGAACCCTCCTACACTGTTGGTGGGAATGCACACTGGTGCAGCCACTCTGGAAATAGTATGGAAGTTCCTCAAAAAGTTGAAAATAGAGCTACCCTATGACTCACTAATTGCAATACTGAGAATTTACACCAAAGATACAAATGTAGTGATCCAAAGGGGCACATATACCCCCATGTTTACAGAAACATTGTCCACAACAGCCAAACTATGGAAAGAAATGTCAATAGTTGAATGGATAAAGAAGATATGATATACATATATAATGGGATATTATGAAGCCACCCAAAAAAAAAAAAAGAAATCTTGTCATTTGCAATGGAACGTCGATAGAACTAGAGGGTATTATGCTAAGTGAAATTAGTCAGAGAAAGACAATTATCATGTGATTTCACTGATATGAGGAGTTTGAGAAACAAGGCAGAGGATATTAGGGGAAGAGAGGGAAAAGTGAAATGGGATGAAACCAGAGAGGGAGACAAACCATAAGATACTCTTAGTATCAGGAAACAAACAGGGTTGCTAGAGTGGAGGGGGATGAGAGGAATGGGGTGGCTGGTGATGGACATGGGAGCTGGTATGTGCTATGATGAGCACTGTGAATTGTGTAAGACTGATGAATCATAGATCTTTACCCCTGAAACAAATAATATATTATATGCAAATAAAATAATTAACTAATTAATTAATGCAGTGATATTACTGAAAATTAATAAAAAAGTTCAAAACAAAACTTAAATTTTTTTTTAAGTTTTTGGACAATTATTCTCGGGCAGTTATTTCTTATATTACAAAATTTACTGGAGAATTACAAAAAGAAAGTCACCAAATAAACAGAATACCTTTATTGGAGGGTAACAGTTAAAAAGTCGTATTTTTTCAGTACATTTCAGAAATGTCATGATTTTAATATCAGCACTATAATATGATTTTACTGTATTCTGTCACACCAAAGGGTTTCAAAGGAAATAATGTGTGAAGAAATGGCATTTTACTTCAGAGTGATAATTAGCAGCTATATTCTATAATAGACAGATCACTATAAAGCAATAATACTGTCTATTATGATTCAAGGAAACTTTTATGTGAAGTTATTCATATTCTTCATATTTGAAGAATGATTGTATTGATGACAATGATAAAATAACAGCACTTAGTAATAATAGTATGTTCCATTTTTTATTTTCTCCTGAAAGATCCTAAGGTTATATATTTGAAAGTTTCTATTTCTGTAATCATAGAAGGCAAGTAAAATATCAAATTATTTTCAGGAAAAAGAAATTGAATCCTCTTAACGGTAACAGTGTGATCTGTGAAATGAGATGCTTTCTTTGAACATTTAGTCATGACTTTGCAACATGCTCCATGAGAAAAACAAAATCAATGACAGTAGCAACAACAATTGCAACAGAAATTATAGTTTTGTGACCTATCAAAGGTTTCCGAATCATGAGTATCTCTTCTTTTATGGCTCATTCTTCAGTGATTCATTTAACACCATGAATTAAAGAGTAATACATGTTACCATTATTACATTTACCAGTTGTTTTGAGGGTAAATAATAGTCCTGAAAATAAAAAAAAAAGCACGATGAACCAAATATATTTAAAATATATTTTAAATATATATGAACACAAAATATATTTTGAACCAAACAAGGATGATTTAAAACAAAAATATGGTTTATTAAAATGACCCAGAGGAAGTGGAAATTCTGATAAAAAATTATCAAAAAACCAATTAGAAATGTAATTAAACACCTAGGGTTGAAAATATTAAGGTCAAATATAAAGATATCTTCAGTCTAAATAGCAGACAAATATAGAATTGTTTAAATCACCTTAAAAATACGCAGAATTCTTTCCAAATCAATGTATAAAGCTAGCAAAATTTGATGTAAAACTCTGACACATTATACAATGAAGATTATAGAATAATCTTATTGTGATTATTGCATCATTGTAAAAGCAATTTTGAACATAAAGTAAGGGAACAAAGCAATAAATCAAAGAAAAACATATTACTGAAAAAAATTTCCCTGATAGGGGGTCTTGGGCTCCTCAGTCAGTTGAGAATCTGATTCTTGGTTGACTTGGTTTTGGCTTGGGTCAGGATCTCAGGGTCCTAGGAGAGAGCCCTGGGTCAGTCTCTGCACTCAGTGCAGGGTCTGCTTGTCCCTCTCCCTCCTCATCTGCTCTTCCCCATTGTTCATGCTTTCTGTCTTTCTCTTTGAAATAAATAAAATATTTTTAAAAATCCCTGATACATGAGAACAAACCTATATTAAGAAATTTAGTAATATTAACAAATGAAAGGTGAAAAATATGCTCCTATCACTAGGTGCTAGAATACTATTTATTTATTTATTTATTTATAAAGATTTTATTTATTTATTTGACAGAGAGAAAGAGATCACAATTAGGCAGAGAGGCAGGCAGAGGAAGAGGGGGAAGCAGGCTCCCTGCTGAGCAGAGAGCCTGATGCGGGGCTGAATCCCAGGACCCTGAGATCATGACCGGATTGGAAGGCAGAGGCTTTAAACCACTGAGCCACCCAGGCGCCCCTAGAATACTATTTGTAGAAACCAGCAGCTATCACTTACCAAACTCTAAATAAGTGAGAATAAACTGAAACCATGCATTTAATACTCCCTATTTTCAAATCTCAACAACAAATAATATCCTAATTTCTAATTTAGGAAATATAAAAATGATTTGAATCACAACAGGATTTGAGATTGCTAACTTCTGTCAACATGATTACTTGGCATTGTTTTGAAAGTCTTAGTAGCACCAGAAGACAACAAAATAAAAGAGTTTGTGCTTTTGGATGATAAATTGTATACTCAAGAAAACCAAGCTCTAGAAAACAACAACAACTAACATTAATTAGATAATTTTTAGATCCTCAGATACATAAAAAATACTTTCTTTGCTTACTTCATCAGTACCTAGGAAGGTACATAGCTAAATTATTGTATTTGTAGGTAACAATAAAAGCTATGGAAATGTTTAGGAAGAAATTTAATAATATAATCCAGGAACTACTTCATGAAACTAGAAAACTCTACTAAAACTCATAAAACAGAATTTAGATATAATGGCATAATAACGTATCTTTTGTTTTGCTTCAAGTTTTTATCTAAATTTCAGTTCGTTATTGTATAGTATAATACTGGTTTCAGGAATAGAATTTAGTGATTCATTGCTTACATATAATACCAATGCTCATCACAATGAGTGCCCTCCTTAATACCCATTGCACATTTAAGCCATCATCCCACCCACCTCCCCTCCAGCAAACCTCAGTTTGTTCTCTATAGTTAAGAGTCTGTTTTATGGTTTACCTCTCTCTTTTTTCCTCTGTGTTCATCTCTTTTGTTTCTTAAATTCCACATATTAGTGAAATCATATGGTATCTGTCTTTTTCTGAGAAACTTATTTCGCTTAGCGTAATACTCTCTTGCTCCATCCATGTAGTTGCAAATGGCAAGATTTCATTCTTTTTATGACTGAGTAATATTCCATTATATATATATCCATATATGATATCTATATCTATATCTAGAGATCAATAGATATATATCTATCAATCTATATCTATCTATATGTATATATAGATATAAATCCGTTATATATATAATATAAATATATATCATATATATCTCCCATCTCTTCTTTATCCATTCAACTGTCAATGGACACCTGGGCTGTCTCCATAATTGGGCTATTGTTAGTAATGCTGCTATAAATATCAGGGGACATATATCCTTTAATTAGTATTTTTGTATTCTTTGGGTAAATACCTAGTTAATGCAATTGCTGGATAGTAGGATAGTCCTATTTCTAACTTTTTGAGGAATCTCTATACCGTTTTCCACAGTAGCTGCATCAGTTTGCAATTCCATCCAAAGTGTAAGAGGGTTCCTTTTTCTCCAAATCTACAGCAACACTTATTGTTTCTTGTATTTTTTATTTAGCCATTTTGACAGGTGTGAGGTGATATCTCATTGTAATTTTGAGATACACTGTATTTTCCTGGTGATCAGTGATGTTTAGCACTTTTTCATGTGTCTGTTAGCCATCTGTATGTCTTCTTTGGAAAAAATGCCTATTCATGTCTTCTGCCTCTTTTTAAATTGCATTATTTGTTTTGTTTTATTTTGTTTTGGTCTTGAGTTTTATAGGTTCTTTATGTATTTTGGGTAATAACCCTTCATCAAATATGCCGTTTGCAAATATCTTCTCCCATTCTGTAGGTTGTCTTTTAGTTTTGTTGATTGTTTACTTCACTGTGCAGAAACTTTTTATTTTGTTGAAGTCTCACCATTCCATTTTTGTTCTTGTTTCCCTTACCTCCAGAGATGTACCTAGTAAGAAGTTGCTACAGCCCATGTCAGAGAGGTTACTGCCTGTGTTCTCCTCTAGGATTTTGATGGCTTCCTTTCTCTCATTTAGGTCTTTCATCCATTTTGAATTTACTTTTGTGTATGGTGTAAGGAAGTAGTCCAGTTTCTTTCTTTGCATGTAGCTGTCCAGTTTTCCCAACACCACTTGTTAAACAGACTGTCTTTTTTCCGTTAGATAGTCTTTCTTATTTTGTTGATTAGTTGACCATGTAGTTGTGGGTTCATTTCTGGGTTTTCTGTCTATTAATATATGTGTTTATTTTTGTGTCAGTACCATACTGTCTTGATCACTACAGCTTTGCAATATAACTTGAGGTCTGCAATTGTGATACTGCCAGCTTTGTTTTTCTTTTTCCAGTTTGCTTTGGCTAGTTGGGGTCTTTTGGTTCCATTCAAATATTAGGATATTTATTCTAGCTCTGTGAAAAATGCTGTTGGTATTTTGGTAGATTGTATTAAATGTATAGATTGCTTTGTGAATATATCTAAGATATTAATCATGAAGGACTTATATAAGAATGAATAGGCAAATGCAATTTTTGTAATAATACCATGTTATTTTGTATAAATTATATTTGAATTAAAATAATATTAAGGTTTTAATAAAAGAACAAATGCCCTAGGATTAAAAATATATATAAGCAATTGTGGAAACTTGCCTTATTACATGTGAGTAAATTATAAAAATCCTTTTGGTAAAATCAGTAAAGTCCCAATGTTATGAAGCTCCTCCCCCATGTTTTTTTTCCAGTTGACAGTTTCAGATCCCACAACTAAGTCTTTTTGATATTTAAAGATTTTATTTAAATTGATCAGAAAAGGACAAATAGTTATTTGACTAACAAGCATATGAACAGATTAGGCACTGATGAGAAAACTCCAAGTAATTAATATGAAAAAGTAGCTTGAATGATAAATGGGGAATGGTAAGTAAAAGAATAGTGATATTATTACTGATCGTATAGGATAAATCTAAAAATATAGTAGTAGCATGTGGACCTAATAGGACCATTGACAGTGATGGGAATATAGGAAACTTCATACATTATTGCTGTTGCTCTGCTGATGAATTTTTGGAAAGAAATCCTAAGTAATGCCACATATGAGAATTACTTTATAGAAATAATATCATATTTTTAAATGTATTTAAATACTTAAATACTTTATAATTTATAAAGTATTTCTATACTTTATAGAAATAATATCATACTATCAATTTATAGAAATAATATCATTATAGAAATAATATCATAAATAATATCAAACAATATAGAAATAATAATAATTACCTTATAGAAATAAATATACATGTTAAACAACTTTAAATGTAGGTAGAGTAAGGTAAACAATTTAGATGCTCATTCATCGGGAAACAACTATACAAAATTATTTTTGGGAATTTACATTCAATTTGGGATATACTTGCTTCAATATCCTTTATCTTAGCTTAGAATATCAGAGAGATTCTCGCCTCCACTTAGTCATGTTCAGACCATGGTTTTGAAGATGGTGATAATAACTAGAGAGGTCTGTCACTCTCTCTGAGGTACTGAGCTTGCTCATTCTCACCATACTTTTCATAATGAGAATTTATCAGGGATTTGCCATTTTCACAATTTTTTTCTATAAGGCATCAGTTATTCTCTTTTCTAAAGATGAAATGCTGACTTTCCTCCTCAGTGCTTTGTAGTAGTGCTTTTACCTACTGTTCTCGCAAGAAGAAGGATGTTTACAGTTAAACTTGCTTGGCTAGTAACAAATCCAGGAAATCACATTCTTTGCAGATGAAATCTCAGTTTCATAATTTTCAACTACAATTAGAGCCAAAGTACATGTGTCCCCGTTTAACCTAGCATTTAGGCAATATGGCTTTTTGTCAGCCAATTGGATAGGAAAATGGAATTGGTGTCAAGAAACATCATTACTCAACAATTTCTGAAGATTATAAGATGTTTGTGAAAATACATATCCAGGCTAATTGATTTTGTTAGCTTGGCTATTTTCCATAGTAATAAAAACATCAATATTTACATGGAAGAAAAAAATTAAAGATTAACTTTATAACTTAAATATATTTATTTCAGTTATAAATATATTTATAACTTAAATATATTTGTTCTTTCTTCAATCATAAGAGATTTGACCAGTCCAGATGAAAAATTTGTTCACTAGTTCTTTGAATAAATATGTAATGACTTTTTGCTGAAAATGATAGAGATGTATCACATCATTCTTGATTACCAGTTTCTAACACACTAGAAATCTAAGATATAAAAATCAATAATTAAAATACAAAATAATAAAAGCCATACAGTTAGCTCTGAAAAAGTACTATAAGAGTTTGGAGTTGGGAGACTTTGGGACTCTTTCATTTCTATTTTATTCAGAATAACTATTGGATATGTTAATAAATGATTCTTAGATATTCTTTATTTTTTGTGTTAAATATATTTTTATGTTAAATATATCTTCTCAATGTTTTTAATTTTGAGATTTCTCTATCGGTCATTATATTCTTTCTCTTCTTCCTCAGTAGTTAAGTGAGTATCTTTTTTTTTTTAAGATTTTATTTATTTGATAGAGAGAAACACAGCGAGAGAGGGAACAGAAACAGAGGGAGTGGTAGCGGGAGAAGCAGGATTCCTGCTGAGCAAGGAGCCCGATGCGGGGCTCGATCCCAGGACTCCGGGATCATGACCTGAGCCAAACGCAGATGCTTAACGACTGAGCCACCCAGGCGCCCCATGTTAATTGAGTATCTTAAATGAGAAAGTAAGTAACGCAAGACCTTTGTTTAAAAAAAAAATATATATATATATGAAACATATAATTTATATATATAATAAATATATAAATATATATATATATAACATACATATGATAAAGCAATTCGTTTAAAGAAAAATCTTGTCCCTTTAGATTTCTCCATAATAACACCATAGCTATTTATGCTGCTAGACTGACTTATCGTTACACGGAAAGAAGAAAAACAATATTGCTATACTCCTCTGCCTTCTGCAACCTTGATATATATTTTATCTACATAGACTCTTTTTCTCTTAGATTCCTGATTACTTGTAACATTTCCCTTGAAATTATTTTGTAAACTACAGTCAGATTTTTATAAATTGTCTAATCAAGACGTCCTTATTCAAAACACTTAAAATACTTCTCAATAGAATAAAAGGTAAATTCATAGGCCTGTAATTAAATGGCCTTAGATTGGCCCCAATTTATCTTTCCAGAGTATTTCATTTAGTCAACTTATTCAACATATATTTATTTTCCTGTACTCACAGACATTGATCTAAACTCTAACTAAGGAGTTGACATTCTCTTGAATTTGTATCACATTGTTGTACAGCTATGGTTGAATTTACTTTACCTGGAATACCACTCTTTTATTGCTTTTTTGTTCTTGTATTGTTTCCCTTACAAGCCACCTTAAAGATTACTTTTTTTTAATAATTTTTTATTAGCTACAAAACATGTCTCCCAACTCCAAACTCTTATAGTACTTTTTCAGAGCTAACTGTATGGCTTTTATTATTTTGTATTTTAATTATTGATTTTTATATCTTAGATTTCTAGTGTGTTAGAAACTGGTAATCAAGAATGATGTGATACGGAGGACCAAGGCAAGATGGCAGAGGTGTAGGAGGCATGGAGAGCACTGGGATCCAGAGAGGCTGAAAACCACTCTAAAAGCCGGCAAACACAACAGCAGAGAGAAGAGAATAAGAACAGCAATTCTAGGAGCAGAAAATCAACCACTTTCAGAAGGTAGGACGTGTGGAAAAAGTGAATTTAAAGCGAC
>CM053604.1:93112109-93125790 GCA_028646535.1 Procyon lotor
AGAGTGGCTGTACCAGCTTGCATTCCTACCAACAGTGTAAGGAGGGTTCCCCTTTCTCCGCATCCTCGCCAACATCTGTCATTTCCTGTCTTGCTAATTTTAGCCATTCTGACTGCTGTGAGGTGGTATCTCACTGTGGTTTTGATTTGTATTTCTCTGATGCTGAGTGATGTGGAGCACTTTTTCATGTGTCTGTTGGCCATTTGGATGTCCTCTTTGCAGAAATGTATGTTCATATCTTCTGCCCATTTCTTGATTGGATTATTTGTTCTTTGAGTGTTGAGTTTGAGAAGTTCTTTATAGATTTTGGATGATAGCCCTTTATCTCATACGTCATTTGCAAATATCTTCTCCCATTCTGTCAGTTGTCTTTTGGTTTTGTTGACTATTTCCTTTGCTGTGCAAAAGCTTTTGATCTTGATGAAGTACCAATAGTTCATTTTTGCCCTTGCTTCCCTTGACTTTGGGGATGTTTCTAGGAAGAAGTTGCTGCGGCTGAGGTCAAAGAGATTGCTGTCTGTGTTTTCCTCCAGGATTTTGATGGAGTCCTGTCTTACATTGAGGTCTTTGGTCCATTTTGAGTCTATTTTTGTGTGCAGTGTAAGGAAATGGTCCATTTTCATTCTTCTGCATGTGGCTGTCCAGTTTTCCCAATGAATCTTTCATTGGGAAGGTTCAGCTTCTCATTTCTTCCTAGCCCATGCATACCACCAAACACAAACATTATTATGGAATAGTAACTATTATGATTGGTTTAAAGTCATTATACGTAGACTATTGGGAAAGAGAGAGGCAAGCTGGACTGCTTTAATAAACAAAAAATAAAACAATTTGATTTCAGTTAGGAGAATAATAGAATAGTGCTTGACCATTGTTCTCACCAAGAGCCAGAATGTTCCATTGCAGAAATGTGTTCAGAAAAAAAGAAAAATATATATAATATATACACAATATATTATATATTTTATTATATATAATATATATTATATAAATATATCCATATTTATATAAAAGGATGAATAGGCATATATAATTATACATATAATAGATGAAAGGACATTAAAATTTCCAAGTATTGTATACTCCTGTTTACATGCTATATATAGTTTGAAGTTTTAAACAATGGTATAATCAGGATTAGTATCCCACTTTGAATGTCTTATGCTTAGTCTATTTGCTTAATTCAGAATATAAGGAAAGAAATAATATAATGGGTCCATTCTTTATATATGAATGAATATAGAATAAAGAAGGAAGTTTTTCAAAAAGAAGTTTAGGAGGGATGTCTAGATGAAGAATTCTTGTACATATACTGCTACTTATGTATGTATCTGTGTATGAATGGTAGATTAAATGATTGGATGAAGAGATAATAGATGATAGATGATAGATGGATAGATAAATGATAGATAGATAGATAGATAGATAGATAGATAGATAGATAGATAGATGATAGATACAGACAGACAGACAGACAGACAGGCAGACAGACATCTGTATGTTTCTTTAATCTGAGCCAGAAAAGGGAAGCATAGAATTAGGACCCAGGCTGTGGGTTTTCCCATAAGACTAGATTAAAGGATGCCATAAACTTTGAGCTTAGCCACCAGAAATGAACTGTCTCTTTCTCTCAGCTACTGCTCAATAAAATTATGATAACTTCGGTTTGGATCATAAGCCCTAACTTCAACCAGTTACTGTGATTAGGGACTATCAATAATACAGCTTCATTTTGAAATGAAAATCGGATCAAATTGGAGCAATTTGAACAACAAAAACAACAATAACAATAACAACAAAGTTAGGGTTGTTTTTACTGCTTTTTATTTTCCAGAAGAATAAAAAGATGTTGGGTATAAAAATAATTCATCCCCATTAGAGGCATGTTTACCTAACAGGAAATCCACACTTCAGAAATACAAAATTCTCAAACATTTAACTATCAAAACCTACCCACTTCAAGTAGTATTCTCTTCACCAAAACTGAATTTGATTTTCCAACTCTGTCTCTCTTTGTGTGTCTTTCTGTCTAATTCTCTTTCCCTTCTTCCTAATAGACAACAATCATTTCTAGTATGTCATTAGTGATAAATGTCATGATAGATTTAGATCACTGTGACAGGCTAAATAATGATCCCCCTAAAATACACACATTCTAATTTCTAAGACCCTAAATACGTTACCTTACGTGGCAAAAAGAATCTTGCAAATGTGCTTAAGTTAAGGATGTTGAAATGGGAACATTATCCGGATGGACCCAATGTAACCACAAGGGCCAGAAGGAAACAGAAGCCTCAATCAAGAAAAAGATGAGACAATACAAGAGGCTGGTTGGAGCATGTGAGAAAGTGGTCATGAGTCATGGAATGCAGGCAGCCTCTGGAAGCTGGGAAGCCAAGGAAACATGTCCTCTAAAGCCTCCAGAAGAATCACAGTCCTGCTGACACCCTGCTTTTAGGTTTTGACTCCAGTACAGTGCGAGACAAAAATGTGTAGTCTCAGAACTGAGGTTTATTTGTTAGAGCAGTAATAGAAAACTATTACAAGTTTTGCCAAAGGAGATTCAGGGACAGAAATCCCTTTTTGGCTCAATGATTGAAGAATGCCCTGGAAAGAAAATTATAACTGAATAGTACTTTGAATGGTTTATAGGATTTCATTTGATGGATATTGATGGAGTTGTGTTCTTCTGTTCCTAGGACCTTAATAATCAAAATTGATATGTGAGCTACTCATTTTGAATTATAAATGATGTAAATTAGCTATCAGTGTGAGTTCATTGTGTTACTTGAGTGAATTAGTGCATGAATGGATGGACTTATGGGCGTTTTGTCAGGAAATAATAGAAATATCCTGAAAATGGCAATTAAGACTATATGGATAGAGAGTAGTAAAAGCACAATGAGGGCAGAAGACTAGTTATCAAGACTCATTTAATTATCAAAATCGTATGTCTGGTTCTCAGTTTCTTGATTTGTAAACTGAGATGGCAGTAGATGTTCTGTATGGTGCCATTTCATATAAAGTAGAAAGATAATAATATCATTCATTTGATATTCATGAAGGAATGTGATAAAGAAGATTTTTCAGACTTTAATAAATATGCATTTAGTTTGTCTTGATATACTGTTACTATGCCAGTTTTGTGTTAATAGGTATGGAGTGTGGCTCTGAGAGTATGCATTTTCATCAAACTCCTGGCTCATGCTGAGAATTATATTTAAAATACAGATTATCAGGCTTTGCCCTTTAATGTCTATTTCATTATCTTTGTGAAAACACTGAGCCTGCAATTTTATTAGGGTATCAGGAAATTCTGTTAGTCCCCAGAAGTTTGGGAATCATTGCATCAGAGCATTTAATCTATATTTTTGACTTACTAATTAGTAATCAAGTAAAATAGCTTTAAAAGCATCAAATCATTTATTATCACCATAGACACCAGGCAGTAACTGATCAAATTGTGTACGCCCAAAAAATTTACTGAGCCTGCGATTTTTTGTTTTCTTTCAGGTCTAAGGAGAAAACTTAATTAAAGTTAGCAAAAAAATATGCGAGGAAAACTGTCAGGAAAAGCAAAAGAATAGCACAACTGAAGTAAATATAAGTTGCTGCAGTCTTTTTAATGATTGGTTTTTTTTAATGATTGTTTTAATTGAGATATTAAACTTTTGATTAAACATTCAGATTTGTGCATGTATATATGTGCATACACCCATGCACACACACACACACACACACACACACACACACACAAATAAGAATCCCTCCCTCCCAATGACCATTCTCAAATAATTTAAGATAAGGAATTGATCCCATTTACAATGCACTAAGAGCCATAAGATACCTAGGAATAAACCTAACCAAAGAAGTAAAAGCTCTGTACTCAAAAAAAGTATAAAAGACTCAGGAAAGGGGGCGCCTGGGTGGCTCAGTCATTAAGTGTCTGCCTTCGGCTCAGGTCATGATCCCAGCGTCGTGGGATCGAGCCCCGCATCGGGCTCCCTGCTCTAAGGGAAGCCTGCTTCTCCTGCTACCACTCCCTCTGCTTGTGTTCCCTCTCTCGCTGTGTTTCTCTCTGTCAAATAAAGAAAATCTTTAAAAAAAAAAAGACTCAGGAAAGAAATTGAAATGGACAAACATTCCATGCTCATAGACAGGAAGAACAAATATTGTTAAAACGTCTATACTACCCAAAGCAATCTACACATTTAATGCAGTCCTTATCAAAATACTAATAGCTGTATCAAACAACCCTAAAATTGTATGAAATTTGTATGAAAATTTTTGTATAAAATTGTATGAAACCACAAAAGACCCCAAATAGCCAAAGCAATCTTGAAAAAGAAAAGCAAACCTGGAGTTAAGTCACATTACAAATCTGTAGTGATGAACATAATACAGTACTTTCATAAAAACAGACACATAGATCTGTAGAACAGAATGGAAAACTCAGAAATGGACCTACAACTATATGATCAACTAATCTTGGACAAAACAGGAAAGAATATCCAGTAGGGAAAAGACAGTCTCTTCAACAAATAGTGTTGGGAAAACTGGACAGCCACATGCAGAAGAATGAAACTGGGTCACTTTCTTACACCACACACCAAAATAAATTCAAAATAGATGAAAGACATGAAGATGAGATAGGAATCCACCAAAATCCTACAGGAGAGCAGTAAACTCTTTGATCAGCTGTAGTAACTTCTTACCAGATATGTCTCCAAAGGCAAGGGAAACAAAAGCAAAAATGAAGTGTTGGTACTATATCAAAATAAAAACTTCTGCACTGAGAAGGAAACAATAAACAAAACTAAAAGGCAGACTTCATAATGGGTGAAGATATTTACAAATGATATATCTGATCAAAAGTTAGTATCCAAAATCGATAAAGAACTTATCAAACTCAACACCAAAAAACAAAAACAAAAACAAATGATCCAGTTAAAGAAAAAACGGCCAAGGAGACATAAATAGACATTTTTCTAAAAAAGACTTACAAATGACTAAGAGACAATGAAAAGGTGTTCAAAATTACTCATCTTTAGGGAATACTAATCAAAACTACAGCGAGATATCACCTCACATCTGTCAGACTGGCTAAAATTAACAACACAGGAAACAACAGACATTGGCAAGAATATGAATAAGGAAAACCTCTTCCACTGTTGGTGGGAATGCAAACTGGTGCAGCCACTCTGGAAAATGCATGGTGGGTTCCTCAAAAATAGAACTACCTTATGATCCTGCAGTCACACTACTAGATATTTACCCAAAAGATGCAAAAATACTGATTTGAAGTGATACAGGCACCCCGATATTTATAGCAGCATTATCAACAATAGCCAAGAGATGGAAAGAGCCCGAATGTCCATTGACTGATGAACAGATAAAGAAGAAGTGGTAAATATACACATTGAAATATTACTCAGCTATAACAAAAGAACGAAATCTTGCCATTTGCAGTGATATAGATAAAGCTAATATTATGCTAAGTGAAATAAGTTAGAAAGAGAGAGACAAATACCACATGATTTCACTCATGTGGAATTTAAGAAACAAAATAGATACAGCATAGAGGAAAAAAAGAAAGAGGCAAACCATAAATTTGGCACAACTGTAGAGAACACACTGATGGTTACCAGAGGAGTGGAGGGCAGGTGCTGGGCTAAATGGGTAATGGGTGTTAAGGAGAGCACTTGTGTGAGCACTGGGTGTTGTACATAGTGATGGATCACTAAATCTCTCTCGGGAAGCTCTTACATTGTATGTTAGTTATTATCTGGAATTTAAATAAAAACTTAGAAGATACTATTGAAGGACAAAAGCAGAATTATGGGACCAACTGTACTTTGTTTTTCTTGTATTTAATGCTCACAAAATATAAACTCATACTCACTGATCCATGCAATATCAGAAAAAAATGCCTTCAATAGAAAATAATTAGAATTCCAAAGTGTTCTTTGATTTAGTCTATTAATGACAGTATCTCTTTTCCTTCTTCTTGGTTATGAAAAGAATGTACAATATCCTGTGGTTAACACAGATCTTTAGGACAAATGGATATTGTTTTATATCTCCCGACTCATAAGAGTGGAAGGAGTGTTGAGTGAGTGACTCATCCTTGGTTTAAAATGGCCTTTTTCTCTTCCTGGGAATGATATGTGTTGCAAGCTTAAGAGGATAAGTACTTAAAAGTGCAATTTTATTTGTGTCCATTATTTTAAAAGTCTCTCTTCTTTTTCTATTACGGGTTAAAAATGGAAACCTAAAGTATAGTTTTGTTTGGCCTAGGATTTTTAATCCAGAAGTGGTATTTTATAGATTAATCTATACTTTAAAAATATTTTAGGACTGTGTCAGTGCTTCTTGAGTGCTTTACTTATGTTAAAAAAATAGCATAAAATACCATCCATAAGAATAGACAATTTCCTTTCCTCACAGTTTGGTCTACTTCCAGATGCTTTAATGTCTTATATTATCAGTCCTGCTGTCCAAGTCATACCAGAATTGCAAATGGGCACGTAGAGATAAATCATTTAAAGTAACTGTGCCTAAGAGCACTTCTTGCTAGCATGAAAATGTCGATGATGCCAAATATGTGACTGTAGTGACTTTCAGGCAAGAAAACCACCATTTTTTTATTTAATTATCCTTCATATTATCCTTGGCAACCTGGTAAGGAACAAATGTTATTAGAGTTGTATTTAAGCTGGAGAATCTATGTCAAAAATATTAAGTTTATCAGCATCTTTACCAGAACCAGATAGAACGACCTCTTAAAGAGCAGAGAATGCCATGAACTAAATCATTCTGCCTTACAAGAAAATAATTTTACTTAGAGATATTAAAATTCATCATAAAGTGTCCTTGGAAGAATAGCTTTATTTTTGAATAATGAAACATTACAAGATGGTTTTGACACGTTATCCTATATGACTGATAATTATAGATCCTCATAAACATAACAAAAACCCTTCTATGACAATGAATTAAAATTTTTAGCAACTGGAGGATTAAGATGGCAGAACTTCTAAGAGTCATGAAGCAAGGCTACAGCTCGTGATTGGAAAAGGGAGCAGCGGTCATGCATGCTAACCAGCGTATAGGAAGAGCGGGTCATTTTGGGATTTGGACAACGTTCATGATATTGTCTGTGTGCAGCACTGAGTGAGGAATGATCTGATTTTTTTTTCATCCTCATGGCCACAGAGGGGACTTGACTGATGTTAGCCTTCTGTGAAAATGTTTGTGCTAAACAGGAGAATACCAAAGCATAGCTATGTCTGACAGGTAGCTTCTCACACTGAGATCTAACCTACAGTGCCAGAGTAGATCTTAGCTATCAGAGACTACTCCATTTTTTCACAATTTTTTTTTCTGTGATGAATTTCATGTGCATTCTTGGAACAGATCCTATTTGATAATGACACATTATTTTTCGGTATACACCACTGCAATTCATTTCCTAACACTTTTTAATTGTCATTTATTTTCATAAGAATGTTCGGATGGTAACTGGTTCCCTCAACATTCTTATCTAGTGTTGAAAGCAAGTTTATATTGGCTTCACAAAAAAAAATTGCAAGCCATCTTGTTTAAGAGTTTGTATGAGTTTATGTTTATTTATACATTTTTTAAATGTAAAAGCATTCAATAGTGAATCTGTGTGAGATTTTTAGTTTACTTTGTAAGAGTATTTTATATTATGCATGGATTTTATTTTATATACAATGGTCTCTTCATCTGTTATTTTTTCTTTTCTTGCTTTAATAATTTTCCCAAAGAGCTTGTCTATATTTTTATTATTGTCAAATTATTCATATAGGATTTTTAATATTTTATGTCTGTTTCATATTATAGGACCTATAGTGGTGTTCATTCTCTTTACATACTTTGGTAGTCAGTTTTTAAATTAGATTAGCCTGGCTATGAGAATATCGATTTTATTCATGTTTTTAAAGAATTGGTCTTTCTGGTTTTCTTTATTGTGCATGTTTTGTCTTAATTCTCATATCCTTGGGTTTTATTGTCCTTTTTCTGCTCCATTGGTTGAAGAATAGATCATTTATTTTTAGCTTTTCTCTTTTTTCCTAATGTAGCCATCAAACACTGGAAAAACATCAAAATTTAAAATCTATACATACCAGATAATTTTTTCTAGTGTAGTAAACCCCATACTATTGTGAACTATCCCACATAGTGCTTTGTGTCTACTTTGTTTTGTATTAGAAAAATTGTCTACTTTGTTTTGTATTAGAAACATCGACTTTCTTTTAATTACTTTTTTATGGTATATTTTTATAGACTTTTATCTGGGTCTGTATGTTTAATGATATATCTGTTGAAAATAGTACGTAGCTTTTTTTTTTGGTATTTGTGCTTATTTTTTAGCTGTATAGTCTTTGTTATTTAATTATTACGTATTAAATTTTATATGCACCATGTTATTGCTTTTTTCTACTAAGCCTACTTCTTTTTTGTTCCATGTGCTCTGTTTCTTTCATTTTTGAATTGATGGTTTTGCCTTTATTTTTTAGCTTATTTCCTTTATATTCTTCCGAATTTTTTCTCTATGCTTTAGTTTACCCTATAGATGACAACATGCATCCTTGACTCATTTAATCTAATCAGATTAGTATGACTTATTTCTTTATAATGTCAAAGTATTAGATTGAATAATATAGCTAGTATATTTAACCCTCTTCTACTTTCTGCTTTATTTTTATTTGCATTTTACTTCTATACATATTGTAAGCCTTAAAAAATAGTACTAGTATCATTAATGCAGGACTTAGTGTTAATTTATATTTATCAACATAATTTTCTTTTCATTATTCGTTTTTCATAATCTTTTTGTTTTCTGTAGTAATTATTGATCTTCTACTTGAATAAATTATTTTAGTCAAATTTATTGAAGTTCTGGTGGCAATTATTTTTTGTCTTATTTGAAAAATTATTTCTTTTATCTTCAGTGTTGAAGGTTTGTTTTGGACGAAGATTTTGCCTAAGCTAAGTTCTGGATAATCAGATATTTCCATTCAACTCTTTTAAACACATCACTTATATAATTTCCTTTGTTTTCACTTAAAAATCAGACCTTAGTCTGCGAATCCTTTTAACTTTGTATATCTCCATTCTTACTCATTCTACCCCCTGCCTTCCAATTTGGTTTTAAAATTCTCTCTTTATCTTTGTATTTTTTTTCAACAAATCAAAGCCATTAAGGTACACCCCATGTTTTTTTCTTTATGACTTTTCCTTAGATTTGATGAAACTTACTGCATCTCTGAAGGGATTTCTAATAAATTGGGAAAACTGCATAGTTATCATCTGTTTATTACTTTTGCAACATTTTCTTCTTCTTTTCTTTCTAGGGCACAAAGTCTACATCTCTTAGGTCTCCCCATTAGTGTCCACCATGCTCTTATTATTATTTATCATATTCTCTTTTCTCTGGTTGTTTCAATTTGGTTCTTTCCTATCAACACAGTTTTTTTTATTTACTACTCCTGTGGTGTGTTCTTTGTCATCTGCTATTAAAACCTGCTAACAAGAACCACATGACCCTCACAATAGATGAGAAAAAGCTTTGACAAAGTACAATGCCCATTATTGATAAAAACTCTCAACAAAGTAAGGTTAAAGGGAACATACATCAACATCATAAAGGACATATGAAAAACCCACAGTTAATATCATCCTTAATGGAAAAAAAAAACTGAAAGCTTTTCCTCTATGATCAGGAATAAAATAAGTATGTCCATTCTCACCACTATTATTCAACATACTGCTGCAAGTCCTAGCCTCAGCAATCAGACAACAAAAAGAAATAAAAGGCATACCAACCAATAAGAAAGAAGTCAAACTTTCGCTATTTGCAGATGGCATGCTACTTTATATAGAAACCCAAAGACTCCACCAATAAACTGCTAGAACTGATACACGAATTCAATTAAGTTGTAATATACAAAATAAACATACAGAAATCTGTTGCATTTCTCTACACCAATAATGAAGCAACAGAAACAGAAATTAAAGAATTGATACCATTTACAGTCACACCAAAAATGATAAGATACCTAGGAATAAGCCTAACCAAAGAGGTAAGAGATCTGCATTCCAAAAAGTATAAAACACTTATGAAAGAAATTGAAGATGACAGAAAGAAATAAAAAAACATTCCATGTTCATGGATTGGAAAAACGAATTTTGTTAAAATGTCTATATTACTCAAAGCAATTTACATATTTAATTTAATCTCTATCAAAATATCAACAGCTTGTTTCACAGAGCTAGAAAAACAATCCTAAAATTTGTATGGAACCACAAAAGGCACTGAATTGCCAAAGTAATCATGAAAAAGAAAAGTGAACTGGAGGCATCACAATTCCAGACTTTAAGCTACACTACAAAGCTGTAGTTATCAAGACAGTTTGGTACCAGCATAAAAACAGACACATAGATCAATGTAACAGAATAGAAAACTCGGAAATGGACCCTCAACTCTTTGGTCAATTAATCTTGTAAAAAGCAGGAAAGAATATCCAGTGGAAGGAAAGACAGTTGTTTCAAAAAATGGTGTTGGGAAACTGGACAGCAACATGCAGAAGAATAAAACTGAACCAATTTCTTACACTACACCATACATAAAAATAAATTCAAAATGGATAAAAGACCTAAATGTGAGACAGGAAACTCAAAATCCTAGACGAGAACATAGGCAGCAACCTCTTTAACCTCAGCCATAGTAACTTCTTTCTAGACACATCTCCAGAGGCAAGGGAAACAAAAGCAAAAGTGAACAATTGGGACTTCATCAAATAAAAGCTTCTGCACAATGAAGGAAATAATCAACAAAACAAAAAGGCAGGTTTCAGAATGGGAGAAGATATTTGCAAATGATATATCTGATAAAGGCTAGTATCCAAAATCTAAAAAGAACTTATCAGGAACGCTGTGGGGCTCAGTCAGTTAAGCATTTACCTTCAGCTCAGGTCATGATCCTGGGATAGAGCCCTGTGTTTTGCCCTGTGTTGGGCTCCCTGCCCAGCAGGGAGACTGTTTTCCCACTCCACACTCATGCTCTCTCTCTCTCTGTCTCTCTCCAAATAAATAAATAAAATCTTTAAATTTTTTTTTCATTATAAAAAAAGAACTTATCAAATTCAACACCCAAAAAAGAATCTAGTTAAAAAAAGGACAAAAGACTTGAATAGACATTTTTCTGAAGAGTACAAATGACTAACACACAAATGAAAAGATGCTCAACATCACTCATCATCAGGGAAATGCAAATCAAAATTACCATGAGATATCACCTCACATCTATCAGAATGATTAAATAAAAAATGCAAGAAACAATAAGTGTTGGTATATATTTGGAGAAAAATGAACCTTCTTACACTGTTGGTGAGAGTGCAGCCACTGTGTAAAACAATATGGAGGTTCCTCAAAAGTTAAAAATAGAACTACCCTATGATCTAGCAATTGCATTAAATAGGCATTTACTGAAAGAATATAAAAATACTAATTGAAAGGGTGCACGCACCCCGGTTTTTATAGCAGTATTGTTAACAATAGCCAAATTAGTCAATGGGCACTTGAGCTGTTTCCATAATTTGGCTATTATTATTATATAATTTATAAATATAATATAAATTATAAATAGAATATAAATATAAAATACTTAAATATAGGGGCGCCTGGGTGGCTCAGTGGGTTAAAGCCTCGGCCTTTGGCTCAGGTCATGATCTCAGGGTTCTGGGATCGAGCCCCGCATCGGGCTCTCTGCTCAGCAGAGAGCCTGCTTCCTCCTCTCTCTCTGCCTGCCTTTCTGCCTACTTGTGATCTCTCTGTCAAATAAATAAATAAAATCTTTAAAAAAATACTTAAATATAACTATAAAATATTATATAATTGTATATATAATTTCTAATAAATGTAATTTCTAATAATAATATCTAGTATATATAACAGAATATGAATCACCCATCAAAAGTAATGAAATCTTGCCATTTACAATGATGTAGAGCTAGAAAGTATCATACTAAGTGAAATAAATCAGTCAGAGAAAGACAAATATCATATGATTTCACTTCTATGTGGAAATAAAAAGATTAATGCAGGGGAAACAAAAAAGAGAGAGAAATAAACCATAAAAGATACTTTTTTTTTAAAAATTTTATTTATTTGACAGAGAGAAACACAGTGAGAGAGAGAACACAAGCAGAGGGAATTGTAGCGGGAGAAGCAGGCTTCCTGCCAAGCAGGGAGCCCAATGCAGGGCTCGATCCCAGGACCCTGAGATCATGACCTGAGCCGAAGGCAGACGCTTAACGACTGAGCCACCCGGGCGTCCCCATAAAAGATACTTTTAACTGTAGAGAACAAACAGGTTTGCTGGGAGAGGGGGAATGGGTTAAATGGGTGATGGGCTAAGGAGGGCACTTGTGATGAAGAGTGGGTGTTGTATGTAAATCATTCTACACCTGAAACTAATTTTACAGTGTATGTTAACTAACTGGAATTTAAATTAAAATGTGAAAAAGAAAAAAAAAACTGCTAACATGTTAACTTTTTAATTACATATAAAATAATTATTATCAAATAAATAAATAAATAAATAAATAAATAAATAAATATTATTATTCAGTCCTAGTATTGCTATTTAGCCACATTTTTTAATTGCAATCTTCTATTAAAATCTTTCATCATTTCTTCTGTTTTCTTCTATGTTTGCTTTTATTCTCTGGAGCTTAATATTCAAAGATTTTAAAATTATTTTTCAGGTAACTCTAATATCTGGATCACCTGTAGGTCTGTTCTGCTATTTCTTTTCTTGATTATTGGATATGTGGTCCTGTCTTTTGTTGCTTACATAAATATTTTATCCATTGCCAGGCATTAGATGTTTAAAAATGTGGTGCTCTAGGGGGCACATCATGCTCTGCTTCTTGGTACAGTAATAAATGATCAACATAATCCAATAAGACAGGCTATGCTGGATAAAAAAAAAAGCTCAATAAAAGCCCCTATTAAAGTGCATTCTTTCCCCCTTTCACCCTGGCCCCCTGAAAAGTTTCAGTTTTCCCCAGTGACTCTGGTATACTCACTAGGACCCTTTTATCTGATGGGCGCCCACTACATTGTTATTTCAACCTACCACAGAAAATCCTGCTCTGCTTTTTAGAAGCTTTCTGTGTATTTTTTTTTCCTCCTACCCCATATAACCCCAGTATATGTCAGACATTCTCAAGGAAAATAATCATGTGCTTGGGCCACTGAAATCTTCATCAAAAGCTCTCTATGTACTTCTGTCCCTCTATAACAGCCTTCTGCCTATTTTGTATTAAGCTTTACAAAGATCCCAGTCACCTGCCCCCATTCAGAACTGGCAAATATTTCTGGGAATAAAAGTAACTCTAGACGCTCAGAATTTTTTTCTGAGTTTTTTCATTATCCAGCATTTGGGCAACTCTAGATCTTTTTTTTTTTTTTTAAGATTTTATTTATTTGACAGAGAGAAACACAGCGAGAGAGGGAACACAAGCAGAGGGAACGGTAGTGGGAGAAGCAGGCTTCCTGCCGAGCAGGGAGCCAGATGCGGGGCTCGATCCCAGGACGCTGGGATCATGACCTGAGCCGAAGGCAGACGCTTAACGACTGAGCCACCCAG
>CM053604.1:93126290-93144370 GCA_028646535.1 Procyon lotor
TCTCTCTCTGTCAAATAAATAAATAAAATCTTTAAAAAAAAAAAAGAAGAAGAAGAGCTCAGACTAGTGTAATCCAGGGTTTTTTGGCTATAAGTTTTCCAGACACAGGAATATATTTTCAATTATGATCATAGAGTGATTTTCACTGAATATTACAAACTTAAATTTGAGTGGAATAATTCTAATTCAAAAGCTCTACATTATGACTCTAATGTATGGCTGTAGAGAGAACATATAATAATAAAGATAGTGATGATGATATTAATGAAAATTATTGACATTTACAATGTTCTAGGCACTCTGAATTCTTATTTTTTGATTATTTTACTGATTTTTATGGCATCATTTTAATAAACATACCATTATTATTCACAGTTTCAGGAAAAGGTTGAAACTGATATTTAGGGTAGTTCATTTATTGCCCAAAAGACATAGAATCAATAAATAGTCTATTTCAGATAGCACTCAGGGCAGCCAAATTCCATACACTTTTACCACTGCACTGCACAATAAAAATACAGGGTCAGTCTTTAACTAAGGAAACGGACATTGTTTTGTGTTGTTAATTTTCTACATTTCTAGGAGCCTTTAGTAAGATGTCTGAGTTCAGCAGCTTTATTTTATACAAAAGCATACAGATTGTTCTATTTGTATGCTTTTGAGCAGAAGCTAAATTCAGAGAAAAATGATAAATAAATGAAGCAATACTCTCCTCTCAGAGATAGGGGAGCACACATTCCAAGGAAGATACTCATTAAGGAAGGAATCAAATTTATTTATTTTAGAGTTTGTTTATTTTTATTTTGGAGAGAGGGAGGGAGGAAGGAAGAAGGAGAGGGAGAAGGAATTTCCAAGCAGACTCTGTGCTAAGTGCAAAGCCCCTCCCGGGCTCCATCCTACAACCCTGAGGTTATGACCTGAGCCAAAGTCAAGAGTCAGGTGCTTAACCAACCAAGCCACCCTGGTGCCCCAGGAATCAAACTGATTCAACTAATAAACTTCATATACTTGGAAGATTATTCAAAATTCAACTATGAACTCTTACTAGATAATTACCAAAAATATCAAGATGTTAAATCTAGAGGTTTGAAAACTCTAGAGCACTTTTACCTTGTAGTAAACACCGAGTGTTTACTGAGTTTATACTGAGTATAAGCCACTTCCACCTTTGATTCATGTCAGTTAATATTTTATGCTTTTGTGAAAAGGTACCATAAATCTTTTTTTAAAAATTAATTAATTAATTAATTAATTTGACAGAGAGAGACACAGCGAGAGAGGGAACACAAGCAGGGGGAGTGGGAGAGGGAGAAGCAGGCTTCTCACTAACAAGAGAGTGTGATGTGGGGCTCGATCCCAGGACCCAGGGATCATGACCTGAGCTGAAGGCAGACGCTCAACAATTGAGCCACCCAGGTGCCCCCATAAATCTTGTTATTGATGATAATCATAATGTAATACAAGTTCCAGAAAAGTCAGAGTATAGAGAACATTTTGCATGCGTTTGTCAGACCAACATTCTTTCATGAAACTCAAAAATTATTCATAATTTCTTGGTACATTTTTTCCAGAAACTGTTTGATAAATTCATCCATTTTCATGTAAAAGGAATAAGTTGGCAATTGTTAATTTTTAAAAATTACTAAATATACACTTAAATTTTTAGATAAACCACTTTCCATCTAAGAATCATTTCACTTTATTATCCTTGAAAAATACATTGTATTAAAAAACCCTAGAAAAAGGCATCTGAAAGTTTCATCCCAGAAATGTTTGGTAAGACATTTTTTTTTCAATTGAAGCATAATACATAATTATCTAAATATGAAGAATTCCTTTATTTTTGCCAAGTCAAAAGTTCCCATTGCTTTATTTCATTATTCCCAAAAGATGTGAATGAATGCAAAAATTTTGCACATTTCATCTGTGACAGAGGCCAGTTCTCCATTTCAGCCCTAGTGCTCTAGATCCTATTGAGAGTGAAATGTGAGCAAAGAAAACTCATTCTTGTCTTATCTTAGCAGCTTTGCAGTTTTTCTGGCACTTTGAATATTCTAAAGGATTACACTGTAGATGAGATTTTCTCAGGTGGTTATTTGTTTTGTTTTCATCAGACACACTAATATACAACCCAGAGCAACTTTAGAAATATTGGCTTCCCTTATCAACTAGCATCTGTAGTTAAGACTTACAGTAATGATTTGCAGAAGTTTTCATTTGTGATAGAAAGGATTTTTCCATTTCTTCTGTAGTAAGCTACCTGCAATTCTCCGGTGTTAAACTTAGTTTAATGGATTATGAAATAAAATGCAATCATTTCTGGGAAAAAGATTTTCTTTTTTCTCTAAAACAAAGGTTCTACTGGTAATCTTCCCTAGCTATCAGCAGCAATAACAGTCATAGAAACAATGTTTTGTCCCAAAGAGCAAAACTTAACTCAATATTTACAACAAAAAAGGTACAAAAGGCCCCAGAAAAAGCTTTAATACTGCAGTATTGATGGTGGGAAAACACATAATTGGCTCCCTTGAAAGCCTGATCAGACCACAAATATTAGCTCACATTGAATTGTCCAATTAGGTCAAGATCCAGTAAAGGAAACATTTTCTCAAAGGCATTTTTGTTGTTAAAGTCAGGAAAATAATAACCTTTACTATTATTAACATTGTAACTTATAATCCTTATGATGAGAGAATGTTTCCCCTTAAAAGTAGACAAAAGTATACTTAAGCTTTTCCTAAATTTCTTTTAAAAATTAGTTGATTTTTATTATGATAATTCATTCTTTTCTGATATTCAGCCATGCAGTTATCATTGCATTGTTTTCTTTTAGCATGAATGTGAGTAAAATCTGAGTTTCAGAACATTCAAGATACACACAAATATGACACAAAAAACATTAGTTTATTAAAGATGATTTTCATTAGAGATGTTCTCTCAGTCATACAAAAGTAAGCAAATGCTTCTTATGTAATAAATTCCATAGCATTTAGAATTATTTTTAAATAGTTAGAAAAATAGCTTTGTGCTTTTAATGTGTTCTATATTAGGTGAATTTTGAATTGTGTGGTGTTCCCATTTATCTCACAGCCTGATGGTGGCCTGCAAATCACTTGTACCTGTGCGCAAGAAGGTATCACTTCTGGCAGTAGATATAGGCAGTCTGGCTCTAAGGATATCAAATCTGATATATCATAGATGTGCCTAACTTTCACATAAAATGAAGTGTAAAAATACATATAAAAAGATTTAAATGGAGAGCAAGTATCACCTCATTGTTTTAAAGTTTCTATGTATGTGTAAGTACATATATAGCGTATTTACAATTAAACTTTGTTATTGTCAAGTAAAAAAAGTATGTTATTAAATGTATTTTAATACCACTAAATACTTAGTTTTTTCTATAATATAGATTTGTCAAAAGGCTTATTGTATCTGTGTTGCCCAAGAACACATTGAATTTTTACCAGGGTTTGCATTTTTATGAGTACTCAGATTGCAGACAGAAAAAATTTTTTCCTCTGTTCTTGAAAGAGACAATGAATAGAAAAAAGAAAAAGAGAAAAACTATTGGCATTTAAAAGGATCAAAAAATGAGATTTTCTTAATTACTAAATTCAACATGTACTTAATAATAAGTATATGTTATTTATGTTAACTTCAATTTATTGGTGCAGCTTATCTTTTCCTTCAGTAAATGAGATTCTATGAAGTCTTAAAGTGATAATGTAAAATTTTCTTTAAGGCAATATACTATGTAGTGTTAAAAAATGAAAAGTATTTTATGTATGAATATTTCTTATATGAAAACAATGGCTTAAGTTAAAATGGCTTATATAATATCATATTCAAAAGAAATGATGAAAAGTATTTATAGCCTCTTCACATTTTTGGGAAATAATATATACCTGAAAATAGTATAATTAAAATGTATTTGTTCATAAGAAACATTACCCTTTGAAACCAGGCTAACTAGACGAATATTATACTTTTAAAACAGGTTATACTTGGGGTGCTTGGGTGGCTCAGTTGGTTAAGCGTCTGCCTTCTGGTCAGGTCATGATCCCAGAGTCCTGGGATTGGGCCCAGAGTCAAGCATCAAGCTCCCAGCTTGCCAGGAAGCCTGCTTCTCCCTCTCCCTCTGCTCTCCCTGCTTGTGCTCTTTAGCTCTCTCTGTCAAATAAATAAATAAAATCTTAAAAAAAAAAGGTTATACTCTTTGACAATAGTTTTGTATAACATTTATTCATGCACAAGAGGTTTTTGATTCTTGGAAAATAAACCTTTTATGTTTTAATTTTAGCTGATTATTTTATTCAGTATAAAATTACAGTTATTATACTCAATAATATCATAATATAAATTCATAAACTTGTTTTCATACATTGTCAATAAAATTGGTTTTGAACTGCAAATTTGTTGTCAGAATTTGGAAATAGCCAATATGGAGATAGCCCATACTTATTAAAATATAATTTGCTTCTCTTCCTATACTTAAGTTATTTAAGTTGAAATAAAACTATATGAAATATACATATGAATATTGTATATATGAATTTCTATATGAAATATTAAAGAATTAATGCTGTTCCACTAAAATTACTATTCTGAAGAAAATCTATTTTGCACCACTCAATTAAATAAGAAACATATTTGCCATATATCTTCAACTTTTGATAATATGAAAAATAAATTATGGAAGTGAGGGCAGTGACCTTTGAGCCTTACTGACCCTCTCACAGAACAGGGAGTATGAAGAGCATGTTTCTTTGCAGCATATGGATGTTTAGAGAACAGAGTATTTTGGAGATCCTGTGTTGTGTCTGTAAAATAGGTTTTGGTTCTCCATAAGAAATCATCATTGACAAAATTCGCTTTAAGGAGTTGCTTTCTAGGGGCGCCTGGGTGGCTCAGTCGTTAAGCTTCTGCCTTCGGCTCAGGTCATGATCCCAGGTTCCTGGGATTGAGCTCCCTGCTTGGCAGGAAGCCTGCTTCTCCTGCTACCATTTCCTCTGCTTGTGTTCCCTCTCTCGCTGTGTTTCTCGCTGTCAAATAAATAAAATCTTAAAAAGAAAAAAAAAAAAGGAGTTGCTTTCTAACAATTCATAACAGATTACTCATATTACCTTGTTTCAGAGATTTCATTCCCATTTTTGTTTATGGTTACAAAAGCATCCTTAATAATTTTAGAAAATAGCATATGACAAGATGCAAAGTATGGAAAAGAAAATACATCTGTAATGAAATGTTGGAAGTATTGAAATGATACATTTTATAGGGCACGTTATCATGTGTATTCATTTATATATATTTCTGAATATCTCAGGTGAGATCTGGGCTGCAAAGAAAAGACAACAACAAATCCAAATCCAACTTCTCAATTTTTAAACTCTTTAACTTACATAGTGTTAATTAACTTAATCACTCTGTGTGTAGTCAGTCTTTAAAGTAAAAGTTCTAAGAGGAAAAAACACAGAACATTACATGACTTGCTCCCTACTTACAAAGCACAGGCCCAGAGACAAAATTTCAAAAATATGTTTGCCCCTTCACAGTAGGGAAACAAATGGAGGCTGATGAATATATATTTTTAGATCTGCCTCTGGACATCTGGTCTATGGTCAAGATGCCATAGATACTCCCTGAGAATAAAATTTAAGAGCAAGGCCCAGTTTCAGCAGCACTGAAGGAGTCGATCTGCGAATTCCATAATAATATCCTCAGCTTTCTAACTTAATATAGAGGCTTTACACTTGAACTTTACTTTAAGATTTAAATTTGAAACACTGAATATTGACCACATCCTCGTGCAGGTTATCAACAAGGACAGAGCACTGACATTAATGATAAGTACGGAAACACTGTGTTTATTTATATCTTTGGACATCTTTAAATTGTCTAAGAAATTGCTGCTCTACACATTTAACCAGTGCTATAATTTTTTGATATAAGACTATTGATGTTTTTATGATATTACAAATTGCTCATGGATTTATTTGGGGAGAAATGATTGAAATTTTTCTTGGTAGGAGCTCAGAGAAAAGCATTAACAAAGAATAGAACCTTTAGGTTATAAGTAAAACATAAATAATAGTAACAACATTAACTGAAAGCTTGTTATACTAACCGTATATAATTGTATTATATATGGAATATATCGTTATACACTAAGTGTTCTGAGTCATTTAATCACCTTCAAAATTCTATAATGGAAAGTACTATTTTATCTACATTTTAGATATATTGGAAATAAGACTTATAAAATTTGTAAGTTTCTAATAACCACACATCTAAGAAAATAAGATATTAGGATTTAAACTCAGAAAATTTGAATTGGCAACTTGCACTTCTAAATAATGGCAAATAATAGAAGACAACAAAATAAGGCCAGATAATGTTAGTAACCTGATAAAAAGTAATTATTTTACCAGTTATAATAATTTATAACTGTTATCTTTTATTCTGTATGAAAATTATGCATTTATATCTGACAAGGTTCATGACATGCATTTATTAGTAACTTTATTTGCCTAACTTGTTTAAAATGTATTCAGTAGAAAATATTTAATTCTGTTTTCAGAAGAAAATTCAGGTGAGCTTCCTGACTTTTCCAGTCAATTTTGTGTAATGAAGTTTCCTATATTTACCTTAAGTCGTTAAATGTTCTTACTTTCATCATTGGAAAGCCTGCTCTCTTACAAGTGCTAGCCTGTTCCTCTTGGGTCATCTGTGGTCAAGGACAGGGATGTGGTCAGTCTTTTCTTTCCACCCAATCTCCTCTGTCAGCTTGCCAAGTGTGGTTCTGACCACATTGGGGTTGGTCTGCGGAAAGAGAGTTAGGAGAAGCATAAAAATTACTTTTAGCAAGCACTATTTCCACATCCCCTAGCAATCTACAGGCCCAGAAGTGTTTAAATCTCTCTCTTTTGAGGGTACCTTAATGGCTTTTTAGGAACTCATCACTGCTAAAGACTCTTACCTGCATTTCCTTTGACATGACTGATGCACTCAGCTCTGGCTAGTGGCTCCCCATCAAATCGTTCCTTTTCACTGGTCCATTTCATATAAGCTTTTCCTGTAGGGATTTACAATTCTCTCAGGCTTTCTTTCTACTTGGCTTATACAAAATGCTGAGGAACTACACCTTGGACATCCTTTGCCCAAATATAATATATATGTATTGTGTGTGTGTGTGTGTGTGTGTGTGTGTGTACAGCTCTTTTCCCCTGCCTTTAAAGCCACTAGCAGTTGATCTCTTGCTTTCTCAGTGTCTTCAGTTGGCATCAGACATGTCCACTGTGGACAACTTGACTTTTTGAGTGTTCTATTAATGCTGTTCTCATTTGGCTGGAAGAGAAGTGAAGACACCTCCAAACCTTCCTACTTGGTGGAAGTAGGAGATTTATAGAATGCTAGCAACTGTCTCCAAAGAAATCTTTCTCAATCATCCTCTTCATACAGCCATCACTCACAGGATCAGGAGGCATACTGGATTTTCTAACACAGAGAAGAAGGCAAAGACTTAGACAAAACATCATCTTATTTATATCCACCATGTGCCTGTGACTTTCAAGAATTATGTTTCTAGTCCTCAGCCATTTACTGTGCTTGAAAATATAGTATTTGCATGGTGGACTTGGCAATGTAGGATATCTTGATACCTCGGCCAAAACTGAGAAAGAACCCTATTTAAACATGTATTTTTCATGTTGGTGAGTTGGTAATTACAATTTACCTTACTCATTTATTCTTGTTCATCAACAATAAAAAGAAAATAAAAGAGGAGAGAGAGAGAGATGGCAGTGGAGTAGGAGGACCCTAGGATCACCTCATCCCACAAACACAACCAGATAACTAGTAAATCATCCTAAATACCCCAAAAATCAACCTGAAGACTGATAAGACAAAATTCACAACTGAAGAGAGAAAAGAGGCCATATCAAAGAAGGAAGGAAGAGTTGAGACATGATTTAAGGGAGAAACAGCGATGGTCGCAGAGAAAGGTAAAAGGAACATACAGGGGAACACACAAGGAGAACATTTCCTCAAAGCCATTGGCTTGGAAAATGAGAGGGGCTGAATTTCATGAGTTCTTGCAACCAGTGGGGCTTAAGGAATAGAATTTTAAAGATCATCAGGCTTGGCTAGGGTAGAGCCCAGAGAGAAGGTAGGCAAACAAGCTGGGGCAGAGAGTATGGAAACAGCGATCTGATGAACACCTGAGGCACACAGTGGAGAGATTATCCACTCTTCTCAGAGCCTATCTCTGAGAGAGACAGCTTCCATAGAGTTGCCTTTCCAAGAACAAAGGAGCTTGTCAGCACCATTGTATCCCCTGCCCTTAAGCGTAAACACAGAACCATCTGAGGGAAGCAGTCGGGCTGAACACTAGCTGCCTAACTTGCTTACACCAAGCCCCAACCACATCCCCTCTACAAAGACTTCTCAGTGAAACTTGCTTCAGTCCCAAGGTGGCAGGCCCCTGACAGAGAGAACAAGCACAAACTCCTCCCCACACTACGTCTGTCTCCCAACCAGAATTCTGCAGGGTCTCAGTTCCGGTGGTGATGTCAAGTCTCATTTCATAAGCAGACCAGAGCACACCTAGTTAATACTTGCCAATTCAGGCCAGAGACCAAACAGTGCCCTCTATAGGCAAGGAGAACCTCTGCAGACTACTGGCCTGAAATAGTAGCCAAAACACAAGAGCAAAGCACACACAACACAGCACACACCAGAGACACTCCCTGAACACCAGACCCCAGACACTACATGACCTCCTCTTCATACAGCCATCACTCGCGGGGTCAGGAGGCATACTGGATTTTCTAACACAGAGAAGAAGGCAGAGACTTAGACAAAATGCAATGATGGAGGAATTATCCTAAATGATAGAACAAGATAAGGTCATGGCCAGAGATATAAGTGAAATAACTGTAAGTAACATGCCTGATGGAGAATTTAGAGCAACAATAATGATACTTACTGGGTTTGAGAAAAGAATAGAAGACATCAGTGAGATCCTTCCCACAGAGACAAAAGTTAAAAAAAGAATCAATCGGAGAGGAAGCGTACAATAAATGAGATTGGAAACGGCTTGATGCAATAAACAATAGGCTAGAAGAAGAAGAAGAGGAATGAATTCGTGATCTAGAAGACAAAGCAATGGGAAGCAATGAAACTGAACAAAAAAGAGAAAGAAGAATTATGCAAAATAAGAATAGACTTGGAGTATTCAGTGATTCCATCAAATAACTTTGATGATAACTTCATATTATAAAGTCCCAGAAGAAGAAACAAAAGGGAGAAGAAAGTTTATTTGAAGAAATAATAGCTGAAAAATTCTCTAATCTCGGGAAGGAAACAGGCATCCAGATCCAGGAGGCACAGAGAACTCCCATCAAAATCAACAAAAGCAGATCGACACCAAGACATACTGTAATTAAATTTGCAAAATATAGTGATAAGCTAAAAATCTTAAAAGCAGCAAGACAAAAGAAGTCTTTAACTTGCAAGTCAAACTTTCACTATTAGCAGGTGACATGATTCTTTATATGGAAAACCCAAAAGACTCCACCCCAATAAACTGCTAGAATTGAAAAATGAAATCGGCGAAGTCACAGGATATAAAATCAATGTACAGCAATCTGTTACATTTCTATATACCGATAATTAAGCAGTAGAAACAGAAATTAAGGAATCAACCACATTTACAATTGCACCAAAACAAGCAGATACCTAGGAATAAACCTAACCAAAGAGGTGAAAGAACTGTACTCTGAAAACTGTAAAATACTGAAAGAAATTGAAGAGGAGGGGCACCTGGTTGGCTCAGTCAGTTAAGCATCTGCCTTCAGTTCAGGTCATGATCCTAGGTCCTGGGATTGAGCCCCACATCAGTCTCTTCCTTCAGCAGGAAATCTGCTTCTCCCTTTCTCTCTCTCCCTCTATTCTCTCTCTCTCTCTCTCTCTGTCTCTCTGTCTCTCTCTCTCTCTCAAATAAATAAGGTCTTAAAAAAAAGGAAATTGAAGAAGACACAAAGAAATGGAAAGACATTCATTGCTAAGGATAGGAAAAACAAATATTGTCAAAATGTCCATTTTACCCAAAGCAATCTACACATTTAATGCAATCCCTATCAAAATACCAATAGTATTTTTCACAGAGCTTGAAAAAACAATCCAAAAATTTGCATGGAACCACAAAAGATCCCAAATAGACAAAGAAATCTTGAAAAAGATAAAAACAAAGCTGAAGAAGTAGCCAATTATATACTTTCAACTTAGGAGGGAATTAGAAATAGCATAATTCCCTAAGGAATTTGGAAGCAAGGTTTCCAGGACTTTGAGGGGATTAGCTATTGTTGGGAAGAGATAATTTATTACTGTCTAATAAAATCTTACTCATGAAACCCTTCAGATGTATATCAGTGGGTAATATGCTTGGGGAGGAGTGATTGCTAAAACGTATCTTGAGGGTGGATAGAGATAAAGGAAGTTTCCAAGGGAATTTTTATGTGCTAAAGGAGACTTACAGGAACCTGGAGGGTTGGGCTAAAATTGCCTTTTGCTCTTAGCAAAGTATCAACATTGAGGCAACTGAGTCCCTAGAGGAATGTCACTGCCTGTTTCAAGGATTTGTCAATAGGCTGTAAGCAGTGAGGAAATTTAAAACTTTTTTCTGCCTTTGATTCCTACATCATAGATGACTGAGAAAAGACAGAAATCTTGAGAAATATTAATAAAGTTGATTTTATAATTTTTGAAACAAATTGAATGTGTTTAGTGTTAGATTAAAAATTATGTAATGATCTAGTTATATGTGTATATTTCTCATAAAATACGGAAAGCCACTTCTCTAATTTTTTCTAAAAATAATACTGCATTTCATATTATAACAGCAGTGCTTTAAATTACCTTAATGAAGTCTTTCAATGGATATTGTAGCAGATGTGTGGATTCCCCCTACCTCCCATCCCTTCAGCCTATGCAGCAGCTATAAACTTACCAGTCTACTCTGCCTAAGGGATTTGTCTCCACTGGAGCTTGATCCACCTCAATGCAGAAATGTCTTCGACAGGTTGCGTGGATTGCTGGGAGAGTGAGAAGTTAATGTCACTCAGGTCCAAGCAAGATTGTTGTAATGCTTGTTCTCAGAAATATCTCAGCTGAATTGAGATCCATTCCCCCACAGCAATAGCTTCCTTATCAACATACCCCTTATCAGCCCTCCCCAGTCTTGTCACACCTGTCTAATTCCTCACTTTTGCTTTCTGGCCTTATCAACCAATGAAATGATCTGCACCAAGCCCTTTCACTAGGGCTTATTTGAAAGATATTTCAAGTGAGGACCAGTCTCAACTGTCATGGACATTGCTATAATTATACAATTCCTTCATAGGTATGGAAATAAGATAAGATATAAAAGTTATTACTGCAAAACCTGTGATGAAAATATATCCACAGGACTCAAGAAAAAAAAAATTAAGATTTATTTATTTGAGAGGGAGAGATCACAAGCAGGAAGGGCAGAGGGAGAGGAGAGAGAATCTCAAGCAGACTCTATGCTGAGTGCAGAGCTCTGCATGGGGTTCAATCCCAGGATCCTGAGATCATGACCTAAGCCAAAACCAAGAGTTGTATGCTTAACTGACTGCACCACCCAGGCACCACTTGGGAAAAATTTGATTTAGATTTGGAAATCTATTTGTACAGTAAGGACATACATAGTCATCATGTATTACACTTACCATTTAAGATGATATTTTACCATTTCTGGAATTATCATTCATGTTTGCCTTCTAAATATTGTGACTGCAATTTCCATAATTTCACGGTTTTTGAAATATTAGGGTGAATATTATGAAATAAATGGAGACATACAAATTTGGTGACTCAGAAATTATAAAACACAGTTATCTCATATATTCTTTATTTAAGCACTTTAATAATATAGGTATTAACTTCATAACATTGTCCTGCATTTATATTTTGTTTAATATGCTATTATTATAGTACACAAATTTACTTATCTAACCTAAAACTTTACATAGAGATTTATATTTGTACTTTAAATTGGCACAGAGTTGGAACACCTGAGTGGCTCAGTGGGTTAAAGCCTCTGCCTTTGGCTCAAGTCATGATCTCCAGGTCCTGGGATCGAGCCCCGCATTGGGCTCTTAACTCAGTGAGGAGCCTGCTTCCCCTCTCTCTCTGCCTGCCTCTCTGCCTACTTGTAATATGTCTCTGTCCTATAAATAAATAAAATCTTTAAAAAAATAAAAATAAAAAAATAAATTGGCACAAAATTTACACTCATAATGTAACCAAGAAAATATCAATTTGATTTTTACTGGTGATTGATAAAATTATACTATGATATTTATTTTTCTGAAACTTATCAAACATTTTGATCAAGGAAATTTTTATAGTAAGTTCAAGGTTTAAAATTTCCGTTTCAAGAATTATTATTGAGAGCCACCAGGAATCAGGATGGCAGAAAAACTGTTTCCCTAAGTGTCCCTTGATATGCCTATGCATACGCTAGTTTTGACTGTGAAGTAGAATTTGCATTTCATTTTATTCTCTGCTTACATGTACAGTAATATTCACTTGTAGTCCTAAAATTTATTTTCATTGACTTTCAGAAGTTCTGTTTTTCTCTTACTCTTTTTTTTAATAAGAATTTCTTTGTCTTCTCATCTACTTCCTGGTATCAGGAATTGTTGAAACAAATGATTCTTGCTTCCACTACACATAAAATAAATGAGATGGTTTGCTGGGTTAATATAAAATCAACTATTATTTATATCAACTTTGTTACCATGCAAATGCTTTGCTGGGTAAATAATTTATAAACTTGTCAATGGAAAAGAACAATGCAGAACATCAACTATCACGATTGAATTTATCAGATTCTTTCATTTTAGTGCTCAATTTTAGAAAATTTTCTCATGAAAACAATCTCTAATCTCTTTAATTATATGGCCTCCAAATGTTGGATTTTTTTGAAGCTATATTTGCATAAATTTAACCATGGTTGCTTATCAAATATTTTCCAAAAGCTTCTCAATAATATTGCCTTTTATTTCCTTTTCTGTGGGGATTCTTTGGAAGCATGATGCAGCCAATAGGATAATGTGTCAGCCAAACCACATTCCCATCTAATTATGCCCACCTGGTACATGGAAACTCTACGCATGTGCTAAGAATGGTGAAATGAATATGCTGTCTTTTTTAATGCAATCAACAGTGATGTGGAAATGGGATTTTTTGCTTGCTGCTATGTTTTATTAAATGCAATGGAAACATAATGGCAAGATTTTCAAGAATCATAGAAAAATCTAAAACAAAATATGACAAATCCTTCGTAAAAACCACTAAGCGTGCTAAATTTAGAAAGGTCCATCTTTGGTCTATGGAAAGAGACAAAGTGCCAAATCGTCTTAAAAGGAAGTTTACAATTTTCTACCATGAACTATGATGACCTATTCAAGAAAAATATATGTTTTTTGAAAAGGCTGCTCACTTCAAATGTTATTCACTTGATGAATTGTAAGTCTGATATTTTTGATCAACATGCTGGATGTCAACTCCACTTTTTGCGTGGGATGTTATTTCACCTGAAAGCTGTTCAGTGGCACACAGACATCTGTGTTGTCCCGCCGATTAAGAGTCCAAGTGGTCTGGCAGACATTCAAAATGATTAGCAATAGAAAACCTCATTTGGAAAAGAAACATTCATGGAGACCTGAGTTCAGTGACTTTCTTTGTGTCTAAACTGCAGGAAGAAAAGACTTCATTTTTAAACTTAAAAGGACACATCTTAAGGGTAAATGTTGATAGTTTGGATGCATTTATTAATGAATAGCAGCTCTACAGTTGTGTTCTCCCATAACTGTTGGCACCAAGAGAGCTTTGCAATATGAACAGTGTATTGATTTGCAATCTTTCCTGTACTGTCACTCATCTATTTTGCATCTTTAAACTAGTTTAATTCGGTATTTGCTCAACATTTTTAAAGCTTCGCTTGAAAATTCTTAGCGTTTTAACAGTGTTCAAGTTTTCTAGTTACAGAATTGTCCCCGAACTCTGTCAGACGTGTCCATTTACATTCTGATTACAGCCTGCGTTCTGACCTAGCTCTAAAATTCTTCTCAGATTTCACTATGTGATATTCATTGATTCAATCATTATCTGTTATTTTATGATTTCTTCCAGTTCATATTTCTGAGTGTGTAATTTCTGTAATGGTTTCCTGGCAGACTATATTGTTCAAAAATATCTAATATCACTTTCCTTGAGATGATAATACATACCAATCGTTCATCCCAGACATCGTGAGATGATTTGCTCTGGCTAGTAAAATGTGACATTTGTCGCTTCCTGAACAGAAACCTGAAGAGCCACTTCATGGTTGACATGTTTTCTTTCTATTCTGCTTTGATGATAGAAAAACACTCTAAAGAGAACTGCTGCACCCACCTAAGTCCTGGGAAAACACAACGATGAGTAAACCCATGGCCAAATCACTATGAACATGTCGAATGGATGAGAATAAACCTTCATTGTAAACCACTGAAAGTAGCATTGTTTTATGGTGCAGCATAATGCAACCTATCAGGCCTGAAAAAAGGCTTATTATTTTAAGAGTTAAAAGATGCTGGGGGTAGGCTGGGGGTGGGGGAGAAGCTCCTGGACAGGCAAAGTGTTGTAGCAGAAAGAAACTTAGACCCAAATCCTCCTTTCACTTTTTGAAACTCATTAGGTCTTGTACAAACCACTTTATTTGTGAGCCTCAGATTTTGCGTCTAAATAAAATTTACAATAAAACAAACAGGTCAGTAGTTCTAGGGAAAAGAATGATCTCCTTCCCAGCCCCAATTTTATTCACTTTAACACATAATTATCTAATTATTTTAGCTGGTAGAAATTTCATACATGAGGAGTCTGTTGTGTGCCAATTCAGAGAGAATGTGGTAGAAAGATTTTTTTCTTCTTATCCATATGCCCATAGTTCACAAAGGGGATGTCATATATGGAAAAATTCTGGCTATTACTTGTACCATTTTATAACTGTGACATCACATGATTTAGTGGCTTTTCACAACAGAATCTGAGGACAATGGCTAGAAAGGCTAATTGAATTCAGTTATGGTGACAACCTCCATTGGCATCCAGCAATATTAAATGAAAGAGAAATAAAAAATGAAACAATGCAAAATAGAATTCTCAGAACAAAAGTTTCTCCTTGAAAAGAAAGGAGAAGTATACTGTTTTATCAAACAATGGTAATAATTTGGCTGCCTTTTTTGAGAATGAATATATATATATATGTATGAATTTTTGAGAATTCATTTTGAGAATGAATGTGTGTGTGTGTGTGTGTGTGTGTGTGTGTGTATGTATACTTTCAGTTCAAATTTCTTCCAGGAATAGTTTTATTTGGTCTTTTCTTATAGTGTTTGACATGCAATATATATGAAAATAATGCCAACAGTACCCAGGTGGGAAAAAGAAAGAAAGAAAAACTGTGGTAAATTGGAGAATTAAGCACCAGTTCAATGGATTTCTGTTATATAGTTCCAACAATTGTTTCTTGTAAGAATAAAGGAATGTAAATTCAGTGTCATTATTTCAGTGTCATTATTATTCCCAGTTTTTTAGAGGTAACCAGATATCTGTATACTTACATATTAAAATATCCTTTTTATTATTGCTGAGAATCTAAACCTACATAAGATATATTTCAGCAATATGTATATCAAGCAAAACACTAACTATATCCTCAAATGGACAATTTGTAGTCATTAGTTGATAGATTTTTAATTATCAGTTAATATAATTATTTATAGCATTAATGAAAACATAATAATTCTCTTCGAATGGCTTTCAGGTGGCCTAAGAAAGCCATTACCAATATCCGTGATATAAGTATTATATGCTTCCCAGTATAAAGCAATTCCATTATTTCTTTCCATCCTGGAATGTTGTTGACATCTTAGTCTAGACTGTTAAAATGTCTTCCTGTCTTCCTAGGGCTAATATTTTTTTAATTATTATTCCTTCCATTCTTGTTCCTCCCAAATTGTTCTCACAACAGTCAGAAAAATATTTATAAAATATAGATCACCATTATGTTACTTCCTTCCTCAAACCTTCCACTGAATGCTTTGCAAGTAGAATAAATATGAAAATATTTTTTCTGTTGCAAGAGAAATCCCTTTTGTTACCGACCCTGCTTTCACCCTCTGAACATACCATGTATCCTTCTTCAATTTTCTTCTTTCTATCCACTCCTTGAAAACATCAAATTTTCTGGCTAGGAACTTTGCCAAATTTTCTAATCAGGCATTATTTTCCAGAGCTTAAAGTGACTGATCATTATTCATTATTTACATTCTAATTATTCAAAAAGATCTTAGCTGATCATTGTATCAGAATAAGCACTTTTTCATTACTAGACTTGTAGTTTTCATACTTTTTTCTTTATTTGTCCTTATTTTGCTTTTTAAGTTATTTTTTATTCTCTGTTCATAAGAACTTAAACTTACAACACCAAAGAATTTTTCTGACATTCATAATTTTACCCAAGATCGAAGAATGTATGTGTGTGGTTTAAACACTGAATAAAATACGTTTTTTTTAATTACGTCCTTCCACGTCTATGACAAAATTAGATATGTAATATCCAGAACTCAGTCTGAATATCCTCACCCATTAATGGAAGTTGCCAGTTGAAAAAAAAAAAATCTGTTTTACAACCTTTCTCCTTATCCTTACATCGTATGTAAAATTTATCTAATTGAGCATGTTTTTTACCAAGAATGCCAAGATGTAAAGATCCATCTGAAAATATTTTACTATATGTTATTGAATATCATCATCTCACTATTTTGGAATATTAATTTCACTCTATAATCCTGGCAACTAGATTTCAATCACATAAGAAATTTAAGAAAATAATGATGATATTTATGACTTACTCTGGATATTCTGATAAAAGTAGCTGAAATTTAAGGATTTAGCCTGTGTTGCTACTTTGTGAAAGCTTGCTCATGTTATCCTAATCAGAATATGAGAACATGAGAACAAATGGCCTATTTGAAGAAAAGATGAGAACATTCTATTTAAGTCTAACTCAGGGAAGAAAGGCAATATTGATTCTTGCCATATTTTCAATTTAAGGGCATTAGAGAGAAAAAACACAATATTTCAAAATATTGCAGTAAAATAAGAAATTTTTAATCTTAATATAAGCATTCTTTTTTAAAAAGTGCTAATTAGACTAGAGACTGCCTCTATCCTTCCTTTGTTTTGTGTGGGTTTTTTGTTTGTTTGTTTGTTTAAGATTTTATTTATTTATTTGAGAGAGTGATTAAGTGGGGTATAGGGGGGAGGGGCAGAGGAAGAAGCAGTCTCCTTGCTGAGCAGAGAGCAGGACTCCAGGGTTGAATCCCAGGTCTCTGAGAACAGAACCTAAGCCAAAGGCAGACACTTAACTGACTGAGCCACCCAGGCACACCTATCTCTGCTTTGTTCAAGTTACTGGACACTAGGTAACAAATAAAGTCTCATTTTTCTGTTAAATCTTCTTGACTTTCAAAGTATATAAATATTTGCCTATGTTAGGAAGCTGGAAAAGATTTTATACACATTATTTTAATATGAAATTTTCCTATGTTTCACAGAAGAAGGAAAAATGAGATTGTCAATAAACAGAACCTGCCAAGCAACAGCACACAATACATAATGCATACAGTACAATATGCAATACTATCCACCAAATACATAAAGGCATACTATAGTGATAGAAATTGTTTATTAGTACCTATGCAAACTTCTAAATCCATCAAAATATGGGATATCGTGATTATTTTCTATTGTAATGTAATGAAACACCTTTTCTATAAAGATGTAAGGAGAAAAACACATGGAAAAGAAAAAAGATAAAAATTTATTCTGAATAAAATAGAAATGAAAGAAAAATAGAATATAAAACAAAAGAACTGAATATATTTGTTCTTTCTTCAATCATAAGAGATTTGACCAGTCCAGATGAAAAATTTGTTCACTAGTTC
>CM053604.1:93144870-93167643 GCA_028646535.1 Procyon lotor
TATTTATTTACTTATTTATTCATTCATTCATTCATTCTGATTTTTTTAGAATATGAATTTTAAATAATGCACATATAAATATTTCAATGTTAACCTTATTTTAACCTTCACTTTTCTAACTGTTAAGTAGAAGCTAGATCTGAGGGCAAGGAATACTGAGAGGCAGAGTCCCAAGTCCTTAAGGAGAAATGATAGGGACATGAGCTGTAGTCAAGGACTGACAAATAAGCTACATATTAAAACCCTGGATTTGTGGTTGGGGGGCATCACAACCTGACCTTCTGGCTTCCAAGATCTTGAGGCTGACAGAACAAGACCCATAGATGCAGAGCACATGCTCTCCCCTTCCACTTCTGCCCCAGGACACCTCCTAGACTCACTGTAATGTATTTGCATTGCAGGAACCACTCCCTTCCCCAACCGTGGAGAAAGGCTGCCATGGATGGTTCCTGTACAAATCTTGTAGGGTCAAAATGGACATTGGGGAGGGTATGTGTTGTTAAGTGCTGTGAAATGTGTAAGCCCGAAGATTCACAGACATGTACCCTGGGGCAAATAATACATTATATGTTAATAAAAATTAATTAAAAAAATGAAAAAAAAATTAAAAAAATAAAAAAAAAACCCTCCCCCTTCTAACCTGAGGGAGTAGGGGGTTCCCCAAGTGACTGGAAGGTTTCTCCATTAGATACCACCTCACTGTATGTCCATTACAGTTCCTCCCCACCCAAAGAAGAAACAAATATCCAATCCCCAAACAACCTTTTGCTGGTTCTATGTCAGGGAACCTGCCTGCTCTTACCTTGAGAGTGTACTTTTGCTTTAATAAACTGCTCTGTGTTTGCTACTTTCCTTCTGGCTCTCTTTATTCTACCATGAATACCCACATACATTTTCAAGTTGGGGAATCCAAGGACCCAGACCTCCATTCACACAATGCAGTATCTACCACTGGTAATATCATGATCTTCTTTTTTAAATTTTTATTTGTTTAATTTTATATTTCTATTCCCATTTAAGAAAGTTGCCTGATAGTGGACAACCAAAGTTGTCATCCACCCAACTAAATTTCACGGTTGCTGGTATTTTAAGAGTTTATCTTTGTTAAAGAGATAACTGATACACGGAAATGTGCAGAGAGCTTACTATATAAATTTGAGTTAACATTCTTTTTAGGAAGTAAAGACTTCTGAATGATCAACTGCAAGTGATATGACTTAATTAACTGTTTAGGTGTGGTGGTAGGTTGAAACACACAAGAGAAGAGAATTCAAAACATTTCCAGTGAAAGTGCAAGTTACTAACGGAAAGGCAGTGAAGCTATTTAAAATTTTTAAGGAGCATAAAATGCTAATATATAACATATCAGATATAAGCTACACCCTGCCAAGGGACACATTCAGACTTTGTCTTGCAAATTTCATGAAATGATTCACTCTATCATTTCTTTGTTTCTATTATGACCTCAGAAGCCAGTATTTTTTCTCTTCTTTAATGATTTCATACAGCCTGGGAGACAAGGAAACAGTCTAACAAGACTTTTTGCTCATTTACTGCTTTGTATTTACATGCAGATGTATTTCATAACAGCCATTTAGATTTATTTCAATTTTAAGTCTTTTTCATATTTGAATAAACACTTATTAGTTATTTTTTGTTTTATTATTTATTATTTATAAGTTTTAAATAAATAACTTTAATTTTTAAAATAAATCTTAATAATATAAGTTTAAAGCAAATCAATAACTTATTTATTAGTTGTTATGTTTGATTTAATAATAAAAAGGTCTTGGAAGGAATGTTTTATTTATTTTTTATTTATTTATTTTTTTAAAAGATTTTATTTGTTTATTTGACAGAGAGAGAGAGAGAGAGAGATCACAAGTAGGCAGAGAGGCAGGCAGAGAGAAGGGGGGAAACGGCTCCCCACTGAGCAGAGAGCCAGATGTGGGGCTCGATCCTAGGACCCTGAGATCATGACTGGAGCCAAAGGCAGAGACCTCCAACACAGTGAGCCACCCAGGCACCCCTGGAAGGAATGTTTTAAAAAATCATCCTTAATTTCTAAACAAACTTTAATTTTACAAAATGAATCCTTTTAGGCCTCACAGTCTCATAACAACAAACAGAGAGTCACATAACCTGCTTCTGCTTCATTTTTTGTTATATATATTTATGTCATATATATTTAATTTAGGAAACACATATATTATGTAAAATACAAATATATATTTGTTTAGATTAAACAATATTGTCAACAACTCAATGAGGAGTTTGATTATAACATTCAATGGATTACTATGGCACTATTGTCTAAAGTCCAAACTGAAAATATCATACAAGCTTCTTTATCAATCAATCTATCTGTCTGTCTGTCTTTCTACCATCTATTTGTATTTTACTGTGGGGAGTTTCTCAACATTTTCTTTGTTTTGTTTTAAGGAAGATATATTTCTTAATATATTTTACTCTCTCAAAAACTGACTCATTTTATATCCTATACAAATTTTCAAGGCAGAAAACAACTTTTTTTCTTTCAATGGAATTGAGGATTTAAAATAAGACATTAAAATGAGAATTTAATGTACTGTCCACATCCCCAAAAGAGCATGGCTGGTAATAGACATGCATTAGGATCTATTTACCACCTGTCTCTCTCTCTCTTAGTTTGGCTTTATCAAAATGAGTATAGATAACATTCCAAAATCCAGGCACCCTTGCCTATGGATTTGGGGCTGACAGGTAATTCATGAACACCTAACTGTCTCACTAATAATTTTTGCTAAGTCTTACAAAAAAAATGTAAGACTCACTTAAATATAGGAAGTCAGAATTGAAGTTATATTTTGCCTAACGATCCAGAGCATTTTAAACATAGACCAGTGGTTTGTTAATTTTAATTCTTAAAATTTCCAGAACCAAACACTCAACGTATTCAAATTTCAAAACTCTAAATGTGAGTATTCTGAAAGTGATTTTTATAGTTTGTGAAGCTAAATACATGCATAAATATTTATTTTAATTAGAATAAAGCATTTTGATATATATGTGTATGTATGAGTGAGAGTGTATGTGAGTATATTTTTTAAATCACTGTCACAATTAAGCCAGTGTGATATGAAAAGAGAAAGGGCAGTCAGATTAATCTGGGCAAAACAGAACTTTTAGAATATATATCGATTTTCTACCTTCCAAAATACTTCCATAAATCATGATCATTGTATGCCATTCCTATGTGCCCTTGATGCTGCAAACTATAATCTAATCTTTTACTTCAAGCTTCTAGGAAAGAACATTTTTCTTAGCATTTCTTCCTACTTATGCATTTTACTTACTTTCTCTGTCTGCTTTTTTCTTTTATTTACCTACAATATTGCTAGCTATACACATGATGCTGACATCTCAAGGTCAACAAAATGAACTAATGAATAATAATACTTTTGTTCTCAGTGGGATTCCTGCCTATGAGTTTAGTAAACTAAGAAAAAATAAACTTTCAAGCACAGCAGTGTTTGCAAGCTTCTAAATGTGATTTCTAAAATGTTTGATGCCAAAATTCCTTATGACTGCGCTCTAAATTTAGGACTTCAACTTTATACAGACTATCTTCATCTAGTATTTTCTATTTTCTGTATCCCCAAGAACATCCTATATGATCTGACATTTGCATTCAGGATAAAACAAATTGATAAATGTTTTGTAATTTTCATTTCATATGAAATCAAAAGTAATATCATCCTGGCAATATTCAAGGAATGATTAGTCCTGTCTCATTTATATTTATTACTCTTTTCTACTTTGATAATTTTTCCCATATTCTGATTATTCATTACCTCCACTTGCACAATTGATTGGCTATAATGAACACTGTGAGCTCTACTCAACTGAAACAGCTTTTCTTTGCAGGATTCACATTGGAAAATAATAAAAGTGTGACAGGTAAATATATTGTATAGGAGAGTGCAAGAAAATGGATTAGAACAGGACAAGTGAAATGAAGAAAAAGAAAAAATTATGAAAGACTTTATTAGAAAAGATAAATGTACAAAAATAGCACACGTTAGCAAGAAAGAGATTCAATGAATCAATTGCAGCTTTGTACAGTGTTTCGTAATAACTTCTGCTCTTAAACCACGTTCTAAAGAATCTCCAAAAGCAAAGAATCTTTAATGGAATGCACCTTCACTGAAGGGTAGCAACTTGACACACTTCCTTCAGGAGAGTTTGAATTTTATAATGGAAATATCATGACATTAACCAAAGGTGTTCACTAACTGATCTGAATTAAATAGATACAAACCAAAGGCAAGGTACCCTTAGGAATTTGAACATAGAATAATAATGGCCTAATTTATTCAGAGTATAAAGCACAGCTTAAGTTCAGTAAAGCAATTATAATTTCTATCTTCAGAAATGTTTTATTTTAATCACTACACTCAGGTTATTTTTCTCTGATATTAATTGATTGCCTTTCATACACATTATCCATCTATCATCTATCTATTATCTATCTATCTATCTATCTATCTATCTATCTATCTATCTATCTATCATCTATCTATCTACCTATCATCTATCTATCTATAGCATATATTATCAGTTATGAATATGAAAAGCATTGTCACTTGAGGCAAAAAAAAGTAAATCTAAAAAAAAAAGTAAATCTAGAATGTTATTTATTGTGAAGATTCTAAATCAATAAACTAACCTGCTTAAACTCATTTTAAAATGAAACATATGCAAGTTTAGAAAATATTTAAAAGATAATAAGCTTAGAAGAAGGTTAAGATTTAAAATGAAATGCAAAATAACGAAAGAGAAGGCTCTAGATATCTCTGATTGCTTTGAAACCTTGGGATAATTTTTAATAGTTCTAAAAATTCCTAAAGAATTTTGTATTTATTAAAATTTGTAAAAACAATTTTCATCATTTTATTCCTATTTTTAATTGCTGTTTACTAAAAACTATAAAACAAATAATTCCTGTACATGATACAATTTCTAAGAATAGTAGTATGATTCTAAAAAATTGCCTTTTAAATAATATATACAATGCATTGCTATTTGTGATTGTCAGGAGTGGTTTTTTTTATTTTTTTTCTCTTCTCTAGTGAAGTCATGTTTGCCTTTACTGTATTCTAACAAATAAGAAATGATTTAAAGTCAACAAATATTCTTAAATGCTCACAATCAGAAAGAAACATACTATACAGATTAATTCAAATTTTCTAAATTTTCAATAACAATTTATTAAATGGATTTTCAATAAAGTGGATTCTGAAGGTTATCAACTTTAATAAAACTTGATTTCATTTTCTTTAGAACTTTGAGTAAACTACTCATTATAAATACAATTTAAAATTAGAAACAGGGATAATTTTTTTTAAGATTTTTTTTTTATTTGAGAGAGAGAGAGAGAACATGAGAGGGGAGAGGGTCAGAGAGAGAAGCAGACTCCTCGCAGAGCTGGGATCCCGACATGGGACTCTATCCCGGGACTCCGGGATCATGACCTGAGCTGAAGGCAGTTGCTTAACCAACTGAGCCACCCAGGCACCCAGAAATGGGGATAATTTTGATGATGGTGTTCGTGTTAGTATTGACTTAGTCCACTTTGATGAATCGTTTGTATGTTTAACTTACTGTGTTACATCATCATTTTAACTCCAGTTGGTCAAAGATAAGCTAAGCTGGACATTAATTAAAATAATGGAAACATTTTATTCTACAACTACTGGCAGTAGGGGAAAGTGTTGTGGTTGATTCAGATTTGTGCAGATAATGAGGGATTAGAGAAGAGGCTTAGTATTAGGGTGGAGGCTTAGTATGGTTAGGGAAGTGAAAAATTATGAAGGCTTTGTCAGTATAAACGCCATTCAGACAGCTGGGTCTGCTACCTGGCAGTACCGAAGGTAGAATTTCATTCTGCAACGAAGTTTGGGAGACAGAGTCCTTATCCTTTCTGATAGATTTCAAAGGCATGGCTTCTAGGTCCTTGAGAAAGATACTCCTGGGTCGTAGGAGATACATACATATATTTATTAAAAAAACAGAGGAAGGATTATGATTATAAGCTTTTTAAAAAATAAATGCTCTAGGACAGGGAGTTCTTAGCTGGAACAAGTAGAAAATTCTTTTGGCAGCCTTGAGCCTTCTCAAGACAAATTTTAAAGGAGGGTAGGATACTCCTAATGACTCCATCTGAACCAGTTGGAAGGCATGCTAGAGTTTGTTCAAATCTATTAGCAGAGGGGTTTGAATGGAGTCCTGCATGCCCAGCATGCTTTGCAGTCTTCAGATTAGAACAGAAAAACCCGGAGACTACAAAGAATAGGGACAGATGTAATGTTAAAACATGCTACTGCTTACAAAGAGATGGTAAGAAGCAGACCAAAAAAAAATTAAATAGAAATGGATCAAACTGCTCAATAGCAACAACAAAAATTAAAACAAGAGGATGAGTAAATATTGACATAATTAGTGACAATATTTAGGTATTGTTATTAACTGAATATTTATTACCCCCCTCCAATTTGTATGTCGAAACCAATTCCCCATGTGACATTACTGAATATGGGGACATGTTTTTTTAAGATTTTATTTATTTATTTGACAGAGAGGAGAGAGATCACAAGTAGACAGAGAGGCAGGCAGAGAGAGGAGGGGAAGCAGGCTCCCCGCTGAGCAGAAAGCCCAATGCAGGGCTCCATCCCAGGACCCTGAGATTATGACCTGAGCCAAAGGCAGAGGCTTTAACCCACTGAGCCACCCAAGTGCCCCTGAATATGGGGACTTTGGGAAATGATTAAGTCCTAAATGTAAGGCTCTCATGAATAGGTTAATGCCCTTACAGAAGACTTCTTGGAGAGCTCCCTAACCCCTTCTGCCATGTGAAGACCAGGAAGAAGATGGTCATCTATAAATCAGAAAGTAGGCTCTTACCAGACACCAAATCTGCTGTTGCCTTGATCTTTAACTTCTTAGTTCGAGAACTGTGAGAAGTAAATTCATGTTGTATTAAAAACTACTTACCCAGGCTATTGCGTTTTGTCATAGCAGTTCAAAAGTACTAAATGGGCATTTATCATTCAAATTAGAATATCTTAGAGTTAATTTCATAATAAGTAATGAGAATTATGTATAAATTCAACAAATTTTACTTTTAATTATTATTATTATTATTTTTAACACTACTGCCAGTGCGGGGCTCAAACTCATGACTTCAAGATCAAAAATCACATGCTCTACTGACTGAGCCAACCAAGCACCCCAACAAATTTCACTTCTGATTAATAACATGGGTTTTAAAATGGGAATAAAATATATAAAAGTAATACTAATTAACAGTTTGTAGGCCACCAGTTTCTATCAGTAATGCCAGAGTGAACAGATTAATTAAAGTATCCAAATTTTATACTAGAAATATTTAGTTGTGTTACATGACCCTCAACGTACTTCCTCATAGTGTTTACTTTTCTGACTATAGATTTTTACTTGAATTTATTGAAATGGAATTCATAATTTTGATGAGTTTTAAGAAATACATATTCTTATATAAACAACATTAAGATATAGATCATTTCTATCACCCCAAAAAGTTTCTTTATTACTTTTTGCTGTCAATTTTCACACCAAGGTAATCATTGATGTCAGCTGTCACTATAAATTAGTTTTTCCTTTATTTGAATTTTCATAGAAATGGACAATTTCACTATGAACACTTTCACGTCCATCTTCTTTTGAGCATCACACTGTTTTAGAGATAAATCTATATGTTTGTGTATAGTAGTAATTCATTACTTTTTATTTCAGCGTGTTATTTTAGATATATTATTATATCTATAATATTATTATTATTTATTTCAAAGTATTATTATAGATATATTACAGTTTTTTCTTCCATTTACCACTGAATAAAATTTTGAATTATTTTTAGTTTGGGATGATTATGACTACAGTTGCTATTAATATTCAAGTGTAAATTTTGATGTAGATATTTTTCCTTTTTTTAAGATTTATTTATTTATTTTAGAAAGAGAGCAGATAGAGGGACAGAGGGAGAGGGAGAATTTTTATAATTGTCTTCTCTTTATATATGCTCTCATGTTTGTTTTTTTTTTCTCTGCTTATATGATTTTTCTCTTTACCACTAATTTTAGCAATATGATTTAAATGGACATTAGTGTGGGGGCCCCTGAGTGGTTCAGTTGTTGTTAAACTGTCTGACCCTTGATTGCTGCTGAGGTCATGATCTCAGGGTCATGGGATTGAGCCTGGTATCCAGCTCCACGCAGGCTGGGGACAGAGCCTGCTTAAGATTCTCAAAACTCTTTAAATGGGCCTTAGTGTCATTATCTGTTATCTTTGTTCTTATCTTGTTATAGGTCTTTGTTTTCTTCATGGTTCACAATTATACATCTGTTAGATGGCTCACTATTTCACCACTGGTCATGGAATCTCTATTTTTTTTTATCTTAGTGCTTTTTATGTGTGTGCTTCACTTTGGTGGTTCCTATTGCTTTGTCATTGAGTTGATTGGTTCTTTCTTCTGTGGTAACTATCAATTTCTTCCAGAATTGTTTTAAATTTCAATATTGCAGTTTTTATCTTTAGAAGTTCCACATGGTTCTTAATTTTGATCAGATGTAGGACATTACATATTTAATATTGTTGAATGTTCCTTTACTATCCTCCTTTAAAGTGTTTTGAAGCTTGAACTTTAACCCTGTGAAGCTTGTTTTTAAGCTTTGTTAGCCTTTAATCGAAGTACACTCAAGTCCAACTACTAAATTGTGACCCTACCCAGGTCTATACTGAATATTCCAGGTATTCCAAGAAGACCATCATTCTAAATGGCTAGAACTGAAATTAATGCCCAAGTCTGTGCAAGCTCGTTGCACTTTTCAGCTTCCGACACCTTTGTTATTCTTTGTTCTTTGCATGCATACTTCATCATTCAGCAAATATATCAAGAGGACTCCTTTGCAGATTTTTGCAGCTGTTTCTTTGTATACAGTTGACTCTTGAGTGACTTGAGTTTGAACTGTGTGGGTCCACTTGCACACAGGTTGTTTTCAATAACTACAATATAGGACTATAAATATATTTTTTCTTGTGGTTTTCATAATAACATTTTCTCCTCTCTCGCTTACTTTATTATAAGAATATAGAATATAATACATATAAGACATACATGTTAATTGACTGTTTATATTATCAGTAAAGCTTTACTAATCAACAGTATGCCATTAGTAGTTAAGTTTTTGGGGAGTCAAAATTTTGTGTATTTTCAACTATGCAGAAGTCGGCTTCCCTAACCCCCATGTTGTTCAAGGGTCAACCATTGATTCTTGTCTTTGCTACTTTACCTGTAAATTCCAGCCATTTATTCTCCTTAATCATCAGCCTTTATCTCCCTAACTCAACAAGCTTCAGTGTTTTGATCGGGTTTCTCCTTCCTGAACCTTAGTCCGAAAAGTACCTCTAGGAAGGAGCGAGGAGAATCTTCCGACTCTCTTTTTTTTTCCCCCTTTACTGAGAAATTATAGTCCTGCGCTTTTGTTATCAATGTCTGAAAATCACTGCTTTTCATTCAGTTTACAGTTAAGAGTAGAAGATAAGTTTCATCCAAGTGACTCATTCATCTTAGCTGGAACTGGGTATTGCATGTGTGTGTGTATCACTTTAAATTTTTGGAGGTAGAGGAAATTGATTATTTATACATTTGGAAATGTTTTGTAATTATGGAATGGCCTCACTCTTATTTAACTTTTTAACTTTTTTTAAAAAATATTTTATTTATTTATTTGACAGAGACACAGAGAACAGCGAGAGAGGGAACATAAGCAGGGGGAGTTGGAGAGGGAGAAGCAGGCCTCCCGCTGAGCAAGGAGCCTGACCCTGGGCTCCATCCCAGGACCCTGGGATCATGACCTAAGCCGAAGGCAGCTGCCCAACAGCTGAGCCACCCAGGTGCCCCAATTTTTTTAATTTCTTAAACTTTTATTATATACTTAAATATACAATATCTTATCTAAAACATACACATATTTTATTTAAAATATCCAATTTAAAGTCTCTTAGATTTTTTTTGAACTACGTATTTTTTTTGAACTAAGAATGTAATTAATGTATTATGAGTTAGAATGAGATCTGTAGTGTGTGACAACATATTCTTTTTAAACAGAATATATATGTAGCTTCCATTTTAGTAAAAACCTGATATTTAAAAAGGCTGTTACAGTTTGAAACATTTTTTTAAAGACTTTATTTATTTATTTGACAGAAGGAGAGTGATCACAAGTAGGCGGAGAATCAGGCAGAGAGAGAGGGGGAAGTAGGCTCCCCGCTGAGCAGAGAGCCCCTTGCAGGGGCTGAGATCATGACCTGAGCCTAAAGCAGAGGCTTTAACCCACTGAGCCACTCAGGTGCCCCCAGTTTGAAACATTTTAAGCAACAGATCTGCTGCTTAACACCAATCCCTTTTCCTCAGGACTAAAAACTTTGTCTCACAGAACACCTATCAGTTTGAGAAGTACATTACTGTTGGTTCTGTAGTCTTATTTGTTCTGTTCATTTGTATGGAGATGTGTTTATGGTACGTTTCTGGACACAGTTTTTTAAAAGACTCCATTTTGTCATATTATGGAACACCTGTTTTTGTATTTGTTATCATATATCCTCCATACATCTCTAGCAAAGGGAAGTTGAGCAAAAGCAAACATAGATCAATAGCTGGTAGGTATAATAAACTTCAAAACCTAAAATCTTGTTGTTTTTAACCCCCTCCTGTCATTGTAATTCACTATAATATTTCTAAAACTCTGCCTTTTGCTGTTCTTTTTTTTTTTTCTTTCTGCAGCTGCACAAGCAGGTGCAGGTTTGAAGCAGTTAAGGAATGAAAGAGAGTTTATCATGCAAATAATAGTATCATTTACCCCACCCCAACCCTGTAATTGACCTGATTGATCATAATGTTGATTCTCTCTCTGAATACACTAAAAACCACTGAGTAAATATATAGGAAGGGGTATTTTATTGACACAGTAGAACCTAATAGCAGTCTATCTTTTAAAAATACATATTATTTTCCTAACAGAACCAACTGAGGTTTGCATTCTGTGAGTGTATCTTTCCCCTTGCTTTGAAATGAGAAATACCATATCATTTTGTTTTCTGCTGTACCTTTGCCACAGTCCTTAAAGTTTTCGCGCAAAGGAAGATAAATCATCCAGACATGTAATATTCGTGAGGACGGCAGTTTAAGCAAAATGAGGACCATTCCTTTTAATTCAAATTCCTGGTAGATTTTTTTTTTTCAAGCCAGGTGCACAAAGGGCATAACGATGTAACATCCACATGCCGATTTGAATAAATTGGGCTGATTGGCTTCTGGAAATTCTTTTGAAGGCTCGAGCATAACCAGGAGAATTAGGCCTTAATGTCCAGCTGTCTTTTATACCTAATAAGATAAATATGTAAAAATAATCTTTTATTTGGAAAGCCTTGGGAATCACTACAAAGAAGTGACTCTGCCTAACATGAAACAAAAGGGAAGGAAACTTTGTGGCAACTTTCTGTGAAAGGTTTCAGAGCTACATAATATAATCTTGAATAACTGACAAACTTCCCTAAGTGATAACACAGTGAAAAAGTTCTAAGGAGCAAGCCATATATTTTGTAAAGATCGAATTTAAAGGGGCTCCTGGGTGGCTCAGTGGGTTAAAGCCTCTGCCTTCGGCACGGGTCATGATCTCAGGGTCCTGGGATCGAGCCCCACATTGGGCTCTCTGCTCAGCAGGGAGCCTGCTTCCCCCTCTCTCTCTGCCTGCCTCTTTGCCTACTTGTGACCTCTCTCCTCTCTGTCAAATAAATAAATAAAATCTTAAAAAAAAAAAGATTGAATTTAAAGGGACAAGTGTTAATAGACTCAGATAGTCTTTGTAAATGGCATTTTGAGCTTATTAAAACTATCTCATGTCAAAATAAATAGAAAGGAAATCACTATTGATTTAGGTAATTCAAAATAGAGCCCCCTCTAATGTTTCTTTTTAAAGCGTATAACATACAAATACCCAAAAACATATATTTGGCATCTAATTTTTTAAAAAAAATATTAACATGTAATGTATTATTTGCCCCAGGGTACATGTCTGTGAATCATCAGGCTTACACATTTCACAGCATTTACCATAGCACATACCCTCCCCAATGTCCACAACCCAGCCACGCTATCCCTACCCTGCTGCCTCCCAGCAACCCTTAGTTTGTTTCATGAGTTTAGGAGTCTCCTATGGTTTGTCTCCTTCCTGATCCCATCTAATTTATTTTTGATATTCTGTGAGCCTAGTGCATAAGTTTGCTCATATTTGAAGCACAGAATTATAAAACAAAATTCAAATGTTGTGACTATTTCATTGAGGCCATTACTCTCTAGTCAGCAGGGCTGAACATTTGAAATATTCTTAAAATCAATTTATCTCTCAAACTAAACACAGCCTGCCACTTTTAAATCCAATAATGACCCTAGCATTTCTTTTGGAGATGAAGTAAAGTAAATGCTGCATCTGTTTGATGTAATAGTATTTAAGGTGTCGAGAATTTAATAAATTCCTTTATACCAAAATAAATAAAGATAAAATAAACTGGTACAAAATATGACTACAATAGTGAGATAATATTACACTTGGCACATTTGTCTTGAAATCAGATACTATTCCTTTTTGATAAGCCATTATACCTAAAATAATTACAGTAGATAGTATCTTCTATGAATAAGATTTGTTGTGTGAAGATTTTTATTTATTTATTTTTTTGAAGGGAGAAGGGCAGAAGGAGAAGGAGGAAGGGAGAGAATCCTCAAGCATACTTCCTGATGAGTGCAGAATCTCACATGGGGCTCTATCCCAGGACCCTGAGATTGTGACCTGATCCAAAACCCATGCTCAGCAGGTTTTGGCTAAGTGGAGGAAGAGATTCCTTTCCTCTCTGCTCCTCTCCTGACTTGCTCCCTCTGTCCCTCTTTCTCAAATAAATAAATAAAACCTTTAAAAATTATATATATTTAATTTATATATATATATATATATATATCTTTTCATACACCTTTTTACTAAGAGATTTCATTATACAACAACTTACTAGGGAAAAAAAGTCAATCATATGTTCTAGAGTTCTTCTTAATCAGTGGTGCTTTCACTTTTCATTCTCCATGTTAATGATCTCCCAAGAAAAGAGCAAAATCTAAAGTTAAGTTTATGTATGCCAATCACACACCTCTGATTTAATGCAAATGATAATTTCTCAATGCGTAAAGCAGAGTTCTTTGAGTAGGAATGTAAAAGTGTGAAACTAGAAACTGAGAAGGCAAAGCAAACCAAAAGCTTATTTGGGGTTTTTAAGGAATTTAAATCCAGGAGAGTCAGATTCAAGGGGAACCTGAAAAGTATTGCATGTTGGGGTATGCAATAAGAATTCTGTATTTCAAATATTGGGGTTCTGTTTCAGATCTTCAATTATTAGGAAGCCATTGTTTTTGCACCCATCTACATTATTTGATTCCCTCCCCATCTGGCCAAAATGATTTCTAGGGAATTTAAAGGGCCAGTGCCTTTTACTTCATCTTCATTTTTCTTTTTTTCCACATTTGTGGGTGAAAAGCAGCCATACATACAGGGGGAATTTAAAAAAATCATCATGCAGGTCCAGAGAAAGTTGCGGAATTAGAAAAGATCTAAAAAGACTTCAAGCTTGTCCTTCAAGTTTACTTATCTTCCTCATAGAGACAGCTTACAACAGAAAAGAAAACATTGGCGAGGGGTAGAGTCTGATATTCAGAGTAACCACATTATTAGATTCATGTGTCTATTTTCCAACAAAAAAATCACAAGGCGTTCAACGAAATGAAACTTTGTCCCCTTCAATGGAGAAAATAAAACAACAGAAACTTTCTTTAAGACTTGATGGCAAATCTACCAGATGCCTACATTATTTTTTTAAGATTGTATTTATTTATTTCACAGAGAGAGACAGCAAGAGAGAGAATACAAGCAGGGAGAGTGGGAGAGGGAGAAACAGGTTTCCCGCTGAGCAAGGAGCCTGATGCGGGGTTCCATTCCAGGACCCCAGGATCATAACCTGAGCTAAAGGCAGCCACTTAACCAACTGAGCCACCCAGGCGCCCCCAGATGAATACTTTAAACAGCTGTCCTAAAGATACTCAAAGAACCAGAGGGAGATTTAGACAAAGAAAACTAGAAATATAAACTTTCTATTAATAAAAAAATAGAATATGACTCTGTATTTGGAGGGAATGAGCTAATAATACTAGCATGAACATGCGTGGACCTCAGAAACATTGCATTGAGAAAATGATTATTGAATGAAATCAGACATAAACCTATACATACTATGTAATTCCATTTATATGAAGTCCTAGAAGAGGCAAAACTAATTTATAGTAATAGAAATCAGAGCAGTGATTGCTTAGGTGTTGAGAGAAGAGTGTTTTACTGAAAAGGAGCATAAGGGGCTTTCTGGTATAATATAAGTGTTCCATTTCTTAATAGGGCTCTGTGTTACATGGGTGTTAGGAATTTCTCAAAAAAAAAACAAAATACATCTAATAAATGATAAAAAGAAAGTAGCATCAATCCATTTTTTTCATCCATTTATTTATTCATCTCTTTTCATCCCTTTCTATTTAGCAAACACTGATTTAGAAAAGACCTAAGCACAGTGAAATCAATATTTTATATTTTTATATTTAATAAACATTTTTCAAATTTTATTTGGAAATGGATTAACCAAGGTAGAAGTTCCATATGTGAGAGAGAAAATTTGTTTTACTAAAATGGATGGAAATCCCAATTTTTTAAAAGAAAGTACAAAAAGAACTGAAGGGGGGAAAGAAAAAAAACACAACAAAAACAACATGTGGTTTATTCATAAACCATAAACTTGAGACAATTATCCATGATCTAGTTCTTAACCTGCAAGAAATAACTCAATAAATTTGAAAAAGTAAGGGATTTGGGATTGATGTGACTTGATTCTTGAGTTCAAAGATAAGAGGTTCAAGCAGTAGATGTTCTTGCAGGATTAGAGAGTTATGAGAACATTTTTCTGTTTTCCTTTGTTTCATAAGTAGGTATTGATGGAGGACAACTTTTAGTTTTGTAGGTCCATCTTGAACATTGTCACCGCAAGCCACTGGGACAACCAAAAAGCATCCTGTATATTTCCGAATGTTCCTCTGGAAGGATATATTGTCTCCTCCCACTTTTCTGCCCCCCACCCCCAACTTGGAAGCTACTAACCTGGAAATCTTGGGTGACCACATTTCTATCAGGGGAACCCTGTACTGGAAGTATGACTAGTGTGGTAAAGAAAGACTTTGAGAGAACTATCTAAGAAAAGACTATGGATGGTCTTAGACAACACTGAAAAACACGATGTGGTTTAAAAAAAAAATCAGATACTGACCAGCTATGTGGAATACAAAGGACGGGCTGACTGCAATCTACCATATCCAAAGACTCTTGAGAAAAGTAGGCAGCCAAAGAACTGAAATGGGTAAGCAAAGACCATGCTGTAATGAAGAATTTCACCAATGGAGGCACATAATGAGTGGGAAGATAGCGAGTGATTTGTTAATGTCAAGATGGACAAAGAATGTTTATGAGCTAAGCAGCTCACAAGATCTGAAAAAGGATGATCCATAATTCTCAATTTGATCACTAATCCTGGAACTTAGATTGTCTTCTGAGCTCTCAGAAGGAGAAAAGGTATTCACAAAATTATTCTAAAGTGACTAAATGGTTAAAAATAAGTCAAATTTTTAAATGGAGAGGGTTTTGTTTTTGTTTTTGTTTTGCCTTACTTAGCAATACTGAGTTCATTCCAATATGAAGAAAAAAAAGTTTCAGCTAAATAGAACTCAGTCATAGATAAGTACATTTGCAGTCTTGAAACCCTCCTTCACACAAGGTGAGAGTATGTAGGAAGGATTTTTAAGAATATTCATGTAGTTTATCTGTGATTGGGGATAACTCTCCAGATATAATCAGAAAAGAAAGATATCTCATAAGAGCAATAGACCAATGCTGCATAGAGAAGATGCATACTCTCAGAGTTATCAATTTTAGAGTATTCCATAAAATTAAGCTTCAGAACAAACTTAAAAAGTTTGTCAAATTCTTAGAGAAGAATGAGCAGAAGGAGTGAATTAAGGAGCCTAGAAATATATATTTAAAGGTCAAATATTGGATTCTGCCTTAAAGATAGTCAATGACCAGTCATATGAAAGCTATAATTATAGGTTTCAGAAAAAAGAGAAACAAAGTACAGGGCACTGGCCTCTCATTTTCCTCCAGAGCTTGTCACATCAGTCCTAGAGTGTCCTAAAGAGCCAAGCCAGAAACTTAGTTGTAGATTTGGTTGGGAAACCAGCCCAAATATCTGTTCCTTTTAAGCAGCAGAATCTAGTTTTTGACAAGCTTACTGATGTGTTTCCATGATTTAATCAGAAATTCTAATCAGAAGTTCCATGAGAAATTCTAATTACACTCACACTAAATTCATTGGGGAGAAGGAAGCCAATGACAGGGGTTAGAGGATGGCCTGGGGTATTAAGTAGAGCCGGCTGGGGTACAAAGAGATCATGTTATCCTCTATTCATAAAGGACAGACATCTGTAAAAATAGGACAGCAAAGATGGTAATCCTAATATTTAACACTTAATGAGTACAACTTGTAAGGATCTCTTCCAAGAACTTTATATGAATTAAATTATTTTCTCCTCAGAGGATTCCTCAATAGTAGGTAATAAAATTAAATTATTTTATAGGTTATTAGCTGATGTACAGAGAAGCTGAGAAATTCACCCAAGTTACAGAGCTAGAAAATGGTACAATCAGAGGTTCTACCTCTAAAAACTTCAATATCAAGTATCACAAAACCCTCATAATTAATTAATATTATTCCATGTAAGAAAGAGGCATAAACTTTACTCAGTATATAAACTAACATGTAATATAGAGGAATATTTAAGACAAAGATTCATGTACTAATATCTTAGTACTAGGAAATTAGCTGGGTGCAAAACAGCTAATATTCTTTACTGGAGTTGTACTGATTTACTAGTGTGAAACACATAGCACATAAGTGTTGGATATAATACTCCTTTTATGTTTAAGTGTAAATATAGTATACACATATATATATACACATGATATTAAAATTACTAATATTATTTATACCATTTAAAATGGTATAAACTAAACATAATTTAATTTATACCATATAAAATGTGTCTTCTACAAAGTGAAAAAAATGCTTATATTTTTAAGTCTTTGGAACAGATTTATAATAAATTCATATAGGCCACGAAAAGTGTCAATACTTTCTGTTTAACTTAAACTATATGGGTGACAATCTATGATATGGTAAAGATTTATTCGAGAGAAAAACAAAATATATAAACATATCCGAAGAAAAGTCAAGAAAACATTAACAAATTCAAATATTAGAAATGAAATAAGGTATAATTTTAAAGATATAAAGAATACAACGTAAAATCTATGCATTAACTGAGAGTTTTTCTGTGTTCCCAGTTGAGAAGATTAATATTCAAATCGAAGAACAACAAAAATAAATTAAAATGTTGTTTCAAGTGTGGAATAGATATGGACAGAAAGAATATACTTACTTTTCCCAAATAAGCTCAAGTGTCCAAAATTAAGGTGCATAAAAAAATCTCAAGGTCAAAGTTATTCCTAAGAGTTAAAATATCTTTCCAACATTTTAATTCAGTTCTTTTTTTTTAAATTTAAACCTTCCATGCCAAATACAATCTCTAATCTGTTATTGTTACTGATGAGTTTTACATTTCTTTCTTTATATTAAGCTGGATAAATTCTCCTGGGGTGTCTTTCTTCAACATGATAGTAATTCAAATATTGGAATATAGCTATCATTCAAATTGTCCCCTACTCTAAACAAAACAAATGAACAAACAAAATTAAATCCTTCAACTCTTTCTAATTTAATTATTAAATTTCATCTGTTTTCCAGCATTCACAAATTCCAAAATAAACTTAGTACATTCTAAAAGTTAAAATCTATTCAAAAAATTCCAACTGCAGTTGTTTGTTTACACAAAGACTTTTTTTGTTGTCAAGAGAGTTTCCTTGCTCACATTCCTCTCTTATCTGGGCCATGTCTCAATCTACTTTCATTACCTGGCATGATAATTCTCCTTTAAAGTCTATATCTATCCAGTATTTAATCATTTTCAAATTTATGAATTTTCTCCCTAACTTTATATTGCATCGATTTTCCTTTTTCTGAAGACATGATTTATCATATATTTTTGGAATACTCGATTATGCTTTACATGATTCACTATTGTAACTATATAAAGTAAGAAGTATTTATCTTTTTTCCGCCTGTTCTTTTATATATGTCTAAATCAAAGTGGAAAGTACCTAGCAAAATTAATATAAATAATATATTAATATTTTAATTATAAGCCTATGGAAGAAATGCTTTTTATCAATTAATACAATCCTTACTGTAATTAATGTTGCTTGTCTATTGATGTCTAATTATGATAACAAATTATCAATTTTTTCAGCCTATTCATTAATGAATTGGAGTTTTTTTAGTTTAAGTTGATTTTCTTTTATTGTAATTTGAGATGCTTCTTAAGCAAAGTCAAAGCTAATTCCTAGAATATTGAAATAAGAAGATGTAAGAAATTGACATAAAGATCAAACTAATTTTATAAGCCTCTTCATATTTAAAGTAACCCTTCCCTCAAAATCCTGTGCATATATTTGAAAATTACATCTTTAGAAAGAGAAACTTTCGTGGGTGGCTTAATGAGTTAATTTTCATACTTTCAGGCTGTATGTGGATTTATGTACATTTTACAACCACAACTCCCTTCTCAATAGAAGACTGGCCTTGACATTAGAGAATCGTATGTGTTTGGCATCAATTCTACACTACCAATAAGATTCAAAGATTTCAGAAGAGAAAAAAAAAGGTCCTTTCTTACTAGACCAATATTATATCTTGTAATTCTTAAACATATAAATTGCTACTTAAAATAATATTTTCACATGGCTGCTTACAAAACAACTATTACCCTCCTACTACTTTCTTAAGAATGGAGCCATTATTTATTCATGCTTTGGGTAATTGGTAGATGTTGATTAGTACAAAGCAACAGTGGTATTTCTGTTCCCTTGTCAATAATTGGAAACTAACATGAGTATGTCATATATCTAGCCAATAACACCTAAGGATAGGCCCACTGAGGTTTTTGAGAAAGTTTAAATAAAACAGAATTTTACTGTCTTAGATATTGCCATGTGAGGATGATGCTTGGAGCTTCAGAAGTCATTGTAAAAAGTATCAGAGTAAAGCCAAAATAATTGTTTAGAAGACAATGGGCCACCTGGGTGGCTCATTGTGTTAAAGCCTCTGCCTACAGCTCAGGTCATGATCTCAGGGTCCTGGGATCTAGAGCCCCAAGCCCCGCATTGGGCTATCTGTTCAGCATGGAGCCTGCTTCCCCCTCTCTCTCTGCCTGCCTCTCTACCTACTTGTGATCTCTCTCTCTCTCTCTGTCAAATAAATAAATAAAATCTTTTAAAAAAATTGTTTAGAAGGCAAGAAAGAAATGAGTAAAGCATTTAACCAATGAATATTTCTTTTTAAATTATATGGTAACACATTATATATGTACATTGTAGGGTAACACATTATCATGTTTATTTTTTTTCCACATTTAGTTACTTGTAGCCAAAGACTTCTTAACTGATATATTATTAAATGCTTGTGGTATTGTTTTATTATTAAAACCAATAGAAATAGATGAAGGGAATTAAGAGGTACAAATTTCCCATTATAAAATAAGTAACTTATGGGAATATAATACACAACACTGGAAATAAAGTCACTGATTTATAATAACTTTGTATGGTGAGAAATGGTAACTAAACTTACTGTGATGATCACTTTGTAGTGTATAAAAATATCAAATCCTATGACGTGCATCTGAAACTAATAGGATATTGCATGTCAATTATACTTAAATTAAAAAAATACATAGAGAAGCAACTGAATATTTCAACCATTTAGTTTAAATAAATAATTTGCACAATCAAAATTTCTGTGCTTCAGAAGTCTTTTTCATTGTTCACGATAACAATATAAGTCTATCTAACATATACATTAATTTATTTGCTGGGACACAAAGTTTCAGCTTTACATTGATACCAAATTAAATGTCCTTCAAGAGTAATACTGAGATTCTCTTATGCTTAATAGAGTTGAATAGTTTTGATCTAAAATTTCACACTGTATAGGGCATTGATTAAATCTGAAATGACTACATTTTGTTTGTATGAGCAGATTAGAAGTTGGTTAGAGGAAATATTTTTGGATTATTCTCTGAAATTCCATTACCTCAACTTTTCATGTGTGGATTTTAAGAAGAGATTTCATTTGATGAAGTGAGCTTCAAGAAAAAGACATTTAAATAAAAAAGACAAACACATGTCTTGCGGATGGCTGCTTGCTCTTCTTTCCCGGGGCTTGTGGCTGTTGTTCCCTGGGAGAGATAGGAGACAGGAGGGACTCTTTCTCTTTCCATCAGAAATGACTGTTCCTGCCTTCCTCGTTTACACAGGTGCCTGAAGCTTTGCTCAGCCTCCTATCTGCCCCCAGTCTTTCTCATGAGCACATAGTATGTCTGTGAGGAAGAGCCTGTAAGATTCTGTGCAAACCCATCCTTTGTCCATGGCTCCCAAATATTTTATATGCATTAGCTAATAGCTGGCTTTTTAACAATTCATTAAACTTTTTAACTGAAATATTCTTAACTGCTTTATTGATATTCCCATATTTTTTTGTGCTCTGCTCCAACTAAGCCATGCTTGTGCTCATATTTCCGCTCAGAAGTGTGTGTTTTTCCTTAGATTTGAGAATAGTTGATTGCCTTCCAGTCTCAGCTCTCTGATGGGTTCAGAATTTCTTTTTATCTGGCTTTTCCTATTTTTAATGTGAGAATGCAATCTCTAGCTATTACATTGTAAGTAGAAGCCAGAAATGCCAAGTCCTTTTAATTAGGCCAGCATATACTTGATACTGAAAGAACACTACACAGAAATCACGCTTCCAACACTGTTATAAACATAGATACAAAGTTACTACACAAATTTCTTACAAATAGAATCCAGCAACAAACAAGAAAAAAAATCATTTTGATGACAAAAACAGGAAAAAAAAACTTAAAAAGTACATATCACGTGACAGATCTTTGTACTGTAAATTCCAACTAAATATTGAGATAAGTAAATTCTAAATAAATGAAAGAATATCATGCTCACAAATTATGAGAATCTATATTAGAAATATATGAATTCTCCCCAATATGATTTATATGTGTGAGTATATGTGCAAGTATACATTAACAAACATTTCTAAAATTATAGAAATATGAAGAATCAAGAATAAATAAAACAATCCTGAAAAAGAAGGAAAAACTAGATACTTTAAAATAAGGGGAGCAAAGAGGGCAGTATCACAATCCCAGATTTCAATATATACTACAAACCTAGAGTAACCAAAACGGTATGATTCTGGCACACAGACACATAGGTCAGTGGAACAGAATGGAGAGTCCAAAGATACACTCATTCTTATATGGCTAATTAATCTATGACAAAGGAGGCAAGAATACACAACAGGGAAAACAGTCTTTTCAAAAAATGGTGTTGGAAAAACTAGATAGCTACATGCAAAAGAATAGAAATGGGCAATTTTCTTATACTATGCACAAAAATAAACTTAAATGGATTAAAGATCTAAATTGGAGATCTGAAACCATGAAACTCCTAAAAGAAAACATAGGCAGCAATCTCCTGGACACTGGCTTGGCAACTTTTTTCTAGATATGTCTCCTTGGGGTACCTGGGGCTCCATCAATTAATCATCTGCATTCCATTCAGGTCATGATCCTAGGACTCTGGGATCGAGCCCAACTTTGGGCTCCTTGCTCAGCAGTGTGTCTGCTGCTCCCCCTGCTAATGCTCTCTCTCTCTAAAAAAATACATAAAAATATTTAAAATATAAAAAAGAATAAAATTATAGACATATCTATATGTCTCTTCAGGCAAGGGAAACAAAGGCAGGCTTTCTAAGAAGAATGCATGGCAAGCAAGGCGGCTCTCTGCACCTGGGGCAGTGATGAAGAAAGTGATAGCTTCTATTTATTTGCTGACCAAAGACCTTGCAGCTGGCAGTGTATTTTTTCTGGGCTGGTGCATCTCAGTGTCAATCACAATATTCAACCGAAATGCCTTCATACATTTAACACATTCACACACACTCACACACACACACACACACACACACAATGTACATAATGAATACATAATGTACATAATGAATAAAAACTGGATACAGGCAAAATATTAAAAAAGGAAGTTTGGGCGGCAAGAGGGTGGAGGTGTAGGAGGCTGCATCAGATCCCAGAAGATCAGCTAGATAGGTATCAAACCATTCTAAAAGCCTACAAACTCAACAGGAGAGAGAAAAGAGGAAGAACAGCAATTCTAGGAGCAGAAAATCAACCACTTTCCAAAAGGTAGGATGCGTGGAAAAAGTGAATCCAAAGTGACAGGAAGAGAGACCCCGGGGGGAGGGGCCAGCTCCCAGCAGCCACAGAGCTGCAGAGCACAAAATTGGAACTTTTAGTCTGCT
>CM053604.1:93168143-93184563 GCA_028646535.1 Procyon lotor
GGTCATCTAAGCAAAAGATCAACAAGGAAATAAAGCTTCTAAATGACACACTGGACCAGATGGACATCACAGATATATTCAGGACATTCCATCCCAAAGCAACGGAATACACATTCTTCTCAAGCGCACATGGAACATTCTCCAGAATAGATCACATCCTGGGATATATATACAATGGAATACTATGCAGCCATCAAGAGAAACGGAATCTGGCCATTTGAAACGACGTGGATGGAACTGGAGGGTATTATGCTAAGCGAAATAAGTCAGTCAGAGAAAGACAATTATCACATGATCTCTCTGATATGAAGAATTTGAGAGGCAAGGCGAGAGTTTGGGGGGGTGGGAGAGAGAAATGAAACAGGAAGGTTTCTCTGTCATTTCATTCAAACAGGAAGGGGAGGGAGACAAACCATAAGAGACTCCTAGACTCACAAAACGAACTAAGGGTGGCTGGGAGGCGGGGGGGGGTAGGGATAGGGTGGCTGGGTTGTGGACATTGGGGAGGGTATGTGCTATGTTAAGTGCTGTGAAATGTGTAAGCCTGAAGATTCACAGACATGTACTCTGGGGCACATAATACATTATATGTTAATAAAAATTAAATAAATAAATAAATAAATTTAAAAAAAGAAGTAACAAATAGATTAGTTTTTGATGTTTTTAGTAAATAACATGGGCTAGACAATAATTTAACAAAATAAAATATGTAAAACCTTCATAATCATATAAACATTAGAAGAAAGGTAAAAATTAGACATGAATACCCTAGTATCACTAAAATAGTCACAGACCATTGTTAAGTTCATATATATGTCTTGTTATATTGTGTTTGTCTTTATTTTCAGTGAATATAACTTTTAAATCTGCAAATGGAATAAACCAACAAAATAATATCATTAAGGACCGACATACTTGTACTGTGTTAAGACAGATCATTAATAAGATACATATTGTAAGAAAATAGAGATAAGCTTTTTACATTTTAATAATATTTAACAATAAAATTACAAATTATGTTTGGAAGAGGTTAGTGTTGATGACACTGATATTACATCCATTTTGTAAAATGGGTTATTTTACTTTTGGTCCCTCCGTATGCTCACAATTTTTTCTTCTGTAAATAATATGTAGCTGGATTTTGTATGTTTTAGTTTAACACTTGTTTTAAAGTGTTAAAAGCATGTACTCATATGTAATTCATTTAGTTATTGATATATCTCTATATAAAACTCTCATTTTATTTTTTGCTTTCTATCTTTCACACTTGGACATTTTTTTCTCTTTAAAGTTTTCTCATATTTTTAATTTGTACATTTTAAGCATTTAATTGTTACCATCTTTTGGCAATTTATACCAATTCCATTCTTCAATATTTACCAATAAATTTCAACATGTATAATGATCTTATCAAATTTGAAATCATAATTTTGTTATTATTTTCCTAGATAACCAAAGGACCTTCAATAATGTTAACTCCATTAATCGACACATCAATTTTATGTTAGTGTTATCTGATGTTTTATTTTTCCTTTTAGATCCTTAGATATCATTATTTCTCTGTTCCAAAGTCAAAATTAATATTTCCTTTGCTGATCATTTTTTTCATCTTAGAAATATAACATAAGAATCACTCTTTTCTTCCTCTTGAAAAATTATATACATATATATGTCCTTGAAGATTTTCTTTACTGAATGTCAGTTGTTCATAAGCTCAGGGTATTTTGGCTGGGTTTATAAATCAAGGTTGATTTTTTTTTTCTTTCATTGCATTGAAAATATTTTGTAAATTCTGTTGGCTTTTATACTGCTTTTAAGAAGTCACTTGTTTGACAGCCACATTTTTAAAGTGTCTTTTTTTGGCGGGAGGGTATTCTGAGAACTTCTCTTTCTCTCTCTCTTTCTGTCCATGTCTCTGTCATTATTTCTCTTTCTTTCACATCAGATTCATTTTTACATGCTAGCTTAGGGGTTTATTTTTTTCATTTTGCTTCAGGTACACTGAACATCTTGAATAGATGTCTTCCATGATTTCTAGAAATGCCTAAATCATTAAATATTTAAATATTTCTTTGCCCCAACTGTATTCTTTGAATATTCTATTTAAATAAATTATCCCACACAACTTTCCAATTCTGGTAACCTCTTTTCTTTATTTTCATCATGTTTTCTCATTGTGGCAAATTGTATTCATTCTCTTGCACAATCTAGCTTCCACTCATCTAATTCTTCCTTAACTATATCCAAAATGCTGCCAGGCTCTTGGCTTTAATGTTTTACTTCACTTATTACATTATTTGTTCCTTTATGTTTGTTGCTTATTTCTTGTTAATTTGGCTTGGAAGTAGCATTGCATTTTTTACTCATATTTTCAAGCTTTTCAAATATTTCTTGAAAATAATACAAATACTTGTTTTTTGGTGAGTCTTTAACAATACCAGTTGTTAAAGACAATACCAGTCTTTAACAATACCAGTTTTTCTACAGCTTATTGCTCATTGTGTCTTGTTTCCTCATGTGCTTTATAAACTTGGAAAGTGTGATGCTTGCTCATTGTCTGTCAAAATTATTTTATAAAATTCCCCAAGTCCTGGAATGAAAAATTCTCACCTAGAATAATTTCCTTTATTTCTATCAGGAGGCTCTGGAGATTATTATCCAGAAAAAATAAAAATTAAATTAATAGACTCATGGACCTTCAAAGTAAAGGAAATAAATCCTAAAAATCCCTATGACACCCAGTCTACAGATTTCTCCTCACAATCAGAACTTTTCCTCTTATCTTTTTGCAATATGCTTTAATTAATTTTCAGGTAACATTCTACAAATATTCCTGGAAGTTAAGAGAGACTTAGTGAATCCAGAAGTTGAATTACTGAATCCTATGATAGCTCTATTTTTAATTTTATGAGAAACCTCCATACTGCTTTCTATAATGGCTAAACTAATTCACATTCTTTCCAACAATGCATAAGAGTTTCCTTTTCTCCACATTTTTACCAACCCTTATTATCTTTTATTTTTCAGTAATAGCCATCCTAACAAGTATGAAGAGATATCTCATTGTGCTTTTGATTTGCATTTTCCTGCTGGTTAGTAATGTTGACTACATTTTCATATACCTGTTGGTCATAAAAAGTGCTGGGAAAACTAGATAGTCACATGTAAAAGAATGAAATTGGACCCTATCTTATGCCATACACAAAAATCAAATCAAAATGAATTAAAGACTTAAATGTAATACTTGAAAACATAAAACTTCTAGAAAAAAAATAAGGAAAAATCTTGACATTGGTCTTTGCGACAATATTTTGGATATGATACCAGAAGCTCAAGCAGCAAAGGCAATAATACACCACTGGGATTACATGAAATGAAAAAGCATCTGTAACTGCAAGGGAAATAATCAAAAAAATGAAATGCAACCTATGCGATAGGAGAAAGTATTTGCAAACCATCTATCTATCTGAAAGGGGTTAATATCCTTTAAACATATCAAGAACTCATACAATTCAACAGCACAGAAACAAATAACTTTTTTCAAAAATGGGTAAAAGATCTTAGTAAACATTTTTTTTTCCAAAAGCGTCATTGATTTTATTAAGCATTCTTATCAAACTATCTCCATGTACTTGATGAAAGAAAATATATATATAGCACTACAAATTAGTTCTCTCAGTTACATATAATTTTATTTTATAAATAAAAAGTAGAATTATTATTTTATTAAATTAAACAAGGAAAATCAATTCTAGTTATAATAAATATTTCATGATATGTTTGGATTAAAATGTTTACTTTATTGAAAGAACATTCCAAATCTGAAATATTGTCTATGCATATATTATTTGGAGTATACTAAATATTTGTACCCAAAAACATAACATACACTTAACATATTAGATGCACCTACTTATACTGCCTTACTTCTTGAAAGGTGTTTTTATGTACAGCTAATAACGTATTCTAGGAAGAGAATTAAACATAGCTGAAAGCATTGCTTGTGTTTAAATATGTGGAAAGTTTGAACATGCAATATTTATTGCCCACCTTTCTGCTATCTTTGCTTTGCTCTCAAGGGATTTTTCTTTTAGAGGAATTTTTGCTTTGACAATGGAGAATAGGAGATTTTAGGTTTAAATATTGTCAACACTCCACCACTCTACTTTGCAACATTTTTTTAACTCAAAATACTCCCAAATACTTCAGTTTATGATGTCAGAATTCACCCTAAAGAGAAATAGTAAAGTTTTTAGTAAAGAAAAATAAATAATACAATGAGATATTCAATATCTACACTAATGATTTACTCTAAGACCAGATTTATTCTTTTGCTTAAAATAATCTAATAATAACACACACACATATACACATGGAGGGAAGGAGGGGGAGAGAAAGAGAGAGAGAAATGACACCAGAAATAAGTAAAGATGGGCATTGATCTCGGAGAGAAAGAAAATAGCAGAGGCCCTATGAATGCCCTATTTTACTTACTGCCTAGAGGGAGGTTCAAGGCAGTTGGGCAGGGAAGGTGACTCCTGGAGTTGAACATTCAAAGTCAAGTGTTCTGGGGAGATCATGGTGGCTAAAATTGGCAGGTCTTCGAGGGCAGGGATTCAAAGAGAAAACTCTCTGGTGTCTGCAAATATTCTCTTCTGAGCATTTAACAGAATACATAAATGCATGCCATCTGAATCATTTACTTTACGCCAGGGAAACTTACAAGGATTAAAAGAGACTGTGCCAGACATTCACTTAGCTTATACAGGGCTTCACCAGCCAAACTAAAAACAAACAAATAACAATAACAAAACAAAACAAACCAACAACAACAGCAAAAAACAACTCATAGCTCAGAGGGCATTTGGTAAAGAAATCAGGGAAGCCATACTTCAGGAGTAGGAATTAATTACATTTATACTGAACATTGATCTGAAACAATCAAAAAAATCATAAAGGTAAAAATCTGAAAGGACCTGTTTCTAATAAATTATCTGTGTTTCAGAAAAAAAAAAAAAGCTCAAGGATACCCACATAGAAATGCAAAAAAAACAGTACCTACAAAGATAAAATTAACAAAATAGTCTTCCAAAACTGCAGACAAATTGAAACTTCTATAACAGATTCAAAGGAGATTGGTCACATTAAATTTTGTAAGGCTTTAGAGCAAGTGGAACTCTCACACCTTGATGGTAGGAATGTGAAATGCTTTAACAACGTCTCAAAACCCTTTCATGGTTTCTCATAATGTTAGATTCACAGATATCCTATGACCGAGGACGTATTTATAAATTCTCCCTTCCCAAATAAAATAAAGATAGATGTTCACAAAATAATCTGTATAGTAATGTATGCAGAAACCTTATTTAAAAAGCTAAAATTTTGAAATGTTCTAAATGTCCATCAAAGGGAGAATAGATAAAGTGTGCTGTATTCAGGGAAGAAATAGCATTTTAGCAATTAAGAATTATGAACTTCTAAGCAAATTGACTCAATGAATCTCAATCACATGTTGAACCAGACAAGCCAGGCATAAATGAATATAAACTATCTGAAGCTTAAAAGGAGGTAAAAGTAATGTGTGGTGAGAAGAAATGATTGCTTCTCTAGTGAAAGTTATTGCTTAGAAATAAGCATGAGGAAACTTTCTTGGGTCATATTTGCAATTTTTAATGATGTATAATTTATTTCAATAAAATAAAGATACTAACAAGTATTCAATGATTTAGATTTGACCACACCATACATCCTACCACAAGAAAAAAATATTTAAAAAAAATTCTACAAAGTAACACATTATTTATTTTTAAAGATGTTGTTTATTTATTTGTCAGAGATGAGAGAGAGAGAGATAAAGTGTAAGCATGGAGACTGGCAGGCAGAGGGAGAAGCAGGCTCCACGTTGTACAAGGAATCCAATGCAGGACCTGATCCCAGGAGTTCAAGGTAATTACATTTAAAAGTGAAGAATAAAAAATGACATAGACTTCCACACTTTAAACAAAAGGGTAAAATGTTGATATTTGCAGACTTCTAAAAATCACATACATGTAGGGGCACCTGGATGGCTCAGTAGGAAAACCAGGGACTCTTGATCTCAGGGTTGTGTGTTTCAGCTCTAGGCCCAGTGTAGAGATTACTTAAATAAATTTTTAAAAATCATATACATATATTAGTACCTAGAGTAATACACTCACTTAAGTATATCAACATTCCCAGTGCAAAGAGTGCATAAAGCAGATACACTCAAGAACTGTTTAATTAAATCAAGATGAAAATGCAATGAGTGGAACACCTGGGTGGCTCAGTTGGTTGGGCCACTGCCTTTGGCTCAGGTCATGATCCCCGGATCCTGGGATCGAGTCCAGCATCAGGCTCCTTGCTCAGCTGGGGGCCTACTTCTCCCTCTACCTCTGCCTGCCACTCTGCCTGCTTTTGCACTCTCTTTCTCTCTCTCTGACAAATAAATAAAAAAAGAAAAAAGAAAAGAAAATGCAATGGGAAAGTAAGAGAAGAGAAACAGAAGAATGAGAGGCTGAGGAAACGAATGCATATTAATAACTTACCTTTCAAGGTAAATAGTTTAATACACCAATCAAACAAGAAATTGGCCACACAGATAAAAACAGCCCAATTATATACTGCTCACAAGAAACTCACTTCAAACAAACAAACAAACAAACAAAAACAAACTCATTTCAAATCCAATGACATAAGTAGGTTGAGAAAGAATGGGGAAAAAATCAGGGAATCATTTACCAAAATAATAAGGAAAGGAAATAGTGGCTCTATTAATATTTGAATTAATATTTGATAATCTGGACTTTAGACAACAGAAAATTACTAAAACAAAGAGGAACCTTACTAATGTTAAAAAGATCATCCCACCAGGAAACATAACAGTTCTAAATGTGTATGCACTAAGTGAAGGAGTTTCAAAATACATGAAAAACAAACTGATTGAACTGAAAAAAAAAATAGACAAACTCACATTGTAGTTATGGATTTTGACACACAAACTCACAATTGTAGTTGTGGAGTTTGATCTTCCAGCAACGACTGGAACTTCTGGACAAAAAATCAGCAACAGCAAGCACATAGGAGATCTGAACAACGTAATCAAAATCAACAGAATTATACATAAGCACACACAAATATTAATTGTATGTGTGCATATATTATATGTGTGTACACATGTGCAATCATAGCAGAATATGATTTTTTTCAAGTGCCTATGGAATATTTGCCAAAATGGATAATTCCTTTGGCCATTAAACAAACCCTGATCAATTTAGAATAATTGATATCATACAGAGTATGTTCTTAAACATAATGGAGTTAAATTCGAAATCAGTAAGAGAGAGCCAACTGAGAAATTGCTCAGCACACAAAATTAAACAACACTGTTTTAAATAATAATCCATGGGCAAATAGAAATCCTCAAATGAAATTCAAAATCATATAGAAATAAATGGAAAGAAAGATATAACATATCAAGATATGTGAGATGAAGCAGTATTGGAAAGAAAACTTAGAGCACTAAGTGGTTAAATTAGAAATAATGGAAGATCTCAAGTCAATAGTTTAATGACCTGCTTCAAGAGTCTTTAGAGTTTTCTATATAAAATCATGTCTTCTGCAGAGACATTTTTACTTCTTCCTTTCCTATTTATTTTGGTATATAATCACCTTAGCTAAGACGTCCATTACTAAGTTGAACAGAAAGGGTGAGAGTGAGCACTTTTGTTTTGCTACCTGATCTTAAAGGAAAAGCTTTCAAACTTTCATATGGAAAGTTCCATATTTCATGTGGAATATGATATTAGCTGTGGGCTTATTACATATGGCCTTTATTAAGGTGAGTTATGTTTCTTCTATATCCAATTTGTTAAGAGTTTTCATCATGAAAGGATGTTGTACTTTGTCAAATCCTTTTTTTGTATCTATTGTGATGGTCATATAATTTTTTATTTCATTTTATTTTTTAATTTATTTTTTTATGTATTTATTTGTCAGAGAGAGAGAGAGTGAGAGAGAGAGCGCACAAGTAGGGCAAGGGGCAAAGGGAGAAGCAGGGAGCCCTATGCGGGACTCGATCCCAGGACCCTCAGATCATGATCTGAGCTGAAGGCAGATGGTTAACCGACTGAGCCACCCAGGTGTCCCTATTTCGTTTTATTAATGCAATATGTCACATTTATTTATTTGCATATATTGAATCTCTGTATTATTTTTTATAAAATGTTTGAATCTACAATTTCAATTAAGAAGTAAGAAGTGGATTGGAAATAGTATTGTATTAATAGTAATAGTATTGTCAGGAGTTTCTGACCATAATTAAATGATTGCTTTTTAGCATTATCAGACTTGCTTTCATATATACATTAAAGTTGAGAAAATGAAAACTGCTGTTTTTAGATTTGACAGGGCCAAAAGTGTAGAAAGATAACAGTAAGTTGAAGAGAAAGTTTCAAAGTAATATCAAACTGTATGTGGACAGCATCAGAAATAAGCAGGTCAAGATCAGAGAACTAGAAAATAATTAAAATACCATTTATCCTCAGGTTTTGCTTAGTATCTGACTATTTTTCTTATAAAAAGAGATACATATAAACAAAATAAAAGTTATCATCTGAAGCTCACTAAACAACATAGATTGACAAATTTTCATTAGAAAGAATACAAAGTAGTATTAAAATGTAGTTTTTTATATTCTAAACTATGTTTCAAGATATCTGTGCCCTAGCTCAAGAAAATTGCATTTAATAGATAGCAACACAAATAAGAAAAAAAAAACTGACCAAGGATCTTGGGATATAGAAGGAAAAGCATCACAATAGCTCTTAAATGAAAATAATGTTTGTGGTAAATGTGTTCTTCATCTGAAAAGTCTGTGAGTAAATGAAAAGTTGATTTCATCCCCCATGGATTAAATATGAAATTGATAGAGGTCAACCAGTGGGAACTTCTGACAAAAGGTTTGTGGGGGGAATATTGGAAACAACATTAGCATGTCCTTGGAGATTGAAATATATATAATCATGAGCTTTTGAAGAAATGTGACAGAGGAGTATTTTAAATAATTGTCATTTATTTTTTAAGCAAACTTAGAGGTGATACAGAACTTTACAAATTCTGCCTGTAAAGCCTTTCACCTAAGCATTCTCGAAGATTTATGACTTGAAATTGTGTAAATCTAAATATGTTATTGTTTCCCAAGTCAATATAAATCAAATAGATATTTTTTAACTTAAAATTGGAAATAGCTAGGTAATTTCATAAAGATATTTTCAAAAATATTCAAATCTTAAGACATTCATTTTATTGTATTTTTTTATATTCTTAATTTTAAATATAAAAATAATTTTTGATCACTAACCAAATCCACACTTAGCATCAAATTTTTGCATTTATTGAGCTTAATAGGAAAACTGATGTGTCTTAGCATTTCAGTGTAATATCTAGACTATGGAAACCTTAGTATTTTTTCCTTATGACTTTCAAAAACTTGCTACTACTACATATCGTCTTTGCATTATATTACCGTATGTAATATTGCTAACTATATTATTGTTAATATATGTATTTATCAAGCTGATTTATAGAGAGGGTAAACAATTTCTCGGGAAAAAAAGCACAATTAGGAATAGAATCTTGACACAGAAAAAAGAATCTTTTTTTTTTTTTAATTTTATTCATTTATTGGACAGAGAGGAGAGAGATCACAAGTAGGTAGAGAGGCAGGAGGGGGGGGGGGAGGGGAAGCAGGCTCCCGGATGAGCAGAGAGCCTGATGCGGGACTGGATCTCAGGACCCTGAAATCATGACCTGAGCTGAAGGCAGAAGATTTAACCCACTGAGCCACCCAGGTGCCCCAGAAAACAGAATCTTCATCAAGTAAACGTTTTCTCTAATTTACCATATTTCTGCCACTTATTATACGTAGATGTCACTATCACAAAATTCTTTTTTTTTTTTTTTTGAGATTTTATTTATCTATTTGAAAGAGACACAGCGAGAAAGGGAACAAGCAGGAGGAGTGGAAGAGAGGGAAGCAGACCTCCTGCCAAGCAGGGAGCCCAATGCAGGGCTCAATCCCAGGAGCCTGGGATCACCATCAAGGACCTTGGAACCACCACTAGAGGTGAAAGCAGACACTTAACCACTGAGCCACCCGGGTGTCCCAATACACAAATTTATGTTAGCTTTATACATCATGTTATACAAATCCATTCAATAATTTCAATACCTACCATACTAACTTCCTGATTCTCTTCTACCTTATATTAATGCATTTTATCATTCCTCAAAAACCCCAGTGATTACTTTTTATTATCCCCAACTTTTTGGCTAATGTGGTATAGCAAGTGTATATCTGGATCCCAAATCAGTGTTCTTTTTTTTTTTTTTAAAGATTTTATTTATTTGACAGAGAGAAACACAGCGAGAGAGGAAACACAAGCAGAGGGAATGGTAGCAGGAGAAGCAGGCTCCCCGCTGCGCAGAGAGCCAGATGCGGGGCTCGATCTTAGGACCCTGGGAACATGACCTGAGCCGAAGGCAGACGCTTAACGACTGAGCCACCCAGGCGCCCCCCAAATCAGTGTTCTTAAACTATGACACATTTCCCACATATACTAAATATTTAGTAAATGCCAGGTACTTTCTTGATGCACAAATTAAGGTGATTAAAGATTAGAGAAAATGGCAAGTATATGATTAAAATACTTTATCAATAAGTTGTGACTTAGGGAAACTTCAACAGTACTGGGCATAAGAATGTAACTTAATCCTGAATTTCAGGAGAAAGCTTGTGAGTACAATCTAGGGAAAAAAGAAAGATCAACTTCAAAGATAATAAAAAGAGAAAATAGCACATTATGGTGGCAAAAAAGTATAATGAGTATAGAAAGAATTAGGAAGAGGTCAAGGAATATCTTAGTAAAGACAAAACATAAAGCTTTCTCTTTTGTGAAAAAAAATCCTAGGGGGCTTTTAAAGATTTAAAGAAAAGTGATGCAATGATTAAATTTATTTGTGTAATTTTAATCACTTTGGCTTCTCTGTGAGAATATAATAGAAAGAAATAGTATCACTGAATTGTTATTGTAATTATCTAGGCTAAAAATACTAGCCTGGGTGGCTCAGTGGGTTCAAGCTCTGCCTTTGGCTTGGGTCATAATCTCAGGTTCCTAGGATCAAGCCCTGGAGATCCAGCCCTGCATCGGGCTCTCTGCACATCAGGGAGCCTGCTTTCCCCTCTCCCTCTGCCTGCCTCTCTACCTACTTGTGATCTCTCTCTCTGTCAAATAAATAAATAAAATCTTTTAAAAAATACTATTTATGGTAAAACTAAAACATCACTAATTTGGAGATGGAAAGAAAAGAGAATACATATAAATTAATAAATTGCAGTTTGGTCCCATTGAGATATTCCTTTATGATATTTAAGAGAAGAAAAACATATCTAATGTATAATTTGATAAATATTTCTGAAATTTATAAGCAAAATCTGAGTTGGTGATCTAGATTTTAGAGATATCTAAACTGAAATTTAGTTTAGACACTAACTGAAAGCATGGAGATGCAGGATGTGAGTCCAGGAACATGGGTAGCATGAGAAGAGGTCGCTTGAGTAAAAAAACTTAGGAATTTGAATATTTTAGGATTAAGTGAAGAAATAGTAGCATTAATTTAAACCTTAAGAATAAGGTTTGTAGTAACAAGTATGTAACAAGTAACAAGGATAGCCTAAAGGAAAAACTAATAATATTACAGCCAATAATAACAAGGAAACTCTGTTTCAGATTATGTGTGAGACAAAGATTAAAGTGTTTTAGGCAGGTTAATTCATTTAATCTTCACAGCAAACATTTTTTTTTCCTTTACTTTCCACATATTAATTTATTTACTCCACAGAGCTAGTCCGTGATGTAAATGCTACTGTTACCTGTAACTTCCAAATGAGAAAACTGAAGTTAAAGAGAGGCTAAGAACTATTCCAATATGATAACAGCAAGGGATTGATAAAACCTGAATTCACATCTAGTTAATCTGATTCCAGAGATGACATTGTTCCCTATCATGGGAAATTGCCTGAGCAGAGCGTGCTGTTGTGGAAGGCAAGGGAAGAGGATCTTCAGAAATGAAGGGCAATGGAAGATAGTATGATGGTTAGAACAGGGAAGGAAATGTTACCTTTGGGAACAATTAAGAAACATTTAAGAAAGGACAATCTATTGGAAATCAGGTATTAGCTTTAAAAGATACAGGAATGAGAGAGTTGTATATGGTAAGAGTACAGGCTTGAGTAAACTTTAAAAGATGCTTGAGAAAATAATTTCTAAATGAATGAATGGAATAACTGACCTATTTATGGCTCTGAGGAGTTTGGAGAGGATAATATTGAAATAAAGTTCACAGGAATATGTATACAGAGAAAGAAGCACATACACCCTGTCCATTTTAGTATACCTGGATGTTCACCGTCATAGTAGGCAATAGATACTTAATAACATTTCAATCTAAGAAATACTAAGGACCTTGTTTTTCAATTAACAAACTAATATTGGTTAACCAAAACACTCTAATGTTTATGACTTTATATGGTGTTATAATGGCTTTCATAATAAAAAATAAGCATTTTCTCTTCTGAGTTGAAACGGCATGTGCTGAATTATGTCAATCTGTCTGCGGTAGTTGCTCAAATTAAAGAAAATTAATTCACAGTTTGGGCTTAAGGGCCATTCGGTTAAATATAAGAAGTGTGTCACTGACTAGATACTCTTATGTAAGTAATAAAACTATAAATTAAATAAAGTTTTATGTGAATATATTTTATTTTTACATATAATTGTGCTGAGGCTGTATATCATAACCTTTTAGTTGATAACCAACTATTGTGATATCTCAATTAGCTTGCTTTTGTTTTATAACCAGATCAATTTAGAATTTAATTTTAGTTTTTTAAAAGAACATTGCACAAGCCTCCATATTGTTTGCATCTCTACAAGGGTCATTGATGCTCATTTGAAACCCTTATTTAAGTTCTTAAAAATGTTTAATATTTATTCAAACTTAAGAAAATATCATAACATAAACAAGTACGTATATGTTATTAAGCAACACAATAGTTGATTAGACTATTGAAATAAATCTATCAATATAAGAGCTTGGAAGGATTTTAGCAATAACTTGTACAAGCTTTTCATTTTTAATATAATGATATATATTGGTCTCCAGTATCTTTACAGTTATGAAAAATTAGTGAAATGATAGAAATATGATTGAGACAATATATGACACAATATATTGAGACAAAAGATGATTGAGACAATATAAGTTGAGTGAAATTCCTGTATTCATGCTGATTTTTTAAAAAAATTCTATTCTAACAACTATATATTCTTATTTATTTATTTATTTATTTATTTATTTATTTATTTATTTATAATCATGTCCCTAAGCATGGTAGCTGGAAACAATTTTTTCAGTTGACTTCAAGAATGTTAAAGTTTTGAAACTGATCAATTTTTAAAAAGAACATTATGGCAGTATTTTGGATATGATACATCCCTCAAACATTTCACATTTTGAAATATAATTGGTTCTAACCAGTCCCAGGCATCATCTATTAAATAGATTCTATAAATTCACAGGTTTTCATCTTTTAGAAACTGTAACCAAAAACAAGTTTATTTTTTTCAGTATTTTTGATATAATAAGCATTAAATACAGAAAACATAAGTATAACATTAAAATAATAAAGAATAGATTTTTTTGTCATATCACAGTTTTATTTTTGCCTGTAATGTGTTTGTTTCTATACGATGAAATATCTCATGGGTCAGCAAATGTGTTAGTACATGTTTTGAAGGGGTATTTTCAATAATTATTGTCATTGGAAATGTGGAAAAAATAGCTATGAACAAAACAAATAAAATATTGGGTCTAATTTGTGTTTTGTTTTTTGATCTCTAAGTAAATCATCAGAATTGTTTATGATAGCTTCAATTTAAAAATGTTTTGAAAAACTTGCTGAAAAAGCAGTAACATCATTTTAACTAGACTAGCCAGATCACTCAAGAAGTTACATTATGACTTTCATGATCACTCAAACTTAGAAAAGATGTATGGTAGCAAACCATTGTTCTGCTGGGATACAGAGAAATAAAGGATAAATAAATAATTGAAGAGTTCTGGACAGCTGGGTGTCTATAGCAATTGAAGCAAAGGAAATCTCACTGTGAAGCTTTGAACTAAAGCATCATGTTCACATAAGCTGACAGGGTAATGGGGAGGATAGAAAAAGATAATACATATATTATAGTCAGTGCTTGTCTATGATACATGATTCACTAAGCTGGAATTTATTATTTATATTATTTATGGGGATTATTGGTAACTGCCTTTTGATTCTATTACAAACAACTTAAAAAAATTCATGATAGGCCTAGAGAGAGAATAACACTGTCATATACATCACTTTAAAAATCTTTGACTATTATTAAGTATTAAGCTTTCAAATACTCTTTTTTTTTCTACATCTTTCCTCCACAGAACCAGGTAATAGAAACAGAAATTTAAACCATTTGTCCTTCAGTCATATAATAATAATTCTCATCCTACAATAAACTTAATAAGGCATCATTGAGGGAGAATGCTTGTGATTAGTCATATTCCATGATTTCAGACACTCTTTTTTTTCACCTCACAAAAATCATATCATAAATGCATTTTTAATGCACCTGTAAAAATTGAATTATTTAGCCAAAGCTTTATATCATTCTGATAAATTAGATCATCAAGACATAATTTTATTTCCTTCCCAATATAGGATATTATATGAAGAACAATTCTGGGACTCAAAAATCTGTGTATATTTGGATGAATGAATTAGGTAGCTTGCAAAATACACTTATATGCTTTTAAGCTAAGGGCATACATTGTGTCCATGTGTGTGTTTGAGTATGCACAAAATCTCTAACACACACACACACACACACACATACATAACTGTATATATATATATAATATGTATACATGCACACATTATACATTCTTTTCATTCAAAGATTTTATTTATTTATTTGAGAGAGAGAAAGGAGCATGAATTGGAGGGGATGCAGAGAGAGAAGGAGAAGCAGACTCCTCGATGAGCAGGGAGCCCATGCAGGACTCCATCCCAGGATTTTGAGATCATGACTTGAGCCAAAGGCAGACATGTAACCAACTGAGCCGCACAGGTACCCTGCATTATATATTCTTAATTTATACATTCTCAATATGACCGTATACATGAATAGGCACATTATATTCCTCAAAAAAATAAAAAAATATTCCAGGCATCAAAGAGTCCCAAGAATATTCAGTAATAACTGATAATAAATTTTAAAGAAGAATATATTGTATGCCTAATATTTGAAAGACAATATAAAAATCATGCATATTGTGATTTAACAGATATTTTTAAATCACACAAAATTAAAAACTAAATAAATAAACTGTTAGTGGTATAATAGCAGTGATGAGCATATTGATGTTCATTGTGAAATTATTCCAGATACTTTAGATCTTTGAAATAAAATATTGAGAAAGAAATAAAATAAAAATGAATGCATAGTTCAATGCATTTTCATAATGTAAATGCACTAAGATAACCACCTCCCAAACAAAGTGTAAAACATTATCAGAATGAAAAAAATTCTACCCATTCCCACTAAACAATAGCCTCAATGTCAACTTCCAGATGACAAAATTAGTTATTCCTGTTTTTTAATTTTCTATAAGTGGGTTCACAGATACTTTACTCTGTGTCTGGAGTATACTTCAATATTATGTTTGTGAAAGCCACACCTGTTTCATTCCCTTTTTGAATGTTTTTTTAAATTAATTTATTCTTTTTAATCAACACATAATGTATTATTTGCCCCAGGGTACATGTCTATGAATCATCAGGCTTACACATTTCACAGCACTTACCATAGCACATACCCTCCCCAATGTCCATAACCCAGCCACCCTATCCCTACCCCCCACCTCCCAGCCACCCTTAGTTCATTTCGTGAGTTTAGGAGTCTCTTATGGTTTGTCTCCTTCTTCATCCCATCTTGTTTCATTTCTTTCCCCCAAACCCCCAAATCCCCACCCTACCTCTCAAATTCTTCATATCAGAGAGATCATGTGATAATTGTCTTTCTCTGACTGACTTATTTCACTTAGCATAATACCCTCCAGTTCCATCCACGTCGTTGCAAATAGCCAGATTTTGTTTCTCTTGATGGCTGCATAATATTCCATTGTATATATATACATCTTCTTTATTCATTCATCTGTTGATGGACATCTAGGTTCTTTCCATAGTTTGGCTATTGTGGACACTGCTGCTACAAACATTCGGGTGCACGTGCCCCTTTGGATC
>CM053604.1:93185063-93202326 GCA_028646535.1 Procyon lotor
TAAATCATGGAAATTATTTCTGTTTTCTGAAAGTGATTATTTTTTCAAGCTGATATTTTAGAATGAACTGAAGAAGGTTAGTGAAGATTAACTAATTCTGTAATAAAAGCCAATGTAGGGGAGCACCTGGGTGGCTCAGTCGTTAAGCGCCTACCTTCGGCTCAGGTCATGATCCCAGTGTCTTCCCTGCTGAGCGGGAAGCCTGCTTCTCCCACTACCATTCCCTCTGCTTGTGTTCCCTCTCTCGCTGTATTTCTCTCTGTCAAATAAATAAAAATTAAAAAAAAAAAGCCAATGTAGGGATGCTGACATATGATCTCTATAGTTCAAAAAATATTCATGTCTTATTCTCAGATATTTTTTAAAGATTTTATTTATTTGACAGAGAGAGAGAGAGAGAGATCACAAGTAGGCACAGAGGCAGGCAGAGAGAGGGGGAAGCCTGATCCCTGCTGAGCAGAGAGCCTAATGCGGGGCTTGATTCCAGGACCCTAAGATCATGACCTGAGCCGAAGACAGAGGCTTTAACCCACTGAGACACCCAGGCGCCCATTAGATTTTTAATAGTAGTTCTACGTGTTCTTTCAATAGATCTAACATTAGGCAGTTTATTTAATATTTTAAAATTATTTAATTAGTATACTGTGGATTACATATCATATCAGCTGTAAAACAGATACAAAATTCCTTACATAATGATAAAATGATTTTTTTAAAAAAATTTATATTCAAATACTCTAAATGAGTTTTGATTTCTATTGGACCCAATATCTCTAGCATACAGAAAATACTGAAGTCCCTCAAAGAAAGTGAAATTAATATCTGCTACTGATTTATAAACCAAAATATGTTTCCCACTGTCAGAAAATGCTACATTCAATATATCCATAGTGTTTGGGAAACAGCTCAATTAATGCTAAAAATGTAAAAGAGCAAGGAAACTTGTAAGGATAAGGAGAGATTAAATAATAACAAAAAATAAAACCTAAAAATGTTAGATTCATGTTTAATGTTCATGAATATTTATGTACTGTGTTGTGCCATTGGTTAGAGCATTTAGTTTTCCAAATGAAAAACTAATTCTTTAATTTTTGAAATCATCATTTTCTTTTCATGCAAAATACTGCATTTTTTTCTTTTCAAATTAAACTTGGCAAGCAAATGAAAATCAAAGTCAGAATACTATGGATAAAATAACTCTTTAACAATTTGTTGAAACTCTCCTTACTTTATATTTTAAGTTATATAATAAAAAATAAATATGAAATGGCTAGACATACATAAAGGTGTTGCAGATTATGTTTTCCACATTTTCCTTCTTTCAATATACTTTGCAGATATAGCCATTCTAAATTACTATTTCACAAACTAAGATGATTCTCAGTAGGGAAGCCATACCTCACGTTGTTTTCATCAAAGGGAGCATAGTCTATATTTGCCTGTCTGAATATTGCCATTATATTACTAATTTACACATTGGGAAAAGGGTCAAGAGTACTCCAAATTTTTGATGACTTGATATTAACCTGAAAGGGGAATGTTAATAACTGATGAAATATATCCACAGTAGTTCAACATCAAGATAGTTTAAAGTTATCTGTTTTAAAATAAAAATTCTACCCCATATTGATGAATTATATTAAATATTTAGTTTGGGGAGATTAGTATTCTTTATTTGAAACAGACAATAGTATTTTATATCAGAGTATAAGATGAAGACTTATACTTCATCTAATCTTACCTATATGTAACTTATATTACTTATATATAAGTAAGATATGAAATTATGAAAAGAGTATTAAAATAATATTACCCAGCTAACATGATATTCAATATAATAAATTTATTGATAAATAATTAATATAGTTTTTTAGTGTTCTTATATGTTAACTAAAATATAAATTAAAGAAATTTTGAAAGCCACTAGTAATCCAACTATCATGCATGTTGCAATACTTACGTATTATTACTATCTTAATAGTTTATTAAAATGAAGAGTTTTCTATGGTCTCTTCTTAGGTTTTCTTTGTCTCAATAATATAGTATATTGTTGTTTCAAATTATTAAATAGAAGCGTATTTTTGGACTTGGCTGAAATATCTACCTACCTTATTCTAAGTTATTATATAAGTGTATATAATGTGTTTTCTGATTTTGTAATTTATTAAAAACACAAATAGGGGGGTCCTGGGTGGCTCAGTCAGTTAGGTGTCTCCCTATGGCTCAGATCATGATCCAAGGGTCCTGGAATTGAGCCCCACACTGGGCTTCCTGCTTAGTGGTGATCCTGCTTCTCCCTTTCCCTCTGCCTGCAGCTACCTCTGCTTGTGCACTCTTGCTTTCTCTCACTCGCTCTCTGTATCAAATAAATAAATAAATAAAACCTAAACAAACAAACAAATAAATAAATAAATAAATAGGATATGGTTATAGTTCTTATTTATTTAGTGCACTGGAACTTATTAAGTGGTACAGAAATCTAAAATTCAAAGGTTCAGAAGTATGTAGATTAAATCTAGCAATCTAATATAGTGATATTTGAGAATATTATTTTATACCTTGTGAAACAAATACTTTCAAAGATAAAATTTAGTTTCACAACCTCACTGAGAGGTTATGAAAATGGATAATATATTCCAGCAACAATGTTATAGTTAATTTTTATATAGTTAATCTGGAGTTCTTTGTTAGAAAAATCAAAATGCAGTTATTTGGTATTCAATAAAAATAAAAAAAAGTTATTTCATATCTAAATGATATGAAGTTGTGCATGTTGGTCCATTAATATAGTCATTGTTTTGGACATCTTTAACATTTAACATTTTGAGAATGACAAACAATTAGGAGCTCAGTACACAGAAGAGTTATGAATAAAGGAAATAAGTAGAGATCAAAATTAGATAGATGTAGAATTGAAGTGATACTGAAAACAAATGATGGAACTGCAGAAAATACTGTGGCACATCATCCATTTCTTGGAATGGTGAAAGTAATTACTGGTGTGTTTTGACAACTGAAATGGAAAACCTGACCCAGCTGGAGATGCATACCAGTCAAGTTGCCTACCCCTATTATTTTACTCAATTGTAGGAAATACATGAAAAAGAAAATGTCCTTTAGAAATCCTGTTTCCTGTGATGGGAAGGAACTGTCACCGCCTCTTTTTCATTTTCTTGCTCAAATGTTTGTTGTTTTCCCCAAAGGATTTAAATTTAGTTTTTTTTTCTCTATAAGTGCTTCTAATATTGTCCAGTTGGGCAATGTCTCATGCAAACACATTTTTCCCAATAACACCAGACATTCCACTAATCTCCAGGTATGCCAGTGGAAAGTATTTGTATATCTCCACATAAACACACCATTGCCACTAGAAACATTACTCTGGGAAATTGTTGTAATATGAACATCTGTCACTTTTCTAAAAATAAATACAAGAAGTTTAACAAATAAAAAAAAAAGAAGTTTAACAAATGAGTTGAAAATCAGAACGGATGAAGGGTGGAAGTACAGCTTACTCTTGCAAACATATTGAAAATGAAGGGAAGAGTACTTGGTAGCACAGCCCTGTTATTTACAAAAAAAGTTTCAATTACTTTGTCATCTAATTTCCAAATTATTTAGACATCATTTGTTTTCCAACTGTCCCATGAATGGGTGTGGGAGGCTGAGTTGGTATCCAAATTGTTTGGTTGTCCACATGAAGAATTTTCCTTTATTATTCTATTTTCTTTGTTATTTTCTATAAAGGCTATGCACACCTTCAAATCTGAACTTAGAGTTGCCTTTTCTAACTCCTTCCCAAACAAGTCTGTTTGCTCTAACTCCCAAATGTTGATTAGCAATTCCCCTCTATCTTCCACCATCCCCTAAACATTCCCTTCAATACCGTGCTTTAATTTGATTCTCACTTCTTCACTTTAACCCTTCACTTTCTCTGTTCCTTCAGCATGCTGGGTTTTTTCAAATTAGTGAAAACACTCTTCCTTCAGATTTCACTCATTTTGTTCCTCCCAATATTTATGTCTGAAATAACGATTTCCCTATATTTTTCTCTAAGTTCATCTCTCCACTTGTGACTTTTTAAAATCTCTCAGTAAGACACTGATTTTTTTTTTTACTAAAAATTTCTACTTTAAACCATAGTTTTTATTTCTTAAAAAAGGCTTCTTAAAGGAATTGCCTTGTCAAAGAAGATAAGTATTGCGTTTGCATATTAATAGTTGCCACTTTTACAAATAATTTTCTGGCATTTGGATAGGTAGTATATTTTTTTAGACGTTAAAAAACTTATAAACTCAAGTTTAAAAAATAACTTTCCATAAATGATAAATTAAAATCAAGAAAGTGTGTATCTCCTCTTAAGGAGCAAAAGTGCCTTGGTAGTGAATTATTTATATTTTCGCCAAGTATGTCTAAAGAGAAATCACTATTTCTCATTTTTATCTACTTTTCTTTTGAACACCTAGTGATATTATTTTCTTGAATCATGTAATTTGTAACCCAAAACATCAGTGCGAAAGTGTCTATCCTCTTTTTATTGGTGGTTTCATGATAAATAAGGAAGATTCTTAGGCTTTTTTTTTTTTTTTTTTTTTTTTTTTGAGGAAAGAGAGAGAAAGAGGTGGGGGAGATGCAGAGGGAAAGGGAGACAGAAAATCTTAAGCAGCTCTACACCCAATGCAGAGCCCAATACGGGCTCCATTTGCAACCCTAAGACCATGACCTGAGCTGAAATCAGTGGTTGGAAGCTTAAAAGATTGAGCCACTCAGGCATCCCCCTTAGCCTTTTGATTCATATTGTTCAAAGCCTATGCAAAGCCTCCATCAACTAATCCAACCAGCCCAGCTTCTGTCATTCAAACATATTATTAGTGTTTAGAAATACCTTCCATATGTCCAGTAAGTGCCCATACAACAACCTATTAAGCAGAAATAGCTTTTATAGAAATTACTTTATATTGAGCTTTAAATTTTAGTGCTCAACTAGTGAGTTATTTCTCACAATGCCGAGTGATTATCTGATGCAGTGTTACCCTTTGCAGTGAATGAGGTGTCATAACCTCTTCAATTTTTTGCTAAAAAAAGGGATTGGGGAAATTATAAAAGGAAGCAAATTCCAGCTAATGTAGAGTCTTATTATTATGTATGATTTATTTATTTATCATATATGATATATCAAGAGATATATAACAAATAGGCATCATATATGTTCATATATGATATAAAATATATACTTACTATGTATCTTATGTATTTCTATTCAATGTCCCAGCTGTATATATTCAAGTATTCTTATACTTATTTATAACATGTTTAAATTAATAACATTCCCATTTATTATAACCTCATCTTCTAAAACTTTTTTTCTTAAGATTTTATTTATTTATTTGTCAGAGAGAAAAATAAAGAGATAGCATAAACCCAGGAAACAGCAAGCAGAGCAAGCAGAGGGAAAAGTAGGCTCCCCACTGATCATGGAGCCCGATGTGGGACTTGATCCCAGCACCCTGGGATCATGACCCGAGCTGAAGGCAGACGCTTGACTGAGCCACCCAGGTGTCCCTCTCTGAAACTTAAGCCACATTTAGAGTAAAGATGCTTTATGATACTGAATATAATTTTCTTTTTCATTTTTATACCTATGAACCTTAAGAATTTGGTATTTTCAATCGAACATTTGTCTTTGTATTCTTGGAAACTAATGCTAAATTATTTGTTGGTTTTAGGAAAGTGCAGTAAGTGAAGAATCTAATAATGTTATTTTGTTCAATGTGCATATAATTTAAGCTCAAATGTATATACTACCAATAAGTCAATGAAGCAAATGGTTATTTCAGTATATAAGTCCAACTGTGAGATATTAATCAATGACTAAGTGTAATCGATGAGTTATCAGAGACATAGAAAAGACATCTTAAAACATTGTAATTCTAAATTTTTAAAGTAATAAAGCAACTCAACAAATTTTTTTCTCCAGTTTTCATGATGTAGATAGCTAATGAGCTTACATATACACATACATTCAGATTCAGATTTAAATAAGTATTCAGATACTGGTCTAATATATTTCACCTCATGACCAAGGTTTTGAATAAAAAGTGTTTTTAAAATCTACATCCTTTCCTCAAGTGTATTTTTTTTTAAAGATTTTTATTTATTTATTGGACAGAGTGAGTAGGCACAGAGGTAGGCACCTCTCACAGTAGACAGAGAGGCAGGCAGAGAGAGAGGGAAGCAGGCTCCCTGCTGAGCAGAGAGCCTGATGCGGGACTCGATTCCAGGACCCTGAGATCATGACTTGAGACGAAAGCAGAAGCTTTAACCCACTGAGCCACTCAGGCGCCCCTCCTCAAGTGTATTTCTAACTGAACTATCTTATTTTTTTCTTGGTCAACACATTCTAAGATTTTGATGCAACTATTGGTTAAGATTTGAAGGTTCTTCCACCTTTTACTGTAGAAAACTTATCTTTTTCTTAGATTTAAAACAACTGTTTCAGATCCACTAAGGACAGGTATATATGCCTTAACAGTTGAAAACTTCCTCTCTACCTGTTAATTAGCATTTTAATTATTACCTAAAGTAAAAGGGTGTCCATATCTTCAGGTACATGGTTTAACTTGACTATCCTATATTATGTATTCTAAATAATTATAATAAATATGATAATTTAGACAAATGAACTAATTCCTATTCTTTTTATTAGTTTCAACCTCTTTCACTGACATTTCCCCTACGTTAGGCTTTTTTGATGGTTGCAGTGAATGCTAAATGTAAATTTTGCATGGGATGTTCAAAACATTTGAAAAACATTCTTATTGTTTTTCTATTAGCTTTTTCTTTTAGCATGTAAGGCTTTTCTATTAGCATGATTTATCAAATGTCATGTAGTTCTTCCCTAGTGTTCTGAACCATATGATTTCTCCGATTTTATAGTTTTATATGCCTTAATAGTCAAGTTACAAAAGAACAGCCAAACCTCAGAAAGATGTGATATTTAGAATACCAGTTGTATAATAATGGAAGATAATTTAAAAAAAAAAACTACTTTAAACATGGCATATTTAAATCTAACTTGCAGCTTTTTCATGCTTAGGAAATTTTTATAGTCATTAAAGGTAATGAATAAAGCAAATGCATTTCAGAATAATTAAAATTTGGAAAATTGAGTATAAATTTTTGAAAAAATGGAACAGAGAAATGTGGTCATTTAATTATATATCACTTCCCCAAGTACACATGAATATTTTACCAATACAAAAAATAAAGAAAAACAAAAGATAAAAATAAAACATTACAAAAGGTATACATTTTCTAAATGTAACTGCAATAGCAAACAGAAAGAGAACTGAAAATCCAAGGAAGGAAAAATAAACTCTAACTTTGATATTTATATGCTTTTATAATTTTATGAAATATATATTTCTGAGTATGAAGTAAGTGTAATACAGAAAGTATAATTTCATTTTAAATTGTCATAATTTCCTTAGAATTTCCACACTTCCTGATTCCTATGAGACAATCTTGTTGATAGAAGGATAAGTAGAGGTTATCTACCAAAAGGTAAATTTTTGGTATTCGATTCAATTCGATGGAAAATTGTAAGTTTTAACATGTTGCTAATTGCAGAATTTATCTTTGTTATTCTAAGCAAGTGCTTAGTGGAGTGAATCTGGATACTCTGTCAGTGATAATTTGAATTAGTCAGAAACACAAGAGAGGTAGCATGGAAGAAATGTTTATGCAGATACTACCAAATGAAAAATATTTTTTAAATCTGCAATTAACTTTATTGTAATTTAAAACTACAAAAATAGGGGCGCCTGGGTGGCTCAGCCGTTAAGCATCTGCCTTTGGCCCAGGTCATGATCCCAGGGTCCTGGGATCGAGCCCCGCATCGGGCTCCTTGCTCAGCAGGAAGTCTGCTTCTCCCACTACCATTCCCTCTGCTTGTGTTCCCTCTCTCGCTGTGTTTCTCACTGTCAAATAAATAAAATCTTTAAAAATAAATAAATAAAACTACAAAAATAGTCATAGTTAAGTAAATAAAGAAACCAATTGAATTGTCCCATTCTCCTGCACAATGAAAGTATATTATTTCAGCTAGTTTACAAGGAAGGTTTCACATTTTTCTACTCATTTTAACCTGACTTCTGTATAATGGTATCAAGGAAAGAAAAACAGATTTCTCTTTTCTCCAGTCTCCATATCTCTCCAAGAGCTCTGGGCTCAGTGAGCTACATTTTCAGTGTTCTTGTCTCAAGTAGATTTGAACACTATATAATAGATCCAAAACCACAGAAAAGAACAGAAATGAACAGAGTTGGGTGGTTCTCATTTCAGTTACAGAATTAAAGCAAGCTGTCAGAAAAGCAACAAATATTCACTTATGTACCATCAGAGTTTAATATTTAAATGCCAAATATTAAATGTTTCACTTTGTATTACAGCCTATCATTTGGTGGTGGTATTTTGGAGAATTTACTTAAAAAATATTTTCAAACTATCAAGCTTACATCACTGAATTTGGAATTGGTCAAATCAAATAATGTATAAGGTAATGCATTGTAAGTTACTAAGCATTCTCATTTATTTATTTATTTTTTACTAATCTATTCTGTTTCTGTATTTTTTTTAGATTATACATATAAGTGATATACAATATTGTCTTTCTTTTTTTTTTTTTTAAGATTTATTATTTATTTGGGAGAGAAAGCAAGTAGGTGCAGGGGCAGACAGAAAGAATCACAAGCAGATTCCCGACTGAGCACAAAGCCTGAAGTGGGACTGGCTCTCAGGATCCTGAGATCATGACCTGAGCTGAAATCAAGGGGATACTTAACCTACTGAGCCACCCAAGTGCCCCAAATATTGTCTATCTCTGATTTATTTCACTTAGTATAATGCCCTCTGCATTCATCCATATTACCTCAAGTGTTAGGATTTCCTTCTCATTGTAATGGCCAAATAATATTCCTGTGTGTGTGTGTGTGTGTGTGTGTGTGTGTGTGTGTTTTCTTTATCTATTCACTCGTTGGTAGGTGCTTAGGTTGTTTTCATGTCCTGGGTATTGTGAATAATGCTGCAATGAACATGAAGATGAAGATGTCTCTTTAAGATAGGAATTTCATTTCCTTGGAGTATGTTGCTGGATCATATGGTAGTTCTCTTTTTAATTTTGTTAGAAAACCCCATACTGTTTTGTATAATGGTTGTACCAATTTACATTCCCACCTAAGATATACCAGTGTTCCTTTTACTCCTCATCTTCACCAACACTTATTATCTCTTATCTTTATGATGATAGCCATTCTAACAGGCGTGAGGTGATATCTCATTGCAGTTTTGATTTGCATTTCCTTGATGATATGTTGAGCAAGTTTTTGCATACCTGATGTTTGGCCCATTTTTAAATTGGGCTGTTTGTGTTCTTATTTTGAGTTTTAAGAGTTCTTTGTACATTTTGGGTATCAGTCCTTCATCAGAAGTCTTAAGCAAATGTTTTCTTCCAGTCTGTGGCTTGTCTTCTAATTATTTTGATAGTTTTTTTTAGTAGAATGGAAGTTTTTAACTTTAGTGAAATCCAGCTTATTAATTATTTCTTTCATGGGTTGTGCCGTTGGTATTTTATCAAAAAAGTCATCACCATACTCAAGGTCATTTAGAGGTTCTTCTTTGTTATCTTCTAGGAGTTTTATAACTTTGCATTTTACATTTAGATTTATGATCCTTTTCCTTTGGTCAAATCAAATAATGTATAAAGTGGTGCATGGTAAGTTACTAAGCATTTAAAAATGGAAATAGATATCTTTATTTCTGTTTTATTTTTTATTTTTTTAAAGATTTTATTTATTTATTTGACAGAGAGAGAAAGATCACAAGTAGGCAGAGAGGCAAGCAGAGAGAGAAGGGGAAGTAGGCTCCCCACTGAGTGGAGAGCCCCATGTGGGGCTCGGTCTCAGGACCCTGAGATCATGACCTGAGCCTAAGGCAGAGGCTTTACCCAGCGAGCCACTCAGGCGCCCCTTTATTTCTGTTTTATATCAAATAAAAAGTATAGACTTCCTTTTCTCAAAAAAGAATATTTGGAAGCAAGTCTACCATATAAAATAATTACTAGTAATATTAGCAGCAATAATTTTTAAGGGCATACAAATAAGAATAAACACAGAGGAACTTATCAAATTCTCAAAAGCTAAGCATAATTCCATTATTCTTTCTTTTATAAGCATGGTCTTGTCACAAATGTAGTAGTTTACTAAAAATAATATTAAAGCATTAATAGGACAATATATTAAAAAATTCTTAAGAAAAATGAGAACAAACCAAATTTTGTTCATACCCTGTTATTGGCCCTGTAATGAAAAAAGTTTTCTAATTAATATTTCATTTACCTTGGGGACAAGTACATAATGCAGTCATCAATTTGCTTAGATTCTGAAATACCATTCATTTATGTACATATTTTCTCTATTCAAATTTACTATTCATATCACTCGTCAATTTGCATATATTAATTCATCATGCATAATTTACCATATTTTGAATATTTTATTAATGAAAGTCCTTTTCTAAGATTTTTATGTGCTCTTAAATTTTAAATACTTAAAAACTTGATTTTTGAGTCTTAAGTTTTTAAATGTTTAAGTATTATTTTATGAAATGAAATGCTTAATTATGTGTTAACTATATGCTATCACTATTATTATAGGCTTGGAGAGTGGGTAGCTATTGTAAGATCTTTTGATAATATATGGAATTTTAAAATAATAAATGTAATATTTTGTTTAAAATTTTATTTCACTTAAAATTAGCATAGACATACATTTAACTAGCTAATACTTTATTCTTTACTTTAGCTTATGACTTTTTACCGAGTATGACGAGTCTTAGTTTCACAAGCCATTTCATTTACAATGTAGTTCATGGAAACAAAATTAAGTTAATCAATTTTGACAGTTTTATATTTCATAGAGTTTATTTCAAGTATTCCATAGAGTTTATTTCAAGTATTCCATTCTTACTTAATTGTATGTACAATTAAAAAGCAAAACTTCCAATCCGATTCAAAATAGATTGATATGCAAGTAATTGGAAAATTGTTGCATGAAAAAGATATACACAAAGTAATCATGCTTTTTCAATGTGAGAATGAATTATAATTGAGAAAAATCTGCAGGTTGTATTGGAGTAGTTCTACTTTAATAGTTAACCTATACTGTGCTAGTTCTGTTAAAGAAAAATTATTCTGACACTTGTTAAAACAGCAAGGAGGAGTTCATTCAGGACTATTGTGGGGAGGAGACAATGCTCAACTCAAAAATAGTTGGGGATACATAGCCAACAACACAGTGAGAAGATAAATGGATAGCATTGGATAACATTATTAGCAATGGATAGCATTATTAAGGAGACAATCAAAATGTAGAAAAATTTTATTAAGCTGACTAAACTTGCTTTAGTTTAGTCCTAGAACCCTAAACAGGATTCTTGCTGAAGACAGGCCAAGGTGACCAGGTACAAGTGCTAGAACATGAGGAATTTGGTCAGATATCTTGGGGGATCAAATATTAAGGATGGGGAATTCTCTAAACTGACTGAGCAGGATTCTTGGTACCACTGGACATAGCAGGATGAAGATAAGACTCAAGGATGAAACTAGTGAAAAAGAGGTCTCAGAGGATCCTGACTAAAGTTTGGTCAAGGAAAGAGGTTTTCACTTCAAAAATCATTTCCCAAATTAATGTTTCAGCCATGAGCATCCTTCTTATTGTTTTTGGTAGAGAAGTGGACTTACCAACATGTATATAATGAAAGAGAAGATATTAGGAAAAATTACTTAAGAAAGCTTGAATGGCAACATGAATCTGGCCATATAATAAAAATCACACAGAACTCTTCTGGTTATGAGTGATTTGTAAAATGATTCTTAGATTTTCTGTTACATGTATCAGATGTATGTACAATTGATTATGCTCATTTTTCAAAAAGGGAAAGTGAAAATAGAGATGTACCTAATAAAGCGATTTATTTTAGTTCTTTAAAAAAGAGATTTTATTTATTTATTTTGAGTGAGAGAGAGAGAGCATAAGCAGCGCAGAGGGGCACAGGGAGAGAAGAAGCAGGTTCCTACCAAGCGGGGAGCCTGATGCGGGTCTTAATCCAAGGACCCTGAGATCATGACCTAAGCCAAAGGACCTGAGCCAAAAGCAAATTTTAAACTGACTGAGCCACTCAGGTGTCCCTATTTTAGTTCTTATGAGAAACTTTTTCTGAACTAAATAACATAACTCTACTCTCTCCTTCTGAATCTCTCATTGAACCCTATTTGAATTAATTAATGACGATGTCTGGAATATATACGCTACTTATGTGAATTAATGGATATAAATATCAGATGTTAAAACAGAAGTGGCCATTTCGATCTTCATAAAGAAGATAACATTTCTAGCTACAGATCCTTCTGAAATCTGACTCAGATCAATCGAAAATATTTCCAATAATTATTAATCTTATTTACTAGAATGAATGCAGAAAATATTACCTTATTGTATTTGTCTATTTTCTTATATTCCTAGAAGTTTGTAGAAACATTTGCTTCTTTTGATTGCATTTGAGTTTCTACCTTAGCAAAAATATGTAATAGTGGACAAGTGATATGAATACTTCCACCATGGATGGATGAATAATATTCTGAATTATTTGGAACAGATTTTCAGTGCAAGTAACATTTATCTATGTAAAATAAGCTGATATTAAAATCCATTTTTTCATTTAAAAAATTTGGCAAATAATGAATTTTTGATTTGGTTTTGATCCTCAGTGTTATCAGAGACAAAGTTCCCCTGTCCTTCTGACCTTTCTCTCATGCCATCCATTTCATGTTGCAAGATAGAATTTATTTCACTTATCACATCTATCTTTAAGACAAAATAAATGGAGGCAGGAATACTGGCTAGTACATTTACAGTTTTTCACAGAAACCTCTACAAAAGTGTCCACTCCTATCTCAATAATAAATGGTTCAAATTGCTAAACCTTCATGAATTAAGGCTGAAAAATCAAGAAAAGAAATTGTCATGATTGCATGGGAGCAAAGAATTCTAGGCATAGGCTTATTGACCAAATTCTAGTCATAGGCTTTTTGGCCAAATTGTTCAATAAGTAGGGAACTAAGGTGAAATGCACATTGGGCAGGCAGAATCAATGTCTGTATACATTTATATACATAAATATATACTACTAATTATGATAAATTGGCTATTTCAAAAATGTTTCCTTTGATTAATTATTACACTTTAAAGTGTTTACATTACTTGTTTATGTTGACATAACTTGGCATATTTGAATAAAATTTTTAGTGGCTGATAGTGGGGAGAGGTGGAAAACTTAAAGGTTTTAAAATATCTAAATGAAAGACAAAAACCACTATATATTCATAGAGTTGGCAACAAAATTTTCTGCTCCTATATTAAATATCAGGAAATAGTGAAACATGTGTCATAATTAAGTATTGTATAAAATAATGGTAATAAACATAAATGAATTAATGAAAAATGATGCATAGTAATATGGACTAATAAAGCAGCATGGCAAAATAAAGTAATAGCTGTAATTATAATGTGTGTGTGTGTGTGTGTGTGTGTGTGTGTGTGTGTGTGTGTATGCATTTATATCCAAAAGTCCAGGATTTTCTAGTTAAACCTGGTAGCTCACAGAGCACCTTGGGAAAGGGTGAGAGTGTAATGTGCTGATTATATTGTTAAGCTATGAAGCCAGACGATATAGTGTTTATTTCAGTACACCCATAAAATGACTTTCAATCATTTTCATGTCGCTATTGGCTTCAATGTTGGGAAGGACCTCATTTCTACTGGATTTCTAATTCTAAGTAACAGACATTATTGTGCCATTTCCTTATCCATTCATTCCATTGAGAAGCAGTGTTTTAGCTAATAACTTACATCACTACAAGGACCTTGTTCTTCAGTTAGGAACATAACTAAGCATTTATATAGGCATGTTTGTCTATTTTGCTCCTCAGTTTTGATTCAAAAAGTATAACACTTAGTAACCTCTCTCTTTTATACATCACATACAATCCATGAACACTTGTCTTTAAATTATATCTGGTTACTGGGGCGCCTGGGTGGCTCAGTCCTTAAGTGTCTGCCTTCAGCTCTGGTCATGATCCTGGAGTCCTAGGATCAAGCCTGCATTAGATTTGTCACCCTCTTTCCTTGAGGTTATTTTCCATCCAGGAATCAGAGTGATCTTAAGATATAGATAAATATCATCTCACCACTGTTCATAGCTTTCTAATAGCTTCCCTTCTCGGAGTAAAACCTAAAACCCTGTCACTAATTGTGAATTTCCACATTGACAGGTCTCCTACCTTCCCCTCAGCCTACTCTGCTCTTGCAACAGGCCTCCTTGCTCTGGTCATTCTCTCCTCAATATCCTCCTGGTATACCTTGAAAACACCAAGCTTCTCCCGCCTGAGAGACTTCTCATGGCCTTTCGAGTTGCAGAAGAACAATGTGCTGTACATACCCACACATATGGCCTCATTTGCCGCTGGACCTACTTTGCTGACTCCTTTACAGAATAATCATTCCTGATCACCTGCTCCTCAGTGTTCTTAATCTGCCTTCAGTTTACTTAGAACTTATCAATATCTTAAATACTACATTTTCTTTCTCTTCTTTATTTATTTTTATTTTTTAAAGATTTTATTTATTCATTTGACAGAGGGAGAGAGAGTGAGAACATGAGCAGGGGGAGGGGCAGGGGCAGAGGGAGAAGCAGGCTCCCTGCTGAACACAGAGCCCAATATAGGCCTCCATCCCAAGACCCAAGCATTGTGACCTGAGCTGAAGACAGATGCTTAACCCACTGAGCCACCCAGATGCCCCTCTTTCTCTTTTAAAAATACTTTTTTTCCCTCAAGAAGAAAAAGAATAGAAGTTCTTTAGCTAGGAACTTTTGTTTTTCTCTTTGTTCAATCTCACTTCACCACAAAGATATATTATGACATAAAATACAGGCATACATTATTGTACTTCACCTTATCGTAATTCATAGATATTGTGCTTTTTAAAAATTGAAGATTTTGGCAACCCTACATGGAACAAATCTATCAACACCATTTTTTTTAAAAAGATATTTATTTGAGAGAGAACGAGTGTATGCACACAACAGGGAAGGGACAGAGGAAGGAGAGAGAAACTTAGGCAGAACCTGTGCTGAGTGCAGAGCCTGACGAAGGGTTGAATCTCACAACCCTGAGATCACAAACCTGAGATCACAACCTGAGCTGAAACCAAGAGTCAGATGCTTAACTGTGCCACCCACGTGCCCCTATCGGTGCTATTTTTCTAACAGCATTTGCTCACTTCATGTTTTTGTGTCCATTGTGGTAATTCTCATATTTCAAACTTTTCATTGTTACTATATTTGTTATGATGATCTGTGATCAGTGATTATAACTCCCTAAAAGTTCAAAAGATGATTAACAGTTTTTGGCAAAAAAGTGTTTAAGATATATACCTTGACTTTTAGACATAATGCTGTTGTATACTTAATAAACTACAGTATGGTGTAAACATAACTTATATGCACTGGGAAAGCAAAAAATTCACTTTACTTGCTTTAGTTTAATATTTGTTTTATTGGGGTGGTCTGGAACAGAACTTTCAATGTCTCCTAGGTATGCCTATAAATAATTAATAAATATTTGTGGAAGCATCTTGCATAATTCATCCTTAATTTGTCAACTGCTGATTCATTTTACTCTGAAATCAATGACAAAATAAAAGGGTCGTACTTTATTTTTTGCTTACAACAAATATTTATTGAGAATTTTATCTGTGCCATGCAAATTGCTAGCTTTGAACTTTGTTATCCCTATTTATCTTGTGAGGTAAATGATATACTGTATCATTCAGATATACTTAGTAAAACAGAAACTAGTCTAGATCTTACAATTTGATCTTAATATAGAAAAAAAGTTACTCAGGTGGCTAAAAAGCTGAGAAACAAAAACAGGAGTTAGTGATAAAGCCCAATGATTAGCACCAGCAGGGAGCATGGATTGAAGGGACAGTGGGAGAAAGTAGAGGCTGAAAGTGAAGATGAAGACCAGCTTCATGGTGTATTGTATAGATGAGCGTTTCTGTGATTTGTCCTGCGTAACCGACCACCCTGACCCGCACATACACAGGCAGGCTAAAGAAGGTTGTTTGTGAGACTTGTGCTGCATGAATGACCTTGGGAGTCTGGTTAGTTGACATTAGCTGGCCTACATGTCAGAATTGGCCCTTCTCGTCTAGACGCTAAGAGCTATAAATTTTGTCCTGTATCAGCCCTTGCTCCAAGCTGGGCTGGCCCCACTAGGATGCAGTTCGGGAGGGGAGCCAAGCACACCTAGCCCAGGCTCCTTGAAGATGTAAAGACATCATAAGACAGAAATGTAGCCGCTCCAGAAAGTACATAGGCGAACAAATGTTCGTCTTCAGGTCCCGTCATTTGCCCCATAAATACAGCACTTTTTGGGATGGTCAGTTGGAAGTCTCACCTGAGGGCAGGATGCTCTGCTAGACCTCTTAATAGGGACTCCAGCCTGGCTGTCTCCACAGGGCTTCCCCAGCTGATGAGGTTGGATGTTATAAGTACTGGATATGATGTAACTGTCTTATTCTCCTTACTGCTTACTATTGCCTTCATCTATGTGCAGATTTCCCTTTTCTTCTTTCCGTTTCTTTAAATTTTTATAATATCAATAAGATGTTTTTTCCTCTTCAAAACTGAGAGTATAGCTGGTGTGAATCTTTTCTTCAGAACATATGGTAGAAAAGCTATCCAGTGAGAGGCAGGGTCAGGGTGAATACTTGATCTCTGACAGAGAAGCTATTACAAGCAGAGACAAGAAAGAAAAAAGGGAAAGGAAAGGGGAAAGGAAGGAAAGGGAAGAAGGAAGGGGGAAGAAAGAAAAAGGAAAGAAGGAGAGAAGGAAGGATGGAAGGAAGGAAAGAAAGAGCAGGAAAATTAGCACACCTCTTCATCTATTCCTTCCCTCCAATCTTTAGTTTTTGCGTTCTTTTGGCTGAACCTATCAAGAAACCTGATGTCAAGGGCACCTGGGTGGCTCAGTGGGTTAAAGCCTCTGCCTTCAGCTCAGGTCATGATCTCAGGGTCCTGGAATCAAGCCCCGCATCGGTCTCTCTGCTCAGCAGGGAGCCTGCTTCCCCCTCTCTCTCTGCCT
>CM053604.1:93202826-93224983 GCA_028646535.1 Procyon lotor
TACGGCACCAAAGGGAAAGTGAGACTAGAACATTATAATAGTTAAGCCAGTGTATATTCATATACATTGTTAGAGTTCAAACTTCCAGGTAAATATGAATTTTTCTTAATATAATATATATTTATATATATATACACTAAATAAAGACTAAGCTGCATTGGATTGGTCAAAAAGTTTTCAAAATAAAATGTTTTTTTTTTTACATTTTTATTACTAAATGTTTATAACTCAAGAAGAAACATTCCAATGTATATGCATGCTTGAAACATGAAACTGGCCAAAATTAGGAACGCCCAGGTGGCTCAGTCAGTTAAGCGTCTGCTTCAGGTTCAGGTCACGATCTCAGGGTCCTGGGGTCCAGCTCTATGTCCAACTCCCTGCTCAGTACAGAGTTTGCTTGTCTCCCTCTCCCTCCGCCCGTCCCCATTGCTCATGCTCTCTCTCTCTCTCTCTGTCTCTTTCTCTCAAATCAATAAATAAAATTTTTAAAAGAAAGAGAGGGAGGAAGGGAGGAAGGGAGGAAGGGAGGAAGGAAGGAAAGAAGGAAGGAAGGAAAGAAGGAAAGAAAAAATGAAGGTAGGAAGGAAGAAAGGGAGGAAAGAAATGAAACTGGCCGAAAGCAAGAAAATATTTCAGAGAAAATTCTAAGAGATGAAAAAGAATATACAGTTGATCTTCATTATTTGTGATTTCACATACCCACTATAATTCATTTATAACCCCAGAATCAATACTTGCAGTACTTTTGTGGTCATTCATAGACATGGTCAAAGCAGCTACAAATCTGAGTCACCTAGTGTGTGCACTCCCAGCTGGACTGAACAAAGTAATAATACTTTGTCTTCTTGTCTCAACTCTCATGATGTAAACAAGGGTCTTTATTACAGGCTGTTTAGTGCAAATTTTTCTTTCCACATCTTTGCAATTTTTGATGATGACTTCGCTTTAAAATAGCTCCCAAAGATAGTGCTAAAAATGCTGTCTAGTGTTCCTACACAGAAAAAGGATATAATGTGCCTTTCAGAGAAAATACCTGTGTTAGATAAGCTTTATTCAAGCGTGAGTTATAGTACTATTGGCCATGAGTTCAATGTTAATGAATCAATGATATGGACATACAGAGAAAGGAAAAGTAAATTTGCTGAATTGTATATAAGGCTACTTTAAAAAGTGCAAAATTAACATCTATAGTGCATAATGAATCTGTGGAAAAGATAGCAAATTTATGGATTCTTGAGATGATGACCAATTAAAAAAAAACTCAGAGTGGACAGCATTGTTGCAATGATAAAAACCTTAGAAATTTAAAATCACCTTACTCAGCATCAGGAAAATGTTAAACCTTTCTTGGCTAGTACTGGCTGCTTCAAAAGGCAATCCAGTGTGAAAAATGTTAAACTTGCAGGTAAAGCAGGTTCTGCAGGTCAGGAGGCTATTGAAGAATCTTACAAATATCTGCTAAGGAAAAGGGTTATGTGGAAGAGCAGGTTTTCAGTGCTGATGGGAATAGCTTTAATTTTATAAGAACAGAATGAATGTATAAGATGCAAAGAATTTCAGTTGATGAAGTTGTGACCAGAGGTTCACAAAAACCTAATCTTGTATTTTCCTTAGAGACAAAGGTTCAGTATTTGCTAATTCATTGTCTACAATGGCATTATGGAATATAACTACTGTAAATAACAATGGTTAACCAAGGTAGTAAACACTCAAGACAAGCCCTGGAAGGATGGAAATAGAATGAATATTTGTTTTAAGTTTCTGTTTAAATTCTAGTTAGTTAACATACAATATAATATTAGTTTCAAGTGTGTGATATAGTGATTCAACACTCACGTACTGGAATGCATACTTTTAAAACAAGTAAGAATGAGGAAAATGATTGATCTTCAGCATATTGGGGAAAATGTATATTATGAAATAAAGGAGTTAAGATAAACTATATGAGTATCAAATCAAGATCAATTCCAGTAAACACTGCCACATTTATTTTTTTTTGGATTTTCATTTATTTGAGTGAGAGAGAGAGCATCAGCAGGGGAGACGAGCAGAGCAGAGGAAGAGGGAGAAGCAGACTCCCCCCTTAGTGGGGAGCCCAATGTGAAACTCCACTCCAGAACCCTGGGATCATGACCTAAGCCTAAGGCAGATGCATGACTGACTGAGATACCCAGGTGCCCCTAAACACTCCATTTAAAAGACATATTTTCAGAATTGATTACACAGCAAAAGAATAACTGTAAACATAGAGAAAGATCAAATTTTATTAGATGATAGACAAATATGAAAATACCAACTAGATAAAAATTGTTTAAGTCAAAACATTACTGGATATAGAAAAGATGGGCAATACATTATAATCAGGTATCTCACTAGAAATTATACAATAGTTCCAAGTTTGTACATGCCTAAAAACATAAATTCAATTCATATAAAGCAAACCTAGAAGGAATTAAATTAAAATTTAACATTTAAAATGCATTCAGACAAGTTTTCTACTTAATGACTTAGGAATTTGGAAAGGGTTCCTCTCTTGCTCTGATAATAATAAGACAAATGATCTACATTCTTGAGTTCATAAGAAATCTGAGGTTGCAGACACCCACCTAGCCTGAAATCTAAGGAAATAATAGGTTTCTCCAGGAAGGCATCACCAAAAAGAGAGGAAACATGAGCACTGGGTGGGAAAGTAAGACCAAGTTTCCATTCAAGTGTATATGAATTCTGCAGAGATGTTTGACAAATTTCTAAAGGCCTAGTGAAAGCTGCTAAGTCAGACAGCCTCCCTGAGAGCCTCAGACAAAGGGAAATTCATTCCCATTGACCGACTTTCTTTATGGACCTTATATATTATCGTAAAACAAAACAAACAAACAAGCAAATAAAACTGGGGACAGAGTGGAATATTAGAAAAATAATATCACTCTCAGTGGAGCAGGGAGGCAGGTGTGGGAACATAGCCAATGAAATCAGTACGTGTCATTGAGATTCTAGAGAAAAAAGAAAGAGGCGGAGGAGATAACAGTCAAGCACTTTCCTCAAATTATAACAGAAATCAAACCACAGGTTCGAGATTTTCTGAAAACATAAATAAAGACAAATCAATAACACACACACACACACACACTCACACATATGGGTACACGCAACAGAAGAATGTTAAAGGCAGCTAGAGGAAAATAAAAACAAAATATATATAGAAAAAAATAAAAATAAAATTCCTCTGTGAACAAACCAAACAAAAACATATTTTGAGATTATTCTAATATACAGAGACCAAAAATAAATAAGATGTTTAATACATGATAGAAGTTAGTGAATTCTGTGGCAAAAACAGATCAAGTCAAGACGAATGGGGATGCTTGAAGGTGCGGGTTACGGTAAAAATTCATTTTATGTATCCTGTTTGTGATTACTCCTGATATGAGAATTATCTTTCATTAAGTCTAATTTCTTTGTAATTCTTGCTAATAAATATATGAGACTCTAATATATGACAATTATTTTTACTCTGTCTTTCATGTCATTTAATCCTTCCTCTCTATTGTTCAGTTTTATACCTCTCTTTTAACCATTAGAGTTAATTCCATTGAGTTTTAAATCCAATACATTTGTTCTAATTTTACTTGTCTCTAATGTATTATGAATGACTCAGTTTTGTGTTTACTTTTGTTTGAATTAACATTTCAACCACTGAATTTAGTTTCTATTTAGATTAAATCTGCTTGTTTTACAGTCCAATAATTCCAATATCTGGAGTCTTTCTATATATGATTTTGTTGTCTGTTTTCCCCCTATTAGTTCCTTCTCATATATTTTGTTTCTATGTGTGTTTTGTTATGTTTTGTTTTACTGTCTGTCAACTTATACCTCATAAAAGTATATCTGTGTACATAATTTTAAAACAAAATGGAAAGTAAATTTCCAAAAGGTAATATAATCTTGCTTTTGCCAAATATCTAGGGTTACAATCAGACTGTGCCCACTTTAAACCACAGTTCTGTCTTTGGGTTTTTCAGGTTACACGGCTTATATTTGTGCAAACTGAAAAAAAAAGGGGGATATTTATATGGAGGAATAAATTCTCTGAAAAGACATAAAATAGAAACTTCTAGAGAATTAAAGTTCAACATAGACAATTTTGTTTACCATTTTTTAGGAAAAATGAATGATTAATTCTAGTTCATTATCACACAAAGCCTATAGCTCTTTGTCGTCCCTGTTTGACTAGGTTTCCCTACTACACTTCCAAGCTTGAACTTTGTTTCTGGTTCTTTGTCCTTCAGGATCCCAAAGAATCTCACCTCAACTTTATCAGGACCAGTGCAGGCTTTCAAGAGAAAATCCTGATTTCTGAATAAGTTTTGTATTCTTGTATGTTCATTGTAGTATCAAAACAATGTATTTTTATGTTTTAGCCAACTTGTAAAATTATTTTAGTTGTAGGACTGGTTATAGTTTCTAGTCTGCACTCCTGAAGAAAAAGAAAATGGCAAAGAGAACTTTCAAAAATAGGAGTCCATCTTATTGCATTACATATTTATGATACTTTCTAAATAAAATGGAGATTAAAAGTTAGCATTTGAACGTTGAGGTAATTAGATAAGGAACCATGAAACTTAAATTTCTCCTGGGAGTTGAGTTAATTTCTGTCTGGGTTTTAAAGGAATGTGGCAATTTTGTTCAATGTTTAAAATGAACATTATTGAATCTAATAATCCAATATCAATCTCAATTATTTAGGATATTTTATCTTACACAACATACGGACCTAGTATAAGTTCATATCCATCCAAAAATAAGTGTACTTTCTAAAACTCATTGCAAAAAGTCTCATGCTACATTTTTCAGCATTGCAAACCTATATTACCATGGTTATCCCATTATGAGTCAAAATAATAGCTAAGGGATTTTCATTAATCTTATGAATATAGTAGATCAAATATTACTGCAATACTAATATTGATTTCATAATAAAGAATGTGAGACCATTATGAAACTGTTAAGGAAAATTTACAGTGTTCTTTAGCTTTTATATTGTAATGTATTCAGAATATATTCCAAAATAAAGTTGTAGTAAATTCTCTCATTTATTTTACATAAAATATGTTTTTGATTATTTTAAATCCAGACACTTAAAGTAGGTTTCTAAAAGTACGATTAAGAGTAAACCACAATTAATTATTCCTTCCTTTCACCTGAATAACACAAATGAAATTACTGTTTACAGTAAAAGTAATTACAGTGTACACATCCATTTGTGAATTGGCACAGAATGTTTTGTTATTACTGGAAACCTGTCATATTCAACATGGCTCATCACTAAACTATGTAAAAATAAAAGTTGGTCAGTGATATTACATATTATTAAATGCAAAGCATTCTTACTGAACAAATGTGGTTCCCTATGATAATTTCAGAGTATCTTCTATTTGTCCCTTATTATCAACAGGGGAAATTTTCTTTATTTCTCACTAATCATTCTTGACAAATAGTTGGCAAGCTTAACAGTGAAGAGCCATCCATAGGGTTCTAGGTCAATCTCACCCCTTGGGAATAAAGCACATATGATGTCTATGAATAAATGCCCTCCAACAGAGGAAAAGGACAGTGCTTTACATACAGCTTGTATGACTTTTCTCTCCAAGTATAATTAGCTAATCTCTTCGTGATACAATTTATTGTTTTAGGTGTTTGACATGATTTACATTTTGTCTCCTATCAAGGAATACAACAGTTTTCTATGATATTACTTCCTTTGACCATCATCTTTGGTTTGAATTTAAGAAAAAAAAAAAAAAAGAAAAGAAAGGAAGGAAGAAAGAAAAACGTGGTTTAAAAAAAAACTTCTAAGTTCTACTCAAAATACTAAAGAAAATATCGTACTGAACATAGCAAAAATGCAGTGTTTATGACTTGACTTTGTGTGTGTGTAATTTTTTTCCAACTGAGTTAAAAGAAGTAGAAATTTTAATCATTTGGAAGAAAAAATTCTGAATTATTCTAGCCAAAGTATTATCCATATTAAATTTCCAGATGGTTGAAACAGAGAATTAACACTTTAACTCTGATGACCTATAAGTAGATTTAATTTAAAACCCACTCATTGTTCTGATTTTTTTCATAAATAATGATAATGGCACTGAAAATGACTAGGATGACACCTGCAAATACATATCTTTTCAGATATAAATGTAGGGTTTTTTCATTTATTTATTCAAAAAAATAAGAAGCATTTATATTCTAGGTATGTAGCTAATCTTGGAATAAATACAAATAGATTCATTTTGTGATACAGTCTAGAACCTGTTGCAATGATGGAATAGACTTGTCTTTTGTTTTCTTGTTACTCACTTTTGCTCTCATCACTAAAGGAAAACATGAAGGAAAACACAAGAATTAACCCTCACCCTTTCCACTTATATAATTAAGAAGTATGAACATCATTATGTTTTTATTATTATTTTATTATGGTTTAAAGTTTAAGGGAGGCATGCACTTTATGCAAATTGATACTGTGTTTTTTTCCAAACATATGATATGCCTTTGTACAAATGTAAGTAAATACAAAATATTAAGGGTACTTTCACCTAAAACACATTGGGGATAAAATACTCTTCATTTGAACCACCAACATAGAGTTTACAGTAAGGGTGACTTTTAATCGTTCGTTTAAATGGGGCAAAAAACCAAAATAAGTATTAATTGATTGAAACAGAGAAAATTAAAAGGAAAGATGAAGTGCTAAAGAGCCTAGAGAAAATTGCTCAGCTTGCATATAAATTAGATAATTAGCCTCTCACCTGCCCAGGTAGAAGTTTATAACCCTAATTAAAATAATTATATAAACTTCCACGTCTCATTAGGAAAATGTGAGAAAGAAAATAAAATGCATTATTGCTCTTCATGTAATTTTACTTGAACTTAGTTAATAGCAATTCCATAGATTAAGTTGATTTAAACATTTTCATGCACATATCCCTTTTATATCCCTATTGTAGTTAAATATTCTAAGAGCTTTACTTAAAAATAAAATTCAAGATAACAATTTAATATAAAGAAAATGAGAGTAAATAGGATGATAATATTTAAAAGATTTTGAGAATTAATTTTATTTTTTACTTCAAAACATGTGGTTATCCTATAATGCTTCTATAATCCATAATTTTAGGGGTATAGATATTGATTTTAATTAATTCCTAAAGTCATATTATTATTAAAATATTACCAAAAGTTGAAATACTATGGCTTAGCAAAGAAGCTTCAACTTAAAACAGGTCAATCCTTTGAAAGCTTAATGACTAAAGTATGCATCTATTTAACATTAGTTTATTTTATAAACATTTAGGGAACATTTATGCTTAAGAAACTTTCCTCATCGGGGCACCTGGGTGGCTCAGTGGTTTAAAGCCTCTGCCTTCAGCTCAGGTCATGGTTTCAGGGTCCTGGGATTGAGCCCCACATCAGGCTCTCTGCTCAGCAGGGAGCCTGCTTCCCTTTCTCTCTGACTGCCTCTCTGCCTACTTGTGATCTCTCTCTATCTCTGTTAAATAAATAAATAAGATCTTAAAAAAAAAAAAAAAAGAAACTGCCCTCATGAGATAAGTGGGACATTAAAATGAGCAAGACAAGTTTCCTCATTCCAAGGAGTTTATGCATTCGAGGTATTTAAACAAAACCAATGAACAAGAAAAATACATGGTGGTTAGTTATAGATACCATAAAGCTATCAATGCATAAGGATTAAAATAAATCACAAAATGATGGGAAAGAAACCAATATATATTATATATGTCAAGTACTTTTTAAGATATCTTAAGTATGTTTTAATATTTAATTCTAACGGTAAGCTATTCTGATTTATTACAGATGATAAAATTGAGGCTAAGAAAAATCTGTCAAAATCTGTAACTTTGATATTTTTTTAACAGATACTTCACCAAAAAAGAAAGACAGATAACAAATAAGCATACCAAAAGATACTCCACTTCATTTATCATCAAGGAAATGCAAATTAAAATAATGAAATAACCACGATGTACCTCCTGGAATGGTCAAAATCCAGAACACTGACAACACCAGAAGTTGACAAAGATTGAGGGCAACAAGAATTTGCTTTCATTGCTTGTGGGAATGGAAAATGATACAGGCACTTTGGAAAATAGTTTGGTTGTATGTTAGCAAAACTAAGATACTTTTACCATACGATCTATACTTCTTTTTTTAAAGCAAATATTGCTAAAAAATTATTTCAAAGCACTGCTTTAGTTGTATCCATGTATTTTTATTTTTTATTTTATTTTATTTTTTTAAAGATTTTATTTAGTTATTTGACACAGAGAGGAGAGAGATCACAAGTAGGCAGAGAGGCAGGCAAAGAGAGAGGGGGAAGCAGGTTCCCTGCTGAGCAGAGAGCCCGATGTGGGTCTTGATCCCAGGACCCTGAGATCATGACTGGAGCTGAAGGCAGAGGTTTCAACCCACTGAGCCACCCAGGTGTCCCTGTATCGATGAATTTTTAATACATTGTATGTTCATTTTCATTCATTTCCAAATAATTTCTTATTTTACTTGTGATTCTTTCTTAAAACTTATTTTGAAGTGTACAGTGCAATTTCCAAAAGGTTTGAATATTTCACAGCTAGTGTTCTATTATTAACTGATATTTTAACTTCTTGTGGAAAGAGAATATCCTTTACATGACACAAATCCTTACCAATATATTGTGACTTATTTCATAAACCAGAATATGACCCATCATGGTCATGTTTTCTGTAAACTTGGAAAAAATGCACATTTTACTGTTATTTCTTCAATTGTTCTGTAAATGTTAAACTGGTCAAATTGTTTGACATAGTTTTTCAAGATTTTTTTTCAAGTGTTCTTTACTAATTTTCTGTATATTATTTCTGATCACTAAGAAAGAAATGTTGAAATCCCATACTGTATTTTTAGTAACTACTTCTGGTCTTAAATAATTTTTGTCTTCTGTATTTTCAATGCCTGTTTGGTTTTTTTTTTAAGATTTTATTTATTTATTTGACAGCGAGAGAGATCGCAAGTAGGCAGAGAGGCAGGCAGAGACAGGGGGAAGTAGGATCCCTGCTGAGCAGAGAGCCCTATGTGGGGGCTTTATCCCAGGACCCTGAGATCATGACCTGAGGGGAAGGCAGAGGATTTAACCCACTGAGCCACCCAGGTGACCCTCAATGCCTGTTTTGAGATAATTATGCATTTAAATTGTTATGTATATCAATTATATAATTCTATATCGTATAATGAGGTCTTTCTTGTAGTAAATGAATAATTATTTAATTAATAATAAATTATTATTTATTTTAAAAAATAAATATTTAAATAAATAAATAGGAGAAGAAAGAGGTATTTTACCATAGAATGTCAATCAAGAAATGGAGAAGGGGTTATGATGTACTTTTAAAAATCAGTATTTGGCAACGTTCACCATAGTATTAAATTGAATCAAGAAACCAATGGATGCTAAACCTAATGGGTAAATGTTGGATAAGGAATGAGATATTTTCGTTGTTTTAAATTATCCCCCATTAAATAATTATATTATATATTATATATTATGTCATTTTATATATCTTTTAAATAAATATAAAGGAAATGAAGAGTAATTTTACTGTGGAAAAACCTAGAAAATCTCACCTTTCAAATGATACTTAAAAACACCACCGGTGAGACAAATGGATTTTGTATATCAACTGATGGGATGTGCTAAGAATTGAACAGCATTATGTTGAAGATTTATTGCTAAAAGTGCAGATCCTAAAAACTAATCATAAGAAAACACCAAACAGAGAAATTGAGGAAAATTCTGAAGGAAACTTTAACACCGCTTGTAATCTTCAGAAATGTTTGGGTTGTTTTGAAAGTCAAGGAAGGACTATGGAACTCATCGAGATTTAAAGAACTAAGGATATATGGAATCAGGAGCAATACATTATTCTGAAGGGGATTGTTTTCCTATAAAAGGTATTGGGGCAGTTTGTAAACTTAAAATAATTATCTGAATGAAAGTTACACGGCAGTTCTTTGTATTGCTTTTAGCAACTCTTCTTTTAGTTGGGATGGTTTCATATAAACATGAAAAGAAAAACGCAATATACAACAGACACAGGGTATCAACTTAATTTCTCTTCCAGGGATTGCCAGTGAAGCTGTTTTAATATCACCTTTTAAAATTTGTTTTAATATTTCGTCAATTAGTTTCGTCTATATCATAATTAGTGGGAATTAATTCTTAATTCTAAAACTAGTACTTAGTCATTTTCCAGTACTGCTTTGTTGTTTTTATTTTGATTTTCTAACTTTTATTCTCTCTCTCTCTCTCTCTTTCTTTTCTAGTAAATTGGAGTAAGTTATGGATGGTTATCCCATGACCAACTAAAAAAGTAGTTTTATATCAATATCAAATGTTTCTGTTTGGCTTTGTCTTAGATTTCAGAATAAACGCCTTCTTAGAAAGAGAATTCCAAATAGTTTTCTTAAAATAAAATCCACTTGATTCAACAAAACTTACTTGATGTGTTTGTTTTTTTTTTTTCCCCAAAAATGGCCACTCTTTAAGTTCTCAAGAATAAGCAATGCCTCGTGGTAAAACTGCATATCAGCGAATCTGCTATTTAGTGTCACAGTAAAGCAAGTTTCTGAAAGCTGTTTCAATTTGTGGTTTGTGATGCTTTCATAAGCAATTTTCAATTAACCTTCTAGAAAACATTTCTAAATACATAATTTTACATTATTTCTTAAAGGAGCAATTTAATTTGAAGTGCAATGAATATGATATAAACAAATTAATAAATATACAGCTGTTTCCATAAAATTGAGTTTCTTTCCTTAATCTTTTAATAAACATAAAGAGATGACCACTAGTCATTTTGTTTTACATAGTTGGATTAATTCAGTGGCACTTCATCAGGTGTTATTATATTTCAGTTATGATTCCTTTAAACAAGATAAAGAAAAATATATGATAGGCTCTAAATATCCATTTTTGATCAATTTTATATATGTATACAGTTAAAACATTTTTCCCAAATAGATGTCAAGGTTTATTATAGTTCTTTATTATTTTACATCTGAGTATACTCATGAAGTTTATGTCTATAAGAAATATTCTAAAAAAAAACATTCTAGTGATGAGAGTTTAAGAAGTTAGGACTTTGTTTTCCTTCTTTCCTTGATAAAACATGGAAACCTCTATATTCTTAGGGGTCTTAGAACACCTTTTTTTAAAGATTTTATCCATTTTTCAGAGAGAGAGAGAGAGAACGAGAGAGAGAACGCACAAGTAGAGGGAGTAGCAGGAACAGTCAGAAGCAGCCTCCCTGTTGAGCAAGGAGCCTGATGCAGGACTTTATCCCAGGACCCTGGGTTGATGACCTGAGCTGAAAGCAGCTGCCTAACTGACTGAGCTACGCAGGCATCCCTCAAAACATCTTTTTTTAATTTGATTGGGAATTCAGTTATCAAGAACTATAGGCAGGTGGTGTTGTCTTCTACATTTATATATCTATATATTCTATTGTGTACTATATATTTTCCCATTTGATATCCTATAGAGAATCCAAACAAAAATATCTCACATGTACAATATGCTTTTAGGTCTGATTTTCTTTATTACTAAATAGGAAATCATTCACACTTTAGTCTAAATTTGAGATATAACATTAATTACCAATTCTAATCCATATCTACCATTTCCTTCATTGTTGGAATGAAGGAAATATATAATTTTCTGCAATAAATGTATAATTTTCTGCAATAGCTTTTCTGTATAAAGTTTTCCCTTCAGTTATTTTCTCTTCTAATCAATTGTATGAATTACCTAACCTGTGTTAGGTTTGGGAGGATGCAGTGATAAAACAATACATGAGGCTCTTGCCATCATGAAACATACATAATCATCATTGGCAAATTGCACACTCTTTAGCATGTGACATGCAAGAACATTGATATTTATGCATATTGATCTCTTTGTCTTCAAATATTACCACTTTCACGATCCATATCTCATACTGGAATCCTTGTAAATCTTTATGCAGATCTTTACCCTCTTGGCTCTGAATTTTTATACAGAGGTGACCCTGTCAAGACAGCACAAGAATAATAGAAATAGCACCTTCAAGAACAAAGGCAAAAGAAATATGGAAAAATTTTATTAGACAATTATTTAGGCCATTATGGTAGAATTTTTTGGTATACAATTTTTTAAATTTATTTTTTAAAAGATTTTATTTATTTGTTTGACAGAAAGATAGAGAAAGAGCACAAGTAGGGAGAGCAACAGGCAGAGGGATAGGGAGAAGCAGGCTCTCCACTGAGCAGGGAACCTGATGCAGGATTCGATCTCAGGGCCCTGGGATCATGACCTGAGCCAAAGGCAGCCGCTTAACCTACTGAGCCATCCGGGTGCCCCTGGGTATATCATTTTAATTATTAAACTGTTTTATAAACTATCTTATATTAATCTTATTATAATTCATATTGTTATTCAGTTTTCACTCTCAATTTCTCTAATCTCTTAAATCTCATTTGTATGAACTAATAGTACATTTTCCCATATTCTTATTATAGCACATATGAGATTGTATTACTATAGGTTCCTTGGCATCATTGTTTCTCCAGTACATAGCATGGTGCTTTATGTTTAACATATATTTACTGAATTATTAAGTGATGTTTCAGTTAGAAAGCTTTTTACTGAAAGTAGGAAAAATTATCAGTTTGGGTCTTTTGAGAATTAGATGTGAAGTGAGAGGTTAATTGGAGGAAATATTTTTGAAGGAAAAAGAAAAGATGAAGCAAGAACGAGGCAGCTAGAAGATTTTCTAGATGATGATGCAGTTCTGGCATCTATAAAAGGAAAGAGACCAGTAATGATGATTGGGAAGGAGAAACCTCAGACAGCAATGTCGACTGACAGATTTCACCTGGACTGAAAAAGCCCCAGACTAATATTATCATTTAGAAAATCTCGAGTTGGACAAACCCTAGTAAGCTTTCCTTGCTCAGCCACTGGCAGGGTGCAAAGCATATATCTGATGAGGTAGTTATCTCCAAAGTATATAAGGAACTTGTACAACCCTACAGCAATAAAATTGAAAAATGGACAAAGGACTCAAAATAGCGTTTTTCCAATACCAGTAGCCAGCAAGTCTAAGAACAGGTGCTCAATTATCACTAAATATCAGGGAAATGCAAATCCGAATCACAATGATATCATGTCACCCTGTTAGGATGGTTATGATCAAAAGACAAGAGATAGCAAGGGTTGGCGAGAATGTGGAGAAAAGTAAATCCTAGTAAATGGAATGTAAAAATGTTATAGTCATTATGGAAAGTAGTATCAATGTTTCTTTAAAAATTAAAAAAGAACTACCATATGTTCCAGGAATCTCTCTTCTGGGTATATGCCCAAAGGAAATAAAATTAATACCTCAAAGACATACTGGTACTCCAAAGCTCATTAGGAATTTATTCATAATAGCCAAGCTATAGAGACAATGTAAGTGTCTGTTAATGGATAAAAGGATTAAGAAATTATGGTATATAAAAAAAGAAATTATGGTATATAGATAATGGAAAATTATTCAGCCATAAAAAAGGATATACTGCTATTGCTACAACATAAATGATAATGAAGGATATTATCCTAAGTAAAATAAACCAGACACAGAATGAAAAATATCATACTATCTTACTTACCGTGGAATCTAAAAATGTCAAACACCAGAGTAGAAAGGTCATTACCAGGAGTGAGAAAGGAGCAAATTAGGAGATGTTGGTCAAATGGTATAAACCTACAGTTATCGAGGATAACTAAGTCTACACATTTAATGTATAGCATGATGACTATAGTTAATAATACTGTATTGAGTCCTGGAAATGTGCTAACATATAACTTTCAGGTGCTCTTACCACACACATGCACACACACAAAATAAATAGCTCAACTATAGTAATCTTTTCACTTGTGTATGTATGTCAAACATCATGTTGTATACCTTAAATATATATAATTTTAATATTTTAAAAAAATAAATTCTTGTTAAATTTATGCAACTTTAGATTTGCTTTTGCATATGTAATCTTGTTACAGTTCCAAAGAACCTTGCGTACCATTACCAGGCACAATTTTAGGCATACAACAAGAATTCAATATTTAATTGAATTACAAATTGAAAGACATTAGAATTACAAAATCAAAGACATTATAATATAAATATTAATACTTATATTTTTATGAGCCCAACTCAGTAAATGATGATCCATAATCAGTTAAGTCTTTTCCATCAGACACTATTAATAGTTATTGTTCAACATAAAGTGTAATATATTTGAGACTGATAAATATTTCAGAAGTGAAGTCAAGGAAGCCATTAAGGAAATCCCACAATTTTTATTGCTCCTAAAAACCTAACAATTTAGAGCTATGAACAACTTCCTTTCTCAGCAGAAAAATTCATCATCAACCTACCTCCCAAAAAAATTCTACCTTATCACAATCTATCTTGTTAATGTAATATAAAATGACTTTTTTCAGGATTTTTAAAAACAAACACTAACTATAATGGATCAATTAAAATGATATTTATGTTCTTGGAAGCTTTAAAATGCAATATCTAAAAATAGGATATGCTAAAAAAATAGGTAGCCATGGATAATCCACCTATCAAAAATAATTGAGCGAGAGGTCTTATTACTGGTTAATTTTAATATAACAAAATTTTTATTCATTTGACCAATAGGCAACTTCCATCTACAGTTCCAAGTTACTACTCTTCACCTATCATGTATGCTTGCTCTTCCTATTCTGATACATTTCTTGTTTTCATAAGACTTCAAAGTTTTACATTTGGTATTTGATGAAATTATTTCTTATTGACTTACTTCAAAAAATCATTTATATTTCAATGTAATTACTTAGGTTCAAGACTATGTTTAAGGCATATAAAATAGAATTGTGTTATTGTTCGAGTAACTGATAAATTCTTCCTTTTTAAAATCCATCTCTAGCAATTAGTAACCATGGATTATACCCATTTGAATAGAGGTGAAAGAATATAGACTAAATAATATTTCCATTTTAGAATGTACTTGAGCGGTGAACCAGTGGGAAAAAAATTCCAGCGTAGATACATAAGACAGAAAAATTATCATGTAAAGTGTATATTCTGAAGTCATCCAAACAATTTAATCCATGGAGTATGAAACTATAAACTGTCCCTTCCAGAAGCACTGCCCATAAGCAGAGATCATGGAAAGGGAGCTGAAGGAGGTAATCAGATCCAAGTTAAGGGTATTCTCTTTGGGAATGGACATGGATACTTCAGAGTTAAAGTGACAGACACTTCTAATTTTCATTTTCCTCTGTCATCTTAATATGTATATCTATATTTTACAGGAAATTTGGCAAACCAAAATCGACATTTACCAGCCTCCTTTCATTTTAGCAAATGCATCTAAAAGCTAGGCAAGTAGTCTCTGGACAATGGCAGGTGAGCAGAAGTCTATGCTGCTTCCAACTGGTGTCCTTAAAAGAAATATGTGTGGGTGCCTGGGTGGCTCAGTGGGTTAAAGACTCTGCCTTTGGCTGGGGTCATGATCTCAGGGTCCTGGGATCCATCAGGCTCTCTGCTCAGCAGGGAATGTGCTTCCTCCTCTCTCTCTCTGCCTGCCTCTTTGCCTACTTGTGATCTCTCGCTCTCTGTCAAATAAATAAATAAAATTTAAAAAAAAGAAATATCTGTGTTCTTTATCCTTGATATTATTGTAAATAATTTATAGGCTGTTTTGAGTTATTTCATACATGAATAGGAAGAGACAGGGGTAGGGATATACAAACAACAAGATAAACCAACACAGTTAAGCTATTATAACATTATGGGATTTTTCATATTTTACATAAAAGAAAAATAAATTCTCTCAAGCCACTCTTCTTCTTTTTCATGGAATCTAAGAAGTCATTAACTACTGATTTATATACCACTAAGAAATATTTTAAAGTTTTTCCAATTAAACTATGGTACACTGGTAAGCACTTTTTTAGGTGAATCAAGCAGGAGTTTACAATTCAGCAATAATGGTTTGTGTACACATGCACATTTAGTAATTTCATATTTCCTATAAGTTTATATAAAATTTCTTATTCAAATTCCTACCTGAATTTAATGTTCTTTATATATAGATATGCCATATTATTTTAACAAAATGCTCTATACTTATTTTAACAGTTCAGAGGCCTTTAGGAGTAGAATATGTTAAACCATTGTTTTTGCTTTGCAACCTTCGGAGCTTCCCAGGTATAATCTGAGACAGACTCCCTTATGCAGAGGACAAGGAGAGACTGAAGAAACAGGCCAGTGCTGCTAGGCAGTGGAACTTTAATAAGCAAGGGAACTCACTTATAAGGTTTGTCTTGGGCAACTGCAAGATGAGTAGATTTCCATACTGGCCTGCCGGATCTTAAAAGTTTATCTAGATGACTTAACTGGGTTGAGTCACATACACTGTCCAGATAGTCTCAGCATCACCCAACTACTTCAAGGCTGTGTCCCTGGGACAGCTTCTAATACAAGGAAAGCAAGAGGAAAGCTCATTCCAAGAAGCAAAAAAGGGATGAGGAGTCTCTGATTGCCTGGGTCCAGCTCATATGTCAACCAATAGTCATGTCCTCCAAATGACCACTTCCAAAAATTATCCAATATTGTAAATTGAATAGAAAATGCTATCAATGATTTTTAATTAAAATACAGTGTATATAATTCACATATAAGGGGCAGAGGTCTTAAGCATAGAGCATAATACATTTTTATAACATCAAATACCAGTATTATTACAATCCAGATAAATATATTGAGTATTACTAAAATGCTGGTCTCCATTGTGAATCCTCCTAGTCATTGCTATAGGCAACTGCTACTTTTTTACCTTCATGGGTCAAGTTTGCTTAATATTGAATTTCATAGAATTGAAATCATACAATAGATAATGGTTTCAAACTGCTTTTAAAGACATTATCATCTGTATGGGTGGCATTGTGGGCTCCTGGACTGACTCTCAGTGACAGTAATGGTGATAGCAGCAGTAGCAACACCAGTGTCTTCAGAAGCTTAATGGAGAGTTCAAGGTTACTACTCAACAGCTGCTGTTAAGCAGCTGGACCAATGGTCCAGTTGGACCAATGGTTGGTGTGGAATTGTGGGGATTAGACTGCTTCCCTTCTGCTGCTTATCTTTCCAGGTTAGGGGTGATAGTGGCTTCCCTCAGTTACTCAACATCTGGAGGAACTCCACAGGTCACTTTTGCCCTTTCAGCCTTCCCAGCAGTTTTGCAACTGCCCTTTATATTATACTGTCTATACTTTCAAAATTTCAAGTGGTTTCTGTATTTAACACTGGCATATAATTTATTTTCCAATCCCCAGTACAAAATTTTTGGCTCATCCTTTGTTCATATATAAATTCAAATCCCTCTCTTAAGATTCTACAGTCTTCTTCTCAATGTTTCCTCTTAACCATCATCTTCTCAATTTTTATATTTTATGTGTGTTTATGTACGAATGTATAATGTATATTACAGTATGTATAGTATATGAAGAATATGTTTTATATATACTAACATGTATTATGTACATACATAAATAACTAAGTCTTACATAAAAAAACTTTTTAACATCTCTATTCTCTATGTCCATTATTAATCCCATGTTTTCTGAATCTGCTAATGTGTCACTGGTCAGAGTTATAACTCTGATCAGTGAATAACCATGTAGTCTCGTCTCAACATGCAGCACCAGTGTTAAGGATAATTCCCTACTCCCCTCTCCCACTGTCATCACTATTTCGATCTTTGTAATCTAAGAGCCTTGTTCCTCTAGAGCACATGCTTACTTCCTATGACAGTTCTTTCCTCTCTCTTTTTTGTCTTCATTTTAATTTTTAATAATACCTGTCAAATAGTAATCCTTTTCAAGACACACATCAAATAGTCACTTCCTCCTATGATCTGACTCAATTTATATAATAGGCTTAGATTCATGCTCTGTCCCTACAATGCTATTCCATCTTTTTACAGCTAAGTGGGACATGCCCAGTCATGTTTAGAATCCTTAGATTAAATCAAGCAGATCTTATTGATTTGCTCTTGTTTTATTTTTTTAATATCCATTCTCTACAAAGTTCCTATTTTTTAAACTGCTCTTCTCATATCCATGACATGCTCAGAATTCTCTCAAAGTCTCCTCATGAAAGCAAAATATCCTAATCAAATTATTTTTGTTTGGCATACAAATATTTTAATTAGTACATACATTTATGTATTATTGGAATATGTGGAACAATTTGCAAATAACATGTTAAAACTCATTTCCTTTTGGGGCCCCTGGGTGGCTCAGTCGTTAAGCATCTGCCTTCGGCTCAGGTCATGATCCCAGGGTCCTGGGATCCAGCCCCGTATCCAGCCCCGCATTGGGCCCTCTGCTTGGCAGGAAGCCTGCTTTTCCTGCTACCATTCCCTCTGCTGTGTTCCCTCTCTCACTGTGTTTCTCTCTGTCAAATAAATAAAATCTTTAAAAAAACCCAAAAAAACCTAAAACTCATTTCCATTAAATAGAATTTAGCTCTGTCATTTTAAGGATTTTTTATGAAAACATTCTTATACATATAATTAAGCTGTTAATCAAAGGAAAATGTTAAATTTCAAATTATATAAATGAGTGAATACGAAGGCAGAATTAAGAATTCAATGTGTGTATATAATTTCTAAAAAACTTTTTTTAATAAAATAAAGATTAAAAAACGTTTGTATACCAATAGAAGGGCGATTTATATCTCTTGATTTGTCTGAAACTGCCACAACACTGCATCAATTTCAACAATACATCAAATGATCATTTCATGTCATTTCATTATGGGGAAAGTGATTACTGTTAAATTTAATACAAACAAAAGTGGAGGGCTGCCTGGGTGGCTCAGTTAGTTAAGCGTCTGCCTTTAGCTCAGGTCATAACATCAGGGTCCTAGGATTAAACCCCATTTCAGGCTTTCTGCTCAGCAGGGAGTCTGCTTCTTCCTCTGTGCTCTCTCTTTCTTTCTCTCAAATAAATAAATAAAATCTCTTAAAAATAAATAAAAACAAAAGTGGAAAAGCAGCAGTACCTAGTATTCTAAATGGCAACAAGAAGTTGATAAGATACAGAAGTACAACCAATAAAAACTAAGTAAGGAAGGGCAATGTAAAGATAAAAAAATGTCTAAAGTCAACAAAAGTGAAGTAGTCAATTATAGGGAGATTTAGTAGAAGAAGATATGGAATGTGCCTAGACAATGATATTTATTTTTAGAGTTTTGTTATATATCTCTAACCTTTCTTGGTGGTATTAGCATCCAGGCTAAAAGCCTTTATTTTTATATTTATAGATAATTTAAAAATTCTACTTTCCTCCAAATATTTCAGTTCAAATTATAAGTTGTTAAAGAAAGTTACTTTAATAAAATAAGATATTGATAATTTCAAAATAGAAAGTTTTATAAAGTTAATGTAAAAATCTTTTCAGCCCTGTGTTTGCAAGTTATTTGACAATAGATTTGTCGTGCATAGTTGTGTTGAATGGGAATTGAGGCTGTTGAAATAAAAAAGTAAGTTTTTAATTATGCCGTGAGTGATGCCCTAAAGCTTATTTGCTTGATATTTTATCTATTGTTTAATATTGTGTCCTATGAATTACTTATAAAGAAGAGAGATCAATATCTTTGAAAGTACTGCAAATAATTATATAATTCTTCTGGGAATTGCCTTATTCATTTCTCAACATTATTATATTCTATGAAAAGTAAATAGCAAAAATAATTTCCAACTGCTACACATATGGAATTTTTACTTTTGAGAGTGTCAAAATGCCTAGATTTTCTCAGTTTCCTAAATTGATTTTGTCACTTGAATTAGAAGTGAGAATTCTACGATAAGAATAAATAGTATCTCCCCCATCCATTCTCCAGTCCTCCTAAATACTTACTAGTATTCTTACAAATAGCAGGCATTTGGTGTCTAAAGCCAAAAATTTATTCCTTCCCTCAAGCCCTATGTATAAACAGACTAGTAGAAACCCCATGGCCATCATTATGCAAGCTTATTCAAAAGACTTGGTTCCGTAGGCAGAACATGCCATACTTCTTGTTTTGTTGAGTTCTATGGACTCAACCAAACGTCAGTGGCTCAGAAACATTAATTAAGTTGGTGGATGTAATTCTAAATTAAACACAGGATTCATATATTTTTAGTGAAAAAAATTCAAATAGATTCAAAATTATTTGAAAATATCATGAGAATTTTTAAATAGCATCATGGAGAAAATTACAAAATAAATTTTGAAAAAGTCCTTGAAATGATTCTAAACCATTGTAAAAATGTTAAGGAGACTGGCAGAACAAATATTTAAAAGTTGAAGTTAAGAGGACAATGAAGTTGATACCAATGGAGTCTAAGTCTACAAGTAAATTCATTTTCTATTTCAATGTCATTCTAGCTCAAAAGTAATATATTATAAATCAATTAATATTAATTAAAGATGCTAAAATTAAAATTGGGCATCAAAAATAGGAACCCAAAATAAAGACAGAATTGAGCCTTGTGCAAAAAAGTCCATTATTTAGTTCTCTCTGTACTTTGGTCTGGAGGATTAACACTTTGAAATGTGACTATGAAATATGAGTATGTAATCAATGATCATAGTCATGATACTTAATATCATGATATTATCATGATATTTATTTATTAAAAATAAATCAGAGCCTTTGTTAAAATTAAGAGCTAAATAATTTGCTTTGTGAATGTACATTTATTTCAAATATTTGCAACTAAAGTTATATTTTTCAAGACCCTTCAGGAAAATTTATGAAGAGAACTTTCTTACTAGCATACTTAGTGTAAATAGAAACATTGTTTCTGTAAGTCTGTTTGAATTATCATCTCCTCAGTATAGGCCTGCAGCATGATACAGACTTCTTTAGGGATACCTTTTCTTAAAACATTTTATTTATTTATTTGAGAGAGAGAATGAGAGAGAGAGAGCATGAGAGAAGGGAGGGTCAGAGGGAGAAGCAGACTCCCCTCTGAGCAGGGAGCCTGATGCAGGACTGGATCCTGAGATTCCATGATCATGACCTGAGCTGAAGGCAGTCACTTAACCAACTGAGACACCCAGGCACCCTAAGGCAACCATTTAGAGGAGGTTAGTGTTGCCCTTGTCTTCCATCTTATTGTACTTTTACATCTAAAAGGGCCTTAACAAGGTTGTTGTGCTCCTGTTTCAGTCAACTCTATTAGTGTTATCAAAGTATTACTTTTCTTGGCAATGTTAGAGATTGAGATAGAATGGGAGTTATCTTCCTAAAATAGCAGTGAATTTAATGAACAATTTATTTCTTTATGAAAAGGCAGTTCCAGAAGTTTAATTTTAAGTCCTACTAACAGTCTTCATGATGTAACAATTTATGCCATCATATTTCACGTTGCTCTCAATGTCCAGTTTGTCTTAGAATTTTGTGTTGAAGATCTCCTCATTTTTAAGCATCCCTGGGTGGATAGCTGTCTTCCTTTCTATGGCAATAGCTTGAGTTTAAATTACTTTGATTTAGTATTCTCTGAAGTAAGAACATCAATTCTCTCTTTACTGTTATAATCACACAAACATTACACAAATTTAATTATTCAGAATTTGATTCTCTGATTTTTTTTGTTTTTTTGGTTTTTTTTTTTTTAAGGATTTTATTTATTTGACAGAGAGAAACACAGCGAGAGAGGGAACACAAGCAGAGGGAATGGTAGCGTAGAAGCAGGCTTCCTGCGAGCAGGGAGCCTGATGCGGGGCTCGATCCCAGGACCCTGGGATCATGACCTGAGCCAAAGGCAGATGCTTAACGACTGAGCCACCCAGGCGCCCCTCTGATGTTTTTTTAATGGAAGCGAACATCTTCCCCATATCTTAATTCCTATTCCTATTCATTCATCCACTCACTAATTCAACAAAATGTGAGGACCTATTTGTTGCGCTTTTACTATTCATATTTATTATTTTTATTTTGAATGTACACACAAGTATTCTCAGTCTGACAGATCTATTAGTAATA
>CM053604.1:93225483-93253479 GCA_028646535.1 Procyon lotor
AAGATACAAATGTGATCCGAACTGGCACGTGCACCCGAATGTTTATAGCAGCAATGTCCACAATAGCCAAACTATGGAAAGACCCTAGATGCCCATCAACAGATGAATGGATAAAGAAGATGTGGTATATATGTACAATGGAATACTATGCAGCCATCAAGAGAAATGAAATCTGGCCATTTGCAACGATGTGGATGGAACTGGAGGGTGTTATGCTAAGCGAAATAAGTCAGTCAGAGAAAGACAAGTATCTCATGATCTCTCTGATATGAAGAACTTGAGAGGCAAGGCAGGAGTTTGGGGGGGTGGGGGAGAGAAATGAAACAGGAAGGGATGGGAAGGGAGACAAACTATAAGAGACTCCTAGACTCAAGAAATGAACTAAGGGTGGCCGGTGGGGGGGTGGGTAGGGATAGGGTGGCTGGGTTGTGGACATTGGGGAGGGTATGTGCTGTTAAGTGCTGTGAAATATGTGAACCCGAAGATTCACAGACATGTACCCTGGGGCAAATAATACATTATATGTTAATAAAAATTAATAAAAAAAATAGGTAAGGGAAAAGTTTATGAATATCTTTTGTTTAGGCCACTACACAGCCTATCTGTCTCACAGTGCCTAGCAAGATATTGCCATTATTTTGTGTATCAGAGAAGGAGCATACAATGTTGCTAATTAATTCACTTTTTACATTTGCAGTAAAAAAAGAACGTGTGTGTGTGTGTGTGTGTGTGTGTATAAAATCAAGCATTTCTTCTGACTGGACTAGAAAAACCAAATCAGCCTTCACATCTAGTAAATGTTATTAATGATAATAGCCATGGTTTACTGAGTGTTTCCTATGTAGCAATTAATATATAAACTTTTTTCTGTTCAAGATGTCATTTAATCTACTCCTCTAGAGTCTATATTAATATCCCTACTTTACAAATGAAGAAACCAAATGAGAGTCTCAAAAACTTGCTCTTATTTTGCACAGATAATCAGCAGCACAGTTGGAATTTGGTTCCAGATTTATGGAATGCCAATGCCTTTTATGTAAAATGTCAACCTTGACCAAAGGGAAGAGGTGCACAACCATGGCTGAGTACAATGGGAAAAGAACACCAAAGAAAATGGGCAAGATACCAAGCTTTTTCCAAAAGAAATAGCACTGATCATATGAGGAATGAATATTTACCAAGCAAGCTCTTTTTTTCAGCTCCTCCAAGAAATCACATACAGGTATAACCCATTTCATGAAAAATATCTTCACCATGTTTGCCATACCTAAGAAATCATATGGATGAGTCTTTATATTCTAAAACTGCAATCCTGTGTGGGGGAAAGATTTACACTGTTAAATATGCTTTTTTTTTTTTTTCACACTGGCTTAAACAGAAAGAGATTGCTTTGCCTTAAAACTGTTAATATGCTCTTTTTGAATAGTTGAGAGGAAGCTAAGTTATATAATTCCCCAAATTTATTAAATGTGAATATCATTTTTTTTCTTTCATTCTATCTCAAGAAACTAATGTCCCCAAGAAACACTGTATGGGAGAATTGTCTTTTGAGATCATTAACAACATGTTCCTGATTTTTTGGAAGCTATTCCTGGTTAATAATACTTTATAGACTTTTAAAACACTGATGCTTCTTGTTTTTTAATATTTATGTATTTATTTTGAGAGAGAGAGAGAAAGTGAAAGCATGAGCAGAGGGAGGGTCAGAGAGGGAAGCAGATTCTCCACTGAGCAGGGAGCCCACTATGGGGCTTGATCCCAGGACCCTGGGATCATGACCTGAACTAAGATAGACACTTAACCTACTGAACCACCCAGGTGCCCAACACTGGTGCTTCTACACATAAATGAGCAGAACTCCTTCTAGGAGCAAAAAGTAAACACTTGGATCATTTGAACTAGGGACCATGATCACAAATTTAAACTGCTTCTCTGTATTTACCAGTGAGTACCATAGAAGATATAGTATTCAAGTGTTCATATCCTTGAATTTCCTCCTATGTATTTGTGGGTTCTAATAAATAAGATACTAACTCAAAGGATACATATCATTACTTCCGGAGCTTTGAAAGGAATGTTCATGACCCCTCGTTACCCACAGAATTCAAAAGTCCAAAGTAAGCTATACTCACTGGTTCTAAGTCACTTGGGAAATGTTTAAAACCTGAGAGTCCGAAGAGTCCACCAAAGGACAGAATCTGCTGTTATTTGGTGGAAATTTTCAGATAAGCCACATTTTTATGCTGAATACTATTTAAAGACCTGCATTTTTAATCTTTATTATTGTTTTAAATCACATTTATCATAATATCATCCAGAAAAAAAGTTTAAATGAAGCTAAATAATAATTATATGAGAACATCATAATAATTTTAATAATAGAAGAAGACATTTTAAAAATTTTCTATGGGTTTTTTAAGGATTTTTAAATTAATTATTCTTTATAATTTAATGAAAGTCAGGGATTTATTTTTAAAGATTTTTATTTATTTGAGAGAGAGGGAGAGAGAACATAAGTAGAAGGAGGGGCAGAGGGAAAGGGAGATGTAGACTCCCTACTGAGTGTGGAGCCCAGTTTGGGGCTTGATCTCAGAATGCCAAGATCATGACCTGAACCAAGATTAAGAGTCGGACACTTAACTGACTGAGCTACCCAGGCAAACTAAAAGGTAGAATTTTAAAAAATTCTCTTGAATAAAAAAAATCAGTGAAGTTTCTAGACATATGATGAATTGTTCTAAAAATATGGATAGAGTAAATCTCGTTCATCTCATTTACAACAGATCACTTTTTTTTTTAAGATTTTATTTATTTATTTGACAGAGAGAGAGAGATCACAAGTAGGCAGAGAGGCAGGCAGAAAGAGAAGGGTAAGAGGGCTCCCTGCTGAGCAGAGAGCCTGATGCAGGGCTCCCTCCAGGGACGATGAGATCATGACCTGAGCTGAAGGCAGAAGCTTTAATCCTCTGAGCCACCCAGGTGCCCTGACAACGGATCACTTTTCTGAATCTAAATGATCATAAAAGGGTAATTTTCTTTTTAAGATTTTATTTATTTTATTTGAAAGAGAGAGAGAGAACATGAGAGAGGAGAAGGCAGAGGGAGAAGCAGACTCTCCGCTGAGCAGAGAGCCGGATGTGGGACCCCATCCCAGGAGTCCAGGATCATGACCTGAGCTGAAGGCAGTTGCTTAACCAACTGAGCCACCCAGGAGCCCAAGGGTAATTTATTTTTCCAGTTTGCTTTTACTGTTTCAAAATAAGATATGCTTGAAATTATATGTTAGTAGGTGGTATACATACTAATTGGAAAACAAACAAACAAAAAAACTAAATTAAAGTTTACATTATTTTAATTTTCCCTAATTTTAATATGACTCAACAAGTTTAATCAAGACAAACTATTACCTAAAGGAGATTAAGGGGGACATTAGATAATATGGAAATAACAATTATGGGAAAAAATGGAATGTGATGCCATAGGACAATTTTTAGAAAAAATACTATAAAAAATACCATATAAAATAAAGGAGAAGAGTGTGTTTTGAATTGGGAGAACCAAGAAAGTTCTTTGGAGGAACTGACACTTAAACTAGTTCTTGGAGAGATTCAACATAATGGAAAACCAAGCAAAAGATATGAAAAGTCTTTCTGAATTAGAAGAAATACAAATAATAATGAACATATAAAATAAGTCTAACATCACTAATCAGGCAAATGAATTAAAATTAAATACCATTTTTTCCTCTACGAGTTTGGCAATGTGAAGTTTTAACAAGGTTTTTGAGGATTTAGGGAAAGGAGAAGGCTCAAACTATGCTGGTATAAATGGATAACTGGAGTTGTTTTAGAGTACAGTTCTTATGTATTCTTCAATCTATAAATAATAAATATAAGGCTCAGCCTTTCCACTTTGGGAAATACGTTGTAGATAATTATGCAAGCATGCCGATTATAGTATTGCACTGTGATGGGAAGAACTTTATGTATCCATCAGGATAAGAATGACTAAGCAAAAATGGTTTATTCATTATGCAGACTACAATGTTGCCATTTTGTGTAATGGTTAATGACCTGGTCTCTGTAGACAAAACTATCTGGATTTAAACCATTTGTTCTCTGTGTTGACCTTGAAAAAAGAACGCACTTTTTCCCCCTCTTTTGTAAAATGGAGTAACAACATTACCAATTTCATTGATTTGTCTTGATGATTAAGTGAGATAATCCATGTACCACCTTAACGACCAGTGCACATTAAGTACTCAGACACGTGTCTAACATTTTTAATTTTTTTTTTTTAAAGATTTTATTTATTTGACAGAGAGAAACACAGCGAGAGAGGGAACACTAGCAGAGGGAGTGGTAGCAGGAGAAGCAGGCTTCCCGCAGAGCGGGGAGCCCGATGCGGGGCTCGATCCCAGGACGCTGGGATCATGACCTGAGCCGAAGGCAGACGCTTAACGACTGAGCCACCCAGGCGCCCCTAACATTTTTAATTTTATTAACTTTAATCTCAGTGTTACTCTTACGGTAAGATTTCTAAAGTATATTGTAGAACAGAAAAGAAGGACATATTAAACTGACCCATACTGAGCACTTCATTAAGGAGAGCATACTCAGGAAAGCTAATTGTGCATATTTTCAATAGGGAAATGTACATGCATTTATAAGTGCACTGAATATATTAGGAAAAAATACACACCAAACTGGAAACAATGATCATCTCTGAAGAAGAAATTGGTTTCAATACTATTCAATGAGGCTTTAACTGTTCTTGAAATATTTTAATTGTCTATAAGGAGAATATATTATTTATGCACTTAAAAGAATTTACACATTAAATCAGTAAGTGGCTGATTGAAATCTGTTAAAACTAATAGGGGTGGGCTGCACATGGGTAGTGACGTATTCAGATAATGAGAAATCACGACCTCTTTCAGATATCTAGGCATTTTTAAGCAGTACAGTTCCTTTGGTTGAGATGATAATTATTAAGTTAAATGATGAGTAGTTATTTCTCAGCACAGAAAAGATATTAGTGTTTCAAACCTTTCATTGTAAGTCATCTGCAAAAGCATGTCACCTATCTCCACTCTAGTTCATTACTCTGATTACAAGAGAGCATTCCTCTCTCTTTATTTACTCCTCAGTGATCTAATGCCAATAACACCAGTCTACAGAAATGGCAGTCAAATATAACAAAAAACACATTAAAGAGTCAAACATCACCATGCAATAGATATAAAAACACCTTATTAACATTTTTATAACACTCTCAACTGAAATAAACAGACCACTCTCAATTTTAACATCTGGTTCCCAACAATTCTTATTTGGGTGATAACTTTTTTTAAAAACAAATGCTGGGCATCTTTCATCAACTTTTCATCAAGTAACAGCTGTTCCTTTAGAACGCAATGTATGCATGTTGGAAGTGTTACTGATGCTCATTTCTGTTTATTTCTGTGTGAAAATGCTTTACATTGGGTGCAATTCAGAAAGACAAATGGCTTCAGATGTTTTGAATGAATGCCATAGCACTAGTTTGAGTGAATTCCTTGTGATCTTTAGAGTATTTTCAGCCACAATTTTTACATTCAAATCTTATATTCAAATTACAGACATAGGAATACATGCCTTTTCAGGACAGAAGTATTTCTGTTTCCCTGTGCTCTTGGGCATCTTTAGGTCATCCATTATATCAATCATTTGTCTTCATAAAGTTTTGGCTGGGAACAATTACTTAGTACATCAAAGCATAGCCAATATTCATGAAAGAAATAGATATAATACTTATATTCTTGAATGCATTTCCACTAGATTCCCTTAGGATAATCCTGTTTCAACTTAAACTATTAAAATTTTTACTGAATTCAAATCACCTCATCGTGCTGGAACATGTAGAGACAAATACCACAGATGTTTGCCTGAAGGTTCAGGCATATTTAAAGGCAACTTAATTATAAGACACTATGAAGTTCTCCCAATTATTTTGGAGCCAAATATTTTACATCTGCTTAGTCTTTTAAGAAACTTAAAGAAATATTTACTTTTCACATGATTGTGGATTCAGTCATAGGTTAAAATTAATGTATGTTGCATTATTAAACTTAATTAAAACAAATTGTTTTGATAGTGTTTATTATAACATTAAAAATATAAGTCTCTGTTAATATATTCTATTTTGTCATCTACTTATTTCATGTTGGATTTGCATACACTTATGAAACTCAGAAAAGAGTGCTCAGAAACTTCAGAGAATGTCTTAAAAATAACACCAAGTCTGAGCAATGAAGTTCTCTCTCATGAGACACAATTTACTCTCTTGGGTTAGATACTTTAGTGAATGATACAAATACTGTGTCTGGATTACTTTTCCATATTATCCCTTGAAATTACTTGACTTTTTGAATAATTGATTTCCTCATTTTTTGTACTATTAATATTCCAACATTCATCTACTTTTCAAATTATCCAGTCCACACTTGATTCTTAGCAGATAGACTTTGTCTTCTATTTCCCATAGTAATACTTAATTCCCATATTTTACATTTGCCTATTTTAACTTGTATCAGTTTCTAGCTTTCTCCTTCCTGTCTCATTGATGAGATGACACAGGAAAATCTTTTCTCCCATTTTCATAAATAATCTCCTTACACTGCCACTAGGATTTCATTGCATTACTTATATTTTCCTCTCTTAGATCTTTTAGTTTTACTTCTCTCCTCTGAATACATGGAGAAATTTAAAACAAAAGTAAAATCCTTCTTATGACCAGAGGCAGGTTTGTTAAGCTAGGAGTAAGCAAAGCACAGTCAATGGGCCAAATCCTGGTTGCCACCTGTTCCAGTAAATGAATTTTTATTGGAACACGGCCACACTCACCTGTTTACCTATTACCTATAGAGGCTAAGCACTACAAAGGCAGAATTGCGCATTAGGGCACAGACAGCATGAACCACAAATCTAAAATATCTCCTATCTTGCCCTTTGCAGAGAATGTTTATGAACCTTTTTTCCCTTGTCCAAACTACAGAACTTTGTTTCAAGACACCTCATTTGCATTATTCCTTTCCCACTTTGAGCTTCTGGTTTGACTTTCCTGAAGCTCACCCCACTCTTAAAGCTGAATATGCTCTCGACACCACCAAATATGGATCCACCTTCCATATAATTTTCTCTAATTATAATTCTCTCTAATTATTATTATAATTATTCTTTACTATCATAATCTTTCCTTGAACAGCTAGGCTTCTCACAAGAATCTTAAATATACCCGGAAGTAGTATTTATTCCTCTAGTTGCTGAGAACTCTCTTCTAACCCCTACACTCTACCATGATTACTTAGAATACTGTTATTTTTTTTTTAACCTGAATTGCTATAGCCTACTTCATGAAATTCTGTCCTTTTATAGCATACTTTTACTTTCTAGTTTTCCTCCTACATTTGTAAGTCCTATAGATTCTCTTATTTGTCTACTCTGAGTCCTAAATGTTAAAACCTTTTGAGGCTTCTGAACTCATTCCTTTACATTGATATGATGCATTGAGGTAATACAAAATGACTCAATGGTGACATTAGATGTTAAAAAATCTGAGATCTAGCTCAGGTTTACTAGTAATTTCAAGAATTCAGGTAATCATTAGACACTGGCCCAACAGGGGTTGATTCAGATATCTTATTCTCATTCTTCAAGCTTTTGGAGTTTTCAACAGATATTCCCTTTCCCAGACAGAGTAAAGAGATTTTTTGGGAGGTATGTGGACACTTTACTTATATGGAGAGACCTTCTTAGACATCAAATATTTGTATTCTTTAACTAGAGAATTACATAGCATATGTAAATTTTCCAGGAAGTCATGTCCTATAAATACCTGAATCATGGCTTTGCTAACCATAAGCAATTATAAACAATGGGTCACATTCTGCTAAAAGCATTTCATAGATAATCGCTCTTCTGCTGGCAGAAAAGGATTCAGATTGATTGCCAGGAGCTATGTCAGTAGCATGTTTACACAGTCACTGTGGGTCACATGTTTTCCTTGTATCCTGGGAGGGCCTCTCTTCAGTAATAGGTAAGAATCATGAACAAGCTGTTACACCCTCTACTTTTTAATACAGCCTCAGACTGTGGTCAACATCTCAGGACCAAATATTTCCCATATGTGTTCATTATTTGTCTTATAAGATTTTCTGCAATATTTTGCTTAAGCAAATTAACAATCTGATTTTGATTTGAACCATCTAATAGAGAATAAGAATTTCTTCTACAAAGAATGTTATTTGCTAACTTCTCTTTTTAGAGGTCTTTTGAAGTCCATTTACAACTCAATTACTTTTTTCCCCCATTAACCTCAAATATCTGAATTGTTTTCTGTGTACCTGTGGGAGTACTTAATTAAGTATATAATTTTCTTAGATCAGTTTTATTTTTTATAATAAATATTTTTATTTATTAAAAAAAACCAGTTTCTGTTGATTTCACTTAGTTGAGGATCTTCATACTAGCTCCTACAACATTTTATCATTTGGGAATCATCCTCTAAATAAATATGACTTTAATTCTGTCAGTGAAATTATGAGCCACTATTTAGTTGTGACAAAAATATTGTAATACTTGACACACCTTACAAAAGTGAAAATGACATTCCTTCCCAGCAAAAGTAACTTTTCCCTATATATCATATGTTCCTGGTGACTGAAGTGGTGAGTAAAAGTCCATATTAATTAAACTCTGTATTTTATATGGTTCATGGACATATCATATCCTGGATATATCCCAGGTTTTTACAGACACCAGTTTACTGGTTTTCATGGGCCATTATATAATAGAGCCCATTGAGTCCTCATCCACATCCCACAGGTATCAGAAAATTATTTTTTATCTATCTGATTCCACCGATTCCATAACACAGAAGAAAACTCCTTTTTTATTCATATGACGTGGGCTGTTAGAGAATGATGCTAAAATTCACAATATTCCGTGATAACCAGCCATAACATATGCTAAGGTTTTCCTATGATTTTACTTCTTTAGTTTATCTTCTTAGTTCTTTAAGTCTTCTTAGCTCTTTATGAATTGCTGCTACTGAAATTTGAAGACATTATATTTCATAGTGATTAGAATATCCAATAGTTCTTCCTGAGTGAAGGTACAAACTTAATCCTAGCCTTGTTAATGAGTATGGAAGAGTCATTATTCATTCGGTGCATTCAATTAGAATTTTGTCTTTTACCTAGACTGATTTCTTCCTTGAGCTAGTCCTCTATAAACAAACTCTCTCTAGTGTCTTTATTTGAAATACCAAGTTATATATATGTATATCTCATAATTATGGGGCTCCTGGAATAATATTTCAAGGAGATTCAATACCCCATGACCAACTCTTGTAGTTCTTGCAAAATGCTTGGCACAGGGAGACTAGTCAATGCTGATTAATCTGCCACATGTTGTTGAGATTACATGTTAATTAAGTATGTATAGATTCGTCTGCTCCCCAAAATATTGTGAGTCATGAGACTCCCAATCAAGTATATTCTACCACCAAATACCATATAGTTGTGTCATAAGATTCCCCATAAATGTTCTCTATGTACCTCTGGAGGGGAGTTATTTGTAATTTCAGTACAACAAATCACACCCCAATGCACATTCCCTGAGGCTTTCTGGGTCCCATTTTTGCATTCTTTAAATTAATTTTATCCCTATTCACACTGGTATGTTTAAAGGAACAAATGAGATCAAGCTGTGATACACCAAGTAGGCTGCCACTATCTGCTTTCCATCATACTCAGGGAGCTACCTTAGCAATGTATTATCTTGATTTATGGCCACATGGGGCACCGAAATTCTGCTATACAGCTTTTTCTGCTCTATACAGTTCATTGGATTAGTAGTATTTTCTGGAAAAAAATATATGTATATATATATGGAGAGAGAGAGAGAAAGGTAAACAAAGCCTGGGGATTGAATGGTAAGTGTACTCACCTACCCACAAGAGAGCACTTTGTCATTTATTTTATCCAAATTTTACAGGTAGCACATTCAAATCAGTAAGAATCCAATTTCCTCCTTCTGCAGTAAACAGGCCATGTTCCACCAACATGGGCCATTTGGAGGAGAATAACAAAAGAGAGTTAAATATTATACCCTCTCTCTGAGCTGCCTGTGTGGAAATATTGTTGTGGCTTCCCTCCATGGTAATGTAATCTACTTATAAACATCTTTCCCATCTATTATAATTTCATTCTGTTTTCAAACACTTTCTCCCAATATCAGGTTTTGCAATTCTGACACATAACGTTTATACACAGAGTAAATAACAAGAGCCTTGTTAGCAAGTACAAACAAATGTTTTAGTGTTTGACTACCCTCAGGGAATGTCTCCTCTGCTTAGTTGAGGAGATGCATTCACCTGTAGTCTTAATCTGGCTGCATGGGAGGAAGTAAAGACCCACCATAAATCACTCCGTGCAACGTGGACTGTCAAATTTAATGCCATAGATATCATGCCTTGGTCACTGATACAACTTTCCTGTGATATGCATAGATTTTAATTTGGTTTTCGAACCACCACTGTAAGTGAAACAAGAGACAAAGTTTTAGAGGTGGAAAAGATACGTTAATGAATTCTCCCTCATTCCCTCATTACTAGCTCACGATCCCATGGATTTTGTGACCTACTTCTCATTAGTCTCAGGACACAATGATTTAACTAAATGAACTCTTAATAATTTTTTAGCAAGATCCCCTTCATTTACATTTTTCATGGGGTCACACAAATTTTGTAGTTTGTCCTGCCCGTTGACATTGGCTGCTTCATCCTGTGCATGGACGTGTCTTTCAAATGGATCATAATCAACAGGTGCCAGAGGCACATTCTGAGCCAGATTCCTGAGGATTTTGACCTAGTGGAACTGCTTAATTTTTCCAAGTGTTCTAGTTGGAGTATTTTCTAATATCTGATAGATTGCCTTGGATTATAAGGACCTAATGTTACCGTCTGTGCTATCACCTACTCTCATACTTTTAATGCTTGTTTCTGCTCAGTATGTGTAGTGGGTGAAATAGTGTTCCACTCAAATTTATTTTTGATTTGAGGTTCCTACTCAGAACCTCAGGGTTTCACCTCATTTGGAAATAAGATTTTTGCAGATGTAGTTAGTTAATTTGAGGTTATATTAGATTAGGGAAGGTACTACCACTAGTGACCCCCAGTGTTCTTATGAAAAGAAGAGAAGACACGTGAAGGAGTGCGGCGTGAAAATGGAAGCAAGGATTGGAGTGATGCATCTGTAAGCTAAGGAGCACCAAGGATTGCTGGGAATAGCAGCCTCGAGGAATATGCAAGGAAGTATTCTTTTCTAAAGCTTTCAGAGGGATATGGCCCTGCCAACATCATCTTCATTTCAGATTTCTAGCCTCCAGAACTGTAAGAGTAAATTTCTATTGTTTGAAGCGACCTGATGTGTGGCAATTTGTTACAGCAGCCTCAGGAAACTATTGCACTGTCATGTTCTCATTCAGAATTATTTCTAGTGACTGTAAATGGAGGTAAACACAATGAGGAATAATCTTGCTGACATCTGAGTTTATTGCTTAATAACAGGTTCTATAAGACACAAATTACTTCTTCTAGTTTGAAGAATGTTCCTGGTTGCTCCATTATAATTACTAGGAATTTTACACATTGGGCTGTGCCTTGAATTTTAGTAGGATTTATTAGCCAGCTTCTATTTATAATATGGTTGACTATCACCCTTCACTCCTCTCCCACTTCTTCTTCTGAGAAGAAATGATTGTGATAGCATCAGTGTAGTGTATGAACTTTTTGTTATTGGTTATTAATCCTTCTTTACCAGTTTATAGCAATGTGCTATTGAATCAAAGAAAATCTATGAGAAGACAGTAAACATACATTTGTTTTCATTCCACAAGATTTCAGTGGTGACTAACCACAATGCAGATTTGGGATAGGAAAGAAGACATCAGCCAGGTGTACAGGGCCAGCTCTATGGTTATATCACTTGCAGAGTCATACAGGGAGGGGTCCATGCTTAGAGAGGTGCTCAGATCGGTTTAGTATTCAGACATAGCTGTCCTGAAATTCTGAACAATTTCAGTAAGGGGTCCTGTATTTTCATTTCATCAATTCTCATGAATTGTGTAGCCAGTCCTCAGGACATATCAATCCTTCTCAGCCTAATTTATTTCCTGCACAGTTGTCATCATATCAACTGATGTGATGCTGAAGCATTCAAATGATCACCTTAAAAGCCTCCTGTTAACGTCCAGGAACTGCCTACCTTACTATTGACCAGTCAGAACTATTAAAAGGGAGGAAAAGAAGAAAAACTTCCTTCTCAACCATACACTTAATTAGAACAGTAGTCTTTTATTGCCTCCTAGAATGTTGCATTGCTTAATGTTTACCACTGAGGAGAGTTGGGCAATTCCAAGGCATCCCATTTATCACAGCTAATTAAAACTTGACTAGCCTTAGTCACTCTGCTCTGTGGAAAGGGCAAAGATGACAGTGCTCAGTTCTTATATAATATCAATTCTAATTTTGTGTTCATGTAAAGGCAGTGCTCCTACATAATAGGCTCTCCAATCATACATTTCAATTTGTAACTCGTCTGGTTTTCCTCCTCCATGTTCTTTCCATACAATCCAGGTTTCACCTTAGAACACGTGTGAGTATCATCTTTATCTCCCACAAGGGTTACTGTGCTTTCAATCTCTATTCTACCAATCTCCAAATAGTTTGCATACCAACTCGGGCAACTGCTCTCAAATTATTATAATGTGGTCTTGGATCCCTGAGTGGGAGTTGAGTGAACAGATTTTAGTTCTTCATTTAGTCTTTTTCAAATTCCTGCTGGTTTTAACTAAGGGAGTAAATCCAGGCCCTGTTCAAGAATATCCTAGGGGACAGGTGTGGGGCTCTAGTACTCCCCCAACTCCACTCAAAAGTTGACAATAGGGCACCTGGGTGGCTCAGATGGTTAAGCCTCGGCCTTCAGCTCAGGTTGTGATTCTAGGGTCCTGGGATTGAGCCCTGCCTCAGGCTCTCTGTTCCTTGGAGAGCCTGCTTCTCCCTCTGCCTCTGCCTCTCTCTCTCTCTCCCTCTGTCTCTCATGAATAAATAAATAAAATCTTTAAAAAGAAAAAAAAAAAAGAAAGTTGACACTAAACTATCAGTTCCTTATTGGGAAATCTATTAAAGCCATTTCTTTTTTTAAAACCTTATTTACCTTTTTTTTTCCCTTTAAAGCAGATTCTTTTCCATAAACTGGCTTTTACTTCTTCCTCTTATTTTTAATTCCTTCCCACTATGCTTACACCAGTTTTTCCTCTGCATAATCCCATGTGTAGTAGTTAAGCCTGAATGTCTGTCACTGCCTTTTGCTTTTTGTGTCTTTCTTTCTTCCTTTCTTTCTTCCTTCCTTCCTTCCTTCCTTCCTTCCTTCCTTCCTTCCTTCCTTCCTTCCTTCCTTCCTTCCTTCCTTCCTTCCTTTCTTTCTTTCTTTCTTTCTTTCTTTCTTTCTTTCTTTCTTTCTTTCTTTCTTTCTTTCTTTCTTTCTTTCTTTCTTCCTTGGTGGCAATGCTTCTAAGGATACATAGGATCATGAGATAGGAAAGTGTTACCTGGTCTCACCCACTGTACCTTTCACCATTTATGTCAATGGCACTAACTAAGGTGATGGAGAATGGAAAGCCTGTCTAAAGTTATTTGACTTGTAACATTCCTCTCATGTGAAAAGGGGTGTCCCATGGGGGACTTAAAGGGGAGGGTTTATAATCTTCTTTCAGGATAGGCCTGCTAAATCCCACCTTAACCATGATAGCAGATGGACTGTCATAATATCTGGAAATATCTTTTCGAAGGTTTTTGTCTACTTACTGATTATTTATTAACCTGATCAATCACTTCCATGTGATATAGAATTCTGATTTGAATAATCCATGCCAACAACAATCCACCAATCTCTTGCTGATGACTGTGCAGTTCTTTAATAAAATGTCCTCAATATTCAGTCATTACCTAATCGTGGCCTTCAGTTACATGAATTGTTTTTCAAGTAATCTATGGCTTAGATCATTTCCAAGGAGACATGCGATTTCTCTAAGAAGTCACAGTAAGATAAGACCTTCCAGTAAAGAAAAATCCAATCTTAAAGATTGTTTCCTCCACTATTAAATGTTAGACATTTACAGTTGAGCTAGCAATGCCAGTGAAAGAATTTTTTAACCTCCTTTTGTCCTCGTACTCTGTTCCTTCTACCAGATTGGGGTCTGTTTCCTCCACTTTTCAATGCTGAGACTTACCCACCTTAATATGTCTCAAACCTTTCACCACTGCACACTAACACTGGGTAACCAAGCATTCTAGAATCCAAGCCTTATTGAATTTTTCTATTGCCTCTTGTAACATAGAAAAAGAGGTCTTTAGGGATAAAGATCTGGCGGTCTGAGAGACAATCCTGCTTACCAATCTGAGCTCACACCAAGTACTGGATCATTGAAGAAGCCTCTCAAATCAGAAATCTTCCTCAGCGTAGAGCTTTACTTATAATTTCAAGGATATAAGGAGACCTTAATGAAGGAGGAAAAGATCCAGTCCCCTGGTATAGAACCCACATCCTTTCTTGGTCATTTAATGAGCTCTGCCCCAAGTTTCTAGATTTAGTATCTAAGTAAAATGTTCAATTGCCTTATTTACACAGAGTGTTTTGTTAATCACAAAATATTTCGTTTTATACTTAGATAGTGGCTTAGCTTACGTGACACTTTCCTGAGAATTATGGCTCTAAGATTTTTAGTTCCCAGTTTGGTTATCATAAGCAATCCTAGATGACCATGCATAGTCTGCTAAAAATACTTTATAAAGACTCTCCTGCTACCAAAAACTATTTAGTTTATTTTCCAGGAGTCCTGCATTAGTGTATTTACAGATTAGACCAGTCACTTGTCTTTGCTTCCCAGGAGTTTCATTCCCACACCTGCCCCAGTCAGGGAAGAGAATTAGTCAAAAGGTGCCATGTTTTTCTTGCCACTCCTGAATCTCCATCTTCTGTATAGAACTATTCTGCCTGGCCTAACAGTATGTTTAAGTTTGTCAATTTTATTTCTACTCATGTTTCTTACATGTTAAAAATGTCATCATTATATATTGACTAGAAATCACACACCCCTTATTAAACATGAGATGCAATGAAACCCAGTTGATTCCACCCAATGTTTCTCTTCAGTCCCTGTCCTCATCTATATTCTTATTGTCACTGTTGCAGATAAGGCTTTCATAAATTCACATGTGGACTAATGCATTAATTTAAAAACTAGTTTTTCCTTCTCCTTCTCCTTCTCCTCCTCCTCCTCCTCCTCCTTCTTCTTCTTCTTCTTTTTAGATTTATCTTCTTCAATCTTTTCTACCCTGTAGTACAATTCTGAATATTCTAAAATAATTAACTGATCATTGAGCTCAGTTTCAACATCATTTACTCTCTGCCCATTTCATAAATATAAATTTAATTTACAGTTCTTATTTCTTTTCTAATATATTTTTTAAGATTTTATTTATTTGATAGAGAGAGATCACAAGCAGGCAGAGAGGCAAGCAGAGAGAGAGGGGAAAGCAGTCTCCCCGCTGAGCAGAGCGTCGATGTGGGGCTCAATCCTAGGACCCTGAGATCATGACCTGAGCTGAAGGCAGAGGCTTTAACCCACTGAACCACCAAGGTGCCCCATCTTTTCTAATATATGTTAAATGATCATCTCTACAAAAGATTATTTGCTGTTCTGTGAATATGCTTCATTCTTTCATGCATTAAGCCCATCAAATTTGTGTTTCATACTTGATCATCAAATAAATTTTTATCTACTACCTATGACTCACTTGGCAAAACTACAGCCTTGGTCTCATGCAAATCTCCACTAATTTTTTTCTTTTTTTTTTTTTTTTAAAGATTTTATTTATTTATTTGACAGAAAAAGAGAGATCACAAGTAGGCAGAGAAGCAGGCAAAGAGAGAGGGGGAAGCAGGCTCCCTGTGGAGCACAGAGCCCAATGCGATGTGGGGCTTGATCCCAGGACACAGGGATCATGACCTGATCGAAGGCAGAGGCTTTAACCCACTGAGCCACCCAGGTGTCCCTCCACTAATTCTAAAACTGTTTTCATGTACCTGAATGCAATTGGAGAAAATCACACAATTAATTCATGCTGATTATTATTTCTTTAGAACGAACTATGACCTTGAAAGTCAAGTTGCCAAAGAAGCCCCCATTCTTCCATAATCCATCATTTTCTTTCTCTCATATAACAATTTGTAAATTGTTTTCTTATTTCAAACCTCTCACATCTTCCACATTCTCACTGCTTGATGATGATCTTACTTCTTATGTCACTGAAAAAAATTGAAGCAATCAGTAGGAAATGCACACAAGCTCCTACTGCCACATACACTTAATACCAGTATCATAACTTAAATACTACTTATTTAGCATATTACCATAAGGCAGTGTCTTTTACCATAATTTCTATTGATGTAATGATCCAAATAATGATTTTGGGGGATGGGAGGTGGAAGCTGTCCTGTGCATTATAGGAAATATACTAGCATCCTGGCCTCTCTTTTTTTAATCCAGTAGCACCTCATTCACAAGTTGAGATGGTTAAAACTCCCTCCAAACATTGCCAAATGCCCCAAAGGGAAACAAAATTGCCCTCCTTGAGAACTGTTGCCAGAAGAGAAATATCCATGCTTCTACCTGAGGCCAGTATCTCTGCTTACCCATCAGCTCTCTGTGACTAACAAAGACCTCTCTCAAGGAATGCTTTCCTATCTTTTATGTAATCAAATTTTTCCTCTTTACTGGGTCATTTCACAATCTACAAATATAATCTTAGTTCTTCCATCTTAGAAAACAAAAAATAAACAACTAAAAACTTTTGCCTGTCATTTTCTTTGCCAGCTACCACCCAGGAACTTAATCCCTTCCTTTCAAAAGCTCTCAACAGAACCATTTATATTCACTGTCCCTATATTTGCTCATTTAGGAAATGTCTTAAATCTCCTCCCACATTCTAAGTAAGCTCCTGCTCCACTCTTAATGGTTCTTACTCTCTTTTTTCCACCTTACTTAATCTATTAGCAGCATTTGATATCCTTTATCACTACCTTCTCCTTCACCTACCTCTTGGGTTTCTTATTTCTCTAGCCTTTCTTTTCCTCTCTCTCTCCTGGTCTCTTTCACTGGTTTCTCCTTTGTTCCCATAGCTCTTAATGTTGGAATGCCCCACTTGTCAGTACTTGATTTTTTTCCCCCTCATATTTCTTTGCACTTATTTCCTCAGTGATCTCACTCAATCTCATAGCTTTATATGCAATCTAAATGCTAATGACTCCCAAATTTGTATTTCCATGCCTTATCTCTATCCTGAATTCCACGCTCATAAATTCAGTTGCATCTTTTACATTTCTACTTCAATGTTATGATTATAATGAGTCTATTTTCCTTCAAATCCATTTTTCACCCTTCCTTGCTCAGTTCATAACACAGAGGCCCTGACTTGTAGAGGTTGCGTATCTCAGGATTTTCTGAAGTCTGGTCTCCAGGTGGGATTCAACAATGGAGATATTAGATGAAAAATAGGAAAAGGAAAAAGTATTTTCCTAAGTATTTCAGGAAAGTATTTTCCTAAGTATTTATTCCTAAGTATTAGAAAAAGTATTTTCTCAATCCCTCTCTGTCATAGTGTCATCTCTGGTAACACCTGTATTTTTTCCATGACTCTGGTTCCTTTTAGACAGATCCGCTTTTTACACAGGTTTCATCCAGCAACCCATCTTCAGCTCCAGGAATGCCGACCCCTAACCTTGTCCTTCCATCCAAAGATGGTAGCTGCTAAATTCTGGGTTGCCTCACTATCTTCTGATTTTTTTTTTTTAAATGTATTTCTACCATCATTTTCTAGACTAATTCTCTCTCTCTCTCTCTTTTTTAAATTCTCAGTGATTTCTATTCTTTTGCTTGGGCTCTTACTGCTTCAGATACCTAATAGACATTTCATAATAAATATGCCTTCAAATAAATTGCTTATGCCTTCAAATAAATATGCCTTCAAATAAATTGTCCCTGTCCCTGTCATATCTGCTTGTATTTCTCATCCCGTTTGATGGTAATTCTATCCTTCTAGTTGTTTAAACCCAAAAGCTTGACAATATCTAGAATTTGACTATTCACCATCTCCACTGGAATTGGAATCACTACTGCCTACCTCCTGAATAAATTCATTACTAATTGGGGTTTCTCTTTGAAAATGGCCCCCTCATAATCAGTTATGAACACAATATCCATAGTGATCCCTTTCACATGAGGGTCAGATTATGTCATTTCTCTCCTTAGAAACTATAGTGGCTCTCCATTTCATTCATGGGAGTTGTCAAAGCCAGTGTGATGTTTAAAATTCCAACACTAAGATCCTTATTATGCTTTGAGCTCATCACTACTCCACATCTCAAGCCTCACTGGATTCCTTGCTCTTCTTCAAACAAGCCAGGCACTTGGCTCTCTTAGACCTTAGCACTGGCTATTCCCTCTGCCTGTGGTCTCTTCCCTCAGGTATCTGTATGCTTCATCCCCCATTACTTTTAAGTTTCTGCTTAAGTGCCACCATTTCAATGATGTTTAATATGGCCTTTCTATTTAACATTGCATCCTGCTCCCTGGATCAATATTAGAAACTGAATATAGAGAGTTGAAGATGATAGATATGCTCCTGTCATCATAGTAATAACAATCTAAAGAGACAGTAAATAATAAATAAGTGTTGAATTATCTTCATGCTTTTCTAAAGAAAAAGGGTGAGTACTTTCAAGTTTATATTTGGAACTGCTTAATATGAATCGATGAGTGATGCAACTTTCTAAAAGTAATATGATCTTAGGTTGTTTCTGTTTTATATTTAGAATGAGACCACTTATAGTCCAAAAGCACATACTCAATATTCTCTTTTTTAATTAATAGCAAGAACTTCATTCTTAAACATTTGCAGCATTCTTCCATAAGTTTCTTTCCCTTCACACTCTAACCAGAGCCACTTTACCACCTCACCTAGTTCAACATCTTCACATAGCTTCCACTTACTGATAACTCCTTATTTTCTATGATCAGTGAAAATTCATTTCATCATCTCCCTCGACTTATGTTCAATTTTACTAGAAAGGCAACTTGATGTGGATGTCTCCCAGTCCTCTCAAGCTGGACATGTTCCAAGTTTAGGTTATTATCTTACCCACCCCCAACCATTACCAACTTGTTACTTCTCCAATGATCTCAATTTACATCCCTTATATTAGTTAGAATAGACTAAGCTGTCTTTAGTAATAAATATTCCTCCAAATATCACATTAAGTTTCTATTATTCACTTGTCTGAAGTCTATATGGACAAAAGTCCTCTATCTGAAGTGTGTGGCCCTCCAAGTCAAGAGAGCAAAGGAAGAGAAATATAGAGGATTATATGGGATCTTTTAGAGGGCTAGTGTGTTATAACTCTTCTGTCCAATTTAACTGGATGGAATTTAGACACTTAATTTTTACTTCTCACATGGAACACAATCATCTCCTTCAGAAGGAACATAACCTAGATTTTCATCCATTCTGTATTCAGCACAAAACCTTGGGGTTCTGGGCATCAAAAGATAGCCTATATCAGATTCTGAAGAGTCCTCATTTGTTTCAGGATATTACCATCCATATCCTATATGAGAACAAGGCCAAGAAAATCACAAAAATCTCATTTAGAAAGGCAAGAATAGGAAGTACATAGAAGCACAGGGCTTTTGATGATTATGAAAGGCTCCTGGACAGATAGCAGACTGAATAAGTTCTTTGTTTTTTGGGAAAAACATCCATACAGCAGTTTTTTGTTACCTACCACTTCCTCCTGTGAGGGAAAAATGAAAAGCTACTTTCCATGATCTTCTGTGATCTTTGATTTAAGTTTCCTCACCACCGACTTCCTGACTATAAAACAATGCTACATATTTTAGCTTTATGTTACAATAGCTCTCAATCCTTCCAAAAACTTGGTATTAGTCAAGAGGGCTATGATAACAACTAACTATTAAAATATCCATGTATGTTCTAGGAAATTTAAGAGGAAAGTTTGAAAATTATTTGCATGACTTCTACCCACATTTCATTAGCCAGAACTTGCTCACTGAATCTGGACATAACTACATATACATCATTCTACATTACCCAAGTCAGACACCCAAGCCACAGTCTTGGACTTTTCACTCTCCTTAACATACCACCTTCTTAGTTATCAATTTTGACTCAGTCTAACTGGGTAAGTAGCCTTGAATTCCGTCCAATTTTCACTTAGATTATTGCTAAAGACTTCTGTCTCATTTCCTAACCTTGGGGTTAAAATTCTTTGATTCTTTGCTTTAATGTTGCCCAAATTATTTTTCGAAAATTGCCAATCTCATTATATTAATCTTCTGCTTAAAACTATCAATAGCTTCTACTGCCCAAAAGTTCAAATTCCTTTAACTAGAACATTTTATGTGAACTAGCCTCCTATCTACTCTGTGTCCTTATCCTCACCTACTGTAGCCCCTGTCTCATGCAGCATAAACTTACTTAGCTCAGTTTATATTCATCCCCTACTGGTAAAATCGACATATTTTTATGATATTCTCTCAATGCTCCCTCTATTCTTAATTTAGAAGTAACTGCTACATTTTATTTGCTTATATTATTTAACATCTATATTCACTTCAAACCCTGCGTTTTTTAAGGTATACAATTTGTTCACTGCTATATCAATACAGGAAGCCTAGGGAAAGAAGAATATGCAAAAAATAGAACCTCAATAATATTTTTAGCAAATACTGTTGGTGGTAAACTTGAAGGAAAACAGACAAGGCATATCACCTTCTGGGTAAAACTTAAGAGAGACAGATTTTGTTATAATTGTCATAGTTTTCAGTTTTGTAGACCACAAACTGATTCCTATGAGATTTATTGGTCTTATCATTTATTACACTACAAATATTCATCCTAAAACAGGTTACCATTTCCTCCCACCTCACCCATGCAATATTTTCAAAGGATCTGTCCACTTCCACACTTGTTTCCACGTAATTCTTCTTATTTTTGAAAAGTAGCCAGATTGGCTGTTCCATGCTAACTTAATCTTGCCATTTTAGACTAATTGGAGGATAAATCTAAGAAGTTCCACATTCATTTAAGACAAGCTCCAGAAACAGAAAAAAATGAGATGGAAGAGGGATGGAAATGTTAAATAAATAAAAAAAGAAAAAATCTCCTATACTAAATAAATTTATAAGCAATCAAGTAAAGCTTTCCTTGAACGCTACTTTGCTCACCTTAACACATCCTGATTAAATTTCAAATAAATAGAAAAAGTTCATATTTGTGTCATCCAGGAAACACACTTAATCCAGAAGTGAAAAGAAAAATTTTATGTTGACCACTGTGCAGTCAACTAAAAGAGTCAAAATTAGATCCAAAGCTTAATAGGATTGCCTTCAACAAAAAAGCAGATTCCATTTTATAAATTTTATAGTTACAGACATAGATGATCTTAAAGATCATATAAATGTATTTTTATCTTTCATCAAGAGACACTGGAGAGGAAACTGTAAACAAATTTGTATTGCAAATCATTCTATTTTATTTGGTCTTGGGGAAAGTTTTTAGCCTACTCTAGATGTTCCTCATATATTCCCCTGAACTGCGTTCCTAGCATGATCTACCATCTACTGCCTTTTTAATGAATATTAGTACAGCCAAATTAATTCAATCTGTAAGCCACAGAATCTTTTATTTATCAGAACATTAAACAGACCTAAAGTTTGTGATTCATATATTTGGCTTAACAAATTAATGAGTAAATAGACAAATGACTGCATTTTTTTTATTTTTAAAAATTTATTTCTTTGAGAGAGAGAGAGAGAAAGTATGAGTGTGTGTGAGGGGGAGAGAAGGAGAGTGATAAGCAGGTCCCCCGCTTATCAAGGAGCCCAATGCAGAGCTCCATCCCATGCACAGGGCTCCATGCAGGGCTCCATCTCAGGAACCTGGGATCATGACCTCAGCAGAAGGCAGTCACTTAACCTACTGGGCCACCCAAGTGCGCCGAATGAATGCATTTCTACAATCACTTTTTTTTTCATATGCCAGCTCTGAATGGAAGCTGAATATATGAAAGAGACTTTGCATACCTTTTTTGCTACCCAAGACATCAATATTCTATAAACAATTTCCATGACATGTATATTATAGTATAATGTGCCCCAGGTAAGTGTACATGTGCTCATAGACTCAAGATAAACGCTGTTTTATCTTGTGCCCCAGGTAAGTGTGCATGTGCTCATAGACTCAAGATAAACACTGTTTCAGTGTAATTCTTGGCACTCACTTAATCCTCTCTTTGACTTAGTTTCTTATCTATAAAGAGGAATGATAATCTTATAGGATTTTATATGGTTAATTAAGATAATTAACAAAGTACTTAAAATAATGGATAAAATGTATCAGTTATATTATTTTTGATATTATTTTTCACATAAATCAGTGGAAGTAATCAGAAGAGTGAGTTATGAATGTCTTAGTTCATTTTTGATATTTAAGTTGTAGGGAAAATCTATTTTTTTAAAATATTTTGTGTATTTATTTGACAGAGAGAGACACAGCAAGAGAGGGAACACAAGCAGGAGGAGTAGGAGAGGGAGAAGCAGGCTCTCTTCCCAGCATGGAGCCCGATGCGGAACTTGATCCCAGGACCCTGGGATCATGACCAGAGCTAAAGGCAGCTGTTTACCCAACTGAGACTGCCAGGCCCCCAGAAAAAATGTATTTTTATCTTAAATGTATTTCCTAGCAAGTAGGGAGGTACAAATGCCATGATCCTTATTTTGAATATAGTACTAGGGTTTCTCTGAATTGTTATTATCTATTTGTAGACAATTTGGAATTTTTCATGATATTCTATTTCTTTTGAAGAAAATTCAAAGTAATCCAGATAGAGAGATATTCTTATAGGTTTGTTTTGATTTTTTCGGTATCTCTGTTCAGATAATCTTTAAAAATCAGTATTTTAATAATTCCAAAAGTTATGAAATAAATATATGTATGCATTCTATATGAGATATTTACTAAGTTTTCTAACACAAAGAAGATTTTTTAGTTATGTGAAAGATTTAGGAAGAAGTTCCTTTAATCATTAAGGAGAGGAAGCAGGTGTAAGTGCAGGGAGGCTTCAAACAGCAATGATATTCTGATCTATGTGGAAGGAAAAAAGGAAGAATTAAAACTGAAAATTCTCAGCTTTCATCACAGTGGTAATAAATTTTGGCCAGACCAATGGAGAGTCCTCAAGTCAAAGTCTTCTGCAAGAAAAGTCCCACTATTTCTAACAAAAGGTCCTCCACCCGTAACTCCAGCATGCTCAGTCATTGGATGGGACATACTGAGGAAATATGGCTCCTGTGCGAACACAGTCACACAACCAGCAGGGCAGCAACTGGGGCTGCCGGTGTCTGCCATCTATGCTCCCTGAAGCAGGAGTTCTTCTTCTCCTTCTTTTTTTAAAGACATATTTTATTTATTTATTATTTATCTATTTATTTAACACAGAAAGGGAGAGAGAGCACAAGCAGGGGCAGAGGCAGGAGAGGGAGAAGCAGACTCCTCGCTGAGCAGGGAGCCCACTCTGGGGCTAGACCCCAGGACCTTAAAATCATGACCTTAACCAAAAGTAGACACAACCAACTGAGCCACCCAGGTACTCCTGAAGCAGGAGTTCTAACTGGCTACCACACAAAGTAAATATTTTATGGGGAAAAAAAGAAGAAAAGAAAAACAAAAGAAAAAAAATAACTTTTAATGCCTATTAGATGACAGGAATATTATGTTCAATACTTCCTTAAATTATTTAATCATTATCTATGGGTACATATATATGCATGCATGCATATTTTTTCACTTTAAGAATGCCTTAATAATATTAATATTGTTTTTTACGTAATCCTGATTATCATCTTAAAAATAGGTTTAAATGGAGAAGCTAAAATATTCAGCTTTAATTTCACCAGTAGATTTTTAATGTTTTGTAATCATAATGTTTAATTTGTGCTGTTCTTAGAACTTTAATTATGAAGCTAAATTGTACTAATACCCATTAGGTACTTCTTAATTGAAGGCACATCATATGTCTGATGTGGCAGTACTAATTGGTGTAATTAAATTCTAATATGCATCAGTAGACTAATTTTAAAAAGTGAATAAAAAGCAGATAGAAATAAGTCAGTTCTTGAAATGGCATAGCTGTAAAATACATTAATGCATTTGCATTTGTAACATACACATTTATTCAGATCAGACCTCCCATCAATTATATTCCAAATTAATTTCACCAGATAACTTGAAATAGAGAGTAGGAAGGATTGGTCAAGTAAATATGTATGCGACTTCAAAAGGAACAGCCACAAAGTTCAAGAACAATGCTTTTCTCTCTTACAAATTATTATGTAGGGCAAACCTTGTGAGAGTAAATACATTCTGTATCATAATATGCTTTGGGTGAAATTACAACTGGCTTGCAAACCACATTACAGGGTTGTTCAAGCAGGAGGTGAATCAATGGTGAGCTCCTGCCTTGCTAATAGGCTCCGAAACACAACAAGAAAACATTTTTTACGTGTTCAAAAATGTTCATTTATTTCATTTATCTCAAACCTTATTTGTTCAGTGTGATATATATAATTTAAAAATAAGTTGAGTAATTTTTATTACAGATTTCATTTTGATCTTTCCACTTAAATCAATAATGGAAGATATATATATATATATATGTATGTATGTATATATGTATATGTATTTTAAGTCAGTAGTTTTATTAGTTCTTTTTTAAAATATTTTATTTGTTTATTTGACACAGAGAGAGAGAGAGCACAAGCAGGGGGAGCAGGAGAGGGAAAAGCATGCTCCTTGCTTAACCAACTGAACCACCCAGGAGTTCCTGGAATATATATCTATAATTAAATGATATAGACTTAAATATGGAATGAAATTATAAAATATTTAGTTTATTTCAGGAATCCTCTTCTTAGATAATCTTTTTAATTTTGAAAAATAAGTCTTTTTTTTTCAAAGATTCTACCTATTTGTTTGACAGAGAGAGAGAGAGAGATCATAAGAAGGCAGAGAGGCAGAAAGAGAGTGAAGGGGAAGCAGGCTCCCCACTGAGCAGAGAGCTCGATGCGGGGCTAGATCCCAGGACCCTGAGATCATGACCAGAGCTGAAGGCAGAGGCCTTAAACCAGGCGCCGCATTGAAAAGTAATTCTCATAGAACTATTTATTCAGATGTAAATTGAGATCCTGGGCACAAATTCCAACATCACTGTCAATTTAATTCACAATCAAATTACTGTGTGTACATATGAAATACATTTTCTGTTTTATTTAGTTTTAAGAATTTGTAAGAATTATCTATTTGGGTATGAGCTTACTGCAGACTTCATATCTGTGTTACCTGTGCTATCAGACAGAACTCCATGTGTGTCTAATGACCTCATGTTGGGTTTAATGCTCTTCCATAACCATCTTGAAATCCATAATAGCTTTAGAACAAGGCACAATACTCATTTTCATTTTGCACTGGTACCCCCAAAAGTAGAGTCAATCCAGTATTTTCTTATAACCAGACATTTTAATCTACTGAAGACAAGGAAAACTAATGTTTGAAAACTCAAAAGGAGAATTTTAAAGAGCATTTTTACTTTGCAGAGGTAATATAAACATTTTTAAAAAAGATAATACAACAACTCTTAACGCCATTTAATACTGTTATTTTGGGAAATGCAGTAGTTCACTTAAATAATGTTTGCATAGAGAAGTACTGTCCATTTACTTTGCCATTGCACGCTGAAACATTGGCAATAGTACATTTCAAAGGAGACATATAATAAATTCATGTATAGTAAAACTTCTTAATTCTCTCACAGCTATCTGGAAGGAATATTTTTCTTTGATTTGTAAAAATATCAAAGTAGTTATAAACTCTTTGGCATTTTGATATTGGCCTGAACAACTTACTAGATCTGTAAACCACCAAAGCACCACAACAAAAGAACTTTATCTCAGCTTACTATTCTCAGTGATTTGTGAAATTCGGGGAAAATTTTAAACGCTCCATTATAATGGCTAAGCATTTGAAAATGGAGAAAGTAAAGCATGCTTATAGAGATGGCATTATTGTAAAAAATAAATACTATAAACAATTAGCACAATTTCTAAAAGAGATTTCTTAGCGGCTGATTGTTTTACTATTATTTATATGCCACCCATTTCATAAACATATGAAGATAGCATTCAGAAAGATAACAACTCCAGGTAAATAAAGGAATCCATTAATAACATTACTCAGTTGAAATCATACCAATGATAAGATGTTGACAGAAAAGTAATTCGAAGCCAGAAAAAAAAAAACCCACAAAAAACAGAGCTTCTAATAATTATTTTCCAAACTTAAAAAAATAACCTTAATTCCTATAAGAGAAGTAAAATATTTCACGGACATATTTTAGAGATGGGAAATCCAGGACACAGATTGTAATTAAATAACTGTTTAACGTAAGCTAGAAACAGGACTTCATCTTTGAATAGAATGAACTTTCCAATAAGCCAGTGGTTTTCACAATTTTCAAATTTTCTAACACATTTTTTTTCCAAATCATATTTAACCTAGAAGAAGAAACAAATAAAAGACACAAAATTAGATCTAATTTTGTTGAATCTGGATTGGCTCCACAGAACACAAGAAATGATTACATTAAGCTGAACATATGCAGAATTCCTATAATTTTCCACACAGTAGACAAAATCTATAATACTGTGAAACATGTTCAAAATCTTTAGGAAGGATGAAACTATTTCCATTATTTTTGACACTGCCGCAATAAATTCAGATAGATAAAGATATAGTTTTCCTCTAAATTCAAATCTGAAATTGAAAAGAATTATATGCATTCTACTTATTAACTCAAAGAAAATTTCCCTGTTTTAATGTTGCTATCATTCCATAAATCTCTACAAGATTGAGTTAGCCAGTAAATATTTTTAATTAGTTTGAGGACTAAAATTCATATGAGATCATTTCAATTCAATAAATTGGAGCAAATCAAATTATAATCATCTGTTTGAGCATATATTCAAGTCCATTCTCAAGGCCTATTGGTGGTAGATACAAAGGATTTGTCTGAGTCAGCCTTGCTTGTTAATTTTGTAAGTGGATTGAATATGGTAATTAAAATTTTATCTAATCTCAGTTGTAAAGGATCCTGTACGATGCTATTTAATTCTTATGTTCTGAAAATAATAAGTGATTATTGATTTATATTGGAGATTTTCAATATAGTTTTTAGAGGTTCATGAAAAAATGACACTATTTGAGGAAAAAACTTGAAGTTTAAACACGGTATCCTATTCCTAAATCTAGAATTCTTTATGAATCTTTTCAAGTCTGTCACACATATTTTTGTTGGACTTTTTTATAATTGACTTTTCTTTACTCCAATGCCATAACTGACCTTTTATGTTTTAGTCTATAAGCTATTGTTTTGATTTTTTACATCTATAATTATCATGGATTTATTTTTATGATGTGTTGGGAGCCATTATTGGCTAATATGATTCTTAAAAAATTCATATGGTTTATTATTATAAAAACATACTGAGTTACCCAGATAAAAATCTTTATTTCTATCATCTCACTATACAAAATAAAATATAAAGTCTCTCTCATCAAATAATAACTTAAATCAGTTTTAAAATTTTCCAAAAAATTACAATTTTATGTTTGCAATAGAAAATGTTAACAGGTGTAATTTTTTCTTCTATTTTACTTTTGTATTTTGTGTTTTATGTCTTCTCCTGGTGCCCTTTTTTTTTT
>CM053604.1:93260450-93344113 GCA_028646535.1 Procyon lotor
TCAATCTTCCTGACTGCTAGATATGCGGCATCCATTATCAGACTCTCATGAACAAATCTTTGAACAATTCTTATTTCATCAAACGAAAGTATCAGGGAATCATAGCTCAAATAGCATTTCTGGTGTGCCTGTGTGGCTCAGTCGTTAAGCGTCTGCCTTTGGCTCAGGTCATGATCCCAGGGTCCTGGGATCAAGCCCCACATCAGGCTCCCTGCTCGGCAGGAAGCCTGCTTCTCCCGCTACCATTCCCTCTGCTTGTGTTCCCTCTCTCGCTGTGTTTCTGGCTGTCAAATAAATAAAATCTTTAAAAAAAAATAGCATTTCCACATGCACTAACATGGACAAAGACCTTAAATAATTAAAATAGTTAAAAGTGGCATTATTACTGTCTCTCTCTCTCCCGGAGGTGGGGAGGAATTATTGTGATCTATTAATTAGAATCCAGGTGACTCTCAACTTAAGTTCAGCAAACTTCACTGGGCAATGGATCTTGCCATTGGGAACTGCCTAAAAGAGATCCAAATATGTAACCCAGCAAATGCAAAGCATTGGTTTCCCCCTCATTTCTTGAATAACTCCTTTTTTTCTGGGATTTTCATATGACTTTACCTTATACTACTTCCTTTGTAGCCAGAATGTCTGTCCTCTTCTCAGACTAACACCTCATGTCTTTTAGGAATGATATTCCAAGGCTTGTCTGTACAGAATGACCCTAATGTTATAAATGATTATAGCTAGAAATTTCAACCCAGATGCAAGCTCTAGAATGACATTTTCCTTGATTATTGAGCATTCTACCTGGGAGAATTACTGACTCAAAATATGTGTGACTAATCTTAGCAAGGTTCCCAGTAGTGTCATCAACATAGACCAAAACCTGTAAGACACTGCACACTAACTCTGACAGAAGTTTTTAAAGATTTTACTTCTTCTCTAGACAGAACTCAAATGATTCTCAATCCATTGGCATGAGTTGTGATGGATTATTTCATTGCTCTACATTTCTTATTAGTCATGGTTATATCTGTGATATTGTTAATATTTCTTGTTGTATTTGGATTGATGAACCAGGCAAGTATTTTAATATGTACCCAGGATCTTGTTTTCATGAGGATGTAATGGCACATGGAAACAAGGAAATTACTGTCTTAAAGGAAGACGTTTTTATATTCATGAGTATCCAGAAACATGAAGTATGTACACCATGCAGCAGGACAGAGGAACATGGGGAAGAACCAGTCAGGTGTGTGATGGAGGAAGAAGGAGGAAGAAGGAACCAAAGGAAAGCACGGGCCTTTATTGTTTTTTTGTTTGTTTGTTTGTTTTTTTGTTTTTTTTTTTTTTTGTGGGGAAGGGATGAATGAGGCAGAATTAGCAGCCTTGCAGGCTTAGGATTGGATAGTTTGAATGATTTCAGTGCTCTGAGGTATAGGAGTGATCCTTAGTTGTCCAGTACTCCGGACTGGTTGGTATACATATAAAAGGCAAAATTAAGTTGTTTACTACCTCTAGGAATTAGCTAATTCTATCAGGGATAGTCTACAAGGTCCCAAGATGTCAAAGCATTGCAAAATATAAATTAAAAAAAATGATTAGTACAGTAAGGTAGAACAAGTTATAACTGCCTTAAGGAATAAGCTACATAAGTCTCTAAGGCTGATCCTAATAGCTTGTAGAATTTATTCTTTTGGAGTGAGTTGGGCAATTGGGATTCCTGTTTCTGAAGCATTTTATGGGAACTATTGATTGTTCTTGTTTTTGTTGTAATGATCTTGATGCTAATCCATTGCATTCTATCCAAAGTCTTAACTATCTTTTTATAGCCACTTTCTCATCAGAAGATTGACATTACAATGAAGCTATAAAAAGCTCAGGAAGATCTCATGATATGATTTTTCAAAATGGACACAATTAAAGCATTCCCAAGTACTGAATATCTGAATATTTAGACTTCCCTAAATTTGTCAGTCTCTTGCAGGCAAAATTATGACCAAATGGTGGAAAGGGCCAAATCATATATGGGAATAGAACTCTGATCCACAGTCTCTGCAGCAAGCAGCCCAGGAAATGATTTTTTGATTAACTACCAACTTCTATAATTTTGCCCTTGCTGCCAACTTAGGATCACCAGACAAAGTTAAATATCTCCCTAAACCAATCGTATCAGATACTTCCATTCTACTTAGCTCACCTCCATCTTCCCTCTACCTAAACTGTCTGAAGCTTTCCCCTCTTTTCAGCTATAAAGACTTCTCACTCTTCTGCCTGACTTTAAGTCTCTACAAAACTAAGGTGATGGTAGCTGACTCTTGTTATACCTAAATATGAATAGATAGCTTCAGTTTGCTCTCATTTGGGTGTTATTTATTTTTACAATATACAAAGAAATCTACTTCTGTGATAATGTATAATGGTACAATATTGGATAATTTCCCCTAAAACTGAGAGTAAAGCAAGAATGTTCATATTACCGGTTATCTTCAACATTTAACCATAGGTCCGAACCATTATAAAAAAGACAAGAAAAATAAAGAGCATAATCACAAAATAGGAAAAACAACATTGTCTTTATTTGCAGATAACATGATTGCTTATGCAAATAAAACTAAAGAAGCTATTTGGAAAGCTACTAGAACTAACACACAGATGTTTCAATTTTGCAATAAATAAAGTTAACATATAAGAGTATAGTGTATTTTATATACTAGTAATAAACAAGTAAAATATTTTAAAATTCAATTCACAGTAAAATAATTGAAAGCATATACCACCTAGGAATAAATCTAACAAAATGTATGCAAGACTTTTATAATGAAAATTCTAAAATTACTGAGGAAATTTAAAAAAAATAAATTAATGGAGAGCAATATAGGTTCATATTAAAATGTTATTCATTTGGAAAAAGCAACTATAAATTATGATACACCAATTATGATACAACTATAAATTATGATACACTAGAATTCCTTTAAAAAAATTGCTAAAAGTCTGACAGCACCAAATGTTATGGATATGCAACAACTGAAAATCTTTTGTATTTTTCTGAGTATAATATAGGACAATTTAAAAAAAACAATTTATTAATTTCTTATAAAGTTTAAAATACTTTCCCCCCCTGACCTAGGAAGTCCTAAAGTGGTTATGTATTCAGGAGAAATAACAGCCTATGCCCAGATACAGACTTGTTCAAAACTGATTATAATAAATTCATTCTTAATATCCTAGAACTTAAAATGACCCAGACATTCCTCAACAGAAGACTGGATAAGCACACTGTGTATAGTTTTATAATGGAGCACTATAGGAAATTAACAAGAGCAACTACAAATCATCTAGTGATATGTGTGACAAAACATATTTGGGTCTCTATAAAATACTATGTTGAACAAAAGAGGATAGTGACAAAAAGTCACATACTATATAGTTCTACTTATACAACATTCTAAAACAGATGAAATGAATCCATGGTTATGGAAATAAGAGTAGAGCATCTATATGATGTGAGGGTGAGATTTAAAAGGGAGAAGCTCAAGGAGACTTTTTTTTTTTTTTTAAAGATTTTATTTATTTGACAGAGAGAAACACAGCGAGAGAGGGAACACAAGCAGAGGGAATGGTAGCGGGAGAAGCAGGCCTCCTGCAGAGCAGAGAGTCCGATGCGGGGCTCGATCCCAAGACCCTGGGATCTGACCTGGGCCGAAGGCAGACGCTTAACGACTGAGCCACCCAGGCGCCCCTCAAGGAGACTTTTTGAGGTGACATAAATGTTCCATAGTTTGAATGGATGTTGATTATATGGATTTTTTTTTGCTCAAGATTACTGGATTGTAAATTTCAAAACTGTGCGTTTCACAGATTTGAAAATTTTACCCCAATTAAAATAATGTATTGCCTTTCCAACTCTTAATCCTCCTCACCCATGCAGCAGATATTGGGTGTGTTCAAAGGAGATGGGGATAGGGGACAACTCAGTTCATGCACCCTCTCCCATGGCCAAGTTTTGATTCAGTGAAATGAATACAAAAAATATGGCATATTGGTAAAAAAAAACTAATGCATTTATTATGATTAAGAGGATGTGATGAATTTATCTACACTGATAGTAATTAAGTAGTTTCTAGTACTGAATTTCAGAATTAGGCAGAAAACTTTTATTGCAGAAGCAAAGAAGAATGTGTACTTCCTTTGGGAGGTTTCTAACTAAAAGAACAGAGGTACATGTTTTTAATAGATATTTTAACCTTAGAAGAATTCATAAAAGTAATTTTTATAACCCTTTCTCTTCTTTGTCAACAAATCTTTATTAGGTACAGCATGTCCATACCTTAAATGTTTACTAAAATTACATTGTTATTCTAAGCTCAACATGAGCTATATAGACATAATTCAATCATTTTTATCAGCTTCTAAGGAATTAATTTTTAATGTTTGATATTTCATTAGCACAATTGTGTCTTTTAATAGTCTGTTAAAAAAAAACAACAAAAAATCTCCTAAGTGCTCTAATTCCCTAATTTCTTGAATGTATGACGATGGCTGTCTCTTGTGACAAGAGCATTTGACTTTGTGTAAAACTCTTTAGTTATGCTTTTCCACAGAGGAATTAGACAGTTTTCTACGATGAAAAAAATGAACAAAAGACCATTTTGTCCAATTTTTAGGTTTTCCTATGTTATTTATTTTTCATCCCCTTAAAATTCAGTAATTTTATCTAACAGTGTCTTGGTATTTTTATTATTTTTTATTAAATGCTTCTAGATTCATTTCATTATTTCCTGAAATCTTTCTTATATTATTTCTCAAGTATTACTATTTTTATTATAGTTATGTTATTTTACTATGTTTCCATTTTTACAATGTATGTTGTATTTTTTATTTTAATGAATAGTACTTTCTACAGAGATTTTATTTTCTCTTTCACTTTCTTTGTTGGGTCATTGTTAATTTTTTACCTAGACTGTTTTTTTAGTCTCTTTGAGTCATTACATCCCCAGCTTTATACAATTTGATAATGAGTCTTTGAGAATACAAGAACATCTTAAATCAGTACTTCAAATTCACTTGCACAGAATGCTTCTTGAAAATCTCTCCTGGTCTGTGAATATTATATCAAAATTTGGGGACTAGAAGTCAGCAAAAGATCAGTTCAGAATTATAAAAGTGGGACAGAACAATAAATAAATACCTGCTATGTAAAAGAAGATACTTCTCTTATTTATTTTGTTCTGAATGCAACATACATTAGAATATATACATTAGAAGAAATGTTTACCTATTTTGTATATACATTTGAAAATCTATACAATCATATATTTTCATATTTATGGTTGTATTTTCATTTTCCAATGGTATAAAATGAGAAAACTATAAATAAGAGTTAAACATAAATATTATTTTAAAAGATAAATATTTTGATAATTTAAAACACTTTTAATTAGTAATCGAAGCTTCTGAATAATAAAGGTAGATCATTAGAACTGAGTTATAAAGTAATTTTTAAATGAATACTAATTAATAACAGATTATCTCTATATTGGATGTTTAAATTAGTCACTGAGAAATATTGATCATATCTCTCTTCAACAAAGAAAAGTGTACCTATTATAATGTACTATCTTTATTTTACTTTCGATATATATTTTTTAAAGGTTTTGTTTATTTATTCGACAGAGAGGAGAAAGATCACAAGTAGGCAGAGAGGCAGGCAGAGAGAGAGGGGGAGGCGGGCTCCCCGCTGAATAGAGACCCCGATGCGGGGCTTGATCCCAGGACCCTAAGATCATGACCTGAGCCGAAGGCAGAGACTTTAACCCACTGAGCCACGCAGATGCCCCTACTTTATATTTTTTAAGTATTTTCATAGTTCAATAACTATTTCATATAAAAAGATTAGGTTTGAAAAAGATGATATTTTGGAAAGAAAATGTCTTTTGAAAACATTAATATTTGAACATTTTATGCATTATTTAAAATTGTACATGATGTTTTCTAGACATTTATCTTAAGTATGCATATGAAATGATGAAGAATTATTACTCCTCCTCCTATTAGTGCCACAGTCATTTTGATACTTTAATTTCCTTTAATTTTGGTTTAGTCATAAGTTTATTTTTATAGTGTTGTTAGTTTTAATGAGAATTCCACACATGGTAGACATGTACCTGGCACTTCTCAAAGCAGAAAAGCCAAGAAGCAGCCCCACCTTTGAACTCCCAAATTTGCAAGTTGGTTCAATACCGTTAAAGACCTGCTTTGGATTGACTATTTATGCACACTTTGCAATGTGTCTAGTATACTTGGTGACACATGGGCACAATTTTGCATGGCATTAAAGTGAACGAGTACCAACTTTGTTATCTGCTTGACCCAGAACCCTGCATGTATAGATAGCCAGAAACTTTGGTGGTATTTTACCATGATGTCTAGAAAGAAGAGAGCCTTTGCCATCTAGTGTGCCTAGCAAAAGAGAAACGGCCATTTGGTCACTCCTTGTTTTTTCTTATCCTAAATCATTCTCTGTGCAAAGACCAACCTGGATTTTAGTTAGGTATATTTCCCATCACAATTTCAGATTTTCTTTTAGGTATACCAAAGTCTAAGAACTTTCTTCATCAACTGTTACCACCTTTTCTCTGTTACCATCTTGTTTTGACCATCTTCCATCCTGTTTGTATCTGCTTTTATGAGCAAGATATCTATTTATTTATTCTTTTTCTGTTTTCAAATCCAAAAATAAAAAAAGGAAAGAATTACCAAAAGCTGGAAAGACTATGAAGGGAAGGTTATAGGCCTTGCTGACAAGGCAACCTATGTGAGTCCATCTTGTCTTCACTACTCCATTTTGTTGAATTGCTGAGCTTTTGCTGATGCCAGGAGGAAACAAAATGGGGAAACTGCTGAGAAAGGGCTTTCTGAGAACTGTAAAAAATGTGTTTTTTCCTAAAACCTGATGAGGTGACCTAAGTAAGCGAATGTATTAGAAATTCAAATTTACCCTCTGATTAGAATATTTGAAAAGCCACTTATGTAATTCATTGCTATTTCTGAATTTTTAAAATAAAGCCCTCATCATTTTTCCTCAACAGACACTTTTTGGGTTTCTACCTCTATCTATGCTCCCCAAATAGCAATTCTAAGACCCCATAGTAAATGCTTTGCTTACATTTCAGCGCCTCATCATTTCTTGGTTGACAAGACCCTAGGCATTCTGTCAAAACCTGGTTTGGATGATCATTTAGAATACTTACTATTTTATTAATATCAATAAGTGCATTCATTTGGTAACAAGATTTTGACTGGATTTCCAAATCACTGACCTTAAATGAAGAATTTCAAAGTAGAAACCTTCAAAAATATTATCATTTAGGACACGCTTTCCTTTAAACAATTTTTTAAAGTTATTCTTAATGTTTAATCCATCATACTCTGACCTTCTCCATAGGAAAAGAAAATGTAAATCCCCCAGACAGCAGTGAACAAACTGTCAGAAAAATGAAACTATATTTTCTAATAGCTGTACTTCTACAACGCAGCTCTAAACCAAATTGTCACTTCAGTTACTTCAAATTCTTTTTTTTTTTTTTTTTTTTTGCTTCAAATTCTTAATAGAAAATATTTACCTTCTAGCTTTGGACATGAAAAATAAAAAGGAAAGGAAAAAGAAAAAGTCTCTAAGTCTATCAATTTCTGTAACTAGGAAATTCATGTATTAGGGTCATAAAAAGAAACTGATGGCACAATTAAATAAGTATAATGTGGGGAGGGTTTGGAGTATAATGCAGGGAAGGTTTGGAGAGTTTTTACAAAGTTGTTGAGGGGGTGAGACAAAACATAAGGGAAAGGCAGTAACCGCTGGTTAGCTGAAGGTAGAGATTGGCTTAAAGGGCCACGGACAAGGAAGCTGGCAGAACTATAGAAGAGCAGAGTAGAGCTATCTTGAAAGAACAATAATCTATGTGTTAGGGACAAAACCAATCATTGGTCAGAGGCTAAAGTTTAAAATTACTCAGATCTTGCTTTTTACCTTCCTTCAAATCCGTATTATTGACTCTACGCCCCTGAATTCACCCAGAAGCTGAAGGAAAAGGGACTGCCTTGTTGATCGAGTCCATATCAAGCAGCTTCCAGGGCAGAAAATACAGGAAAGAAGTAAGAACCAAAACTGGGACAGCAAGCAGATACACAAAGGGAAGAATATTTATATCATTCATTTGACCTCATTTATTTTAGTGTGTTAGCTAATGTTTAAGAATAGTTAAAAAAAAAAAAAGAATAGTTCAGACTTTTGCTTCTACACATCTTCAATTAGTCATTATTTATTGAGAAATGATTATGGATCTATTATTTCAGTGATCTCATTTTTACCTTTCCTCTTTTTTTTTTTTAAAGATTTTATTTATTTGACAGAGAAACACAGCGAGAGAGGGAACACAAGTAGAGGGAATGAGAGAGGGAGAAGCAGTCTTCTCTCTGAGCAGGGAGCCTGATGCGGGGCCTGATCTCAGGACCCCAGGATCATGACCTGAGCCGAAGGCAGACGCTTGGCTTAACGAGTGAGCCACCCAGGCGCCCCTTTACCTTTCCTCTTTTATTGTCCTATAAAACAACAACTTCTTGCATCCCTCCGAGGGTATTAATTATACTCATTTGGAAATCTTTTTCAAATTGTTGTATACTGTCTTTACTTTGCAATTGTATAGATCTTCCAGTTTTTGTTTATTTTATTCTATTATATTTTACTTTATTAACTTTTGTCCTCTGTATTTGTAATGTTGCCATTTCTCATTTCCCTAAATGACTGTTGATCTTCCCCTCTTTCTCTCTCCTTTCTTTTTTTTTTTTCTAACTTTGCATTCACCTTTTGAAAGGTATCTGCTACACTCCTTTTTTTTTTTTTTTTTTTTTTACTGAACAGCCTGCTTGGTGGAAGACAGAGTTTCCCCTGCAATTATAACCTTCTCTGTTTGCAGTCAGAACATTTTTTTTCAGGAAGGGAAAACATACACACTAGGCAGTGTGTATCCACATATTGTCAGCTGATCACTATCCTTTCTTCCCCCATTCCCATACTTGCTGTTCCAACAAAAGGTAGGACTCTATCTTGCTTTCTTAAACAAGACTCAAAAACCAATAGCCATGAGGAAAATTTTATTATTCTGACCACATTAAATTTAAAGTCTTCTCCACTAGTAAAGAGATCATAAAGACATTTCAAAGATAGTTGACAGACTAGGAGAAAATATTTAAAGTATATATGGCAATTTTTAACATCTATTTAGTTTTACAACATGGATGCCTTATAAATGCAGCTTCTTTTAAGTCATCATCTGTTTTGGAGAAATATTAACATATATACCCATAAAATGGTATACAAGGATGTCTAATGCATCTTTTTTTGGTGATAGTCAAATCCTTATAAATACCTTAAATGCCCATCAGTAGAAAAAGGCTAAATAAGCTATGGCATATTGAAGGGTTAACAGAGTGATCTAGATTAACATGGACTGAATCAATGAGTTCTAGAAAATGTATTAAATTGAAAATTAAAATATACTTTGTGGCTTAAAACACACTCACAAAGTCTTGTATTATGAAATCAGACTGATGCACATTGGAGATTTTATGCACACAATAATCTCAAAGATAAAAATTATTGCAAGGCACAGGTGAAGCTGGATGCAGTCAGGTCTACTATGAGGCTCCCTGGGACACATATTACCACATCAGATGTGTTTTAGCCAAAGACAACAGATGATAATTCTAAGTAAAGTGTGCAGTTACCTCACTTACGCAGGGGAGACATTTAGATCATGAAATACCTTTTTGTTTTTGGATGATCCATGAAACTATGCCCATGAATCAGAGGATTTTAGCTTTGTTTACCATAAATAATCTTAGGAGTTAATGTACATTCTGCTGAAAGTATTCCATAGTAAGGAAATTCCCTCATGGAAAATCAGGAGTTTACTTGCCAGGAGGTCTGTCAGTAGCATATTTACATAGAAACCTGATTTCTTCCTTTGTCTCCAGCATGTTCCCTCTTAAATGGAGTAAATTTTTTTTTTTAATATTTTATTTATTTGACAGAAACACAGTGAGAGAGGGAACACAAGCAGAGGGAATGGTAGCGGGAGAAGCAGGCTCCCTGCTGAGCAGAGAGCCCAATGGGGGGCTCAATCCCAGGACTCCGGGATCATGACCTGAGCCGAAGGCAGACGCTTAACGACTGAGCCACCCAGGAGCCCCCTAAATGGAGTAAATTAATTGCAGAACTCTTATTCATGCATCTACTCCCCAGATGATTTATAGGCAAAATGTGTGATAACACTTGTTTCATAAACTTTTGTGATTGCTTTAGAAAGTGTCCAGAAGTATTTAAGTCACACAAATAACAGTACTTGGGGATGAACTAACATTTGATAATGCCACTTATAATTCCTTGATTTTTTTCCAAGGGTAATGTATTCCTTATTATCTGTATAATTAACATATATTTAATACAATGCCCACATGTAATAATTAGAGTGTGTATATGCCCTTGGTTTTAGAAGACATACCCAGTAGTAATTATAGATAAAGCACAGGAGTCAGCAAACTGCTACCCATCCACTGAATCTGCCATACTGCTTATTTTTGTACAATTGGCAAGTTAAGAATGCTTTTTACATTTTTAGGTGGTTGAAAAAATGAACAGAAAAATATTATTTTATAACACATAAAAATTGTATGAAACTAGTTTTATTATATCATAGCCAAGCCCATTCATTTACATATTGTCTGGCTGCCTTTGTGCGACATCAGAAGAGTTTAGTAGTTGTGACAAAGACTACAACAAGGCTCACAAAGTCTGAAATATGTACTATTTTGCCCTTTTGGAAGTAATAAATAACTTGTTGAAAATTGATGAATTGTCAGGTTTACAAGTAATTTTTTAATCAGGTCAATAAAATTTAAACAAAGGGGCGCCTGGGTGGCTCAGTCGTTAAGCGTCTGCCTTTGGCTCAGGTAATGATCCCAGGGTCCTGGGATCGAGCCCCGCATCTGGATCCCTGCTCGGCGGGAAGCCTGCTTCTCCTGCTACCATTCCCTCTGCTTGTGTTCCCTCTCTCGCTGTTTCTCTCTGTCAAATAAATAAAATCTTAAAAAAAAAAAAAATTAAACAAACACAAACACACACACACACAAACTCACACATGTACCTAGATTCAATTACAAGTATGTAGATGTTCATTTTATCATTCTTGTAACTTTTCATGTGATTTGACATATTTTCTAAATTGTAGTTGGGGAAACATTTTGTTACTGATAAATTCCTAAATAAAACAGTCTTGCTTATATTATACAGTAACTTTTTGTGTTGAGGCAGTCATAAAATCTTACAAAGAAATCTGTCTCTAATGCAAAATGCATGGTAGAATAAAATAAAGACAAAAATACAATGCTGGGAGTAAGTCAAGGTTTGGAGAAGTTCTAAAAATTTTTCAGGTAAAAAGGAGGCCCCATATTATTCTACAACATCCAGATGGACTTCATTCTGCTTTGTTTCATACTTCTGTGTCATGGATTTTCCAACATTTTCATTCCAATAATCTTTTTTTTAAAGATTTTATTTATTTATTTGACAGGGGGAGAGAGAGAGATCACAAGTAGGCAGAGAGAGAGGAGGAAGCAGGCTCCCTGCTGAGCAGAGAGCCCGATGCAGGGCTCAATCCCAGGACCCTGAGATCATGACCTGAGCGGAAGGCAGAGGCTTTAACCCACTGAGCCACCCAGGAGCCCTCCAATAATCCTTTTTAACTTAGGTTTATTTCAGCTGTATAGACTCTCTTTATTATTTAGACTAAAATTTAATTTATTAGAAGGTAAGAAATATCATACTCTTTTAGAGTCAATTTTTAGAATTGGGGACAATGTTGAAAGTCATTATCCATCTGATAGAGGTAGAGGGCCAATGGAAGTCTGATACAAAGATGGTTAAATTTTGTATATTAACACTTCTCAAAATAATAAAAAGAAGATAGTGAAAATACAGGAGAATGAAGGGTATAAGTATAAACCCAATTAGATCTTAAACTTTAAGAAGGCAGGGCGTATATTTTTTTAATAGTTTGTAGATTCTAACTAATGGTTAGTTCAGCCCCACACATACATTCTTTGAATACATATTGACTAAAAATAGAATGTCATTGAGGAATAAGCTGAAAAAGAAAGAAGCTAGAGGAAAATCAGTGTGAAAAGTAAGGTTAATTTAATTGGCAAACAGTCAATAAATTTAAGAGGGCAACTTGAAACAATGAGCTAAAAACTGAACAGCAATTTCAATAGATAGAAACTGTTACTCTCTTTTTTATAATTTGTCCATTCAAATATTACTTTAAAAATTTTAACTTTTTAGTGTTGCTTTTGTGTCTTTACCAAAACCAAATGCTTTTGGTCTAGCTCTCTCTTTTTTTTTTTTTTCTAAATACAGTTTTGATGACCTTTCAAGCCAATACCTATCTTGGAATGCTACAGTTGAATGAAATTTCAATGCTTCCTTGTAACCAATAAGTTTTACTTCTTTTCCTAAGGAACAAAAACTTTATTTTTACTTTGAACCCAAGAGAGCTGTGAAATAAGCTCTCCATTTATTTCCAATCTAAACATATTTAATAAAACAGAGGCATTTATCAAGTGTGTACTTTATATTTTTATTTATATTTTATTTTTATATATTTTATTTAGTTCAAGAGTTTGCACACTTCTTAAACTTCTGCAAGTTTAAAGTTTTGCCAAAAAAGAAAGTGGGAAGTTAAATGTTTTTAAATTATTATTTTTATACCTTTGTTTTTGTTCTCTGAAGATTTCTGGCTTTTCTTCTTCTTTTTTCTAAAATGATTCAAAAGAAAATAGCTGACATACTAAGAAAGGTTAACACAAAGTCCTTCAGCTGTATAGCACCTCTTTGAAATAATAGAGAGGTTACAATTCCAATGTATTAAAAATCTGAATTGTTGTCTGCATGTGCCATGTTGAAAATAGAGCTATCAATTCTAAGTTTTTCTCCTGAGATTTCAGTAGCATGCTAATAATCTCTTTTTAAGGATTAGGAGTATTTTTGATAGAAGAACGGAAAAAATATCAAGGATATATAATTTTTCTTTTTTGTATTATCATCAATGTCTCTGAAAGACATTTTTTTCTTTTTAAATGTGATCTGTTATTGCAAACATTATCACGTGTATTTTGGTATTGTTAAAATAACGTTTGCACCTGAAAAATCATGTGTAATAACTAAAGATTAGGTTCGGTCCTCAGAGATTTTTAAAAAGCATAATAATTAATAAGTAGAATGGAGAGGGAGTTGGGGGAAGAATAGCACTTTCCCAGAATGACAACAGATTTAGACATGCGTTAGACAGCCTATCATAATTATTTCAGTTTCCAATTATTTTTTAAAAATATTCTATTTATTTATTTATTTATTTATTTGAGAGAGAAAAAGAAAGAGCACGCATAGGCCAACAGGGGACTCCATCCCAGGACCCTGAGGTCATGGCCTGAGCCAAAGTCAGATGCTTAACCAACTGAGCTCCCCAGGCACTCCTCAATTTCAAATTCCTAATTCTAAACTATTAAGCAAAAATAAAGCTCTCATACACCCCCTCTGTGTTAATATACTTTGGGAATTAAGATAAAATATGTATAAATAAACAACCAAATCTTTTCCTTTTGTTTCTTAGAAGGTAGTTTAATACTATGAAAGAAATTAGGTTTCAGTTATAGATTTGTCAATGACTGTCAAATTTTTATGATATCTGATTTCTTTCAGTTACATTATCCTTTCTGTAACTAACCTATCTAGTTAGTAACATTTATCCTATAGGAATAGTGTAAGGATAAATGAGATGATATATAATAATCATTCAATGTAAATAGGATGAATCAGTTCCTATTTATATATTTCTATGTACTTACTGGATATGTTCCTATTTAATACTACATTTTATGTATATACTAGGCATTTTATTTCTTCCTCATACTTAGTATAGAGTTCAGCGCACAAAATTTTAACATATTCTTCTTGTTTCCTGATCCTGGGTAAAAAAAATATATATCTGCTTCACTCTTCTTCTTAAATTATGTCTAGTTGATTAAATTTGCAATAACATATTTTTGTCTCTTCTTTTTCCTCTTTTTGACTAATTTTATCCTAGAATTTCTTGTTCCTTGCTATTGTATTCAGAGGCTGACTCTAATATAAGGATAGTCCAGGTCTTTATTACTCCTCCCTAGACAAATTACTGGGATGACCCGATTGATTCCAAATTCTCACTTTCTGTGTACTAGCATCCAAAGCTCAATAATTCTGCGGGGGGCAGGGGGATTTAAACTGGATCATTTTACATTAGATTCAAAATTACAAATCTTAAGAGAAAGCTCAATGATGCCAAGCAGTCTATGTATTCATTCTCACACTATTCATAACACTTTTTTTTTTTTTTTTAAGATTTTTTATTTGACAGAGAGAAACACAGCGAGAGAGGGAACACAAGCAGAGGGAATGGTAGCGGGAGAAGCAGGCTTCCCGCCCAGCAGGGAGCCTGATGTGGTGCTCAATCCCAGGACCCCGGGATCATGACCTGAGCTGAAGGCAGACGCTTAATGACTGAGCCACCCAGGCACCCCCATAATAACAGTTTTCTATAAAGTTGCTATGTTTGTGGCCTTCCCCACTATTACATAAATATAATTCATCACGAACAACCTCATCTTTCCATAAAAAAATTTGCAACATGTTTACTTGTGCTCCTGTCTTTTCTTTTTCTATAAAAGAATCATTCTTCCTATCAAACAAAATAGAGTTCTCAACTTTATCCCTTACTCTAGTAGACCATTCTCTTCATTAAGGAGTATCTCCTTCCCTATTAAAAATTTATATTGACCTCTTATTTCTCACCAGTTACCACCTCATTTTCTAATCTGTCCTTCAAAGATGAAGAAAAAAATACACAACAAAAAATTACTTAGAAAGTCTCCTTCAGTAAAAAAAAAAAAAAAAAAGAAAAGTCTCCTTCAGTATATGCTGTCATTAATCACCTAATGGACTTTCTTCCTTCTCTACTGAAAACTTTTCTTCTTTCTACACCTTTTGTTCCTGAGTCTGCTCATGCATTCCCAGAGGTTTAAAGTCTTTTATATAGTAATTTCTAGAATATTTCAAACCCTGATAAAGTTTCTTTGCTATATCCTGACATAATCATCCGTTTCAGGTCTTATCTGGAATGTTTCTTATGCAACTCAAATTCATGTTGTTTCAAAAAAATTTGGTCTTCGGACTCATTTTTTTTTTTTTCTTACCCCAGCTGGTACAATCATTGATCCTGTCTTATTGAATATTCCCCAAATCTGTCAATAGTTCCGGTTTTTCAGACTTGGACATCTCTTAAATACAACTCCCATTATATTTAATAAAGACTCCATCTTCTCATGCTTTTACTTAAATAGCTCCCTCACTGGTTTTATTGTGTTTACTCTTGTTCTCATATAAATTATTCTTGGTTTAGAACACCTCTTTTCCCTTTTTTAAATATATAATTAACATACTTTCCCTCTTTTCCTCAAATCCTTTAATTACCTGCAAAATACAGTTAAAATCCTCTTCGTAGATGCAAAAAAGCCCTCCAAGATCTGAACCCAGCCCTGTTCTTTACTCACAGGCACCCCTCAGTGCCCTGGCTCTTTGTGAGGTAGGCTTCTTTTGATTAATAAAATACTCTCTCTCTCTTTCATTCTCTTTCTCTCTCTCTCTCTTTTTTTTTTTTTTTTGCCAGGGATTTTGCACAAGTTAGCATCTTGTTTGGTACTTCAGTTGAATCGTTTCTTCTCTATCCTAGAGTTACCATTTTATATTTCATTTTCTCATAGAGTCCTTGCCTCACTCCATGATCTCCCATTACATGCCATCACATATATATTACTTGTTGTATGCTATTATTTCCTAATTTTCATCACATTCTATCACTCTTTTACTTGTTTATACTTATTTTGCATTTTAGACACTGCGATATAAAAGCCCTCAGGGATGGATGGTGAATCTCCTAATTTAACACAAGCTTTAATGATATTTAAAAGTACTGTTTTCTTCTACATAGTTTTAAAATTTTCATTTCTAAAGAATTTCAGACTTGCAAAAATTTGCAGAACTATTACAAAGAATTCCTATATATTATTTACCTACTTCCCCAAATATTAACATCATACGTAGCAATGTAATCATTGAAATGGATATAGTATTAGTCCTTAGCCTACAGCCCTTATTCATATTTTGTTATGCTTCCACCAATAATCTTTGACCAGGTTCAAAACAAGGTCATATATTGCATTCACTTGCTACATTTTTAAAATTTTTTAATTCTAGGACAGTTTCTCAATTTGTTTTTTTTACTTTCGTGACTTTGATATTTTTGAAGAATATTAGCAAGTTGTTTAGTGAACTTATGAAATCTGAGTTTTTCTAATATTTCCTGATAGCTAAATTCAGATAATATACTGACAAAACCACAATGCTGAGTTTGCTTTTCTCGGTGCATCATATCAGGATGCACATGATGTCTCTACGCCCCATTTCTGATTCTCTTACCTCTGATCACTTTGGTTAAGGTATTGCCAATTAGATTTCTCTACTGTAAAATTACTATCTTTAAAATAAGTATTTTGTTAGGATATACTTGAGCTACTATGTAAGTATCCTGTTTCTCATCATAATTTCACCCACAATTTTAACATTCGGGCCTAAAATAATTACATGATACTGAGTATTGAATTTCTATTTCCATGATTTCCTCTACATTTACTAATTATAATTCTACTATATGGTAGATCTTTCCTTTCTCTCCCTTTATTTATTCAATTATCAATTTATATCAATATGGATTCATGTGTATTTGATTTACTAAATCTTAGTAATCCATTACCATTATTATTTCTTTCTTGCTCAAATTATCTTAATTTTTGCTATTGAGAATCATTTCAAGTTAGGTACACTGTTCTTCCACATGTCTTTATCATTAATTGAAACTTTCTTGCTTTCTTCCATCAAAACTTGTTCTAGACTCATCTTCTTGTTTCTCTGTTCCAGACCTGGAATCAGTCATTGCTCCAATGAAACTCTGTTCTTTTAATAGAGGAATAATGTGGATCCATATTTGGGTTCTAAGTATACTTTTTGTTATTTGAGTATTGTTACTTCTAGGGGTGTGTGTGTGTGTGTGTGTGCATACTTTTATATTTATTTATTCATTTTCTACCTTTCTTTCTGAGAAAAAAAATAAACATAAGCACAAATTGATATCTCTGATTCCAGTGCAATCTCATAAGGTTTATATTAGTCTACCCTCATTCTTACTATAACTTGTCTCTTTAAAAGACATTTAGCTTTTGCAATACTCAATATGGTCAGTATATTGACATACTTATTTATTGTTTTATGGCACTTTCCACTTCCTAGCAACTGGCTAAGAATCTGTAATAATGACTGATATATATTTGGTAACTGAAGAATATGTGTTAAATAAATAAACAAATGTATGAATGAATGAATATTATGAAATATACTTCACATATAACATAATTCCAAAGGAGAAATGCTTTATGTGATAGTGCTCCTTTGCCCTTTCTTTCTGATTTACCATTTCCCCCAAATCCATAATTAAATCATTTTTATTTGGAATTTTGCCTTAGTTATCAATAAAAAAAAATATGGAGGCACTTGAGTAAATAAACAAAATCTTCAAAAATAAATAAATAGACAAATAAAACATGGATCATATCATAGTTTTTTAATTGCTTTCATTTCTCGAGAAATATGAATGGATTTGAGATCTTTGTCTGCCCTGTATTTTACCTTTATTATTTTTTTTTGTTATTTTGGTAAGAACCTCTAGGAAGAGGGGAGAAAAGAGGTGTTAATTACATTAAATACTACCAAAAGATGATTACAATATAAATTTCTTTTTTTTAAAAGATTTTATTTATTTATTTGACAGAGAGAAAGAGAGAGATGACAAGTAGGCAGAGAGGCAGGCAGAGAGAGGGAGAAGCAGGCTCCCTGCTGAGCAGAGAGCCCGATGCGGGGCTCGATCCCAGGACCCTGAGATGACCTGAGCTGAAGGCAGAGGCTTTAACCCACTGAGCCACCCAGGCGCCCCTACAGTATAAATTTCTTTAAGATGGTAGCTGCCTAAAGAATTTTTTCTTCATCTTAATATGTTTTCTTAAGAGCACTTCATTTTTATTCCATACAAAATAATTTTATTATGGTAATAAGAATATTATGGGATAGAATCACATAAAATATTCTAATAATACTACTTGTGGAAAAATATTGAGGAGGTTTTAGGACCAAAGAATATTTGTTTAATGGTGTCAGAATTCATTTTAACACCATGAAAAGAGTATGTATTTGTTCAATTTTCACTCACTGCACAAAGCATTAGATAAAAGAAGATTTTCAGTAATAGCATTTCATTTTGAGACTTACCAATCCTTTTAGTTTTGGTATAACAAAAAGGCTATTAGCTTTTACTCTGTTGTGTTGAATTTTGATGATTTTTGACAGTCTTCACTGAGACACTCAAAGAAATGAGACTTGCCATTCGAGTAACATAAGATTTCATTAAATTTACCAGCGACAAGAAAAGCTATTTCTGTCTCTTAACTTTTTGATGTGTTGTCTTTTACTAATCCTCTTCCCAGGACCTATGTAAAAGGCAATAAAAATTTTTATTTTTGTGTGTTCAAAGCTTTCTCCACAATCAAGAAAATAGCCAAGTCTTAACTTTAAAATTATTGCATTTATAAACATCAAAATAAGCACATAATTATTAAAGAAGTCAATTTCTTATTAGCATATAGTAATAGTAACAAAGATATTGTGCATGTAATTTTATAACATTTATGTAGAAGATACAGTATCTTGTTTAAATTTTGTCACAAAAGTATGTAGGAAAAATAATATCATTTTCATAGGTAAAGAAATGGCCCATGAAAAAGTAAACATCTTTCTCCAAATTAGGTGCTAGTGAATAGCTGAGATATTAATTTCAAACATTGTAAAACTTTCATTTTCAAAGGATACCTTCCTTTGTCATTATAATATATTGGTTACAAAAGAATGTCTTTTATTGTCTTTAATAACGTACACTGGCTATTGCGAGTGTTACTGAAAAAATGTTAAATTAAGCATATGGGGAGATTATGAAAGAATTTTTATCTCCTCAACTTTAGAGGAAATATTTTGAAAAAAATTATTTTCCATGAAATAGCTTGTTATAATCTTGCTTTGTAGCATCTGTGGGTGTAGACATGTATACTTAAAATCTTGAAGGAAGAAATTTTCCCTTGTTCTCCTTTTTACAAGTCAGTATTAGGTTATGAAAGTATATTTCACACTATGAAGAATAAAGGTATTGGTAGACAGAAACTAAGGATTATGTAATACTAATACATATAAAGTATTTTATTTTTTTTTAATTTTTTTATTTATTTGACAGAGAGACAGAGATCACAAGTAGGCAGAGAGGTAGGTAGAGAGAGGGGGGAAGCAGACTCCCTGCTGAACAGAGAGCCCGATGCAGGGCTCAATCCCAGGACCCTGAGATCATGACCTGAGCCAAAGGCAGAGGCTTTAACCACTGAGCCATCCAGGTGCCCCACATATAAATTATTTTAATTTGAAAACTGTTTTGAACTACGGAAGGGGGTAGAAGAAAAAAAAAATGCACAGATATGTTTTCTGTACAAGGTACTCCAAGGAGCCCTCATAAAATGTAATGGTTTCATATGGTGGCGATTGGAGGCTTGTTTTTACTATTTCCATTTTATAGAAGAACGCAAGGCTCCTATTAGTGTCATTTAATCACATCATAGAGCTGATTACCAGAGATATTTAGTTTTGTGTTTTTTTTCTTAATCATGGAGAATAAGTAGAATCAGCATCAAGTTTGTATTAAGCAAATATTATAATAAGAAAGCACAGCAAAGCTGACTAGAAAATATAAGGATATTTTTCTTTTTAGACTAACAGAATAAGATAAAATAGTGAGCCCATAAAAGTGGGTAATTATATGACCAAGGATATAAACAAACCAATGAAAAATAAAACTCCTTTCTTATGGGGCGCCTGGGTGGCTCAGTCGTTGAGCGTCTGCCTTCGGCTCAGGTCATGATCCCAGGGTCCTGGGATCGAGCCCCGCGTCGGGCTCCTTGCTCGGCGGTAGGCCTGCTTCTCCTGCTACCATTCCCTCTGCTTGTGTTCCCTCTCTCGCTGTGTTTCTCGCTGTGAAATAAATAAAATCTTAAAAAAAAAAAAAAAAAACTCCTTTCTTATTTAAACCTAGACAGAGATAAATTCATTCAATCTACAGATGTTTATTTTGGTACCACATTAGAAATAAATATTCTCAGGGCACCTGGGTGGCTCAGTGGGTTAAAGCCTCTTCCTTCGGCTCAGGTCATGATCTCAGAGTCCAGGGATCGAGCCCCACATCTGGCTCTCTGCTCAGAAGGGAGCCTGCTTCCCTCTCTCTCTGCTCTGCCTCTCTGCCTACTTGGGATCTCTCTCTCCCTCTCTCTGTCAAATAAATAAATAAATAAATAAACAAACAATTAAATAAATAAATCTATCTTTAAAAGAAAGAAATGTCCTCTCTGAGAAAGACCACCTTTTATTTAATTTTAATTACATTATCTAAAAAATAGCAGTAGCCTAAGGTAGAGACTGACTGAAAGTGTTTTACTAGTATTTATTTTCATATAAAATATAATATCAAGTATATTCTAATAGTAGTTATACTATATTTTGCTGAATCCTGTCTTAAAATGAAATTGTTTTATTTTTCCAGTGTTTTTTGTTAAAAAGAAAATTAAATAAGATAAACTGAAGAGACTTTAAAACAGTAGTCCACAGTCTCAGTTTTTATATATATCCTTTACTTTAACATATACCTTGTTCTCCTAAAAACACCAGAATAATGAAGAGTTGTTAGGAGAGGTAGTGGAAAAGCTCTGGGTAACACCAACGAAAACAGAAGACAAGTAATCAGCATAAAATTCAGAATACAGAAGTAATTAAGCAAATTCTTCGTATTTGGAAGGGCAGGGTGAATGGCAAAGATAACATGAAGATGAAAGGAAATGTGAAAAGATCCTACAATCATTAAGATTGTATTTTACAATCATGTAATTTACATCAATTACATGCAGAGATTATCAGCAATTATTCACACTAAAGAAAAAGACACCTATTCTAAGGAAAAAAATACTAAGAACAAAATCAAAATTAATCAGAGATTCAGAGAGAGAGAGACAGAGAATAATCTGGTGGAAGGTATGAAAAGAGACAAAAAAATATAATTTTTAGGAAAATTGTCTTCAGAAATTTAAAGATAACTAAAAGGAACATAAAATCAAATAGAAATGATACAAGTATAATAAGAATATAGAAGAAAAAAATAAGAGTGAAAATGTAAACCAGAAATAGATCAAAATATTTGAGAACATTCTAAATATAGAATTTAGGCAAAAGAGAACAACACTTATGTAATAATGCGTTCTCTCTAAAGAAGAAAATTGAAATAAAGAGATAATATCATTTGATATTAAATGATATTAAATTTAAAATGATAATGAATCATTTGAGTGCATGGGTAAGAAAGGTAGGAAATTCATGTTGGCAACAGACTTCTTGGGAGCAACAGGAAGGCAATGAAGAATTATTTTAATTATTATGAAAGGAAGAACATGGTAGCCAAATGATATTTTATTTATTCAAATTGTGTTTCATCTCCAAGAGATACAGACCATCATGGACATCTGGAAACTGCGGAAATATGGTCACTTTCTTAGAAAACTCTTAGTTACTGACAACAAATGTGAGTTCAGACAAACATAAAGTTTACAGATAATGATATGTTAAATTCATGTTAAATTCAGAATTAAGACTAAATAGTGGGGATCAAGGTAACAAAAATTATGCTACTATTAAGTGTGCTAAAAAAGGTAGAAATGATACAGCTCACAACAAATGAAAAGAGAAAGATAATGAATTAAGAATAAAGAATGTCTCAGTAGTATTTAACTGCCATTAGAAGGATAGTGAATATTTATTATGAGGTTACACAAGATAATGGTAAGAATAGGTAGCAAGATTGTGAAGCAAGTGCCACTGTTTGAAACATGGTAGAATTTAGGACAAAATGCATGCAGCACGGTAAGGAGAGGAAATTTATTATACTTCACTCTACATAAAGAAATAATAAATACTAGTAAAATGTACCAAATTGCAACTTTTAGGAAGCAGAAATGACAGGAGATGAAAGGAAACATAGACATACATTAAAACTGGGGGTTTTCACAGAGCTTATTCAGTGGAAAATCATTGAAAAATGTAAATATGACTCACTTTCAATTAAAATTTACTATAGTTACTGATGAAGACTTTCTCCTTGACCAAACTTCTCAACTGTCTCTGGATTAGGTCTTGATTTTGACACCTTCCTTGATAGGCCTGGATAGTAGCCCAGTTTTAGCAATAATCCATTTTAGAGAGAAGTAATCCAATTTCTAGAGAATGTCCTACCCTTGATATCAGATCACTTATGATGGCTGATCACCCTGGCCCACAATCAGCAAAAATTCTGTTAATTTGGTGTAGCGAGAATCCCCCTACCATTGAGGTCTCCTCTTAAATTTTCTATCCACTGACACCCTCCCACACACTCTCCTCTTTGTCTACAAATCCCCACATTTCTTTGCTCTATTTGGAGTTGAACTCATTTCTATATTGAAATCTCTTTTACCCTATTGCAATAGTTTCTGAATAAAATCTATCTTTATCATTTTAACAACTGTCTGGCTCTGGGTCTGTCTGAACTTACTCTTTGAAGAATCGATTTTAGGGAAACAAAGTGGATGCAAGTCTATCGTCCTAATCTAGAATGGACAAGAAGATGATGATGATGCTTTTGATAGTAATAGTGGCAATGGAGATGAAGAAGTGAATACATTTGGGACATACTTTGGAGAAAGAAATCACAGGACTCTTCAGCATTTTTATGAGAGAAATGAAAGATGGTGATTAAATACCAAATAAGTCTGAAGCTTAGTCATAGGTAAAAATTAAATTGTAGGAGTTATCAACATATATGCAACATTTACAATATATATTTTGTTAAATTACCCAAGCAGAGGTTTAGAAAGACCATAGAAATTAATACAAAATGAGTCAAGAAAGTAAACCTGTCAAAATTGAGCTGAGCTTAAACAGTTGAGAGAGGTAAGAAGAAATTCAGGTAAGTTTATTAAGGAAATGTACAAAGGAGAATATTTTGAAGAGGAGAAAGTTGTCAATTATTTGAAATGTTGCTGAGGCTTTGGAAAATGTGGATAGTGCCCATGGAGAACTTAAAAGCGGTCATTAAAATAACATTTTCATTAAAATTATGGGTAAAAAAATAGAAGGAGATAAATGGGTCCTTAAATTCAGAATTATGGCAAAATAGAAAACCTAAAAACTCTCATTAAAAACACAAGAAATGCAACATAAACTATAACAACTATCCATTTTAAGCACATAGTAGAGAATTTCAAGCCATGAAAGAGTAGCTCACAGTGAATAAGCCCACACAACGAAGACAGCTATAAAAGCTGGATGGAATACACAAAACAACTCTTTGAAGGCTTTGAAGAACAACCAACCCACAAAGACCTTGAGATGCTACAAGCCCACAAAATAAATTACATTCCTGATTTTTTTTTTCTTGACAGTACTTCCCCAATACTGATGTGAAAAAAGAGAGCATGAACAGAGAGTGAGTGTTCCCATGTTGAGACAGGGGTCAGAGTCAGAGATGCCCAGTGTATATGAGACTCATGGGACAAATGTCTCAGAAATAAGTAAAGACAGGGAAGAGGGCCAAATAGCTACACACAAGTCCCCTCAAGAGTAGTGAACCTCAAAGGTGTGCATGCGCAAGACAATGCTTTAAGTAGCCATAATGGAAAAAAATAAAAAAGATGGGAGATGGAAGAGCTGAGCTTTGATTGTAGCTGGTGCTGTGGAGAAGGGAGTTGTGGTTTGAACACTGACACATAGGGGCTGACATGGGTGTGGAAACAGCATGCTTAGATGCGGTTATTCTTCCATGTGGAGCTTTCATGTGAGGTAGTGCATTCTGGGTGCTGCTCACACTGGTAAAGTAATTATTTAATTAACTATGTATTAAAGCTGACCTTGAATGGGCATAGCGAGGATGCATGTCATACATAAATCAAGGGTAATGATTAATGAAATTTTCTGTAATTGATATTCAACTATAAAGTATATTATTCACCACATTCACAAATTAAATGAGAAAAATCACATCACCTGAGCACAGATACAGAAGTATCATAACAGATACACATACTGAAGAAGGATTTGATAGAATTTATTATGAACCCATGAAATATTTATAAACATCCTTTTTTCCTCCAAGTTTTTAAATTCCAGTTGATTAACATAGAGTGTAATATTAGTTTCAGATATAGAATTTAGTGATTTATCACTTACATACAACACCCTGCTCATCACAAATGCCCTTGTTAATACCCATCACTTACTTAGCCCACACCCTGACCAACCTACCTCCCCACCCTTACCCCCATCTCCCATACCTCCCCTCTTGTAACCATCAGTTTGTTATCTATAGTAAAGAGTGTGTTTCCTGGTTTGCCTCTCCCCTGCACACACCCCTATGTTTATCTATTTTGTTTCCTAAATTCCACATATGAATGAAATCATATGGTATTTGCCTTTCTCTGACTGACTTATTTCACTTAGCACAGTATTCTCTAGCTTCACCCACATCATTGCAAATCACAAGATTTCATTCTTTTTCATGGGTGAGTAACATTCCATTGTTTATATCTGCCATGTCTTCTTTATTCTTTCATCAGTCAAAGGATAGTTGGGCTCTTTCCATAATTTGGCCTATATACACACCCTTACTAAACAAGAATTTAAAAGACACTTCATTAACCTGATAAAACATATCCTTTGAAATCCTATAATGAATGGTTTATGAAATAATGTGGAAGTATTAAAAGACCTCCCTTTAAATCCAAGAACAAGAAAAATGCTACGTTACTTTCCTATGGCTACAGTAACAAACTACTACAAATTGGGCATTTCAAAGCAGTACAAACTCAAACTTATTCGTTCATAGTCTAGAAGTCAGAAATCCAAAATTAGTTTCATTGTACCCAAAATTCAGGTGTCAAAAGGGGCATGCTCCCTCCAGAAACTCCAGGGAGAATGTTTCCTCTGCCTTTTCTAACTTCAAGAGCTATGTTTCTTGGTTTATGGTCCTTCCTTCATCTTCACAGCTAGTAGTGCAGCATCTTCAAATTTCTCCCCACTTTCATCATCACATAACCTTCACCTTCTGTGTTAAATATCCCTTCCCCTTCACTCTTATGAGAACTGCGATTGGACTTAAGGCCCACAAAGATAACTTCATGATAGTCTCTCCTCTCAAAATGCTTAATCTAATCATACAGACAATTCTTTTACCATAATATAACATTTAGAGATTACAGGTCTGTGTTGTAACACAGACCATATGGCACACAGAATCTAATCAAAGACCTTTGTAATCAAAGACCCGCATATCTTTGGAGGCCATCATTCTGCCTAACACAAATACCCTTTCTTGTTGCTTTATTAGGCACTGTACTTTCTTTTTTTTTGGGGGGGGGCACTGTACTTTCTGAATAACTTTTTTAAAATAAGATTTAGTCTGAAGCAAAGAAGTTGTGCAATATTTATAGGACATGTGAGTTGAAAGGAAGCTTTATTTTTGAATGTGGTATATAAAAAAAACATACATATGAAGATAGAAATGATGTAGAAGAAAATTGGAAATGATTCAGCAGAGAGAAGGATTGAAAAGAGAATTGACTATAGCAGCCATGTAAATCCTGCCAGGAGAAAAGTTTAGATAAGATACTACATAAAAATTGCAGGGTTGCCTTTTAATGAATTATGTTTTGCATCATTTTTTATGATGATTCCTGGTTTGATCTCAATTGCTTTACCATCAATAGATATTAATTCTGAGTAAAAATTATTGACTAAGATGATAGAAAATGGAAAAGAAGACGGAAATTCTCCGTGATGTAAGTGGAATATTATAATCAGTACACAATGAATGAACACAGGCACACAATGCTTGGTAAAAAGACACCATATACCAGAAAAGAAGTTGGAAAATTTATTTTATTAATTTCTATCCTAAAGGAATAACGTGTTAATAAAATGATAAAAGGGTTCATCTTAAGGAAATAACTTGTATACTTTGCTTATGTATCTAATCTTTTCCTTATTTATTTTTTAGGGGGCATAGTACACAGTTTTAATGTGCTCACTGTTTTCTTTTATTGACATATACAGAACACTCATACCTTTGTGTAGTGTCTACTTCTTTCTTGTAACCTAAACCATAATATAGCGAAAATGCTAATTAATAAGCAGAAAAGGGGGCACCTGGGTGGCTCAGTCGGTTAAGTGTGTGCTTTTGGCTCAGGTCATGATCCCAGGGTCCTGGGATCAAGCCCTGAGTTAGACTCCCTGCTCCACAGAGAGCCTGCTTCTCCCTCTGTCTCTACACTTGCTTGTGCTCACTCTCTGTCAAATAAATAAAAAAAAAAATCTTAAAAAAAAATAGAAAGGGAAAACCTGTGTTACATACATTTTAATATAATTCATTATAATATTATATATGACAAGAGTATTTAAAGCTTAAGCATCAAAGCTAAGGGATGGTTGAGAAGGACAGGAACCTAGATTATACCTAGAAAATCTAAGATATAGAAAAGATGAGTTCTGTAGTTTGATTCTTCATCAGAGACCACAGATCACAGAACTAATCAGAACCATGACCTGTTTTGTTAAATAAAATTTTATTGGAGTATAACAACATCATTATTTTCACATATTGTCTACAGCTGCTTATGATCTAAAATAACAGACTCGAGTAGTTGTAACATAGACCATATGGCACACGGAATCTAAAATATTTGGTAGCTGGCCCTTCATAGAGAGGTTTACAAACTACTCCCTAGTTAATCTCAGGTTCAGTATCATTTGTGAATCAGTGTTTGCTTAGTGTAGCCATGTTTGATTTTCTTTCTAATGATAATGATTGTTAACTACCTCTAGAAAGAAGATTCCAATTATTTCAAAATTTCATTATTAGAAATGGTACACTTAATTAAGTGGTAGTTGTTACTTCAAGTATAATTAATTAGTGCAGGTATATTGTTTTTATGGGATATAATTAATAGGTAGATAGGCTATGGCTCTGTAGCATAGTTATGATTTAAATGCTCATGACTTTATAAAATTTAAGTATAGAGTCCGTTTATTATTAATTATTCCTCATATCATCTTGCTCATGTAATGTAGCTCTTATGTAGCATATTATTTACATTGTTGATAGTTTATTTTGACTATAATAGTTGGATAGGATTATCATGGTGATTTTTTTTATCATGGTGATTAAGGTAGAATCATGGAAATATACTTCAGAAAATGATGAAGACAAATCCATATATTCACTTACTAAGTTATGTTGTTATTTAAGCAGATAAAAGTAATTTTCCCCGTAAACATACATATAAATTTATTATGTAATGGATCTTATATATCTCAATGAAATAGATTAAACCATAGTTTGTGCCAGGCTGATGCAATTTTAAACATTAATTCTCAAAAACTTAGCCTGTGGGGCACCTGGGTGGCTCAGTCAGTTAGGTATCTGCCTTTAGCTCAGGTCATGATCTCCAGGTCTTGGGATCAAGCCCCAAATAGAGCTCCCTGCTCAGCAGGGAGATTGCTCCTCCCTCTCCCTCTACTATTGCCTGTCCCCTCCCCTCCCTTGCCCACACGCACATGTGTTTAATTTTAAATAATTAAAATTTAGCCTGAAAACGGTTACTCAATTTTATTAGCAAAAATTCCAACTTGAGTTTGATTGGTAAATACAGGTGAGAAACTCTGGATCATAAAGACCTAAAATGTATTGCTTCAGGTATTATATTAATATATTTGGATTTGCAAATCCAGTTTTGTTATCATAACTTAACTGATAAGAGAAGTTATGTATACCTTCTAAGTCTTGCTTTTTCACACAATTTTGGATATAGTGAAGTATCACATGACACAGTAGAAGTGATTTGAGCCACATATGACAAATAACTACAGGGACATACAGCATAAACTGCCCATAGACTTTAAAGCATATTTGCCTTGTTTTACATTGTGATTATTCTTTTTTCCAAAAGGAAGCAATAGGTTACAGTCAAATGCTCAGATCTTTTGGAGAAACACTAAAAAAAGAAAAACAAAGAGGCTGTTATCTAATGTCCAAAATAGAAGACAGCACTCATAAAATATATTCATTTTGAATAATAAGTGGTAGGATCTTAATTTACTCCAATCTCTTGGTTAAATCTTACCCAACTCTCAGGTTACTGCCATGCCGAGAACTTTCAGCTTTGCCTACCTCTAGCTGGTAATAATAATATAACATATCAGAGCGAAGGATATTTCCTTCTAGCAGTGGAATTATAACAAAAAAAGTAGAAAAAGTGATAATTAAGCAACCTTTAAATATCAGCGGCTTGGATCAACTCAGATTTTTGTATCACTCATTTTATATGTCCATCAGGTGTTGCTCTGCTCATGGTCATTGTCATCTTTACACCAGGATCCAGACAGACAAAGCAGCTATTCTAGAACATGGACAGTTGCTGCAGTCAAGGAAAAAGAGACTGTTAATGTGTGGCATACTCCGAATCTTCATTTCTAGAGGGAAATACAGACTTCAGTTCTGTTCACATTTCAGTGGCCAAAGTAAATCATATGCTATACCTGAACTCAACAGGGCAGTGAGGCGTATGCTATCATGTATACAGGTAGGTAAGAAAAGTTGTAAGCAACCCCAAAGTTTATCATCTTATTCTTTGCTGTTATGGCCACCTTCTCTGTAAAAATAGTCATTGCAAAATTCATTAAGGTCTTGCTATATTAGTCAAGGTAATTAATGCTAGTTCCTGATCAGTAAAAGTGTAAATTTCAGTGGCTTAACACATTTTTTCTTCTTCCTGTTCAAATCATAGTTTGATGGAGGATTTCCTTCTCTGAAATTTCTTAGAGGTTTCCACAGTATCTTTTAAATTCAGTAAAGAGGAAAGTAGTGTAGAAAGGATTGCATAGGACATTTCAGAGCCCAGATTAAAGTATAAAACATACGGGGTGCCTGGGTGGCTCAGTGGGTTAAAGCCTCTGCCTTCAGCTCAGGTCATCATCTCAGGGTCTTGGGATCAAGCCCTGCATTGGGCTGTCTGCTCAGCAGGGAGGCTACTCCCCACCCCGCCCCCCGCCTGCCTCTCTACTTACTTGTGCTCTCTCTCTCTCTGTCAAATAAATAAATAAAATCTTTAAAAATATATATATATAAAACATAAATTCCATCTACATCTTCTTGACCTGTTAAGTGGCTGGATATTATACTTGCAGTTGAATTGGAAAATATAGTATGTTTATATGGTTCAGAAGAGGAAAATAATATGGTCATTATCTCATCAGTTTTTGCCAAAGTTATCCCTGCTGACAAAATACCTGCTTTATTCTTCCTCCCATCTTAGAACACATTGACCTCTCTTGTCAAAAGAAACAACACAGAACTCTCCCAAGGCCCAAAGTCCAACTCAAAATTCAAAACCTCTAGTCATTCACAGACCTGGCAATCAAGTCCAAAGAAAGTCCTCATTTTTCATTAAATCCGAACTCAGAATACTAAATATTTGTCATATATACAAAAATACAATGATGGAACAGGAACAAAGAGACAGTCATAAAGATGTTTAAATCATCACAGTCATTTGTTCTTGAATATTTTCAAATCTTTTTTAAGAAGGCATTGTAAAGCACCATGACCTGAGAATGACAAAAATTCATTAGGACCTCATTTCTCTTTGGAAGAGACTCTCTTACCTTGTATTCCCTGACTCTATTTTTCTTACCCTCTGGAATAACACAAAGACTTGTCTCATATCAGTATTGCCACATTTTGTATTAATACATATGTATGTTTTAAGATACTGTATTTTTTCTAAAAGAGGGATTGGAGTAGAAAAACATTTACTAGGGAGATGTTGCACAGAATATGTCTATTTATACATTCTGATTCTAACCTTTTAAAATAAAAACACTAAATTATTTTATCTGTGTCCAATGTAATCTAAATAACATAATTATATGACATGCACATCATTATTTACATATACTAAGGGGTGACATAATGATGTGTTTAAGTTCCAGGAACAGGAGGGCAACCAATTTAGTTCCAATTTCTGCTTTGCCACAGACTAGCTCTGAAATCTTGAGAAAAAGAACTGAATTTCTGTCCCTTAATTTTCTTATTTTAAGAAGGAAATAATAGTAGTAATTACCTCTTGGTCTTCTTGTGAAGATTAAATGACCCGTACATATAAATGCTCAGAACAGGAGCTGTTGTGTATTCTGAATAAATGTGGCTATTCAGTAATACATGATAGAAATTAATAAACCAGCATAGAAGAGGTTGCTAATAACAAGAAAAAGAGAACTGAGCAAAAGATTTATTGTACCCCATAACACTGTGTCAACAACTTGTAAATATGTTTCTCTTATGAGAATCTCTTTTTAGTACCCTAGAGATTTTAACACCACAGTGAATTTAGATAGATGGGAGAAATGCTTTTTTTGATGATGTGGGAAGATGGGACAGAAAAAGCAAGTTAGAAAGGAGAAGTAGCAGAAATCTTGAGTACAAGTACTTTTTCAGGTCTTCCAATTTAGAAAAAGGCAAACCAGCAACTTAGAATTATATTTCTTGAGAGATTATACTCAATTGACTTCTTATATTTCTTTGATTCTTGTGAATAAAAGCACAAGCTGCACTTTTGTCCCAAACTATCTTTTCAGTGTTGTCTGCATCGTGGACAACCTTGGAAGACCAAGATAATGTTTATTGATAAACCAGAGAACAAGATTTGTCCATTTTCTGGTATAATAAAAATAGTTCACCCTTTTCCTCACGATGAGTACATGAGATAAATTACAAATGTTGCAGTAAGTTAAGAAAATGGGAAAATATGTCTTTGAAAATGCTGCAATAGGCCTCTCAGGCTGGAAATTAGATAATCCAGCTTTATTTTCCCCCCTGTTCTTTTTGTTGAATAAGTCTGTCTATTGATATTAACTTCTAGGGAAAAAAGAAAAGTATAGTCTGATATACTTGCCAATATCTCTTACTCAAGAATGGTTATTCTAAAAAGTGACCATTAATGCCGTGCTGTGTGTCTCTCCATCAGTCAAAAGGGTGGGTGGACATAATCTTTCCCGTGAGTTCATTCTGATCCCTAGGTTACTTCCATCTTGTTATTCTCTGTAATCTTAACTTAGGTGCATCTTTACAGTTAAAGGTAGTTTAGCAACATTCCTGCATTCTAAATAGGGGGAAAAATGTAAAAAGAAATCTGATACAAATACCATATGATTTCACTCATATGTTGAATTTAAGAAATGAAACAGGTGAACATGGGGGAAAAATGAGAGAGGGGAGCAAACCATAAAACAGACTCTTAACTGTAGAGAACAAATCAAGGATTGCTGGAGGGGAGGTGGGTGGGAGAGGGACTAAATTAATTAAGGAGGACACATGTGATGAGCACTAGAAGTTACATGTAAGTGATGAATCACTTAATTCTACTCCATTATTACACTATAAACTATTATTAAATTAAATGTTAAGTAACTGGAATTTAAATAAAAACTTGAAAAAAGAAATCTAGTATAATCTAATACAAATTTTGTCTTCATAGAGATGAATTGAAATACACACTGATGAGGGGCGCCTGGGTGGCTCAGTGGGTTAAAGCCTCTGCCTTTGGCTCAGGTCATGATCTCAGGGTCCTGGGATGGAGCCCCACATTGGCTCTCTGCTCAGCGGGAAGCCTGCTTCCCCCTATCTCTCTGCCTCCCTCTCTGCCTACTTGTGATCTCTCTCTCTCTCTCTCTCTTCCTGTGTCAAATAAATGAATAAAATCTAGAGAGATCACAAGTAGGCAGAGAGGCAGGCAGAGAGAGAGGGGGAAGCAGGCTCCCCGCTGAGCAGAGAGCCTATGTGGGGCTCCATCCCAGGACCCTGAGATCATGACCTGAGCCAAAGGCAGAGGCTTTAACCCACTGAGATACCCAGGTGCTCCCGAATGAATAAAAAAAAAAAAAAAAAGGAAAGGAAATATACACTGAAGATACTTATATTGCACTTGATAAACATAACATTGAATAGGTGGCCATGAAATGTAATCTGCTTATGGTTATATGTACTTTGGGTTCTATTACTAAATAGATAATAGAAAAATGCATACTAAGGACAATTAATAGTCTCTACTACAAAGAAATTACCAAGTCATTCCCAACTAGGAATGTCAAAAAGGTTTATTTGCTATTCTTTTTTTTGTTTTTACCTTCAACTTGGAAAGATCTGTACAAGCATTCAATTATAACAATGAGGATATGATTAACAAAAATAATCAGATGTCTCATAGGAGACATGAAAAGCATTTATTTTTGAAATCTGATTATTGCTTTATGGTACCCTTCTTAGAAATTAAACCAACTAGAGAAAACTCAAATTTTATTGCTGTCAGTTATGTGGATTTATACAATCTATGTCATTAAATATTTGTAAAGGTAAAATAACTGGAACTTAACAAAAAGAAACAAACTTTTATATTTCGGTGAAATTTTAAAAAATTTATTTATTCTTCATTCCAGGCTGGAAAATGTACTACATTTCCCTACAAACTTAAATGTGTTTAAGCTTTGAAATTCCAGGTAGAGAAAATAAAGACATGATTTAACTTTAAATCTTATCTGAATAACAAGTATAAATTTGTATGTACCTGTTAGTAAGAGAAGAAAGGACCTAGAACAAAACAATAAAACAAACTCTCAACAATGACCTTTCAATAATACTAGCATAATTATTATGATCTCTTGTAAGAAAATGGTTTTGCCTTTCTGGATTCCACTTTCCCAAGTCCCTAAGTATTAATTCAATGGGAAAGAAACTTCAGCCATAGTTGCAGTTTAATTTCCCCGCTTAAGATATGCAGTACAGTTAATTAGAATCATATAATCTTAGAGCAAAAAGGATCCTTAGAGAGTGTCTAATCCTATTCTCTCATTTATGCATGTGGAAATGGGTTTAGCAATCTTACAGAAATTCAAAAAACACACAGAAAGTCTTTATGATAAAAAGCAAATGAAAAGTTTAAAACTGAACTGGTATTAATTTATTTGTGAATATGTGTAAGGAAGTTTTAAGTCTTTTAAAATTATTTTTACCTTATGATTCTGGTAAGTTTAATGAGTTCAAAACAATGTTTCTAAATATTTAAAATTTTGGTTTGTCATTCAAATATTATAATGATAATACATACTTTTATAAGTCACGGGGGTTCTCTAAAGTGGAAATTATTAATTATGGGGAGGGGAAAATCATAGATCCCTAGAGTGCATTCTTGAAATGCACATGTGTTGCGAAATATCTGCTTTCCAAAGGGAACTCTGATACAATCCCTCAATAGGACTGAACAAAAGTCTTTAATTTATAAGCAATGATTTTTAAATGCCTGAATTATTGACAATAAATATTAAAATTTATTTAATAAGACAAAAGGTGAACAAATCATTGTATACAGTTCTACTATTTTTATAATAAAATGCATCAAAGCTAACACCTCACTTCTGATATAAACTGCTTTGAATGGTTCCAGGGACCCCCTCTGATTTTGATGATTCATCAAAAATACTCACCAGACTAGAGCTAGATCCAAGGACTCTGAGATCATGACCTGAGCCAAAGGCAAAGGCTTTAACCCACTGAGCCACCCAGGTGCCCCTCTTTGAAGGTATTCTTGAAGGCCTTTCTGGTGAATTGTATGTACATTATGAATAAGGTAGTGGTAGAATCGATTGCCTAAAATTGCATGCTATATGTAATTGTAAGAGGCACAAATTGCAAACTGGTGTTGTTCTTTGCAAACTAGATATATTTTAACTCTATATATAAGAGGAAAATGTCAATGATTCTTCTAATGTTTTGGCCTGAACAACTGGAGTAAGTTGGAATTACTAACATAGTTATGAAGTTGGAAGGAGTGAATTTGGGGATAGAGAGTAGGAAGGACCAATAGTTTTATCTTTCACATGTTAATGTGAATCAGATATTTATATGTATGGTATATTTTAAGTAAAATATTGATCATAAAAACAAGTCTAGGCTATATCTCTGTTTTCATCTCAGATATTAAAGAAATGATATGAATATACATCAAGACCAAAATAGCTGTTGTAGTTAGGCAGTAGACATAGTTGTGATCTTATTGATACAGTGCCTTTTTTAGCTTTTTAATAATAGAATTAATTTTATAATCATCAGTGAGTCTCTAAAAATAAATAATTATTTTATTTTTATAACTTATGCTTCTCACATATTTCTGACACAAAGATAGCACTAAGATTTTTTTAAAATATTAGCAATGTGTATTTTACTTACATTGTTAATTCAGCTCCTTTTAAGTATGTTTTCTTATTCTCTAACTGATATAATTCAAAGACAACACTTGGACAAAATTTAATGAATTAGTTAATGAGTTTTAGCATTCCAATATGAAATTCCTTTTATTTATGGGCTATTTCTGGAGACGTAAGATAATTTGAATGTTTAATATGGTGACTCAGTACAACCAATTTTATGTTGTTTTATGAATGTGTGAAAATATAAGTGCTAGATTATGTGTATCAGAGGAAATTTGTCATCTAATCACATTATATCATTTCAAAGTCTTGTTTGAGCGTAAAGCTCATTTTAAAAGCAATATTGCCTATATGTTCACTCTTAAAAATCTAAAATAGTTTGTGGCACTCACAAATTATATGGGAGATGCTAGCAGCAGATGAAAATAAATCTATTTCAGGATGCAAACATTTATATAATTATATATTTGTCTTTCCTTAAAAATAAGATATTCAAATCTGTTGTGACAAAATTACAAAGTTAGAGTTAGCATAAATCTTTAATTCCAATGAAATTAAATCTGATTGAATTAATCATGCACAATCTTGAGAGAGAGTTCCGTTTTGTAGTGTCTCTCCCATGAATGCCTTTACTCCAATGGGTGCCCAACATTTCCCTGACTTCCACTCACCCAAACCAAGTCTGGTGTAATTCATTACACAAATATGTTTGTACATTAATATAATATGACCATGATTACCTCAAAGATTTGTGGGAGGTGTTAATTAAATTGATATATTTGAATGCATTTAATAAACTACAAAGTTCTAAAAAAAACTGCTAAAAATACAGAGGGATTCACTAAGAAAATGCTGAAAAAGAAAAACAAAACTGAGAGCAACACGTTGCCTGATTTCAAGCTTTTTACAAAGCTGTGATCACCAAGACAGCAAGACACAAAATCAGACACACAGACCAATGGAACAGAGTAGACAGCCAAGATATGGACCCACAACTCTATGGTCAAATAATCTTTGACAAAACAGGAAAAAATATCCAGGGGAAAAAAGACAGTCTCTTCAATAAATGGTGCTGGGATAATTTGACAGGTATGTATAGAAGAACGAAACTCGAACATTCGCTTACATCATACACAAAGATAAACTCAAAATGGATGAAAGAACTCAATGTGAGAAAGGAATCTATCAAAATCCTGGAGGAGAACATAATCCATAACCTCTTCGACATCAGCCACAGCAACTTCTTCCAAGACATATCTCCAAAGGCAAAGGAAACAAAAGTGAAAATGAACTTTTGGGGCAGGCAGAGAGAGAGGAGGAAGCAGGCTCCATCTGAGCAGAGAGCCTGATGTGGGCCTCGATCCCAGGACCGTAAGATCATGACCTGAATCGAAGTCAGAGGCTTTGACCCACTGAACCACCCAGGCACCCCTTAAGACAAGGATTTAATTGAAGAGTATGAACAGCAATGAGTTTTCTTTCTTTCTTTTTCTTTTTTTTTTTTTTAAAGATTTTATTTATTTCACAGAGAGAGAAAGAGAGAGAGAGCACAAGTAAGTAGAGAAGCAGGCAGAGAGAAAGGGGGGAATCAGGCCCCATGCTGAGCGGAGAATCTGATTCAGGGCTAGATCCCAGGACTCTCGGATCATGACCTGAGCCGAAGGCAGAGGTTTTAACCCACTGAGCCACCCAGCTGCCTCAGCAATGAGTTTTCTATCCTACTGTTTTTCCTAAGGCACTTTTGAAGAAACCCAGTAGATGAGACAATGTGTATTTGAACTCTCAAGTTCTGTTTACATTATGATTTTACAAATTAATAATGGCATAATCTTAGATTATTTGAACATTATGGAGTATGATAAAGATAACACTACATTCTATAACATATTTATAGAAAAAAACACAACTTCATTAAGTTGCAAATTAAATTAAACAATGATTTGTAAGTGCTGCTTAGACAATATGACCATGATACATATGATACTTAAATAGTATCATATAGTTCTAGGGTTTCTCATTCAAGCATAGATTTCCAATATCCAGAAGCCTTTATCAATGTAAGACCAAATGTGAGGATATTATTAATTGAGCATAATAAAATCCATTAAAATAGCTATATTTATGAAATACCTATATCATGGGTAATTTTAAAAGTTCTATGTATTTATGAAAAATATTCTGATTCTGATTTTTTTCACTCAATTGGGACCCAAAAGCTTAATACAGATAGTGACTAAATGAACAAACTTCCTTCATTGTGACAATCAGATACAAAGATAATTAATGTTTCAGACATAGTATTAACAATCGAAGATATTTCATAGTACAGATGAAAATTTTCCTATAATAAAGGAAAAGACTTATTTTCAAACACAATGATATATCCCAGTCCAGGATAATTAAATCAAGAATACAAAACAGGATGCATAGTGGTTAACTTATTAAGCCTCAATGGTTAAGATAATTCTAAAGCATCCTCGTATGAAAATGTAATATTTTAATATTCTTAAATGTCTTAAAAGAAAAAAAAAGATCAGCAAGTAATTACAGAATGTAACCATCAACATTTACTTTTAGAAACAAAGTCACAATGTTTGAAGAATGATATTTTATTAAGGCACTCCTTAAGACAAAGATTTAATTGAAGAGTATGAACAGCAATGAGTTTTCTTTCTTTCTTTTCTTTTTTTTTTAAGATTTTATTTATTTATTTCACAGAGAGAGGGAGAGAGAGCACAAGTAAGTAAAGAGTTGATAGGTCAGATAAAGAATCAAGCAAACTTAGGCAGAAGCTAGGAGCTGTTAGTAATGAGAAGTAGAGAACCTGAAATAAGAAGTAAACATTATAACTATTAGCATAGTTTAAAAAAAGTTGCAAAAAAAAAAAAGTTACTAGAGGACCCAAGAAGATTAAATAACTCCATGATGCATTGCTTTCACATGAAAATATTTATAAATAAATATGGAGAAACTTCTATAGTATAAAACAAAGTTCTTGATAATATGTGTAGTATGGTATAGTGTATTGAGGTTATGAGATATTCTTTGATAATTTTTTAGTTTATTCGATAAGATATAAGTGGTTTCCTAGTTTTCAGTTCTTGTAAATGTTATTCATTTATCTGGTCATAGTATACTGGCCACAAAAACTGACATATTACTTAAGAGAATTGCTGAGAGTGTGCTACACTGTTCCTTATTTTTAAAGCAGTACTTAAATGTTTCACAACCATTATCTTTCAAAGTAAAGTTTTTGTCTGTTTCTATTTTACTAAAAGATTTAGTGTTACTAGGTATTGAAGTAGAGTGCATTTAATTAGGGTAATTATAACATTCTTTTTTCTCTTATCTATATTTTCTTTTATCTAATAATTTAGATAATAACAATTACTAGTATTAGAACAATATTATAGTCAAATCAAACCAAACAATATTATAGTCAAAATCCAATTTGGATTTTGATGATATATTGTAATTTTGTATACATTGTGGCATTGATTTCTTAATCATTTGGTTAAGATTTTTACATTTCTATTCACTGATGAGATCAATGACAATGTCTTTGCTAATGTTGTCATTGTCTGGGCTAGATATTAAGATGATTCTAATCTCTTGCTCTTTCACTGTATGAACTTGAATGGACTTGAATTATTTTTCCTCAAATATTTCTTTCCACTCACATACGGTTTTTTTTTACAGAAATTCATAATCTACTTCCTCTTTCGCTTTAATGGTTTTAAGAACATTCTGCCCCCTGATTGCCAAACCATAATGGGTTAGTTTTGTTCATTTTTTTCTGGGAATTTATTTCACCAGATTTTTTAAAAAAATACTTGGAAAAAATATATTAGCTCACTTACAATGTCTTCTATAACTGCTTCATTTGTAATTATGCCTCCCCCACCCACCTTGCCCTTACTCTGTCTCCTGCTTTCATTTTTTTTTAACTTTTCCTTTCACTTCTTCCTTCCCTCCTTCTTTCTTTCTTTGTCCTTGACTAGGGACGAGGCTGAGACAGATTATATCAACATCTACCTACATGCAGGGTGCACATGTATGTGTCTGTATGTCTGTGTTTTAAGTATACCTGACTAGCACATCAACTTTATGTGGAAGTTTCTGCTCTGATACCACATTGCTTATTCTCTAGACTTTGTAGCATTCAAGTTCAAGCATGTACTTCTTTGGCAAAGGCCATCTTCATTGCTGGCTTGACTGTTTAGATTTGTATATTTTGTCTCTTCTAGTTTTTATAGATTCCCTTTACTTTATTTAACAACTGTATCATTTATTTAGAAAAATACACAGTACAAATTCTTAAGTATAGAAAGTTTTTTTTAAATATATTATCAAGAATGGTTTGCTTTTCTATATATATTTTTTGGCATACATTGGTAAAGGTGTTTCTACTACTGATTTATTTTGAAATAAATTCTCAAGAATGTAAGAATTTAAAAAGTGAATGCTAAAAATCATTGATACATTTTTTACAATATCATAGAGTATCTAATTTGATATATCAGAAAACATCAAATTATTTACATGAAACGTTGACCTGCAAAAGAATACACACAAAAACAAATGTTTGACAGAATCATGAAACAGTTCAAAAGTCTTCAAATAGATGTAATAACATTTCTCTTTACTAGAAATGTTATCGATTTATTTCCTCAAGGCTCTATTTTTAAAAACAATTTTGATTAAATATATTGTTGGTTGAATGATCTTTTAAAGGTCAGGTTTATATATGGTCACCACTGTTGCCATTTTGGAATCAAGTGTTACTTTCTTTGCTTTTTCATATAAGCCCTAGGTAGTCCTTCTCTCAAATCCAATTCATGGGCATTTTCACAAAGAGAAACAGGCAAAGAGAAATCTATGTATTCAGTAATTGCTTGTTTGTTTTAAGTATTTAGAGCAGATCTCACTTATTATAATAAATGTTGAAATGCCCACTTACTTTGTGAGATCCTTTGGCTATAAATTTGTAATCCTGCTTGTGATGGTTGTGTATGTTTGTGTCTATTGTCATCATGTGTTGTTTGAATGACTGTGTGCATGCATGTGCATGGTCACTTGTATTTGGACTTGATTTTTTCCCAAAGACTTTTTTTAATACTACTAACTCTGCTTATGGAGTGGATTTGAATATAGTCTGAGGTCATTCGATAAGAATAAATTGTAGGAAGGGCGCCTGGGTGGCTCAGTGGGTTAAAGCCTCTGTCTTCGGCTCAGGTCATGATCTCAGGGTCTTGGGATCGAGCCCCACATCGGGCTCTCTGCTCAGCGGAAAGCCTACTTTCCCCTGCCTCTCTGCTTACTTGTTCTCTCTCTCTCTCTGTCAAATAAATAAATAAAATCTTTAAAAAAAAAAGAATAAATTGTGGGATAAAAGAAAAACTATTTTGACACTTCACGAATTCTGATGTGTAATATTATCTAATAGTGTTCACTTAATAAATTTTTCTCAATGTTTATAGTCTGTAACCAAAGTATTTTATTCACTAGGTGGGTATCTTTCAGACAAAAATGAGACAGTGAGAAAAAATGTGTATATGTAAAGATATCAAAAATATAAAGAAATTCATATCTCTATATACAGATATGAATATTAGCTCATGAGATACCAATATGAACATTAGGCTTTTACGATTGTTTACTTGAGCTCTGGGGGAGAAAGCAACAAAAAGCAGAGGCAAGCCAAGAACAATAGGAATGAATAATGCTCTCTAACAATAAAAGGAGAAAATATATAAAGGGATTCCCTTGGAAAGTGAAATGGGATGACTAAGAAAACGTGGAGCACTTTTATACTAATTTCCTTTTTCTGATGAGATTTGATTTCTAGATTCCAACATAACATCAAATAGGCATTATATTCTCATATCAATCTTGATTTCAGAACCTAATTGCTTTTGTCTTAAATACCAAAGAAAATTCTATCATCTCTGTGTTCATGCTAGGATTTATTAAAATATTTAGAGCTTACAAAAGAGTTTTCAAAACATTTTATTATGATTATGATCCTAGATAACCTTATTTAAAGTCATTATACACGAAGAACACTTTGATAAACTCTTTTCAACAATCCATACTCTTAAAAATGACAAATCCTGGGATCAAACTAAGTTTATAGTCTCATTTAATCATTTACTCTGTGAACCTTTCGCAGATGAGGAATTTAAGTCACTTTACACTTCCTGAAAAATATAAATACTTTATATACTTTATATAAAAAATATATATACTTTACACTGAGTTACTGATTCATTTATTTGTGGACTTGGTAAAAATTGTCAAATACTCTGCCTCAATTGCCTATATTTAAAATGAAATGTCTTGGGGCGCCTGGGTGGCTCAGTTGTTAAGCGTCTGCCTTTGGCTCAGGTCATGATCCCGGGGTCCTGGGATAGAGCCCCGCATGGGGCTCCCTGCTTGGCAGGAAGCCTGCTTCTCCCACTACCATTTCCTCTGCTTGTGTTCCCTCTCTCGCTATGTTTCTTTCTGTCAAAAAAATAAAATCTTTAAAAAAATAAATAAATAAAATAAAATGTCTTGACATAATCATAAAAGAACTGCTTTTATTGTGATATATGTTAATAAAGCCATACTGATTTTTTTTTTTCTTTGAAACAACTCATTTGTAAAATGTTCTGTATCTGGAAATGGGTTAAATCTCTTGATAAAAATTAACTTTAAATTCTCAGAATAATTGTTCAAAACTGATTATGTTGAATCTAGAGCCATTAAAAATAATCTTTACATCATTAAAATTTTTTTTCTTCTTACCCATTTTTTTTTAAGTAATTAAAGCCAAATTTTCATAATCTGAATTTTTTGCCAAAAACTTTCAGGGACTTGTAAGATTATCACTTCTGAATACATTTTTTTTTTTTTCAAATACTATTCTTACGTAGTATTTGCTTTTCATGAATTTTAAAATAATGTTTTTCTGGGGGCACCTGGGTGGCTCAGTGTGTTAAAGCCTCTGCCTTCGGCTCAGGTCATGATCTCAGGGTCCTGGGATCGAACCCCGCGTCATCAGGCTCTCTGCTCAGCAGAGAGGCTGCTTCCCCCTCTCTCTCTGCCTGCCTCTCTGTCTAGTTGTGATCTCTCTCTCTCTCTCTCTCTCTCTCTGTGTCAAATAAATAAAATCTTTAAAAAATAATAAAAATAAAATAAAATAACATTTTTCTAATTGAAAATATATAATTAGCTTATTTACATATTAAACCTCTATTTTCCTGACAGTATAAAATGACTTTAATTTACTTCTTTCATTCTTTTAATTTGTCCATATAATCAATATCTGTAATCACTAAGCAAAATACTAACTACTTTTGTTTTTATTTTGTTACTCTTTATTTAATGAAACAGTTTACTGTAATGTGAACATGAAGGAAACTGAGTATATCTTTTGTATGCAATTATTTTTCAAAATACAATTAGGAGAAACAGGAATTTAGAGAGACAGATAAAAAAAACCCAGGTATCAAGAAAAGTGGTTGAGAGTTAAATTTAAATGCCAGGGAACACAGGATTTTGGGGCATTTGGCAAATGTTGACAAGAATTGTAAAGGAAAAAAAAAAACCTTTCAAACACTGTTATTTGTCAATATTTTGCATAACTTACTGTGTCTCTATTTTATGTTTCAGTATAACATATGACATATAATTATGTGTCAATACTTTTGGGTATAAATAAATAAAATTAGCATTGCAGGTATAATGCTTATACATAGACACAAGAGTACAGTAATAAGAATTTCAATCTTGTCATAGAAAGTAATATACGATCTTGGGGTCATGCGATCGAACCCTGATCTGGGCTCTGCACTCAGCAGTCACTGGAGATTCTCCCCTTTGTCCTCTCCCTCGCACCTTACTCCTCTCTATGTGTGTTCTCTCTCTAAAATATTAATCTTTTTAAATTTTTATTTATTTATTTGTTTATTTATTTATTAAGATTTTATTTATTTATTTGACAGAGAGAGAGATCACAAGTAGGCAGAGAGGCAGGCAGAGAGAGGGGGGAAGCGGGCTCCCTGCTGAGCAGAGAGCTCAATGTGGGGCTCGATCCCAGGACCCTGAGATCATGACCTGAGCTGAAGGCAAAGGCTTTAATCCACTGAGCCATACAGGTGCTCCTAAAATATTAATCTTCTTTAAAGAAAATATTAGAAACTATATTACCATATATTGCTAAAAATAATTTTTGAAATGAATTTAATACAGTTATATAATGCAATACATTTAATTGGCTTTATCAAGTTCAGTGTGTTTGATTTAGTGCCTTCCATGTAAAATTAAATTGTTTCTAGCAGTCAAGAGTCTTTCTGCTATTCGCTCCAGAGATTCAGTTGGTGCCAAAACACAAGGGGTAGAGTCACGGATTGTTCTGAGATATGCTCAAATCCCATGGTGTTTGGCACCAGAAGGATATGGAGAGCAGAGAGAAATGGCTGCACTTTGCCTAGCTCCTCTTTGCCCTAGTTCTTACCCTGTGGTGATGCAATGTAAATGAGATGTCATAGTACTGATAATGGGATCTACTTGAGGCAAGGAACCCTGGCAAAAAGAATCTGGGCATTCATGTAAAAGAGTGACCAGCTGCTCTGACACCTTCTGAGAGAGTTTCCATGGTAACATAATGGGAAGAATTTTGATTTCTTACTCTAGCTCTTTGGAATGCAAATAAATCTCTCCAGGGGAAAACTAAGACTAGAGTTTCCAGTTGTACAAACCCTGGAGGGTCTCTACAGGGTCTCATTCTCTTTTGAAATGTAAACATCCACCCCTGGGGAGGTAAATCTCAGAGGATAGATAGTCTCTAATAATCTTATCTTTCAGAATTAACTTCAGGGTTTGTTATTTTAGCCCAGTTCCAGAGTTTTGGTAAAATTTGCCTTAAAAATCCCTGCATGTACATAAACCAAAATATTGTATCCACAATCTAAAAATATTCATATAAATCATTGAAAGAAAGGAAGACTATTCCAAAATCACCTTACAACTGGAGCTCTCAAATGATGCTGACTGACTTATACTTTGCTGAAACTACTTTGGAAAGTATGTGATTCTATTACAGCTACACATATGTTGTCTTTGTCCATTCAGGCTACTATAACAAAATACTACTAAGTGGGTAGTTTATAAACAGAAATTTATTTCACATGGTTCTGGAGGCTGGGAAGGCCCAGATCATGGTACCATAGGATTCCATACGGTAGGTTGTTGAGAACTCACTTCCTGTTTCATAGATCATATTTTTCTGAGTTCCCACATGGAAGAAGGAGGCTGAGGAGCCATTGTTATCTATTTTATAGCACTGAGCCCATTCATGAAGGCTCCATCCTATGACCTAAGCACCTTTCAAAGGCCCTACCTCCCAATAACTCAGGTTGGGTATTAGAATTTCAATATATGAATTGGGTAAGGAGGTCCACAAATACTCAGACTGTAACAGTCTGCTTCTGGTCCCCCTAACTCCATGTCCTTTTCACATGTGAAATATATTAATTCCATTCCAATAGCCCCAAAAGTCTTAACTAGTTCAACTCCAATTATCTCATCTAAAACACGTTTAAATCAGGTATGGATGAGATGACTCATTCTTAAGCAAATTACTCTCCAGTTCTGAACCTGTGAAATCAAACATAATGTTCTTCCTAAATGCTATGATGGAGCAGTCACTGGATGAACATTTCCATTCCAAAAGGGAGAACTAGGAAAAAGCAAAAGGAAATAGCTCCTGAACAAGTTCAAAACTAAGACCACTGAGGCAGACTCAGGCCCCAAGGCTCTGGGCACTGCCATTCCCTTCGCTCTGCTGGGCGCAGGCTACACCACAGCTCGCCTGAGCAAAAATTTCTTGCTGGTGGGACTACAGTTTGTAGTCTAGGGTAGCCGGTGGCTCTTCCTCTATTGAGGAATCAATAGATACCTTGATCTGCAATCAAGGCAGAGACAGCCGCATCCTCTATGCTTTGTTGGACTTAGCGCTGGGCACACGGAACCCACAGGAGCTGCACCTGGGTCAGCAGAGGAACACCGCACCAGAATCAGGCCAAGTTCTTTGCCACTTTAAAATAAGAATCAGTTTTTTCTTTGGTTACCGATAACATGTTCCTCATCTTCCTGGAAGATGTCATCAGAATGGCCTTTACTGCCTGCTTCTATGAACATTCTGTTTACAACCACTTAGATATTCTCCACGTAGGCTGAGGTTTTCTCTATAGCTCTCCTTTCCTTCCGAGCCCTCACAACAACAGTCCAGTCACGCCATTGTAGGTTTCTTCTAGCATGCAACCTCCACGCTCTCCCAGTCTCTGTCTATTCCCCAGTGCATGGCTGCTTCCACATATTTAGGTATTTTTTTTTTTTTTTTGGTTTTCCAATGTACTTTAATGTTTTCAAGAAAAAATGGATTAATGCATTGGGAATAAAAAAACCACATTGGTTTGTTGCTTTTGAAAGGTCTTCCCTTGACTCAACGTATAGCTTGGAGCATGTTAACATTCTAAAGTCTAGAAAAAACATAATCTGTTCTCATGAAAGTTTATATCTGATCTCTTTGCTCAGACGGCAACATTCTTTTTTTTTTTTAAACAAAGCAAAGCAATAAAATTCAAATCTGCTGCTGTTTTATAATATATACCTAAATATACCTAAATATAAAAAATATTTAGGTATTTTTTATAGCAGTACTCTCAATTCTAGATTTTGAGGGACATTAGCATGCCAACCATAGCAAACACATATCCTATGATCCAGTAATTTCATTGCAATAACCTGACAGAAATGCTTAAACTTTTCACAAAATATTCAAAATAAGATCAAACATTTTTTTAAAAATACTTTTTTTACAAAAATTTTTCTAAAAATACAAAATAAGATTACTTATTAAATATTTATTGATAATGGTCCCAAATTAGAAGTTTCCCAATATCCATCAAGAGTAAAATGGATGAGGAGCGCCTGGGTGGCTCAGTGGGTTAAAACCTCTACCTTTGGCTCAGGCCATGATCTCAGAGTCCTGGGATGGAGCCCGCATCAGGCTCTCTACTCAGCAGAGAGCCTGCTTCCCCCCTCTCTCTGCCTGCCTCTCTGCTTACTTGTGATCTCTCTCCTCCTTGTCAAATAAATAATTAAAATCTTAAAAAAAGAGTAAAATGGATGAATACATGGTTGTATATGCACATAATGGAAGGATATCCTGCAATAAGAAAAAATGATATATATGTAAGAGCTTGGGTGAACCTCATAAACACACTATTGAATAAAACAAGCCAGCCGCAAGAGCGGATGTCACATTATTTCATTTTAAAAGTTCAAAAATAGACAAAATAATCTACCATGTTAACACTGAGGATAATAGTTTACTGGATGGAGAGGGTACATTGAAGGTAATTTGGTTGTGAAGAATGCATTATTGTTCACTTCACAAAAAATTGAGCTATATATTATGCCATGTTGTACATATATTTTTCAAAGTTTGTTAAATATCTTACTATGTTTTATTTCCATTTCTTAAATAGTATGTAGGAAGAGCAGGAACAGGTTAACTCAACTGGCTTGAGTTGCTCTTTCTAAAGAAAGGCCTGTCTGCAGGCCGTGGACTTTAGCCAGGGAGATAGTCTATGAGTCTTTGGAATATTCTGCCTGGTAAGAATATGCCTGAGGTATGGGACATACAAAACTTTAAGAGTTTGATCAGATAAGGTTATAATAATTATGTAATTTATGGCAAACATGTTGTTTGCTTTTGGGGTGGGGTGTGTATGCTGAAGCTGAGTTCAGTCAAATGGGCCTTACATGTGTATGTGATTGATTCCAATAAACACCCTGACAACTGGGCTCCAGTGAACTTCCCTGGTTGGTGATACTTTGCACATACTGTCACATGTCATTTCTGGGAGATTTAAACGTGCCTCTTTGCAGTTCCACTAGGAAGGGGCACCTGAAATCTTACACTTGCTATTTCTTGGACTTCACTTGATGTGCTTTTCTCCTTTGCTGATCTTGATTTGCATCCTTCCACCGTATTAAACTTTAACTGAGGCTAGCAAGTTGAGTCCTGTAAGTCCTTGTAGCAGACTCTTAAACTTGAAGTTCTTGAGAATGCCTCACACGCCACTGAATTTTCAGTTTTTAAAACATTTGTATTTAATATATTTCATGGTAATCACTAGACCCATTATATATCTCATTATCAATACAATCCCAGTTATTTACACATATCTAAAATTCAGGAAGGTAACCCTATCCTTATCTCAGGGTATAAACATACTGAGTATAGGTAAAACGTGACATTTTAAATTTGTTAGTTTTTGATTGATTATTCCTATGACTAGTATTGATCAAGAAAATGTGAGGGTACATCTGCCAAAAGCTACAGAAAGTAGTTGCATTTAAAAAGAAAGAAAAAGAAAGAAAAAAAGAGAAAAACTTCCTCTTTTCTACTTAAATTTATGATTTGTGATATCTCTCTTTTTTTTTAAGATTTTTATTTATTTGACAGAGAGAAAGGGAATATAAGCAGGGGGAGTGGGAGAGAGAGAAGCTGACTCCCCACTGAGCAGGGAGGCTCAATCCTAGGACCATGGGATCATGACCTGAGCCAAAGACGGACATTCAACTACTAAGCCACCTAGGTGCCCCATGATTTGTGATATTTCTAAAGTTATTTCTATTCTTAAGGAGATTTAAACTGCAAAAAGTCAATACGAAATTGCTTGTATAGAAAGATGGAAAAAAATGTATTCTTGGGGCTCCTGGGTGGCTTAGTTGGTTAAGCGTCTGCCTTCGGCTCAGGTCATGATCCCAGGGTCCTCAGACTGAGCCCCGCATCAGGCTCTCTGCTCAGCTGGGAGCCTGCTTCTCCCTCTCCCTCTGCCTGCTGCTCTGCCTACTTGTGCTCTCTCTCTTTATCTCTCTGTCAAATATATAAATAAAATATTTTTAAAAAAATGTATTCTTGATTAATTAATTGAGCCATTGATTTGATTGTCTTAGAGATCTCCCTTTGGATTTAATGTGTACATGTGTATGTGAGTAAATCTATAATAAATACATACATAATAAATATATAAATATAATATATAATATATTAGATATATGTTATATGCACCACATAATACATAACATACTGCATTATATATTAAATATATGTATTTAAATTTTCTCACTGTTAAGTCACTTTGACCTCCTTGCTTTGATTAGATGCCACTTTAATTTAAAAAAAGCATCTTAACTTGTAAAATATTATCACATGCAAAAAAAAAACAAAAAAAAAACCTGAAGTTATAAAATTCTATCTTTGGAAACTGTGAAATAATCTCAGCTTAATTTAGCTTAAACATCTATCATGATATATGAAAATACACAGAATTAATTTATAAAGTCAAGGAGAGAGAATCAGAGGGTCAGAAGTCACATGATGTGAGTCCTATAGGATTGAATTTAACTAAACAAAATTAACATTCATTTCCTGCTTCTCTTCGTGTACTTCTTCCTTGTTTTGTGTCCCCTCAAAAATCATATATTGAAGCCTTACTACCCAGTGTGACAATATTTAGAGATAGGGCCTTGAGGAGAGTAAATAATATTACATGAGGTCAAAGAAGTGGGCCCTGATCTGATAAGACTGGTGTTTTCTTAACACCAGATACACCAGAGATGTTTCTCTCCTGGGAAGAGCAGAGGGAAGGCCATGTGAGTCCACAGCAGCAGGAGGCCGTCTGCAAGCCAGAAGAGATGTCTCCCCAGACACTGACTCTGCTGGCACTTTGATTTTGGACTTCCAGCCTGCAGAGGTGTGAGAAGAGAAATTTCTGTTGTTCAGATTATCCAGGCTGTAGTTTTTTGTTATAGCAGGACTAGCAGACTAATGAAATAGTTATAATTATGAAACTAGTGTATAGAGCTATAGTATTTAAAAAATTAGAGTTAAAAAGCCTAGAATAGGTTGAATTTTTAAAGGAATTTCTCTTCTGAAACGTACAGAAAACTGTTTTCTTTCCTTGTTCCTTTAAAATACTCTTTCCTTTTAATTACTACCTCCTCCATTTTTTGCTGTCTCCTTGGAGGCTGTAGCAGCATATTTCTCAATATTAGGTAATTTCTAGCACGTTAGACCTGAATTTCAACCAATATGACCATTGTCTGTTAAATAGAATAATGTTGAATTTCTAGACTAATGTTATTCACATTTTTCCTTTCCTAGAAACAAAAAAATTCTCTTGCTGCCAATGATCTATCTTCTGATATCGTAAAATTTCTGGGCAGCTCTTAAAGACATATGTCCACTTGCCAATTAGCAGGCAATAGGCTTTGTGACCTAAATTCAGTAACAGAAAATGATTAGTTTATCCAGCAATTGGATACAATATGCTTCATGTATTTCAAAATTTATAAATTTTCTGGTCTGCTAATATCATCCTTTATTATTTTTAGGAGCTGCCACTGTTTATGCTGCTTATCCATAATGCTATTTTCAGTAGAATTACTAGAAATGTACTTTGTTATTTTGAAAACTTATTGCTGCTTATTTTTATCTTAGGAGGACTATGAAAGCTTCTTTTAAAAATAAAAAATATTACTTGTTTCCCTCTAGATGAAAATATTATAAACTGGAAGCAAAGGAGAGAGGTAGCTATTTTAAGTAAGAAGGTAAATAATAAAGATGAAAAGCCAAATCTTTTCAAGCATGGTAAGAAATTATTGGTAAAGCATGGACGCTATTCAGTGACCCTTTGTAAATGAAGCCAAAGTGGATTTCTGCCATGGTAATAAGTAAAATTATAATTTTGCTATATTTTGTGCAAAAAAATTGTATCTTTAATTGAAACATCCAATTAGTTTTTTTTAAACTTATTTTACCCAAAGAAAAGAAAAATCGCATTTTATCGTGTAAGCAGAAACTTAAAAAACACAATTATTATTGGTCCTTCTTTAAGTACTGTAGAGATAGTTTTTATAAGAGCTACCAAAAATCTGAAAGTCAAAAAAAAAAAATCTGAAAGTCAAATTTAAAGGTGCAAATGAGCACACCTAAATATTTTATGCAAAAAATAATTATGTGGCATTTTCTGTTATAAATTTCTATAAATATGATTCAGATTTTAAACTTATTTTTAAATAAATGAGAAAAAAATTCTGTTAGGTCTGAATTCCTGTGTTTATATCAATCTCATGCATATTTTCTTTCTTTATATTTCAGGCAGGTTAAGTAATTACAGTTGGCACTCACTACATATAGCCTAGCTATGTTCATTGTTTCTTAATCTCATGCATATATTATAATAGTATGAAACATTTTAAACTACCCATGTTTTCTTAAAAGTTTAAGTTCCAGGACAGTTGAGTGTCTCAGTCGTTTTAAATACCTGCCTTTGGATTGGGTCATGATCCCAGAGTCCCAGATTGGGATAAAGCTCTGTATCTTGCTCCTTGCTCAGAGGGGAGTCTGTTTCTCTCTTTACCCCTCACCCAACTACTGTTCTCTCTCTCTCTCTCAAATAAATAAATATAAACTTAAAAAAAAAAAACAAAACTTAAGTTTTGTTCTGATTAGGCTAGAGTGAGATCAAGAAATGAGTACTATAAAACTCACAATGTGTTCCTAGGGTAAAGCCAGGATTCAGAGACACAGGCTAGATGTCTAAGGTAAGTATGTAATTAGTTGAAGCACTTTTAGGTATTCGTGATCTTGATTGAAAAAGGAGTACTTATAATAGAACTTTGCCTGAACCTTTACGTATTTAAAATATTCTCATTTTTATTTCATTAAATATAATATGCTATTTATTTATCTTACATTTATGATTCTAAAACACATTACAAATTTCACAAAACTTGCATTTTCTAAATGTCAACACTCTAAATATATCACTTATTTTCCAAAATCAAATATTTGCTTCAAATTCCATTGCTATGTTGAGTCAATTGAATTTAAAAAGATAATTGTTAGTTACCCAGCAATAATAGGAAGATTTTAGCTAACTACATCTAAGGAAATATTTCAAAATTGATTTCATTTTAACTAAAAAACTGGATTTTTCTATATGTCTTATACATACACTTATTCTTTTCTTTCATTTCTTTCTCTTTTTTTTGTGGTTTAAATAAAGAAACTATGATTATCTGTAAAACTGATTGCTCCAAAGTAATTAATCATTTTTCTTATGAAATTAACAGGATAAATTAAAGCTCTTATGATTAAAGAGTTTTCTCTTGGGTAAATATAACATGCTGAGAGACTGTGTTGGAAAATTACTATTTCAAAAAGCAATCAAATCAAGTCCCCATAGACTTAAATATACATATTTATAAGTTTTAATAATAAATAAATATTTATATTTAATATTATAAATATTAATATATTAAATTAATACATCTAATATATTAAATATATTTAAATAAATATTAAAATAATAAAACATATATAAGACTTAAATATATATAAGTATATACATATATGTGTGTGTATATATATATATTTATAACATATATTTTTCTAATGATTAGGACATTGCACTTACAGAGGAGTACCTATTCTTGCAGCAGATAATTTGTACAATGTATTATTTGTAGCCTGTTTTGTTAAAAATAAGCATTATTTGTGTTTGTCTCATGGTCTACCTTTGAATGAAACTCAGATTGCCTATACCATTGTTATTTATATCAGTGAATAATATATCATCATATATACTAAATACTCTTCTTCCAAACATTTTTCTAATGCTTATTAAGAAGTTTAAGTTTTATATCTAAAGAAATTACAACTTAGACTTTAGAATTATATTTAGTCTATATGGAAGGCTAATTTACCTGAAAAACCTCCATAACAAATGTTAATATTAAAATTATTAGGGATTTCTATACATACATATACCTAAAACTATAGGAAAACAAAGAAAACAACCTCTGGTAGAAATACCAACAAGACTTAGTACCAACAGAGCCAATTGCTTTGACTTTTCTGGATGGCAGAAGAGAAGGACACAGGAACTTACAAATTCAGGCTTTGTCACTCATTAATGAAGGGGTGATTAATAACTAAACCTATACTGAAATGGTAAGTAAGATAAATATTCATTAACCAACATAAAGTAATGAAGAGAAATTTTGGCTATCAGTACTGGAGCAGTTGGTAGGAAAAAAAAATGTATTCTCTCCTGAGAATTTATAACACCAGGGGTATATATCATGTATTCTTTGATGTCAAACTTATTATTAAATGGTCTTGAGCCACCGAATTAAAAATTTAACAGATACGTATTTTTTTTTTTTTTTTTGGTCATTGATACACTGGGGGTTTCAGAGGAAGTACAAAATCATTCTAGAACAGGAGTTGGAAAACTTTTTTTTTTTTATAAAGAGCTCAATAGTAAATATTTTAGACTTTGTTGGTCTGCTTAAAGAGTAACTTACAGCTAGCTGAAGAGATAGACGATCAACAATCTAGATGAATACAGAAGTTATTCAGAGTACAGAATATTAACAAAGAGATAGTAATTATAAAGAGTCAGAAGATGAAGAATAGAATAGGCAGATCTAAGGAACATACAGGAGGAATTCCAGAGAGAATAGACATAATAGAAACAATGAAATAGTAATTGTGTACTTCTATTTATGGGATGGAAGGAGTAGTAATAAAAGACCTATACTTAGGGGTGTCTGGGTGGCTCAGTCGTTAAGTGTCTGCCTTTGGCTCAGGTCATGATCCCAGAGTCCTGGGATGGAGCCCTGCATCAGGCTCCTTGCTCGGCAAGAAGCCTGCTTCTCCCGCTACCATTCCCTCTGCTTGTGTTCCCTCTCTCGCTGTGTTTCTCTCTGTCAAATAAATAAAATCTATACTTCCCTTCTACTGACATGAACAAGCTGGATTAATTTTAAAAAACATATTTTTTTAGGGGCGCGTGGGTGGCTCAATGGTTTAAAGCCTCTGTCTTCAGCTCAGGTCATGATTTCAGGGTCCTGGCATCAAGCCCCGCATTGGGCTTTCTGCACAGCAGGGAGCCCGCTTCCCCCTCTCTGCCTGCCTCTCTGCCTACTTGTGCGCTCTCTCTCTCTCTGTCAAATAAATAAATAAAATCTTTAAAAAAAATCATATTTTTTAAAAGTGTAAGAGAATTTTGAAGCAATGAGGAATAGATGAGTAGAACACATGATTAATAGAGGCAGATATTAGGCTATATGAACAGGTGGGTAAATCCAAAGAAAGTATTTGCTATATTGAAGCAAACAAAAATGATACAGCAAAACAAGCACTAGAAAACACTAAAATTCCTGTAAAGGGAAATAGAAATCAGTATTTATACATTATAAGGTATTTTTGTCATAAGGAATAAATTAGGGATAGTGATTTATTTTAAGACAAGAGTACATATAGGGGAAAAAAGGAATTATTCATTCAATCCAATGAAAGCCAGAAGAAGAACAAAGTTATAAGAAATACACAGTAACAGTTAGAAAAGATGGACTCTGAGGAAGGACAGTTAACATAAAATTAGGTCATGTTGGGGCACTTGGGTGGCTCAGTGGGTTAAAGCCTCTGCCTTCGGCTCAGGTCATGATCTCAGGGTCCTGGGATCAAGCCCTGCATCAGGCTCTCTGCTCAGCAGAGAGCCTGCTTCCCCCTCTGTCTCTGCCTCTCTGCCTACTTGTGATCTCTCTGTCAAATAAATAAATAAAATCTTTAAAAAAAAAATTAGGTCATGTTCCCATTTAGTCCACATGAATTTTTGTTTTAATGGAATCCTCAGCTGAAAGAGACAAAAATAAAAGCCTATGACTAATATGAAATAAAGAGTCAGGCCAGAGACCTACTTATACTAAGCTAGAATATTAAAAGCTAACAGAGTTCAATGAGGGGTATTATAAAGAACCAGTCTCTGAACATACTTGTAGACTGGGATCAAATCTAGGTTGTCCAGGGACTCAAATTTTGACCTCAATTTAAGGTGGTTTGGGATGGGTAATGCCTGCAAAAGCAAAGCTTCTGGAGGAAATTACATTCACAAAGACCTCAAGGTACACTTAGAAATTATTTACATAAATTAACCATGTGAACTTCACTAAGTCATTTATTATTTGTGCTTTCCTTAACTATAAAGTGAATATAAGAGCAACTAACTTGTAGGTCCACATTGATAATTAATTTAATCTCATAAATCATTTAGAATTTTGTCTGGCACAAGTATATGAAATATAATATTTGTGTTTGTGTGTATTTGTGTTTGTGCATGAGAGAGAGAAAGAGAATGAAAGGGAGCAAAGAATCAGCATATTGTCAAAGGTAACAGAAAATCTGGAAACAAATCAAATGACATGAGAAACAGAATATAACTTGAAATCCTAGAATTATCAGATAGAACTTTAAGAATAATTATGCTTACAATATTTGAAGGAACAAAATACAAGCTAGAAGATGAATGTAGGAAAATATAAAAGGAAACATGGCAGACTTTTAAAAAAAAATAATACCTACAAAAAATAGCAAAAAAACTAGTAGGAAATAACCCAAGTGCAATAACGAGAGATAAAAGGAAAGAAAATATTGAAGAAAAGTTAAAAGATACCGACAATAGAGTTAAAAGCTCTAATATATGTCTAACTCTTCCCAGAAGAAGACAGAGTTAAAAGAACTAAGGCAATAACTAAAGAGATCATGGTTAATACTCTTTAACTACTGATGAAAGACAAAATAAACAGAGTAAAGCAGATTGAGAGATTCCTAACAAGGTTAACTTTAGAAAAGTTCTCAAGAAAAGCAAACTGCAGAAAACAACACAGGAGGAAAATCTTAAAATTTTATTAATCTGTCTAATAAATAAGACAGATTAACTCTAAAGAAACAACAATTGGACTGAAATTAATTTCTCAACAGAAAAAAATGAAATTCCAATAAGGTAGAAGGGTAACTGCAATATTTTTTTAAAATGATGAATTTTATATTAATCAAAATATATTCCAATGATGAAAGCGCAATAGCTATTTAAGATAAACAAACCAAGACTGGAAACCTGGCATCAGTAAAACTTCACTAAATGAAATCTAAAAGATATAACTCAAAGGCAAAAACTTACCTCTGAGTTTTTTAAATAGTATAAAAAGAAAATTAAGACGTACAATTTTGTAAAATTTGGTTGTTATGAAAGTTATGAATTAAAGTTCTCATGTAATTGCAGAGGAAGATGTAGGTACTAGCATTAGAATTAAAAATTAAAATGCGTTTAACTTCTAGAGCTGCTAATAAAGACAGAAACAGAATTGTAGTATCTAAACTAGAAAAATGAATAATAGGAATAAAGAAGAAAAGGTGTAAGGAAAGAACTAATTTCATCAAGCTGGATAAATAATTATCATAACTTAGGATTGGAGGTTTAACACACACACATAATTTAATTTATACAAATAGATTAAAAGCTTCCGTGAGTCTTCTAAAGACAACAGACAGAAAGCTAGAGGAATATAACCTCACTATAGTATTTCTGTCAGTAACAGATTTGAAGTACAGGAAAACAGAAGTTCAAAATAAAATATTGGGGAGGTGTAGCCAAAGGAGAGCTGGCATATAACCATATTCATATAAGACAAAAATAGTTTTTAAGACAAAATAATTAATAGAGATAATGAGGACATTTTGTAAAGAATATATACAATATGGTCTCAAATTATATAATGTAAAAATTGTCATTACTACAATGAAATCGCAGTCACAGTAGAATTTTTTTTTTAAAGATTTTATTTATTTTTACAGAGAGAAAGAGAGAGAGAGAGATCCCAAGTAGGCAGAGAGGCAGAGAGAGAGAGGGAAGCAGGGTCCCCGCTGAGCAGAAAGCCTGATGTGAGACTGGATCCCAGGACCCTGAGACCATGACCTGAGCCGAAGGCAGAGGTTTTAACCCACTGAGCCACCCAGGCGCCCCCACAGTAGAATTTTTTAACCCAGTTTTGCAGTGATTTATATAACCAGAAGGAAAAAAAATATATCAGTAGGAATATAGAAGGTTTGAGCTACCCAATAAAGGAACTTAATCAAATGGACCCTTATAAAACCTTGCACATAAATACTTCAGAATTCACCTTAAAAAAATAAAAAAAACCCATAAATAAAATTCACATAGGCATTCTGTTTCTAATAACAGTGACATAGTTTGTAAGGATTATATCCTCCCACAGGATATAACAAACAAGGACTAAGGATATATAACAAACAAGGACTTTGGACAAAATATAATAAACGATACTTCAAAGGCAGAAAGATCTATCAGAAGGCAATACAAGAATCATGGAACACTGCATCAAAAACTAATGATGTACTGTATGGTGACTAACATAACATAATAAAATAAAAATGAAAAAAAAAAGGAGTTGATAGGAACTGAAAAGGAGTCAAACTTGAAAAGGAAATGCATAGGATGAGATTTGCTCTAATATCACTTTTTTTTTTTTTTTTTATTTGACAGAGAGAAACAGAGAGAGAGAAGGAACACAAGCAGAGGGAATGGTAGTGGAAGAAGCAGGCTTCCCGCCGAGCAAGGAGCCCGATGCAGGGCTCGATCCCAGAACGCTGGGATCATGACCTGGGCCGAAGGCAGACGCTTAACGACTGAGCCACCCAGGCGCCCCTAATATCACTTTTGTTATCTCCTTTTGACACCAGCAAATCTTCCCCTTGTTCTTCTAATGGGTTTCCAAACTAGATCCCTTTCCCTGCTAACAAGGATGAGTCGTGACCTAAGGCCAATTGTATCCCGGATATTTCAACTGTTAGCAGACCCTCACAGACTGGAAGAGAATGAGAGCTCCACTACGTGATTCCAGTGCCTGTGAAAGAAACTTAACTAGTTCTGCTACTGCAGGTCTAATTCTTCCCTGCCCTTATCCTTCTCATGACTTGGTTTTTCATCTTGTTACTCAATTCTGTAAACCTTCCACTACGTTTTCAATTAGTTCCTTTTGCCGAAGTTAGTCAGAGTTGGTTTCTATTGCTTGCAGATGAAGAACTTTAATAACAGGAAGATGAAGAATATAGATTCCATATATTGTTCCTAATGGGAAATATTAATAATAGATCATTTTATCAGTCAATATAAAGAAAACATTCGTCTGACGGAATACAAAAAGAGTGCAAAAAGGAAAAGAAAAAAAATTTAAAGAAGTAATGCTAATTATAATTCTGAAAATAATCTATTGAAAATTCCAGATTTTGTTAGAAGAATTAGAAATTCATCTCAATAGCTTGCGAAAGGAAGTGGATTGTATGAAACAGGAAGAAAGAAAAAAAATTCCATATGAAGAAATAATAGAAATGAAAAGAAAATTTCAAGGTTGATGAAACTACACATAGGTGAGATAATACAGAATTTTAAACAGTCAAAACATACTAAACTGAGATTGATTTGGGGTGGTAAATGTCAGAATTGCTATTACAGAATGTTGAAATAATAACATAAATAATAACTTGGTATTACAAATGTATGAAGCCCTCTAATGCTGCGTATGAAAAAGATCAGACAATTAAAAGATTAAAAAATAAGTTGATAGCAGTCTGAAACCTGAATATAATCCAAGAATTTCTGGCATTCCTGAGGCAGCAATTAAGAAAATTGGAACAGGTAAACTTATAAAACAATATTGGAAAAAAATACAAGATATTTATTTATTTATTTTTAAAAATTTATTTATTTATTTTGAGAGAGTGAGGGGACAGAGAGGGAAGGAAAGAGATTATTAAGTGACTCTTGCTGAGCACAGAGGCCCCTGTGGGGCTCAGTCCCTATATGCTGGAATCATGACCTGAACTGAAACCAAGAGTCAGAAGCTTAACTGATTGTACCACCCAGGTATCCTTATGAATTTTAAAAATAAGCAAGTATAGCAATTAAATCTCACAAATTACTCGTAGTAAAGTTTTTTTTTTCTTTCTTTCTTTTTTTTTTAAATTATTACACCTACTGGTACTTCGCAAAATTCTAAATTTCTAAACAAAAATTCCAACAAGATGTAAAAAATGGCAGTTTTAATATGAAAAAAAATTGGATTGAATCCAGACTTTTATTTGTAGAACACCAAATGTTAGAAGACATTGTAAAATCACTTAGAGATATTTGAGAGGAAATTTGTCACTTTTATGGAAATATTTAGAACTTTATTCTTAACCTCGCCATTAATGTCTATGTGGAAATAGCATAAAATTATTCATAGGTAATTAAAAGTTTAGAATATTTAGTCATCAAGCCCATCTTGAACATGGACTGAAAAGTAACATAGACATCCCTCAGATGGATAGGTCAATTTAAAAAAAAAAAAGCAAAAACTTGTGAAATACCTATTTTAAAGTTATAGATAGCACATTTTGATTTCCAAAAGTAATGCAAATGCAAAATAATAGATATAAAAAAGGTTATAAACTGTTCTCAATATGAAAATTTCTTGGCAGGGAAATTTTAAAATATTAAATGATATTTCAAAATAAAGATATCCATAAAAAAGTAGGATCATACAAGATAAGGAAATAGGGTAATAAAGATGCTTAAATGCCCTTATTTTATTTAAGAGCTTAGTTTTGTTCTTGGCTTTGATAATCTCAAGTTATACATTGATAATTGCATCATCTTTTTAAACTTTGAGGAGTCCAACAGGTAAGTTATATTTCTCGCTTTTCTTTTCCATTCTTAAGGTTTATTTGTTTATTTCAGAAATAGAGAGTGTGTGAGCACGTGAGCTGGGAGAGGAGCAGAGGGGGAGAGAAAGGGAGAATCTGAAGCCGACTCCCTGCTGAGCATGCAGCTCCAAACAGGGCTCTGTTCCATGGCCCATGAGATCATGAGCTGAGCCAAAGCAAGACCCAATTAAGCCACCCAGTCACCCTGGTAAATGCTATTTCTTACAGTGTCTTATTGCATACTGCCTCAATTGGAGAGTCAACAATGTGCACTGACATACAAAAGACTAGAAGAATTCTTAAAACAAAGAAAAGAATTTAAATGTTTTTAATCCAGTGTGTTAGCATTATCTTTGATTTTTAGTGTGGATTGAAAACAATAGAAATTATTTGTAATTTTAAGCAAGCGAAGTAGATGTACTGGAAAAGCAAAAAATTAGCTCTTAGAATTGACCATAAAAACACAGGAGAATCAGTCAGACAGGAACCAGAGTGCTCTCTGGTTCAAATCAGATGTCAGGAAAAGGAGGGAAATCTGCTTGTGATATAGCCTTTGGCCTGTCAGCCATGACCCTTTGCCACTGGCCATTGCCGGTGTAGCTTGCACACGTGTTTTGTGCTAAGGCTACTGGGCTCTGCCTTAGCCGGTCACTTGTTTTAACTTTGTATTTTACATATCTGCCTGGTCACCATTAATAATTTCATACTCCTATTTTTCACCTGTAAAATAGGTGAAAGTCACCTATTTTTCACCTGTAAAAATGTCCCAGAAGTGAGGCGCTAACCCATCATATTTAAGTCTGCTCTACGGTTTAACCTCCAGGAGATGGAAAGAGGAAAATCTATTCACAAAGAGCTTTGAAATTAGAAGGTTCTATAGTGGGACTCCTAAATGAAAGAAAGGCTTGGCATAATGAACTAAAGGTCCATCTGTGTTGTGGTAAATGGCAGGGTTTATTTCTTTTCATAAGGTTGGTTATATGTCAGTTTCAGCTCAATAAATGTGAAAAAAAGAAAAGAAAAAGAAAGTGTTGGAAGCTTGACAAATGCCCACATGTCTTAGAAGAAAATATACTCTCTTTCAGACAAAATAAAAAAAAAAAGAAAAAAGAAAAGAAAAAAAAAAAGAAATTGCAGTTACTAACACAAACTATTCCTTATAAAACCAAAACCACACTCAACTATTTCCCAAAGAAGAAAATGCCAAATCACCTCAGGTCTATATTCAGCTTCAGGTCCAGGGCCACTAGAAAATATAGATTACTTTTCAACTTCTTTCATGTTTGGCTTTCTTTATTCTATAAACTCTGGCTTAAGTTGTAAATATCTCGAATATATGCTATATTATATGGATTTTAGTGAAAGAAATAGAAAAGGAAAAAATGCAAATATCTCTACAAAGAAAGGGATAAAAGTAATTGCTTTGTTTCCTGTTTCCTCCACTACAACTTGCAATAGCTGTTAAAACTCCTTACATTCACTAACCATTTAATGTTTGCTTTGACAGACAACTTTTTTTGATCATTTTGGTGATGAAAGCATACTTTTATTTCTGAAATATCATTTTCCATTAACTTTTAACATCTCAATAATATTTACTAAAATTTATAGAAATTGTAATCCAGTGCCCTTTCACTCCCCTTTGAGAAACTATATGTGGGAAGTAGCAAGAGAATTTCCATCTTGGTGTTTGTCAAGAGACCATTAACTGGGTGTACAAGAATAGACAAGTACAAACTGTCCCGAAGTGTTAAGTTGGTGGTTCTCATAATACATGCACCAGAAAGCATAATGTAGGAACACAGGAAATAAAACTATACAGCTGAATGCATCTTTAAAATTCTATGGATGGAGCCCAAAAGCACACACACACACATGTGCTCATGCACACACTTATAGATAAATTATTTCCTAAGTTTATTTCTCTATTTGTTCTCTCTTGGCATCTAGGTCTCTACTAAATTCCTTAAAAGTTGCAGCTTACCCCAGCTAAGTTGATGGAAGCTAAAGAAAAGGTTTTACTCATGTTTACATTAAGGCCTTTACGTAAGGACTAACATGTGATGGTGCTGATTTGGCCGGGTTTACAGGGTGAATCTAGACACCAGCGTCTTCACAGTCAGGAGCATCCTCATGAATCTCAGATTTCTCAAGCAGTCACTTCATCTCAAGAAGAGATGGAGTTCTAGGGGGCACATGAGTGGCTCAGTGGGTTAAAGCCTCTGCCTTTGGCTCAGGTCTTGATCTTAGGGTCCTGGGATTGAGCCCAGCATGGGGCTCTCTGCTCAGCAGGGAACCTGCTTCCCCCTCTCTCTCTGCCTGCCTCTCTGCCTGCTTGTGATCTCCCTCTCTCTGTGAAATAAATAAATAAAAATCTTTAAAAAAAATAAAGAGATGGAGTTCTAAAGATATATACAAAGATGTGTGTGTGTGTGTGTGTGTGTGTGTGTGTGTGTGTGTGTGTGCAGAGAGAGTGTAACTTCTAATATATTAAGTTGAAATTTTAAGATCAATTAAAAACATAAATTACATTTTAAAATTTAAAAAGGAGAAAGGAGAGATTTGTAACTGACTTCTTGGACCTAGTATGCAGTGAGAAAATGAGACAAGCCAAGACTAGGAATCAAGTCAGTTGAGCAGATTAAAAGTAATATGAATGACTACTTTTCCTACTTATTAGTGTAGAAATTTTCTTTCCAAACTCAATAATGTGGACTTTGGGCCCTGTTTTGTTTTTTGAGATTTCAACAGTCTTGGTGCAATTACATTAGTAGTATCTTATGCTGATATGTATTATGTCACCCAATCTATTAAAAAGTTAAATGCAAATAGGTTTGGGCAATGTTATAAAAGATTAAAAAATAACTCTGCAGGAAAAAAAATAACTTTGAGTTCCACAACTACCCACTGATTTGAAAATGAAACTTTCCTGTATACCCTCAATGGCTTTGCATACAGTTTTGATGAAAATGTCAGTAACAAATAACCAGTTAATGTAATATTAATGAACACATCTCCTTAGGAATAATTGACCTTAAAATTAACTTGGAAAGAGTTTTTTTTAAGAAGCAAATATTTAGTTCAGCAACGATTTAAAACAAATCACTAGAGAATAAACAAGAAGAAAAATTATAATTGCTATTATTTTAATTTGTGGGACAATCATTTTAATATGTTGTTAACTTTTAAAGACCATAAAATTTAATTAATTCGTTATAAGCTAATCAATACATAAAATATTGATTATTAAATATTTATAAGAAAAATTAACACTGTATACTACCTCTTTTTGTAGAGCTGTAAACTATTTTTGGACCTCACCAAATTCTGAATGAGTAAATGTATACTAGAAAAGTGTTAGGTTTTTCTAATGTGGACAATATATGAAACTACTATACTTGAACAGATGACTAGAAAACTCCCTACCCACTCAACTATGACCCATTGAATTGATCTGAATTATAAATCAGATGCTTTAGACCAACACTTCACTACCATTTCAAAATGTACTGCTTTCAAATAAGTTAATAATAGTTGTAGAGTACAGTGTTTAGGACTGGAAACAAGTGACCTAGAAACTGTGGCCATTGGGGGGTCCTCTGATTAACTGTTTTTGAGATCAGATGGCGCTTGTCCTGTAACACACCTTTCACACCAGTGTGCTACAAGAACTGAGAAGTTTTGCTCTAAACCACAGATAAACCTGACAAATAATATGTAAGGCCAGAAATGTTAAAATGCTTTCAAAAGAGTTAACAGAAATATTGACTCTTACTTGTTTTAACAATAAATAAATTCTGATATCATGTACTAAAGAAGGAAGTATTTCATATCAAGTATCTTTTTTCTGGTAAGATCAACAGATGCAGCATGCTTTGTTATTCATATGTGGAAAGGAGACAGGAAATTTATGCTCCAATAATGGAACACAAGTCTATCTCTTGATCTGATTAGGCCAGATTAGGTCACCTGCCCACCCATGAATCATTATTAATCTGGGAGCAGTGCCATGAACTATATGATGCAAGTCTGGTTTCCTATGGCATCTTTGAGCTAACAATGGAAAAGGGCTTATCCATCTCTGCCCTTTGGGATGGGATGAGATTCCCCTGATTCATTGATGCTAAATGGGGAGGGGGTAGTTGCTGGCATAGTACCAGGATTCTACTTAGAAGCAATAAAGAGGAATGGATTGATGGGTCGGCAACTAACTAGTGTTTATCTGCTATAAGATGAAAGGCGACAGTTTATTGTTTCTATTGTGATAGCTCTGAAGTAGAACACATCAAGTTTTCTTTATTTCAATTCTATATTTCCTGAAAGCAGATAAAAAATTAAATCTCCTATAGCCACGCTTCTGGTCACTTAATGTCTCTTTGATTAGTTACTTTTAAAATGTATTTATTTTCCTTAGAAAAGTAATCATTTTGCAACTTCAAGCACATGAAGATATTGCGGTTTTCTCCTAAAGGGATTTTCCTTTCTTCTCTCTTTTTTTTTAAACTAAAAACGGTTTTTCCTCAAAAAAGTGACTTTCATAGACTTGTGACTTTTTAAATATGGTGTCTTTACATTACAGTCTCTAGAACAATTTAAAACATAAACATATATTATTTATAAGAAATGGGTAATACTGTTTCAACATAACCTTGAAAAGGAAAAAAAAAATGAGTCTCAGTCCAGCAGCAGCCCAAGGAGCTCAGAAACAGTAATGTTAGTGCTAGCCTGGCAGACACAATCTACACGGAACTTAATCAAAATAAGATTAAAAGTCCATAGCAATTTCCTTGAGTGGCCAGTCAGATATCCCCATTACAGTCACCAACCAGTCTGCCCTGGGGGCCTATTTCAGAAATAAATTGGTTTGTAGATGAGCTGATGCAGAAGAAAGAAAAAAAATGTTTTCTTGAGACTCTTCCTTAAATTTTGTCAAGTATTACAGGGAAACTTCAAAGTCTTTTTATTCTGAAACGTTCTTTTTTTCTTTATATATTCTTAAATTTATTAGTATTATATTAAATATTAGTTTATGTAAGCTTATTTTTTGACTTTGTACAGGATTTAGTAGGTGGCATTAAATATTTAATAAGAAAACACAACAGTAACACCTGGGAAATGGTTCAGAGAACAATTCTATTCAGTTATTAGAACATTTGCCTACTTATTTTATTAATATTGCTTAGCAGTCACAAACATTGTATCATGCCAAAGAAATCTGAAAAAGATATTATTAACCGAGAAGTCTTAAAAAGAAACTCTCAATCTAACTGATACTTCTAGAAATATTCCTTAAGAAGAGAGTAGAACATTTCTAAATGTATTATTTCACTGAAATTTTGGCCTCACTAAAAAGATCCTCACATAAAGGAGTGATTTGTGGAAAAAGACTTTTTGAGCAACGTAAAGAAATGTTAACAAATAAAAAGACAATCAAGATATTTAAAAAATGTATTTTATTTCTTTATTTGCGAGAGAGAGAGAGAGAAAGAGGGAGAGAGAAAGAGAGCACAGAGGAGAGAAACAGAGGGAGAGGGAGTGGGAGAAGCAGACTCCCTGCCGAGCAGGGAGCCTGACCCAGAATCTTGAGATCATGACCAGAGTGGAAGGTAGATGTTTAATGAACTGAATCACCCAGGTGCCCCAAGATAAAATTGACCCAAATCGCAATTTTAACTGGAACAAGACATATTTCTATCAATTGCAAAAATAATGTGCTTGGTTCATGAAGTTATATAGTGAACAGTAATGAGTAGCAGAAATTGACTACACCTTTTCAGTGACAACCAAAATTTCTTCACAGAAATAGAAATTCCTGATAATATTTGCCATATGATTTTATGCATTAGGCTAAGACATATGGTTATTTCTATGTTTTCAGGACATCTTCAACAAATATCTCACACATTTTCTAATTGTCAAACATTTTAATCTATTGATTAAAATATTTGATAAATATTTCCACAAATAACTTGGGATCTCAAAATTTCACAAAGATCAATCCTTCAATATTTAGTCCTAAAAAGTCATCTCCATTGTATATTAAATTCCAAATTTGAACCTACTTCCTTATTGTTTATGCTTACACTTTATTTCTTATTTTACCTAAAGATGTCTCATGATATTATTATCAAGAAGTGCTACAGTAGTAATTTACCTAATTATATAATTTTCATTCATCCATTCAAAAATACCTTTGAACTGCTACTAAATGTAATTCAACTTAACAATATTTAACAGTGATTTTTTTTTTAAAGATTTTATTTATTTATTTGACAGAGAGAAATCACAAGTAGGCAGAGAGGCAGACAGAGAGAGAAGGGGAAGCAGGCTCCCTGCTGAGCAGAGAGCCTGATGCGGGGCTTGATCCTAGGACCCTGAGATCATGACCTGAGCCGAAGGCAGAGGTTCCAACCCACTGAGCCACCCAGGCGCCCCTAACAGTGATTATTAATATACAAAGCATCAGGGAAGGTTCTGTGAGGGATACAAAAATAAGTGTAGCTGAATGACCAAGCAAAATATTTGGGGTCAAAAAGATGAAAAGAAGTCATATTATAAAGAAAAAATATATTAAAAGGCTATATGAGACATAAACCATTTTGGTTGCCTTCAGATATATGTGCTAAACTATGAAAGTTTCTTTTGAGTTTAAGTAATTATTTTCACATGTCACTCCTGAATCTTTTCTTTTTGTGAGTCATCAACACTATGCAATTGCCCATACCTGTTGTATCTGGTCTAAAGAGGCTAATCATCACATAATAGTTTTTGTGCTTTTTGGTCTGATGTTAGTGGGTGCTTTGAGGCAAAATTGAATGAGTTTCCAATAGCCAGTCCAAATTACAAGAAATACAGACACAGAATGCCTGGGGTTATCCTCAAATGAAGTTAGATTTGAATTGCATCCAATATCCTTTATTACAATGTGGAAATGCTCAAAGCAAATACAATAGTTTCTCTTTGCCTCTGACACTTCAGTTCACAGTGTTAGGTTTAAATATAACTTTTGTAATGGTTACTTCACTGGGGACACTTGAAAAAAATTGATGCAGAATGACAATTTTCTGTAATAACCTATTACAGTTTGGTTTGTAGGGCAAAACAGGGATCTCAATATAGTATCAATTGAATAACAAAATTTTATCAATTGAGATTCCACTGATAAAGTATTTAAGTTGTCGAAGTTAGAACACATCATATTAGCATTAAATTTAAAACATAAACATTTTGGAGGAGAAATAAAAAATATCTTTAGAGAATAAGTTGTTTTCAAAGATGCAAGTAATAGATGCCACATCATTTGTGTGATCATTAAAAATAAAAACACACTACAATTGCGTTATATTTTAATGTATTAATATACATTCACAAATAATTTATTATTTTAATAGGTAACCCATGTGGTTGGAAGCTTAATGCATGTAGTGAAAAAAACATAGCTATTAATTTCAGACAGAATTATATTTAATTCTGGCTCTGTAACTTGCCAGCTATATAAACTTGATTAAATTGCTTAATTTGAATTTCAGATTCCATTCTTATGGAGTAGCAATAATATTGACTCCCTTTTAAAATCTATGAGTAGATTATAAACAATCTGTATGAAGTTTTTAGCAATATTCATCTATAAACAAATGACTTATTAAGTATCATTCCTAGACTGAGTCTAGTTTCATAGGACATTTAGAAAAAAAACTGGCTTGTTCAGATAAAATTCACAATATGCTTTGTTTTTCACTTATGCTGATTGGTTTCTTTGTCAATTAAGCTGAATTAGCTAAGGGTTACTGGTTTGTAACAGGACATTTAGATCACAAATTATTCACATTTAGATTATAAATCAATCTTTCTGATGATTTCAAATTGAGCAAAATTAACCCAAAATTCTCTGATGGAAGAACTCATCTTTAGCCAGCATAGTCTAGAGTATGAGTTAATTGTGATCATGATAGAGACTATCTCAAGAAAGAGGATACCATGTATCTGTTAAATGACTGGGAAATCCTATTTTATTCTCTCAAAGATATTTTTGCTCATCAAATAATACTGAGCGAATGCTAAGAACTGTGTGATTATTCACATCTATTGCTCTGATGATTTCTCTTAGAATTTCCTCCAGGATAGACTGAGGAAGTGAAAATCATCCCTAACATCTGCTTTTCGCTCAAAACTCTCTGCTTATAGACATTTCTTATGATTTAGTGACAAAATGAAAGCATTTAGAAGAGAACTCCTTAATATTCCTATTCATGCATCTACCACCCTCTTTGTGTCTGTACTCCCGCCTACCCACAAACACTGCCTTTCTTCTTGTTATGATCAATTAGCTCTCCTTGCTCTAGTCCAGGGCCTTCTCTCTCACTTATACATTGGGAAATATCCTCTCTTGCTCCATTCAAGTCCTTCATCCATAAATCATTCTTTCTTTATTCTGAATTATAAATGACCTCTCCGTTCACCCCATATTGCCCTGGAAACTTCCAGCATTAACCCCATTCTTTGCTCTAGTCTTTCTTCTTCAGGGTTTTCTATATTTACTATATCTACTTTTCTTCTAATTTTTCCTAAAACATTCTAGTCAGTTTTTAAATTCTGCCACTTCACTAAAACTAACATCGATAAGATTACCAACACTCCCCATTTTACCAAGCTTACTAGTCAGTTTCTAGTTTTCATTATCTTCAGTCTTTCTACAATATTTGACAGAATATGCCACTCTCTCTTTACAATTATTGCTTTACTGCCCAGACCCCACATTGTTCTCATATTTTTTAATGTCAATGTCTACTACTTCTGAGTCTCACCTTTATCCTCCCCATGAACTCTCTGTATACACTGAGGTATCCAACAAATAAATTCTTAGTTACTTTCCCTTCATGCATTCAACTTAGATAACTAGGTAGATTTGAGAGCCATTAATCTTTAATATTCTAGGTTAACCGATGGCTCTTAAATGTCTGTCTTCTCTCATAATGTCCACATTCTCATTTCAAAAGGTCTACTGAACATTAGAGATTGAATATCTAATAAACATCTCATTATAATTTTTGACTCCTTAATCCACTTCTTTCCATTTTTCATAAAATGGCACTAACATTTAATTAGTTGCTGAATAAATGTGGTTTCACGAGAGTAAGAATTTTGCTAAAATTTTGTAATACTTTAGCCCTTGTAACTGACAGAAATGCCTGAATAGAGTAGCTACTCATTAATGAAAACAGGCAGGTAGATAGGCAGGAAGTAAAGAAAGATTATATTAAGTTGAATGAAGGGTTAAATGAAGAAGGATTAGCTGAAACTGGGGGAGGCTATGTAATAGGTCTAATGAAGCGCATTTATTAATAGCTGGGAGAAATTTAATCCAAAGCCTGCCAACCACAAAAGCTGCTTTCCATTCATTTTCTCTACTCTCTAAGTTAGTGCAGTGTAAAATTAGTGAGTAGCTTGGATCTTTTTGCTCTGCCTTATCTAGTAGTGGGTGGACAGACGTGCTTTCTATCATTTTCTAGTCTCCAGACCAATGGAAAAGTTTTACACACATAAAGTCTGCATACAATTTAAAAAGATGAAAGATGAAATAGAGAAACTATCACATAAATATGCCAATATGAGTAGAAGAATAAATGGAAAATAGAAAAATGTAGAAATCTCAAACTTCCCTTCAGAAATATAACATATATTTATGTAAGTATTAGATACATTAATCACATCAAATACTAGTTTTAAGTATATATTTTTCTCACTAGTGGCTGTACTGAATCATTTATCAATTGACTATTAACCCTCTCAAAGTAATATTTGAAGTCTCCAATTTGTCCTTGTTAAAATCCCTTGCTTACTTGTATCAACTGTTCCATGACACAAAAATACAAAAACGTAAGCAATCAACATGATGTTCTAAATAACTTATATTTGCTACATGCCATATTACTTAGACTTACATTTGCATTTTTAGTAAACATTATTTACAAAGGTATTTCTTAAAGTACACTATGTTTCAAATTATTTTTATTTGCATTATAAGGGATTTAATATTGAAGATTTAATTTTTGTAATTTTAAAAGTAAAATATTTTTAGATTTCTTTTAGTTTATACATGTCAGGTTTTTTATTATTTTTTTAACAACAGACCTATCTAAATTCATATTTAAAAAAATGTGTGCCTGGGGCACCTAGGTGGTTCAGTGGGTTAAGCCTCTGCCTTCAGCTCAGGTCATGATCTTGGGGTCCTGTGATCAAGCCCCGCATTGGGCTCTCTGCTCAGCAAGGAGCCTGCTTTCCCCCCTCTCTCTCTGTCTGCCTCTCTGCCTACTTGTGATCTCTCTGTCAAATAAATAAATAAATAAAAACTTAAAAAAAAAATGTGTGCCTATGTACTTTCTAGTTCCATTTTAAAAGGCATTTACCATACCAATAGCAGATGCTACCTTTGAATCTAAACCTCTTAGCAACTAAAGACAGGAAGCTGAGCACATTTTCTTTCTAATAGTTTATAAAAATATTCAACTATCTGAAATTGCATACTGATTTCCACTTCTTTTTCTAACTATGACTATACAAAATATTTAAAAACTTTACTTTTAAAGGTAGCTCTTTGCCTTTTTAAAAATCTTCTTTTTTTTTTCTTTCTCCTTGATTTAAGAATAGATACTTGTATGAAATAATAAAGACAAAGATAGTTTCTAAAGCCAATTGTGGTTCTTTGTCAACCAAAACATTTTCCCTTGAATTTTTATTGTTATATGTGATAAACATTTTACTGAATGATAATTTACCTGAAATGTTTCAAAATTATATGACCGTCTGCACTTCCAAAACTGTAGGGTTTTTGTTTTGTCTTAAATTTATCCCATGATGAATCACTTCTCTGTGCATTAATATCATATGACCTGATGACCATGTGAAATACTTAATTCCTCTGCTATATAATATTTAGACTTACTAGTTCTTTTAAAAATAGTTTCTATAATATAGTACAATATGTAATAATGTAGAAAAATAAGTGTGTGTGGTATATATGATAGAGGTGTTAAGTAATTGATAGATTTTATATATATAATTTCATATATATTATATATAATATATATACACACACACACACATATGTTTTTGTGTGTGTGTGTGTGTGTGTATGTGTATGAGGACAATCTCAGCTATAGCTCCCATAAAGCGATGGGCACTGCCATACATATCTACAATTATCAATGACAACCTGACCAATGTCATAGCTGAGTTCACTGAAATGAAGTTTAGGAGAGTGAAATGTGTAAAACCAAAAAAATTTGACCAAATATACAGGCTCTATACAACAAATTTGTGCCAATTACTTCAATGGTTATCTTATTTTCTATTTAATTTTTCTCTTTTCACACATTTATTTAATGTTTTCAATCTTGAAAAACTAAATTAAGTATTTGAAATAATGGCAAATATCTATTTCAAGTCAATGAAAACAAAATCGCACTTGTTTTGATTGTTAGGACTTCTATTAGGCTTGAAGAAACATTTAATTGAAAAGAGTGAAGCGCCTGGGTGGCTCAGTGGGTTAAGCCTCTACCTTCGGATCAGGTCATGATCTTAGGGTCCTGGGATTGAGCCCCACATCGGGATCTCTGCTCAACAGGGAGCCTGCTTCCCCCTCTTCCTCTGTGTGCCTCTCTGCCTACTTGTGATCTCTCTTTCTCTCTGTCAAATAAATTAATAAAATCTTTACCAAAAGAAAATAACATCTGAAAATGACAGACAACAGCCTTTTTTATATTTTCTTTCACTTCTTTTCTTGAAAGTTTCATATAAAAATTTTCTGTGGTTATTGATACCTAAGTGTTAGTGTTCCATCAGTTAACTGGCTCTATTAAAGTAAAGATGATTGGGACGCCTGGGTGGTTCAGTTAGTTAAGCAGCTGCCTTCAGCTAGGGTGGTGATCCCAGGGTCCTCTGGTTGAGTACCGCATCAGGCTCCTTGCTTGGCAGGGAGCCTGGTTCTCCCGCTGCCTTTGCCTGCTTGTGCTCTCTCTCTCTCTCTCTGACAAATAAATAAAAATCTTTAAAAAAAATAAAGTAAAGATGGTTGATTACTAAAGAATTAAAAAATCAAAGATCCCCCCATTAGGTAATTTAAACTAATTAATGAATGTTTATTTCTTTTTTTAAGATTTTATTTATTTATTTGACAGAGAGAGAGATCACAAGTAAGCAGACATGCAGGCAGAGAGAGGGGGAAGCAGGCTCCCTGCTGAGCAGAGAGCCCAATGTGGGGTTTGATCCCAGGACCCTGAGGTCATGACCTGAGCCGAAGGCAGAGGCTTTAACCCACTGAGCCACCCAGGCGCCCCTGAATGTTCATTTTTATTACTCAGTGAATATACGTGGCTTTTTAAAAAAGAAATACAATTTCATGTGTTGCTTGTTTTTATTTGTATATACTCTTTAGTGCCAAATTTATCAAGAGAAATAATTACTTTTCTAGGATACCTGGGTGACTCACTGAGTTGAGCAGCAGACTCTTGATTTCAGCATAGGTCATGATTTCAGGGGTCTGGAATCAAGCCCTGTGTAGAGCTGCGTGCTCAGTGGGGAAACTGTTTTTGGATTCTCTTTCCCTCTGTCCCTCCTCTTGTTCTCTCTCCCACTCTAAAATAAATAAGTAAATCTTTAAAAAGAAGAGAGAGAGAGAGAGAGGAAAAATTACTTTTCTAAACTAAGTCAGACATTCCACATTCTGAAAGATTACTTTAGCCAAAAAAAAAAAAAAAAAAGGTAAATAAGGAAACTATGGTATAATTGTCACTTTGGGCACTTAATGTAATTAATTGACAAACAAAGCAAATCCCATGGGGTGCTTGGGTGGCTCAGTTGGTTAAGTGTCTGCCTTCAGCTCTGGTCATGATCCCAGAGTCCTGGGATCAGGTCCCACATTGGGCTCCTTGTTCAGCGGGGAGCCTGCTTCACCCTCTGCCTTCCACTCTCCCTGCTTGTGTGCTCTCTCTCCCTCTCTGACAGATAAATAAAATCTTAAGAAACAAAACAAAACACAAAGCAGATCCAACCCCATAAGTCTCTCATTTTCCCATGTCACTTTACTTCTCTTTGCTTTTTTTCTTGATATCTGGTAATATATTCACTCTTATTTATAATATTACTATTTATTTCCTTCACGTTTGCATCCAAGGCAGAAAGTACTTTTGAATGTCTTGCCAATACCTGTTCAACAATTCACTAGATTACCTGGGCCCTGGCAGAGCACATTTTTTGGGGCTAGCCCTATCTTATATGCTCACACGTTTCTTCTTCTACTGCTTATTTGTATGCCAAAAGTTGGTTGTTTTGTTCCCAAATACATTTATATCAGATATAATGTTTACTGCAGCCAGATAATTTAAGTAACTATTATGTAAAACAGAGATAAATGAGTATGAAAGTGTATATAAATTGGTAAACATAAGCTACTAAAAATGATGACAAATTAGATTTATGAGTCAGACGCCTGTATGTTTACTTTTATTTTTTTAATGGAGGGGGTAAATGTCTGCATATATATTACATTTTATGGTTTTCAACTAATTTGTCCACTTCAAAAAAGGAGCACTAAAAAACACAGACCATATCTAATGCAAAAAGAAACAATGCTAACAAACTGAATTCAGCAGTACATTGAAAGGCTCATACAACATGATCAAGCGCGATTCATTCCAGGGATGCAAGAATGATTCAAAATCCACAGATCACAATGTGATATACCACGTTAACAAAATGACAGATAAAAATCATATAATCATCTCAATAGATGTCAATATCTTTGCATAATAAAAATTCTCAATTTGCAGTTTGCACAGCAAATAAAATGATCATCAAAATGGAAAGACAACCTATGGGATGAAAGGAAATATTTGCAAAATCATGATAAGGGGTTAATATCCAAAATTCACAAAAAAATTCTTACAACTCTATGACAACAACAACAAAAATCTGATTTAAAAATGGGCAGAACTGAATATACATTTTTCCAAAGATGACATATAAATGGCCAACAGACACACGAAAAGGTGATCAACATCATTGATCATTAGGGAAATGAAAATTAAACCCACAGTGATATACCACTTTTCACAGGTTAGAATAATAGGTAGCATCAAAAATATAAGAATTAACCAAGCTTAATAGGTAGCATCAAAAATATAAGAATTAACCAAGCATTGGCAAGGACGTGGAGAAAAGGGAACTATTATACCCTGTGGGAGTCACTGGTGCAACTATTATGGGAATTGGTATAAATGTATCTCTAAAAAGCAAAAATTGAACTACCTACCGTATGATCCAGCAATTTCACTTCAGTATATATCCAAAGAAAATGAAAAGAAGATATTGAAGACATATTTGCACTCCCATGTACACTGAAGCAATTTTTACAATAACTAAGCTGTGGAAACAAACTAGGTATCTATCAGTGGAAGACTGGATAAAGATGTCAAGTATATGTATTTACATAGGATTTTATAATAATAATTTTATATAATATTTGTATATTACATATAGGACATACATAATTGAAATTTGCTAAAAGAGTAGAACTTAAAAATATTATTACCAAAAAGAAAAGAAACAAAGCTCAATAGACCCATATACAAAATTAAGATCTAAGACTTCCTATCAAATAATTAGCTGGGGCATATTTATCTATATTAAAAGAAATATGCTAAATGAAATTATTAATTTTTATTATATTTTTTTTAGAATTTGAATAAGTAATTTGTTTTTGAAAGAGCTATTTTTGGTTTGAATTCTTGAAGAAAGCAGACTCTTTTTGCATGGGATTCTCCTTTTTTCATGCTAAAACAATCTCTCTTCTTTCTCTCACACACTGATATTTGGAAAATATGTTTTTAGTCACTCTTAAGTTTTAAGAAATAGTATTGGTTTTAAGCTTATAGTTTATGGTCCATTTGAGTACCAATAATACCATCTTTTATCCTATTCAAAGCTAAGCTGCATTCTAAACTCAGTCCTGCCTTAGGCTAGGCAAATTGCAAAGGGATTTTTACTTTCTTCCAGTTTACTCTTAAATCTTCTTCAGTTTCTGTGTTCTTCCTGGTTCTTACAGGGTAGGAATAGGGAGAAAGAAACATAAAAAGTCTTGCTTAACCCAAGTAGTTTTCATTGAGCAGGATTGTTCTCATCATGGTGAAATATCTACTTCTTAGCTCTTTCTTAAGTGGATAAGTGTCACAAATATGTGACAGTTGTTAAGAAACCACAGCATCACAGCATCAAGACATTTCTTGTTCTAAAAAAATGCTTCTTTGAGGCGGTCCCTGACAGTTTGCCATTATCTCCCGATGTCGAGGCAGTCAGGACTTGTAATATTCCTCTGTTGGGATTACCTGGTTATCCCAAATACTTCTCTTAGATGTGACTATTTCAAGGGAAACCAATTCCAGCTACCATCTCAGATATCGTCATCTGACCCAATCAAACCTTGGATACACACACAATACTCAGTTTGACTCAGTCTGCTTACCTAGGTTATTCCAGAGAAACACTCATTTTTAAGGTTTCATAAGCATGAGACAAATATCAGTCCTTCCATTTCCCCAGAAACATGTCATGTTTTTTGAATAATTCCTTACAGCCCTCTTCACTCGTCACTAAAGTGAGGCAAGAGCATCCATGTTACCTGTCCATAGGAATCCTATCCAAAAGAATCTCCTTGAAAATATAACTTCTGGAAATAAGTGATAAGCAGAAGGGCGCAATAACATTATCACAATCTCTTGGTATATCCTTTGATAATATAGCATTTATTTATTATTTTGAGCTCTTAAGTCCCTCACTAAAATTCTGAGAGAATTGGAAAAAGTCTCACTTACCCTCTAATTAATTCAGTATAATTTTAAATAATTTATGCATAACCTGTAATTAATCATATGAAGCCCTTTACCAGACCCCACTGTATCAGCAAGAAGGCCTTTACAACTATAAGTAAGTAATGGCTGCTAAAGCTAGAAATATTGCTGACACTTGAGCAATTACTTCAAAAATTGGCAATATTTTGTAAAGTATATCATATTTTACAAGAAAACAAATCATTCAACAATAATGTAGGCTAAGAATTGATTTTTGTTTCAAATTTTCTAATAGGGAAGTAGCCTTATCCTGTTTAACTCAATATTTGTAATGGTTTGGATTTGAGGAATTAGCCTAATCTCTTAATGCTTGCATCACAAGCCTCTTATACCAGTGTGTGCAACTGTGGTGGACTTTGAGTTAGTGCATGCTGGCATTTAATGGCTAATCAAGAAACTTTATTTAAAAAAAAATATTGTAGGGGTGCCTGGGTGGCTCAGTCATTAAGCATCTGCCTTCAGTTCAGGTCACTCCTGGGACTGAGCCCCACTGCAGGCTCCCTGCTAAACAGGAAGCCTGCTTCTCCCTCTCCCATTCCTTCTGCTTGTGTTCTCTCTCTCACTGTGTTTCTCTCTGTCACATAAATAAAATCTTTAAATACAAATATATATATATTTATATTTATACATATATTTATAGTGCTCTTCAAAATAAGTAATCCAGGGGTGCCTGGGTGGCTCAGTGGGTTAAAGTCTCTGCCTTTGGTTCAGGTCATGATCTCAGGGTCCTGGGATCAAGCCCCACATCGGGCTCTCTGCTCAGTGAGGAGCCTGTTTCCCCCTCTCTCTCTGCCTGCCTGTCTGCCTGCTTGTCATCTCTTTCTCTCTGTCAAATAAATAAATAAAAATCTTTATAAAAAAATAAAATAAGTAATACATAAATACATATTACATAATATATGCCTGATATGTATAACATATGCATATTTGTATCATATATTTAGAGAGAAGAGAGAAAAAGTCATATATTCTGAATATCTTATCATAATGGTATTGTCTAACATAACCTTGTAATTCAACAGGATATGTCTTCACAAAGCTATAATTAATTTATTTTTAACCAAACAAGGCAAGTAGATTCTTGTTGATGTCTAAGGAGAAAACTGATCACTCTCTAAAGAACTGCTTGTAAATAAAAATTGGTATCTGAAAACTAAGAAAAAGTACTATTATCATGTTATTTATCATATTTCTTTAAGTACATATGTAAGTTTCTCCTCCATTACACTGTGAGTTCGAGGTAGAGAAGAAGGGAGAGATTTTTAGCATTATCAGGACGAATTATAATCTAGATCTTACAGAATTCAATAAATTTTCCATGAACTTAACTGAATTTGATATAAAAACAAATACTGTTTTGGGGAAATCATGTTTTATTTGAGATTATTTGCTTAGTAAAGATTAATATGGCCAGGTTGTGTCACCCTATGAAAATATTGGTATGCTTTATTGATTTTTCACTGTTGCATAGTTTATACTGTAAGATTTTTTCCTGGATGTCTCCATACAGGGTTTCCAGGCACTAACAAATCTTTGGAAACTCATGAGCTTAATGCATTTTCAACAAGTTGTCTAATATAACATAAATATTTTTCAATTGGCTTCACAAGTCATTTGTTGTTAAATATTATTTTGGTAGCTGCATTAGAGAAAAAAAATCTAGATATAACAAGGTGACATATATACCAATGGAAATCACAAGTTTGGTTTTAGAAACTTTTCTGAAAATTAAATAAGATAGAATCACATTCTGCCCAAAACTAAATTAATAAAAGTGATATACCTAGTAGTCAACTAATATAATTAATAAAAAAGGAAGTGATTGGTGCTAGAAAAACAAAATCTGGTCAGATATTTTTTCTGGAATATAAAAGACAGAAACTAGAATAAAACAAGTTGTATAAATATTAGTAATTCCTTTCCTCCAAAATATGTCCTTGACTTTGGGTGTTTTCCTATTTATTCTATAGGAAAAATGGAAATATAACTGTTCTGGGAATATTTAGGGAAGTGGGGTGTTTTTTAATTTTTATATCCACACTTTTTTATCCAAAAATATTTATATTACTCCATATTGTCCTAACGTGTTTATATTCAGGGGCCCTGGGTGGCTCAGTCAGTTGAGAGTCTGACTTCAGCTCAAGTCCTTATCTCAAGGTCCTGGGATTGAACCCTGCATCAAGCTCTCTGCTCATCAGAGAGTCTACTTGTCCCTTTCTCTCTCCCTCTGCCTCTTCTCCCACTTGTGCGTGCTCTCTCTCTCTCTTTCTCAAATAAATAAATAAAAATTTTTTAAAAAGGTACTAAATTTCAAGAAAAGATGAAGCATGGTACCTAGAAATCTCTATCACTTAGCTCTTGGATAGATTTTGTCTACATACTTCATGAGTAAGAAAGAGATCCATTCAAAAAAAAGGGAAAAGTGACAGCATGTTTCTTCCTCTCAATGGCAGAAAAAAATCCATTTTCCTTGTCCTTCATGTATGGGCGCCTCATTAGTATTTAGCTCAACTGATCTGGATCTTGTGATATTTTCCTAGAAGAAAGGACTAAAGAGGGGATCTATATACTTATTAAGAAATCTGACCCTGTTTCAAAACATCATGCATGCTTATTGAGAATAATTAGTAAAGAGCACTATTAAAAACCCTACAATTGGTGATTATACACTAACCATTTTTATATATCATTGGTTTTCATTTTCTAATACTTCTATTCAGTGTTTTAAGCACATGAATGAATTGATTTGTAATTTTCCTTCCTTGTCAGTTTCTGGCCTCATAGTCATCACGGTTATTCTGAGTTCAAAATGTATTGGGAAGTTTTCCCTCATCTGTTATACTTGAGTTTATTTGATATTTGTATTATTTCTTCTTAAATAGTTGATACAATTGATCAGCGAAGCTTTTCGACTGCAGTATTTGTTGTCGATCATGTTTAATTGAGAAAGGGAAAATCTTAGAAACAAAAAAGAGTTGGTGAAGAAAGAAACCTAAATATGAAACAAGGAGATGCCATTTCAAAAAAATGAAGATGGGTGGTTCAGTTAGTCAAGTGAACAACTCTTGGTTTTGACCCAGGTCATGATCTCAGGACCATGAGACTGAGGCCCCTATCAGGTTCTGAACTCAGAGCAAACTTTGCTTGAAATTCTCTTTCTCCTCTCCCCATGTCTCTCCCCTTAATCTCTCTCTCTAGAATAAGTAAGTAAAATCTTTAAAAAATAAAACGAAGAAACATTATGTGGGCATAAAAAAACTGTACATTAGTTGGCAAAAGGGGTCTTAGAATATCAGTAAGATCAATAGGGCAGAGCCCCAATAATTGGCAAAGCCAGCAAGAACAGGGGCAGCAGTGCTGGAAAACAAGGATGATTATTCCCTTCAACTTCACAGGTGGTTCATGGCTCCTCATCCTTGGAGGTAAGCTCTGGTTAACAAAAAGACATTCATGTAAAAAGTTAAAAGTCATCACACCTTTAAGAAAAGCAAGAAAGAGTGAAACAAAACTTAGCAAAGGGAGAAACAAATACCCAAAGAATCAGAATTGATACAGAAAATAGCTTTTTAGGACTGTCTCTTTAGATTCAAGATAAGTTTGAAAACATTAAAAAAATAAAATTAATAAGAACATTTTTAGGGGCGCCTGGGTGGCTCAGTCGTTAAGCGTCCACCTTCAGCTCAGGTCATGATCCCACGGTCCTGGGATCGAGCCCCGCATCGGGCTCCTTGCTCGGCAGGAAGCCTGCTTCTCCCGCTACGATTCCCTCTGCTTGTGTTCCCTCTCTCGCTGTGTTTCTCTCTGTCAAATAAATAAAATCTTTAAAAAAAAAAAGAACATTTTTTAACAGATATAACATAAACTTATTTCACTAGTTAACTCAGGTAGAATAAAAGTTATATGTCTGCACTATATTTAAAGCTGATAACTCTGCCGACATGCCTACTTTAATAAAACCAACAAACTTAAACTAGATTTATTTACCAGTGTCCCAGATCATGAGAACTTGAAAAGCATTTGGGTTAGTTTCCATTATATTTCTGAAAATTTAGAAATATTTAATTTGATAAGGCTTATTTTTCTTTAAGTAAATTAACTACAGGTTTCTTTAAAAAACAAATTAATTTGTCAATATCATCCAGAGGTAGAAAAATATATACATAACATACATTTATGGACATATACAAACATTCAGAAAGATGAAGAAAACAGACCTTATGGCTTTTGTTTTAAAATGTTAGCCATGAATCAAGAACAAGATTACAAAATTTACTAGTATAATAGCTGAATCCAAGTGTGTTTCTATCATTTGGAATAAGTTAGGTTCATTTGATTTCATTAAAATTATAGAGAAGACTTTTTTAAGATTTCTATTTGCCCTTAACAAGTAATATCATGGAGGCTATGGACTAGATTTTGGGCAAAGAAGCTTTTATAACTGTATTTTAAAAGACCTGCTCCTTCCTTTCTTCTCTCCTTCCCTCTTTCCCTCCTTCTTTCTTTTCTTTTCTCTTTTCTTTCTTTTTTTCTTCTTTCTTTCTTTCTTTCTTTCTTTCTTTCTTTCTTTCTTTCTTTCTTTCTTTCTTTCTTTCTTTCTTCTTTCTTTCTTCTTTCTTTCTTTCTTTCTTTCTTTCTTTCTTTCTTTCTTTCTTTCTTTCTTTCTTTCTTTCTTTCTTTCTTCAGTCTTAGGGGATTGTGGGAGGTGTTTTAATCATTTCTTGATGTTTATAACTCAAAGATGTGGTGAAATTTATGTCTTCAATAGAGAAAGAATGTAAGTTTTTCCCTAAGCGTGTAGGTGTTATATTTGTCTTTTATCTGAAGTCCAGAGTAATTACTGTATAAATTTTTCCTTCTTTTTTTAGAACAATTTGTCCTGATCTCTCATAATATCTTCAAGCATTCTGATATAATATGGAAGGTTTGGGGTTGATAAAGATAGGTGAACTTTGCATTGTTTCTAGAGCTACATTTCTGGTTTTGTGAAGACTGATCTCTTTTCTTTTTTAAAGATTTTATTTATTTACTTGATGGAGAGAGAGAGAGATCAGAAGTAGACAGAAAGGCAAGTAGAGAGAGAGGGGGAAGCAGACTCTCTGCTGAGCAGTGAGCCTGATGCAAGGCTCCATCCCAGAACCCTAAGATTATGACCTGAGCTGAGGGCAGAGGCTTAACCCACTGAGCCACCCAGACGCCAGTGAAGACTGATTTCTAAGACAAGATCAGTTGCTTTTACCTCCTTAAAGAATTGAGTTACAGCCTAAATAATACTACGGAGCTGACCCACCCATCTAATTACATTAACTTGTGTCTTTTTACCAGAGAGATTTCCTACTAAGGTGGGAACCAAAATATTTCTACGTTCTGGAGCTTTAGGGCTTAATGCAGTATACCTTTAAAAATTCTGTATAGAGCATTCAAAAAAGACCTTTGAATGTTTTCTTCTTTCCTGAAATTAGATTCAACATTGGACCAATTCATCTTTGGGAGAAAAACCTTTACCACTACTTTCTTTAGCCTCTGAGCATAAGCCTCCAGCAATCCATTTCGTGATCATTTGTACGAAGGCCAGGGAGAAATTCCAAATTCTGGTAATCTCTTTTCTCTGTGAGGGAGATTTATTCCTAGAGGATGAGCTGACTTGTTTTGTTAACTACAGAGTAATCATAGGTGAGAAGAACGTCCTTAAGCAGCCAAAATGCCTGTGAGTAGGGCTAGGAATGGTCGCTATTTTTTTTTTTTTTTTTTAGGTTTTATTTATTTATTCATGAGAGACACAGAGAGAGAGAGGCAGAGGGAGAAGTAGGTTCCCAGCCGAGCAGGGAGCCCAATGCAGGACTGGATCTCAGGGTCCTGGGATCATGACCTGAGCCCAAGGCAGACGCTTTAACTGACTGAGCCACCCCGGCACCCCATCACTATTTTTTTCTAATTCTTCTCTAAATTTGTGGGTTCTTCTGAAAGTAGAGGTAAAAGGGCTTTATAATTTAATATATCTGCTGCTGTCTAGGAGACTTGATTTCTTTACAGTGGGGATCCCATTTATATCCACAAAGATTATTGCCTAGGAAGGCCTGAAGCTGGAACAGCCTGATTACAGAGCCCTGGGAAGTAAGAGGAGCTGCATGGGCTGGTGGAGTGAGCCCTATAATCTATCCCCAGTGCTTCTACTAAATTTACTCTATGCCCCTCAGCATTTACATGAATAATCTGTTTAGTGGGAATGGAGATCAGGCTGAAATGTTCTCTGTAGCTTCTAGTGAACAGGAAGTTTAAAAAACCAGCTGTGTATTTGAAGGAATTTCTGGGGAAACTGGAGGACTTTGGGAGCTAAGGGAATTATCTAAAGAGACAGGCTGGATTTTGAGAAGGGGAACTTACATCAGATATAAAGTTTAATTTTTTTGTTCTAATTTCTGTTTTTTCGTTTTGTTAAGGAAATCCCTAAGGCTAGACATCACACTCCTTTGTGTTCTCTTTTTAATTTGATTTTTCCATAGACACCAATAAAATGATTGTTAAGGGTAATAGCTGTCTAAATTTTTTTCAGATATAGAAGTTTTTCCAACTTAAAGAATGCATTGCTGGGCTATTGATTAATAAGTTCTTCAAAGGTATAGTAATCTTTAAAAAAAAATACTTATTTATTTGAGAGAAAGAAAGAGAAAGAGAGTGAGCATTGGGGGCAGGGCAGAGAGAGAATTCCCAAAAGGACTCCTCACTGTGTGCAGGGCCTGATGCAGGGGTCTATCTCACGACTCTTGAGATCAAGACCTAAGCCAAAACCAAGAGTTGGACTGAATGAGACACCCAGGTGCCCCTCAAAGGTACATTAATCTTTTTTTTTTAAGATTTTATTTATTTATTTGACAGAGAGAGAGATTACAAGTAGGCAGGGAGTTAGGCAGAGAGAGGGGGGAAGCAGAGTCCCTGAGGGGCAGAGAGCCCCATGCGATACTCGATCCAAGGACCCTGAGATCATGACCTGAGCCGAAGGCAGAGGCTTTAACCCCCTGAGCCACCCAGGTGTCCCAAGGTACATTAATCTTAATTGTGACTCAAAGCAATAAGGCTTTTTATGTCTTAACTATGGATACAAGGGGTGTCCCCAAAGATAGAACAAAACATGCAGCCCTAACAAAATCTAGAAAATTCATTTCCAGAGTTAGCCTAAGAAAGCAAAAACCTTCATTATCACTAGCAGTTTGAATGGTGTTAGGGAAATGGTGTCTCCAGTTTTCCAGGAGAATGTGAGATACCTCCAGTCACAGACCTGCTGAAACTGAGTGGCCCCTCCTGGAATAGGACTTTTCCAGTACTAATGAGATAATGAAGGTTGAGATGATAAAGGCCCCTTATAAACAAAGACCCTTTAAGACAACTCCCCTGATAGTTGGCATAGTCAAAAAGAATGCTGTTTGTCACTTTAAGTCTCAGATCCCAGCCTATTTGGCTGGCTGCCAGATGAAAAGTGACATGTGCACCTTCTGGCTTGTGGAGGCCAGAAAGAGTATTCTCAGTTGTCACAAAGCCAAGCTCTCAGGACGCAGAAGCAGAAAAAGGAAAACTTCATCTCATTTTTATATAATGACTATATCTAAACAGATACTTGCAAAATATATCTAAACAGTTATTTGTATGATACGAACTGTGAATTCACCAGTCTGTGAGGCCAGCTTGCAGGTTTATTAGACCTATGCCTGCATTCTACCCTGTTGAGTTCCCTCCTTGTGACAAAAGATACAAAAGACAGAGACAAAAGAAAACGATGACCATCTCTGGGAGGAAAGAGATCAGTAGAAAACAAGAATACTCATGACACAATCTTTCTCAGGGTCAACATACCCAGGAACCCAGTTCACACAAATATTTAAAAAAGAAAAAAACAATAGCAAAAACCCCAAACAACAACAACAACAACAACAAAAAAAACTCTTACCACTTTCACTTCCACTGGATTCTGCAGGCATGGATCTGGAAAACTGATGTAGTAAGAATGTTTACCTTCTATCAGCTCTTGCCAGAGGTCCTCAGATCTCTGAGCCACAGCAGCCTGGGAGCAAAAGATGTCTAGCCATGGAGAGCCTCGCTCACATTGGGCACTGGATCGTAGGTGCAGAAAATGTTTCTCTTCCTCCCTTCTAGGGTCTCCAATCTAGTAATTAAATTGACCTAAAATATATTAACAGGAGAAAAATAAAATTAATTTAATACATATGGAAATATAGACCCCACCAAAATAGAAGGCTCTTAGAATTGACCAAAGCAGAAGGTTTTATACTTTTTAGACAAAGAAACAGTAAATTTGTGAAGAATTAATAAGCTAAAGGGATTTGGGCTTAGATCCGGGCAAAGCTTTGTAAAGTAAAACTTGTTAGTTCTTCAAAACAGCAAGTTTTGTAGTTCTTCAAAACAGCAAGCAACCTACTTGGCCCTAAATTCCCTGTCTCTGGTGATGAGGAGCCCTTCTAACTTCCTGGTACAGGGAGGATACATTCAACATTCGAGATATATCTCCTGCTTTCAGAGGGACAAAGGAAGGCCAGGGTCTCCCTGCACCAGTTGTTTCTCCAGTAACTTTAATTCAAAATAATCAATATGCCAAAGTGGTACCTTTTGGGGTGACATATCCTAAACCCTTACATCTGAAATCTAGATAGTCTTTCAGTTCGATAATAAGATAGTAGATTATGGTTGTCTTTATGTCTTTATGTTCCTACACTGAGCTTCAACACAATCCTAGAACATTGAAAGAAATGCACCTTATGTTTATGTTTTGTAATGTCATTGATAATAAATATATTAACTTTATCCCCATTGAGTTTAAAATTAAATGTAAACTATCCACATATAGATCAGTTTTTCATTCATGCCTAAATTTAACTTTGGACCCTGTGTGTGAGTTGTTTTAAGGGCCATTTCAGTTTACGTTGTTCAATGAATATAAAATTACAGTTATACAATATTGAATAAATTCTAGATATCTGCTGTACAATGTAGAACCTATAGTTAACATTATGGTGTTGTGCACTAAAAAGTGTATTAAGAGGGTAGATTTTGAGCTCTTATGACAAAAAAAAAATCAAAAAAACCCAAAGAAACTTTTGGAGGTTTGGATATGTTTATTACTCTTATTGTATTGATTGTATCACAAGTGTCAACATATGTCCAGACTTGTCAAATTTTATATATTGAATATGAGCCATTTTTGTATATATATTATACCTCAGTAAATTTGTTAAAATGATCAGAAGTGCATATAATAAAACAGTAAAAAAAGTCATAATTAAGTGGTATAAAAGTGGTATGGAAGGGGGTGCCTGGGTGGCTCAGTGGGTTAAAGCCTCTGCCTTCAGCTCAGGTCATGATCTCAGGGTCCTGGGATCGGGCCCCATATCGGGCTCTCTGCTCGGCA
>CM053604.1:93344613-93387025 GCA_028646535.1 Procyon lotor
ATATTATACCTCAGTAAATTTGTTAAAATGATCAGAAGTGCATATAATAAAACAGTAAAAAAAGTCATAATTAAGTGGTATAAAAGTGGTATGGAAGGGGGTGCCTGGGTGGCTCAGTGGGTTAAAGCCTCTGCCTTCAGCTCAGGTCATGATCTCAGGGTCCTGGGATCGGGCCCCATATCGGGCTCTCTGCTCGGCAAGGGAGCCTGCTTCGTCCTCTCTCTATGCCTGCCTCTCTGTCTGCTTGTGATCCCTCTCTCTGTCAAATAAATAATTAAAAAAAAAAAAAAAAGTGGTATGGAAGGACAGTTGCTATGAAGAATACTTTAATTTTAATAGACATCCCTACTATGTACAGCATTAAAGAAAAACTACTCAAATTTTTCAATATAGTCCCTTTTATTTAACAAGTTGTGTTGTCCCCAAATAAAATGTATTGGGAGATTTCAAGAACTAAATCATAAAGAAAAGTGGATACGAATAAACAAAATGTGGAAAAAAACACAATTTTGGCCTTCAAAATAGAAGAAATAGTGAAGATACATAAAAACAATCTTTAAATGAACATGGAAAATTTATGGAACAGAAAAAGCATATTGTTTTAGAGAGAAGGCACAAATAAGGGTTATATTTTAATTGGATTAAGATTAGATTAATTAGAGTAAACATCTGAAGGAGTCTTATTTGGTCTGAGAAACCAAAGATAAGAGAGGAATAATGTGCCACTGTATTGACTGTGGGTGGAATAGACGTCTTTGCAAAAGAGTTCATTGATGGATAGAGTAGTAAATAAATGGCTTCATAATGAGAATTTGTATTGATCCAGTTCTGGGAAAAAAAAAAAAAATGCAGGACTTGGAGAGAGAAAGGGCAAGAGGGAGGGCTTCCCAGATTGGATCAATAATGTTAATAGCCTCAATCTGCCACAGGTATTCTTAAATAAAAGTATTTATTCAGCTTTCAATTTCATTTATCAAGTGATTTTCTACTCACCTAATGTTAAGTTCTGGCAACCACCTGGTCTCCTCAAGTTTATCACATTCACTTCTGAGTCCCCCTTAACCTATTAAGATGGCTTCTAACACTGTGAGTTTAGAAATCTGAGGCGACTTCACTGGGGTCAGGCAGGATGAGGGGCCAGTCAGGCAAATACCCCTCCCTCTTTTTTATGGTTTTGAAATATCTTTTGTCTAGAGAGATGTATTATTATACAAAAGATCTATTTGGCAATTTATAGTTCGCTTTTTATCTATTCAATTGTTCCCTGGTATTCTTAGAACAGAAAAGGGAACCTTTTAAGAATAATAACATGCCAATTACCTTTAATTACTCTCTAGCTCTTTCAGTTAAAAAAAAAAAACTCTCATTTTAGGCTTAGTTTATGTCTGAATAGAACATTTCATATCTGAAACCCTTAATGGAAAGACTTTCCTATTTTCCACGACTTTCTTTCCTATTTAATGTATTCTCTCTCTAAATTTAACACATTATTTAAAGTGCCATCCATCTACCTGATCCACTTGAAAAGATAGAGAAACTCACGAGTAAACCTTATTATCTATTTATATTTTACACTGATGTTTCTATTTTTACAATCAAATAAGTGTTGACTGTAAAATATATATTTTCAAATCTATTTTACATAATACATTTTATGGAAACTGGAATAAAACAGGAATGCAATCGAGAGAGAGAGAAAATTTGTGTATAATATTTGCCTGATTTATACTTTGTTCTTTAAGTGAAATAGTGTAACAAATTAAAAAAAACAAAAGTTATCCAATTTGAGGGACTAGAAAAGAAAGACCAAAAAAGTAAAATAGAAAAAAAGACTCAGAATTTTAACTTTTTTTCTGACATTTTTGAAATGTTAAACCTCAGCCCATAACTTTCATATTATTCATTTTATTTATACCTAAATACAGGATAAATATTTATAAAAGCAATAACGTAAACTCTGGGCTTAAGAAGACATGGCTTTAAATTGTAAAATATGTGTTATTTGATCAATTCAGGAAATGGACAACAGCTTTCTTTCAGTTGAGTATTCTGCTCACAAATTACTTTCTTAATTAAGAAAAAGAATAAAAATTCTGAAAGCTTGTCTTAGCTCAGGCTGCTATAAGAATATATAGTATGTAGCTTAAACAACAGAAATTTATCCCTCACAGTTCTGGAGACTGGAAAGTCCAAGATTAAGGGAGCCAGGAGATTCAATTATTGATAAGAGCTCACTTCCTAGGTTGCAGATAGCTAGGTGTTAACATAGTGGAGAGCGATCATCTCTCTTCTGTTTTTTTCTGATAAGGGCACTAATTCCATTCATGAGGGTTTCATCATAAAGGATAGAATTACCTTTCAAATGCCCACCTCCAAATACCATTACAATGGAGATTTGGGACTATAATATATGAATTCAGGGAGGTATGAACATCCAGTCCACAACACTTATGTAGCAAGACTGTAGTCTAAATCCAATAATTAGCATTTTCTAATATAATTTAAAGAAAAAAAATAAAAGCTCTTGGAGTAGAAATTCATGTTCATCTCATCTTGGGATTGATCTTCCTTCATTGATAAAATGACCTTATGTCACATTGTTTGGGTCTCATTAAGAATTGTTTTATGAAAAAAAAAAAAAAAGAATTGTTTTATGAGTATTTGTAGCTCTAATGCTCATACAGAAATTCAGCCTGTGTCTCTTGTTTTTGATCATATGACTATTTAAAGCTACTAAGAATATTTTATTATTTTAGTATGCAAAATGTTTTGATGTGTTATAGAAATATACATGCTATTTTAAAGGGTGATAAATTTCCCAGAGGAAGTAGGATTCAGATGCTACACATATAGTGGAAAATAAAGAAATAGCTAATATTATTGTCACCACCTAAATCAGTTTTGAAGTAGCAATAGATTACATAAGAAAATAGAGAAGGGACTGTAACCAGAAAAAGTTAGGTTAAAAAAAAATTGACATTGATTTTTATTAGGCAACATGCTAAAAATTAGAAAAGCCACAAATTTTGCTCTTTTATCTCTAAGAAAATTAGAGTACGATAGTGACTAGATGGGTACTACTTAGAAAATCAAATACAAAACTAATATTCACCAAATATGAAAACACAGGTGACCTTTGAACAATGTAAGAATGAGGGGCATTGACGTCCCCACATAGTTGAAAATCCATATATAACTTTAAACTTCCCAAAAACTTAACTACTAATAGCTTACTGTTGACTGGAAACCTTACCAATAATATAAACAGTAAATTAACACATATTTTATATATTATATGAATTATGTACTATGTTCTTACAATAACATAACAATAACCAAAATCTATGTATAAGTGGACCCACGTAATTCAAATCCATGTTGTCCAAGAGTCAACTGTATAGTTAACTTCTAAAAAATAAAAGGTAAAACACACATCATTGTGGTGGCTGACATTTTAGCAGAGTCCAAAATTATTTCCAGCAAAGATGAAGGGAAACTGTTGTTGAACACTCAATCAGGGAACTAGGAATTAATTTCAGGAAGAAGGAATTGGAATACACCCGGATTCCATCTGCATAGCTGTATCACTTGCCCAACGTCTTACCTAAACTTCTCTACAAAACTAAATAAAGCTACCAAATAGTTTTGCTTTACTTTTATTTTCATTGTTTTACTAAAAAAAGACATCTGTAGAGACATGTGATCACACCGTTATCAGAATGAATAATCACTGAAGACCATCAGACTTTCTTCCTTTCATGGAATCCATGTTCTATAAGCCGCCTTTGATAATTCGATCTGATCTACTTTCTAAACATTTTGATCATAGAAAGGGTATTTAATTAATTATACATCAGATTAGGAGAGATATTTGAAATATAGTTTTCAAGGTGCAAAATAAAAGTGATAATTCCTCTTTATACAGCTGTTTATTGTGAGAGTTTTTATAGAAGGGTCCTGAGAATAAGATGATCTCTAATTTCCTGGCAAAGTATATTCTATATCTGTACAATCTAATGGTGATAACATCAAGGTATTGCCTCTTAGTACAGTATTAGGAAGAGATAGCACCAGTTATTCTTGCTGAGAGAGAAATGTCAATGAAAATTAAATTCATCACACTCAACTATTGTTCAATTATTAGAAATTTAATCACTACTTGCATTTTAAAACAACATATTTTTACATTCAGTTTGAAAAATATAACATCTCTCATACAGCTATGTAAGGCTATAAACGAAGTACAAAAGGAAATTAAATAGAACAACATAGGAAATGAGAAAGGTCTTGAGCATTCAAAAGGTCTCAGCAAATTTCTTGGAGGAGGAAAGGAGAATGAAGATTATCAGGAAATATAAGGGACAGAGAAAACAGACACAAAGAACAAAAACACATGGGTGTACAGTGGAGGGGGAAACCAAATCACCTGAAATACCTTGAGACTGGATTTAAAAGTTTAAACAAAGCAAAACAATGAAAAAGTAGAGAGTGAAAAGTGAGGCTAAAAACATAAATTTTAATTAAAGTTCTATTTAGAAAACAGATGCTTATGCTGGACATCTAAACCCAACATCATATTTTATGCAAAGAAGCCAATAACCCAGCACCCTTGACAAGAAACAATAAAAACAATAACCCACAAATCATAAAAACCAAGAAGATATTGAACAACAGTAGTAACCACCTGAGGCCAAGAGAAAATTTTGCCTAGCTTTTACATTTAAATATTTATTCCCTGAGGAAGAACTTGTTAAATATTGTGTGAATTAAAGGCTATTTTAATTTTTTCCCATTTCCATAATCAGTTTTACCAGCAACACTTATTGACAAATCCATCTTTCATCATTGATCTAGAATATCAGCGTTCCCAAATGTCATGTGCCCATATTAACATTTTTCTTATTATGGTCTATCTATTCCATTCCATTGATCCATTTGTCTTTTGCTTTTCTAATACCACACTGTATTGTTATATTTTATAATACATTCCCTAATTTATTATTTTCTTTATGAAATTTACATTAGGTTTGAGCATCTTTATGATTAACATACAGTATAGAATTAGGTTGATAATGTTTAAGTGCAATCTTACTGAACTTTTACTTGGGATGCATTGATAACAAAGATGGATTTAGAGGAGAAATGACTTCTTTTTTTTTTTAGGATTTTATTTATTTATTTGACAGAGGGAGAGAGAGAGAGATCACAAGTAGGTAGAGAGGCAGGCAGAGAGAGAGGGGGAAGCAGGCTCCCTGCTGAGCAGAAAGCCTAATGCGGGGGTTCATCCCAGGACCCTTAGATCATGACCCGAGCAGAAGGCAGAGGCTTTAACCCACTGAGCCATCCAGGCGCCCTGAGAAATGACTTCTTTAAGTTCTTTAACGTTTTTTCCAGGCTAATGATGTCAGAACTCTCAATTTATTTGGGTCATCTTAAATTACTGTCAATAAGATTTTTTGTAGTTTTCCACAAGATTTGGCACACTTTAATTAGACTTATTTTTTTAATTTTTTTTTACTTTTTTTTAATAACTTGATTTTAAAATTCCATTTTAAGTCATATATGCAATGTTTTACTTTGTGTGTGTAGCTCATACACAAAAATGAAATTCATTTTCATGTAATGAATGCTTAACAGACTGAGCCATCCAAGTGCCCCTCTTTCGAATTTTCTGTATACCTAATAATAACCTCCATGATATGATTGTTTTCCTTTTTCCAATCACTTTTATTATTTAAAAAAACCTTACTGCCATGTCTAAGATCTCCATTATGAATTACTTATAATAATTGATAATTCTTTGGTTTGCAATCTCAAAGGAAATACTTTAGCATTCCTTAAGTATGATGCTTTCTAAAGGACTTTTGAAAACAAACTAAATCAAATTAAGCACATTCTCTTTTACTTCTAGGTTGTTAAAATGTAAGATTTTATTTTTTTAAGGCCATGGCATTAAATTAGCTTTTGATTTTGTTAAGTCCTTTGTTTCAGAGCATCACACAAGTTGCTATTTTTATATGAAGCCACCACTGCTTTCCAGGGTTTCTTAGAATAAACTTTTTGTCCATGATGTCATTTTTTTAATACATTGTTGATTTCTGCTTGATAATCTTCAATTTTTTCTTCCTTATTTTTGATAAATTAGATTGACTTTAATTTCCTTTTCCTTTCCTATCCTGGTAAGTTTTTTTTTTTTAACTTTATTTAAATCCAATTAGTTAGCATATAGTGTATCATTAGTTTTAGATGTGGAGTTCAGTAATTCATCAGTTGCATATAACACTCACTAATCATTCCATCAGGTGCCCTCCTTAATGTCCATCACCCAGTTACCCTGCCCCTCCAACAATCCTGTTTTTTTTCCCATAGTTAAGAGTCTCTTATGGTTTGTCTCCCTCTCTGATTTCATCTTGTTTCATTTTTGATATCAAGGTTATTATAGCTTCATAAAATTAATTGGAGCATGTTTCCTCCTGCTTTCCACTCAAAACAATTATACGTAATATTGGAATTATTGTTTTGTCTCATGTTTGGAACAATCCACCTGTAAAACCATCAAGATTTGAAATGATCTTTATGAGATGATCTTTGACTCCTGAGTAAATAGATTTGTTATAGGACAGTTCTTGTTTTGCAATTTACTTTAAGTTAGTTTTGGAAAAATGCATGTTCTAGACAATTGTGTATTTTACATACATTTTAAATTTATTGAGCTAAAAGTATTAATACACCCTGATTTATCTTTTGAATGTGTATTTTACCTACAAAAGTAGTTTGTCTGTAAGACTTTTGCATTGTATATTTCTCAGAAATAAATCCTGAATTCTTTTTATTTTTAAAATTCTCTTAATTTTTTAAAATGTTATTTGAGTATAGTTGACATGTAATATTACATTGGTCTCAAATTCTCTTACAAAAAAGAAGAAGAAGAAAAAGAAACTTGTGGTCAGCAAATTGCAGCCTGTGAGTCAGTTAGTTTTTATAAATAAAGTGTTTTGGAACACAGTCATGCTGTGTTCTATTACTATCACTATTTTTATGCTACTATAGCAGAAACAGTTTGATTAGTTACAGCAAGAATTTCAGTAGTTACAACAAGAAGCCTAAAAAATTTACCATCTGATCCTTTAAGAAAAAAGTTTGCACCTGGTGTATAATTACTCTTCATTTTTTATTCCTGATATTTTGTATTCTTCTCTTACTGTTTTAAAACAGTTTCTCAGGGCACCTGGGTGGCTTAGTGGGTTAAAGCCTCTGCCTTCAGCTCAGGTCATGATCTCAGGGTCCTGCGATCAAGCCCCACATCGGGCTCTCTGCTCAGCTGGGAACCTGCTTCCCCCTCTCTCTCTGCCCGCCACCCTGCCTAATTGTGATCTCTCTCCCTCTGTAAAATAAATAAATAAAATCTTTAAAAAAATGAAATAAAATAAAACAGTTTCTCCAGTGTTTGGTGATTTTCATTTTTCAGTTTTATTGAGATATATAACATTGTATTTGTTTATGATATACAACATAATGATTTGATGGGTGTATATTTTGGAAAAACACAAGTTTAGTTGACATCCATTACAAAGGTTTGTCAATTTTTTGATCCTTTCAATGAATTAACTGACTCTTAGCTTTATTTCTTGCCTCTTTTCCCTATACTCCTTCTTAATCCCTATGCATTTATTTGTTATTTTCTTCCATTTTTTCTTTTTTTAAGTTCTTAAAATAAATCCAAAACCTCTGACTTTTACAACTCCAGGTATATGAGTGTTTAACTTTCTATTTCTTTCACAAAATTGAACATTTCCCCCCATTTCCCATCTCCCATCTCTCTCTTTGTCATATGTCTGGCTTCTATCTATCATCTATCTATCTATCTATCTATCTATCTATCTATCTATCTATCTATCATCTATTTATCTATCATTTATTTTTCTATATCTATCTTTGTTTTTTTTTTGTTTGTTTGTATCTAGACATTTTGTTTAGTTCACTAATACACACTTTTCTTTTCAACCTGGAAGTTGTATTAACCAACTGCATTTTCTCGAAAGCAAATTTTTTTTCTTTAGACTTGTTAATTTAGATAATCAAAATGTTTTATCATGTTTCTATCCTGATATTAGTTATATCTATTCTTTAATTTATTATTTATGTATTTTCATAATTTTCCCCATTTCTAGTTATTTCATTGTAATGTGCATTCTCATTTCATGTTTTGGTTACTAAAAGATTTGGCTATTTAATCCTGTTCTTCTTTTTTTTTTTAAGATTTTATTTATTTATTTGACAGAGAGAGAGATCACAAGTAGACAAAGAGGCAGGCAGAGAGAGAGGGGGAAGCAGACTCCCTGCTGAGCAGAGAGCCCAATGCAGGGCTTGATCCCAGGACCCTGAGTTCATGACCTGAGCTGAAGGCAGAGGCTTTAACCCATTGAGCCACCCAGGCGTCCCAATCCTGTTATGCTTATTATATAACCTTGGAAGAGCTATCATTATGAAGAAATTAAAAGACTGTAAAAAAACAAAAAGAAAGCAATTTAACCCCAAAAGGGAAACTATTTAACCCAAGTGTACTTGGCTGCTACCCATCAAGTTTTGATAGGAATCGTGGCTCCTCTTATCTTTGTAAACTTCTACATAAGATTCAAGTCCTCCCCCAATCATTTCAGAAAAAAACAATGAGCTGAATTACTTTTATTTCATTTTTTTTGTATAAAGTTTTAGTCTGTATTAAATGTAATCATTTGTAATAACTTGAATTTAGAACTAATAACATATTTTCTCTTTTCTTTCTCTATTGCTCTGACAGTTGGACTATATTTATCTGTCACCTTACCTATATATAAATATGTACAGTTACCAATGTTGAAATCATTAATGTCATCATATTTTAAGTATATTTTAGGATTTGGCAATAAGCCTCATTTTCATTTACCTTGAAAATATGTATAATTTACCATTTATTATGTTACATCATAATTATTATTTTCATATATATCTAGAAGATAGGTCTTAAAGTCATATCTATATTTATATTTTCAGCACCTGACATTGCCTAATACAACATGTCTTTTGAACTAATTATCTTGTGCATAGACATTGCTCTTTCTTCATATTTATTACTATTCTTGTTGCCTACTTCTAGATATCAGACACTGATCTAGTTAATTAAGCTCTGAGTCTTGGTTTTTCTTATCAATAAAATGATGTTAACAACACATACTTAATCAAGTTATTGTAAATATGAGGCAAGATAACATGTAAAAGAGTATCATATATAGAACAATATAAATGTTGGTGTGCCATCTTTGTTATAGAGTGAGTAGTAGTAGCAGCAAAAGTAATATAATTTTTTTTCTCATCTCCATTGAGTAAAATTGACAAATAAAAATTGAATATACATTTAAGGTATACAACGTGATATTTTGATATACATATGCATTGTGAAATGATTGCCACAACAAAACTGATGAAAACATCCGTCAGATCATACAGTTAACATTTTCTTTTTTTCTTAATATGGAAAAACATGAATTTACTTGCCAGCCTTATTTTGGGCCATGCTCGTTTTCTCTGTATCATTTCAGTTTTTGTATATATGCAGCCAAAGCAAAACAAAGGCATTTTAATTCTGTGATTCATAGCTGTTAATTGGGACTAATTATAACCACATTTTTTAAAAGATTTTATTCATTTATTTATTTACTTCACAGAGAGAGAAGAGAGATCACAGGTAGGCAGAGAGAGAGGGGGAAGCAGGCTCTCTGTTGAGCAGAGAGCCCAATACAGGGCTCCATCCCAGGACGCCAAAATCATGACCTGAGCCAAAGGCAGAGGCTTTAACCCACTGAGCCACTCAGGCACCCCTTTAATTACATTTTTGATCATTCCACTGGTCCTGGGAATACTTACTTGCTTATCTATATAATTAAATATAAGCTTAGTGCAAGGGTCTTTGTCTTTTTGCTTTCTGCTATAGTAGTGAGGATGAGCTAATGAATAAATTTATTCAACAAACATATGAATGTATATGTATGTATTATATATAAACATAATATGCAAATGTGTAGTATGTGTATATATTTATGTATCTCAATATTTGTGTGTATTTTTACATATAGTAGATATGTGATTAGTACTAACTTTGACATTATTTATAGTAATGTTTTATTAATTTCCACTCAATTCCAAAATGTGTTTAAATATACGGAGATTTGTGGAGAAATTATCACTCAGAAATGCAACTAGTCTAGTAGTAGCTTTTCTAAAAATGGCATAATGTGGGGTGCCTGGGTGACTCAATGGGTTAAAGCCTCTGCCTTTGGCTCAGGTCATGTCTCAGGGTCCTGGGATAGAGCCCCGCATCGGCATCAGGCTCTCTGCTCATCAGGGAGCCTGCTTCCCCCTCTCTCTGCCCGTCTCTCTGCCTACTTGTGATCTCTCGCTCTCTGTCAAATAAATAAAATCTTAAAAAAATAATAAAATAAAAAAAATAAAAATGGCGTAATGCATAAAACTGAAAAAATATAGATTCACTCTGCCTGGATTTTACTGAAGATGGATTGAAATAGACTAAATTAGCTTTAACATTTTAAGTACTATAGCTTATGTCAAAATTTTCCTAAAAATTGCACTTTATGTCCTTGGTTGAAATGTTTATGCAAACATTTCTTCATATCTTTTTTTTCCTTTTGTTTAGAATCTATTCCATATTACCATAATTTTAAGAAATTCCTAAGACTAAAAAAAAAAAAAAAGAAAGAAAGAAATTCCTAAGACTATGGGCAATAATATGAAAGTCATCAAATTATATTTTTACTTTTGTAGTATATCTATCAAAACACCATTAACATAGAAGCTCATCACTACCTTGTTCTGTTCAAGCAGTGTTATTTAATAGGATAAAGTTTTTCAGCTAGGTCTTTTGAAAATAAAGTTAATCAAAGTAAACCATTAATCAAATTCAGTAGATATGAAATTTAAAATAATAATATGAGGTATCCAGATACTGCATACATGTTGTAGTAGCTTGATCTCCTAGGAAATTAAATTTATTTAACCAAAAGACCATAGTTAACATACTGCATGATGAAATTAAAAATGAAATTCTAGTCTATTAATCATGCAGAAGATTGCAATTATGTTTTATTTGTCATTTTCATGGAAATTTCAAATTATACTATTAACTCTTCTTTCACTCAAGTCTACATTACTTCAGTTATAAAACAAAAACAAATTTTTGAGATTATATAAATGTTTAAAAAAATATTTTGTATATATAAAAATAATTTGAGCAACTGTATATTTAAAACTACCATAATGGTTATTTGTGCAATTCCTGTGGAAATGCATAACAATGTTTCACACATTATAGTTGTATTAAGGTGATAAAACAAAGATATTATTTAGAGGGACATTAAATAATTAAATGTCCAACTATGCAGGGGAATTTCTGTTGAATCTTGGAATAAGAAATCAAATGCTAAAAAATACCAACATCCTGGAAAGATTTTCTAGATTTAAGTTGTCAATGTCTCTTACTCTGAAGTGCAGAAATGCAAAAGACCTATGGAGAATTCTCTCCCAACAGTAAGTTATTCATCAATATACCAAAAGGGTATGTGAATTTTTCCAAGAGTAATTTTTTAAAAAATATTCATTTATTTATTTTAGAGGGATAGAGAAAGAGGGGGCGGGTAGGGCAGAGGAAGAGAAACTAAAGCAGATTCCATACTAAGCTCAGAGCCTGACTCAGGTCTCTATTTCATGACCCTGAGATCATGAAGTGAGCGAAAATCTAAAGTTCGATACTTAACCAACTGAACCACCCAGGCCCGTTTCTAAGAGTTCTTAATTTTTTTCAAAGATTTTTATTTATTTGAGAGAGGGAGAGCAAGAGTGAGAGAGAGAGAGAGAGAAGATGAGCAGGGGAAGGGGCAAAGAGAGAGGGAAAGTAGGCTTCCTGCTGAGTGCATAGACCTATGTGGGGCTCAATCCTAGGACTCTGAGGTCATGACCTGGGCCAAGGCAGACATTTGACAACTGAGCCATCCAGGTGCCCCTCCAAGAGTAATTTTTAAGTTAAAATTCATAATAAAATTAATTTGCTTATATTTGTCTTATTTTTCAAAAATAGTTTCTTATGTGCTAAAATATTCCCTAAAAAGAGGGCATACTATATGAAAAACAACAAAATAACCACAAGTTATGGTTGGAATATGCTAGTTATGGTTGGAAAGATTATAATTATGACCAGTAATATGTCTACTAAACTAATGCTGGTATTCAAGTCAAGGTTTGTTGAATTATAAAATTGATGTTCCCTTTTTAATTTATCAGCTTCCCCTATGTAAACATCATGACCTTAAATATAAAACACCAAGAAAACAGATAAAGGATGAATTAAAAAAAAAACAAAAAATGGAGCACCTGGGTGGCTCATCTGGTTAAGAGTCTGCCTTTGGCTCAGATCGTGATGAGGGAGTCCTGGATAGGGCTCCCCAATCGGCCTTCTCCCACTTCCTTCTCTGCCCCTCCCTATCCCCAACTCATGCTCTATCACTTTCTCTCTCTCAAATAAAAAAAATCTTAAAAAAAAAACAAAACTCCTCAGACATACCTTAACAAATTTCATAATTTGGGAGAAAATTAGTAAATTTTAAAAGCTTAAAAATAAAATGATAGTGAATTTTTATCAATTTATTTTCAACGATTTCATTTATTTAAATAAATTTATTTATTTATGCATATGGATCCCAGGACCTTGAGATCATGACCTCAGCTGGAGGCAGACACTTAACTGACTGCAGGCGCCCCATGAATTTCTAGCTCATCTGTGTACATATCAAGGAATGCAATTGCTGGATCATAGGGTAAGAGTATTTTTAGCTTTTTAGGAAACTGCCAACCTATCTGCCAAAGTGGCTATATAATTTTGTATTCCCACCAATGATATATGAGGGTTCTTTTTCCTCCACATTATGATCTCAGATTTTTTTAAAAAAATAAACACATGCACACACACACACAAATGCACACACCCACACATAAGTGCAAAGCACTCTATTGATCTTTCCGTACAGCATGCACTTCACTAAAAGAAATAAATAAGTTAAAAATAATTATATCAATGTAGAAATTGTTCTTTATTCATTATTTGATTTTATTTTTAAAAAGAAGATAAAAATAAATAATAAAAACAAAAGATATAGATAAACCCTAATAAAATTTTAATACATCTTTACACAAAAAAAAAGATAATGAATGTTTAATCAAAATGTAGATTAACTCTTTTTTTTTAAAAGATTTTATTTATTTGACAGAGAGAAACAGAGCGAGAGAGTACAGCGAGAGAGGGAACACAAGCAGAGGGAGTGGTAGCGGGAGAAGCAGGCTTCCCGCAGAGCAGGGAGCCCGATGCGGGGTTCGAACCCAGGACTCTGGGATCATGACCTCAGCTGAAGGCAGGCGCTTAACGACTGAGCCTCCAAGGTGCCCCTAGATTAACTCTTATTAAAGTAGTTATTATTATTAATGTTTCATTCTTGTGAAATATAAATAAAAAAGATATATTTACCATGGGGGGCACACATCACCCCAGAAAAATGAGAAAATATTACATTCCATAAAGCACTTCTTAAATGAACAATTTATTCCAAAATTAGAAATCTAATTAGTCATTTGGCAGTTCATAACTATTTATTGAGCATTAGCTATGTTGTGCTTCTTAATCTCAAGTGATACAGACATGAACATTGCTCAGAAATCCTTTAGTGTTAGTGAACTAGTGTTTGAAATATGTTTGTCACAGGAAAATCTCTAATTTATAACTTCTCAGAAGTTATCTGATGTCAATTTGATGGGGTTCTGTTACTCTGAAATTACTTTTGAACTTACTATATGTTAATAATTATGTTAATTGTATCACAATGAAATAGCAATTTGTTTTAAATTTATTGACCATAATAAAGTCTATTTTAGTCTACAGGATTTATTTAAATCTTTAATTGAAATTATATACTAGTTAAGTTACAGGCATTTGGAGACATTTGAACTAGTCATCAAAGACTACTGCAATCATCTCTGTTTTGCTTTGCTTTTTTCTACTTTACAGAACCAATTTTCACATGTCAGTGCTTGATCTGATTGCTTAGGCTGGAGAAACAATCTCTTCTAAATGAGTGTGCCATTGTCAAATTAGCCCTGAATCAATGACATAGACTGGCATGTATATAAATCGTAGCTGAATTATATTTGGACAAAAACATAGTATAATAAATTTACCACATGCTGCATATTATATATTAAGAAAAATTTGTTTGTTTTGTCAGTAACTATGCTGAGATACATTCACACAGTCAAGGTCAGAAAATATACATGTATTTGTGTACTTTTTAAAATTTTTTGAAGTGTTTTTTTACTTAAATTCAAGTAATTGACATCTAAAGAATTATTGGTTTCAGAGGTAGAGGTCAGTGATTTATCAGTCTTTTTTTTTTTTTTTAAAGATTTTATTTATTTATTTGACAGAGAGGGATCAGAAGCAGGCAGAGAGGCAGGCAGAGAGAGAGGAGGAAGCAGGCTCCCTGAAGTGAGCAGAGAGCCTGATGCGGGGCTCCATCCCAGGACCCTGAGATCATGACCTGAGCTGAAGGCAGAGGCTTTAACCCACTGGGCCACCCAGGCACCCCTCATCAGTCTTATATAATACCAGGTGCTCGTTACAGCACGTGTCCTCCTTAATATATTTTGTATTTAGAGAATATTATCTACAAATGCATCTGTCATTACTAAGCTTGTAACTATTGTCTTCTAGCAGTTCTTTGAGATTATTTATTTATCACCAGAATGGAAAAATGGAAAGAATAAAATAATTAAATTAAAAATAAATGTCAAAACGAGCTTTGCATAAAAATAGAGGTTTCCCCCCCAATTTTTGACTGATATATCCCAAATGCTATAGCAGAATCTAGAACATTGTAGGTACACACATGCATACATGTTCTTTTTTCATTTTTTTTCAACATAAGGTTACTCTTTAATTCTCATCCCCTGTGTCTTCCATCCCCCCCCCCCACCTCCTCTCTGGTAACCATCAGTTTGTTCTGTATAGTTAGGAGTCTGTTCCTTGGTTTCTCTTTTGTTTTTTTTCTTTGCTTATTTTTGTTTCTTAAATTCCACAAATGAGTGAAATCATATGCTATTTGTCTTTCTCTGACTGATTTATTTCATTTAGCTTTATACTCTATAGCTTTATCCATGTTGTTGCAAATGTCAAGATTTCATTCTTTTGTATGGCTGAGTAATAGTCCATCATACATGTATATTTTTAGAGAATTAATTTAAGAAGTATTTTCACAGAATAAAATAAAAACGCAAGGTTAAAATGTGTAAAGTTTATTAGGACCAAGAGAAAGAACAAAGAATGAGTTTTCTTTTTTAAATGGCCAGTGTAGACATAGTCTAATAAAATTCATAATGTTGAAAAAAAAAGAACATATCTTAAAAACTTACAAAGAAAATTAGTTTACTACCAAAAAATGGGAAATATATTAAACTCAGACTTTTCAATCATTGAGTAAATGCAATTTCTATTTAAACATCTATAAAGTATCTGTGAATTTATCCCATAACAAGCTACAAGAATCTTAATAAATTTAATAAAGTAGAAAGATCAGATTGTGTAATTTTATTTAAAAATATATACCCAGTATGCATGCTAGCCATCATTTCTACCTGACAATAACTAATAAATAAAAGTAAATACATTGTCTTTGTCTCATATAATTAGTACTTGGGTTTTAAGGAAAAAATCCATAATTAAATATTTTATTTTATTTAAACCACATAAATATATTTATTTGTACTCTCTCGATAAATGGCCAAGACATTTCTCTAAATATATGTGTACTGAACAGACTCTCACATCATCTTTTTTTCATCACTAATACCACGGTGTTTCATCATTGACATCTGGTTTCAGCTTTTTCGGAGTGAACTAGACATTGAAGAGACTTGAAAAGCATTCTTAAGGCAAAAATCCTTATGGAGTCTTAATTTCTTCCTCTTTTTTCATCTTCTAATATTCTCCAGCATTTATTTTACCAAGTTACCTTTATTGAATGTTTCCAAAGTTTTTATTTACTTTTAACACAGGAACACTAACACTTGTCTTTAAATTCTTGTATTTATGTGACTATTCATTTATGTATTGTGTGGGCAAATTAAAAGCTTTGTGAAAGTATATACAATGACATTATAGATAAATGTTACAAATCCAGTGATTAGTACAAGGTCTCTCATTAACTCAAAAATATTTCTTGAGCAAATAAATGAGTAACTGTGTATATGTCATACATAGAATTCGATTAGAATACACCTACCAAACTATTTATTAGAGTAGGAAAAAAAGATTGGGCTTGGTAGCGATAACAGGAATTTGCAGGAGATTGTAAAGTTGTGTAATGCTGGGGTTAAAGATGAAGATCTGCATTCACATTGGTTATATTTGAATTTAGGCATTTGCAACTCCCAGTGTTGGTATCTTTGGCAAATTAGCTAACTACCTAGTTTCAGTTTTCTAATTGGTAGAGTGAGGGTAGAAATAGTAACTAATAGATTGATGCATCATTAGGATTGAAAATTAATTAATTTGAAGTGCTAAATCTTCTCTAAACATAGTAAGTACTCAAAAAATGTTTGTATTTGTTTTAATATTGACTATATAACTTTTTATAATTTATTTAATTTAATTTAATATTTTTAAAAGATTTTATTTATTTGACAGCGAGAAACACAGCGAGAGAGGAAACACAAGCAGAGGGAATGGTAGCAGGAGAAGCAGGCTTCTTGCCGAGCAGGGAGCCCGATGCGGGGCTCCATCCCAGGACCCTGGGATCATGACCTGAGCTGAAGGCAGACACTTAACGACTGAGCCACCCAGGTCCCCCCATAAGTTAAGTTTAATCAGTTTTTGTTTTATTTTTAAATTTATATAATATATACTTGTATTAATTTTATATTTTAAAAGTAATTAAACTTCAAAGTAATGAGAACTTGAAACTTCCTTCCATATCAAATTCATTTTTTTCCTTTGCCTCTTAAAAGTAGAAAACTTACCTTAGAAAAATTACTCAGTTTCAAAACTACATTCAGCTTTTACTACCAATTGCTTACTCGTGAATCCTCCTATGTAAAATATACTCTCTGCTTATTATTTCAGTTATATTTTTAGCCACATCCTTAAAACTAGATTATCATCTTTTATTTGTTTTTAGTCTGAAGAGAATTGTGAGCCCATGGATAAAAGCTTAGAACCATCTCATCAAAAATAAAAATAGTGATTAGTAATCAAAAATTGTATGGAGTTCTTTAGCATTCCATACCTAAACTGAAGAACATTTTTTTTGTCTATTTGTTATTTAAATAGATCTATGTATTCTGTAAATGGTTTTGGAGGGGTGCCTGGGTAGTCAGTTGGTTAGGCGTCTCCATTTGGTTCAGGTCATGGTCCCAGGGTCCTGGGGTCAAGCCCGGCATCAGGCTCCCTGCTCAGCGAGGAACCTGCTTCTCCCTCTCCCTCTGCTTGCTGCTCCCCCTACTTGTGTTCTCTCTCTCTGTCAAATAAGTAAGTAAAATCTTAAAAGTAATTAATCAGTAAATGGTTTTGGAATGCCAAGTTTTTGATAATCGATTTATTTTCTTCTTGTTTGAACATTTATTTATATAAATACTGTTTAATATACTTTTTATATACATGCTGTGTTTATGTACTCTGTACAGACCAGGGTAAAAAAGTTTGCCTCTTCTACTTCTTAATGAGGCAGGCTTTAGACATAATCATTGTTGTGTAGTGACTCTTTTGTACTTTTCTCTGCTTCTCCAAGGCAGAGAAGACAGTAAACTAGTACATTGAAGGTCTACTGATTGTTTTTCACGTGAACGCTTCAATAAATTCTGCTGATAATAGCAACTTGGGTTAAGTGTTCAATTTAACCTTTTTTTATCTTTATTAGATATGGTGAAAATATTTCCAAATTTCTTAATCAGATCTGAAGAAAGACATTATTTATGCTTTTTTCATAATATATGAAAAATTAAAAAGATAAATATTGGGTAGTTTCAGAATTCGTATTGTTCACATATAGGACTGCAATGGTATAATGCTCAAAGTGAATTTGACTGGAATATTAAGATACTATGTATTTACAGAAAACTATGTAAATTTACAGAATTTACAGAATAAACAAATTGAGAGAATTTTAAAACTTACTTTCATGAACAGTTCCAGCTCATCTAGTAACAAGGAAAAAAAATAAGTAATGTTCATTGTACGGGATGTTTGCATGGCATTTCATTAAAAAAATATTTCTGTCTAATAGGGAAAATTGGCAATCATTCTCTGGTTTGGGTTGTCTATTTAATCTATCTAAGATGTATGTATGGAAGATTTAGACAAGAACAGTATAGCATTATTTATAAAAGTTCTTTTTAGGGAATCCACGACATAGTTTTATAACATACACTCTTATGGTTCTCTTTATTTCAGCTCACCACTTACAGTCCTGTAGCTCTGCATTTTTGTCATATGGTTCGCTAATTGGAAATTGTTTGAAATATCATTTTTTACATAGATGAATTAAGTATATGTTTTAATTTAATTAATATATTGCATTTTAAATATATGCCCTCAAAAATATGACATATGACTTTAAAAAACATAAAACATAAAAATAAACCAAAAATATTGAAAAAATCAACATTTTATCCCCAGGTTAAAAAATGCCAAAATTAGGATACACATTTTAGTAGACTAAACACTTGAGGGCAATATAGGATAACTTTCATAGAAAAATATACAGGGGCGCCTGGGTGGCTCAGTCGTTAAGCGTCTGCCTTCGGCTCAGGTCATGATCCCAGAGGCCTGGGATCGAGCCCCACATTAGGCTCTTTGCTCTGCTGGAAGCCTGCTTCTCCTGCTACCATTCCCTCTGCTTGTGTTCCCTCTCTCTCTGTGTTTCTCTCTGTGAAATAAATAAAATCTTTAAAAAATATATATACAAAATATCATTATGTTATTTACATGTCTAAGCATATCTTATATTTCTGAAGGATTTATGAGTACAGTAGTGACCTTCCTTTTATTTTTAATTTTTTTTTTTATTTGAGAGAGAAAGAGAGCACATGAGTAGGGGCAGAGGGAGAGGAAGAAACAGACACCCCACTGAGTACGCAACCTCACATGGGGCTTGATCCCAGGACCCTGAGATCATGACCTGAGCTGAAGGCAGACCTTTAACTGATTTTCCCTTCTTCATGTCTTTACTCTATGCAGAGGTAGATTGAAAATGAATGGAGGAATAGAATACATTGTCTTCCCATTATCAGATGGAATATCTTTTGTCAGTTTGAATTGTCAATTAATCTCCAATAGATGTTGTATTAGGATATCTAAGGAATTTACCAAGATTGACAGAACTAAGTTATATAACAAAACAACATGATATATACCATGGCCCAGACTCAATAGCACTCCAGTTTGCAAATTATACTATGGATTGGCTCTGTCCAATACAGTATTTACCAGCCACATGTGGCTATTTATATTTAAATATGAAGTAATTAAAAATAAATTGAAGCTCAGCATTTTTATTTTATTTATTTATTTGACAGAGAGAAAGATATCAGAAGTAGGCAGAGAGAGGGGGAAATAGGCTCCCTGCTGAGCAGAGATCCTAATAATGCAGGGCTCCATCCCAGGACCCTGAGCTCATGACCTGAGCCTAAGTCAGAGGCTTAACCCACTGACCCACCCAGGGGCCCAAAGCTCAGCATTTTAATACTTGCAGTCATGTTTAAGTGTTCAGATCTACCACAATGGCAGAAACTTCTACTATAAAGTGCTGGTCTGGGGCTTCACCAAAAACAAAATAGTATGTCATTTATTTTTATTTTTTTAAAAGATTTTATTTATTTATTGACAGAGAGAGAGAGAGAGAGATCACAAGAAGGCAGAGAGGCAGGCAGAGAGAGAGGGGGAAGTAGGCTCCCTGCTGAGCAGAGAGCCAGATGTGGGACTAGATCCCAGGAGCCTGAGACCATGACCTGAGCCGAAGGCAGAGGCTTTAACCCACTGAGCCACCCAGGCACCCCAATAGTATGTCATTTAAAAAAATACATGTTTTAATGTCTAAGCTAAACTAGGTCTAACCAAGTTCCAAAGATTTTGTACTGATAAAGCTTTTCTACTAAGTAAATATTATTTTTACTTACATTTTTAAAAGTGGCATTAACTGAGAAAAATTTGATTATCATGTGATTTATAAAAATGCAATATTAAGGGGTGCCTGGGTTGCTCAGTGAGTTAAAGCCTCTGCCTTCGGCTCAGGTCATGATTTCAGGATCCTGGGATCAAGCCTCTCATCGGGCTCTCTGCTCAGCAGGGAGACTGCTTCCCCCTCCTTCTCTGCCTGCCTCTCTGCCTACTTGTGATCTCTCTCTCTCTCTGTCAAATAAATAAATAAAATCTTTAGAAAGAAAAAAATGCAATATTAAGTTAAGAAAACTTACCATGTGCCTGAGAGTTTTAAACTGGAAACTGACTTTGAATTTCAGAGGAAGAAAACCAGTGTTTGCACAGTAATATGTGATTCACAGTTACCTCTGCTAAGAGTAGACAGTTATATTTGTCAACTATAAGTACTCAGTGTCTTTTGCCCTTATGATAAACTTATGTTATAATATCAAAGGTGGAAACCAAACTATATTGCGTTTGTCTCATTCCCTCTTTATACCTCAATAAGTAGTTCTATAGGTAATCAAATTTGTAAAAACAACCATCAGAGATTTATATTTCTCTATAGATATCCTTTATATAGGTCACATTTCTGCCATAACTTCAACTTAAATATGACTTTCACCAATTCAGAATATGCAAAAATCAAGGAAAAAATGCACATATGGTATATTTGAGTCCTCATACTGAAAAATATAATAAATCATATATTAAATAACCATGTAAATATTATAAAGTAGAAAATATTTGCCTTTAATAAATTTCAAGCAAATATGTTGTTAAAAATTGATCAAATCACTGCTACTGAATTATTTAACTATTAACATAGTGTATAAAATGACTATATTGTTATACTCACAATTGTCTGTATATCAATTGATAAATGTACAATATTAGGCCATGTTTTTAAAAAGTATATAAATAAATAAATATTATACATTTACACAATTATGAAGTTAAGAAGCTCATTTCATGACTATATTAAATCTACTTATTAATCTTTCATAATATTTCTTGTTGCTAGTTGAAGTTTTGAAGGTAGTTGAAGTTTTGAAGGTAAGTTTTGAAGTTTTGAAGACTAAGGAAAGTTAGATGTAGATAGACATAAATCCTATAAAATCTTGTATAATCTTAAATTAATTGGGAGGGGTACAGAATTCTTTTTTTTTTTTTCCTGCACTGACTTATTTATACATTTTTTTCCGAGTTTTTCCAAAGGGTAGCATTTCTCACTATCAGAATAAAATTTAGAAGTGAGCATGAAGAAATGCTCAAGTACATCCATAACATAAATTATAGTGTATCTATCAGATGTATATACTTTTAGTGTCCTAGAAAGCACAATGGGTTGAAACATTCTTTAACTGAATATATTTTACATCAATAGATGAATAGATTTTATATTTTATATTTGTTGCAATATGATTTGCTTGCTGAAAATAATTTTCATATTAAAATATCTTTAATATTACATATGTAAAGATAATAAATAAAAGAAATACATTAGCTTTGCAGAAAATGCTGATGTTCCTGTATGTCAAAAGTATTGCCTTATAAAATGCTGGGCGACCTAGGAGAGGAGAGAAAAACACATACTGGTACTTTATCTTTGCCTCTTTTCTCAGCTTGGATCTTTTTTTTTTTTTTTTTTTTTTGCACAGCTTCCCCAAAGAGAATCTGTATGTTGTAGCTGTCACAGCTGCATTCCTGTTTTTACTCAATTATTGTGAGTGTTACGGTGCCGGTGGTGGTGTGTGCTTGTATGTGTATGTTTGTGTTTTCTGAGGTTATGATTATGTCTCTGTCTTAGGCAGACACTGTCAACTGTAACTGGGAGGTATGTCCTTCACAGATGTTTCACGATTCCTTCCAATAAAGTGATGGGCTTAACATGTATTTCCAGTCCTCCATCAAGGATACCTGTTTTGCTGCTGTTCTCCCTTGTTTCCTTCTCCTAACTGCAGAGGTTGTCCACTGATGCTCTCAGACATTCTAGCTTTCTAATTCTTAGACTTCTAAGGCAAGAATATTGTTGTTCTTCCCTTGATAATTAATTTTGTCTGGCAATTTGACTGGTCCATGGAGTGCTTAGATAAATATTTGGTTAGACTTTATTCTGGGTATATCTATGAGGTTGTTTTTGAATGAGAAAACTTTTGAACTGAGTAAAATGAGTCAAGTAGATTGCTCTCCCTAATGTCGGTAGCAGGAACCAAACCAGTTAAAGGCCTGAATAGAACAAAAAACCTGACCTTTCACAAGTAAGAGGGAATTCTTCCTGCCTGATTGTTTGAGCTGGGACGTGAATCTTTTTCCGGCCTTTGAATTGGAACTAAAACACTGAATCTTCTTGGGTTTGAGCCTGCCAGCTTCTGGCCTGGAACTGAAACCATAAGCTCTCCTTGTTCTCAGGCCTTCAACTTAGTCTGGAAGAATACCATCCTCTCTCTTGAATTTCTAGTTTGCTGGTTTGCAAAACTGCAAACCTTGGGACTTCTCTGTCTTTATAATTGCAAGAGCTAATTTCTTATAATAATTTATATTTCATGGTGCCTCTGTTTCTCTGGAGAACCTGGACTACTAGATTCCCCCTGTATAGGTAGGCTTCTGTTCTATATGGACAATAGGTAAGACGTGCATAAGTGAAGTTCTTGTGGTGGTTGCTCTTCTTTCTCAGCCAGTTCGGGCAGGTGGCTTCTCAGTATTCCCTCCTAATCACCCTATAAATGTCTAGTGAGGTTTTTGGAGGAAGAGGCTGTAAGCGTGTGGGAGTCCTCAGTGTCTGAAGTCTCTAGTGATATCACACTCCCGTGCCAGCCATGTGTAATTCATCAGCCGTTACTAATTCATTTAAAATTCTAACTTCATCTTCGTACTGGTATGTATGGCATTTTTTTGGCAGTGTCTTTTCAGTTGAGCAATTGTTCATGTCCTGTTTCTCCATTTGAATATTTCATGGACACTGCAAATGTAACATATGCACAACGAAACCATCTTTTTCCTTCGTATAGCTATGAATCTTTTAACTGCTCATCATTATCTATGTAAATGGCAACCCCTGTATGCAGAGGTTCAAATATTTTACTTGTATTTGCTCCTTCTCTTTCCCTTAATTTTATACTCAAATGCACAGAAAGATGTGTGTATTCTTCTTGGGTTCTAATACATTAGTAAGCATATTCCTTTTTAAAAAAAATATTTATTTATTTATTTATTTATTTCAGATACAGGGAGAAAGAGAAAGTGCAGGGTGGGAGAGGCAGAAGAAGAGGGAGAGATGATCTTAGGTAGCCTCCACAGCAAGCACAGAACTGGACATGGGGCTTGATCTCATGAGGCTGAGATCACAACCAGAGCTGAAATCAAGAGTTGGACACTTAACCCACTGAGCCATCTAGGTGCCACTAGCCAGTGTATTTCTAATCCACTTCTTTCTCTATTTTACTCTCTTAGTTCTCATTGTCATCATCTCTCTCTTCCAAAAATCTTCCTTACCTTTATCTTTATCTGTTAAAATTCATTCCGTTGTTCAAAATATAAATTAAAACCTCTACCTAAAATATTTTAGTAACTTTCCTTTTCACTTAGAGTTAAATCTAAATGCTTTATCAAGGTCAACTAGGTTGTAAATCAGCCCCCTATCTAATCTCTTCTCAGTCTATTCTCTTCCTTGTGCCTCTAGCCATAAGTTCTAACCTCACGATCCTTCTGGTTCTTCTTTTTTTTCCTGAAACATATCAACATTACTGATTTTATAAACATCTTATAATAAATATAAGGTATATATAATATATGTAAGGTATATATATATATATATATAACTTAAGTAAAGTTATATATATAATGTTTTATCTTCTTATATTCGTATGACCAGTTTCTCTGTATCTTTTGGATCTCAACTCAGACATTTCCTTCGAAAGACCTTTCCAGATACCCCTACCTAATGTTCTATCACAGTCACTGTTCTTCTATCACATCAATTTTAATGTGAAATAATGTGTAATCAAATTAAAAATCAATTTCTATTTGGTTTTTATTATAGTGGTAATGGTTATTTTTCTATCTCTGGAATCTAGGCTTCATGAAGGAAGGAATTATTGTATTACTCTTGAACTATGCAAGCCAATCAATAAATGTGGACTTAAAGCATGGAATCAATATTCTGGAAATTAAGTATTCTTGACTATATAATTAGAATATAAAATGAGGCACACCTGGGTGACTCAGTTGGTTAAGCCTTGAACTCTTTGGTTTCAGCTCAATTCATGATTTCAGGATCATGAAATTGAATCCCGCATTGGGCTCCATGCCCAGCATGGAGTCTGCTTGGGATTCTTTCCTCTCTTCCACTCCCTTTCCCTCTGCCCCTACTTGATTGTACACACTCATGCACTCTCTGTCTCTCTCTCTCTCTCTCCCTAATAAAGAAATAAAGAAATAAATAAAATCTTAAAAAAATCTAAAATGAGATGCATTTTGACACTCTTCTAGATGCTCCAATATTAGCTATTAGGACTCTAAACTAAAGATGAACTGAAACCAACAGCCACATTTTCTAAAGGAGCATTAAAACAACCATCAATTCAACTCCCTTATTTATTCACACCCAACTAAAATAAAGAAAATAGAAAAAAAAAAAGGAGAGCAGAATTTGAGGAAAAGTGAAGAAGCTGAAAGAAAATTATTATTAGATACCGGGATGCCTGAATAAAAGAGAGCCTGATATAAAATCCCCAGTTTTGGGGTACCTGGGTGGCTCAGTCGTTAATCGTCTGCCTTCGGCTCAGTTCATGATCCCAGAGTCCTGGGATCGAGCCCCACATCGGGCTCCTTGCTCGGCAGGAAGCCTGCTTCTCCAGCTACCATTTCCCTCTGCTTGTGTTCCCTCTCTCGCTGTGTTTCTCTCTGTCAAATAAATAAAATCTTTAAAAAAAAATCCCCAGTTTTGAGGACTGCTTATGGAAAGGATAAGCTAAAAGGATGCCAATGCTTATTTGATCAAAAAGAATGAGAGAGAGCTGAGGAGAGAGGTTAGGGAAGATAAATGTTTCAGGACTAATGTGTTCTCACTATTTGGTTTGGCAAGGATGAGCAAATTTCCTAGAGATTTCATGGAATTCAATGGTGTTTCACTTGACTTAGATAATCACCCATCTTCTTTCCCTCTCCCCGAAAAAAAAAATCCTACCAGGGAAAACTGTGAGTTGTGCTTCTACAAGTGTAGCTAAGAGAGGAGAGGAAGGACAAAAAAACTTTGGATCTAAGCAGATACCCCGCATTAAAAATTTGCATCAGGAAGGTCTCCTCCACAATCCTCTGGAAATTTTACACTTCTGGTATTTAAATTCATTTGGTTGTTGGGCATCTCCTATGTATCAAGCACATGACAGAGACCAGTCAGTCAACCTTACCTCAAAAGCCAGATACTGCCCTAAGGAGTATATCTGTTTACTAAAGGATGCTTGTCTTCTCTCCTTTGGCTTCCAACACACTGGAGAAGCGACCTTTTAGAGAAAAGAGAGACAATTACATTTCATCTCCCCTCATAATTTCTGACAGCACTGATAATAAATAAAGGAGGGAGAAGCTTTAGTCAAAAATGTTATTAAATTTTAACGTTTAATGTTTTTATTGTTTTTAATGTTTGACAGTGGCTTGAAATCATAGATTCTGTTGTACAAGATAATGTGAAAGGCACAGAAAGATATTTCCCTAAAAAAAAAGTTTTAAACTAGTGATTGGGAAATAATTCATGTGTAGCACACAACATCTGACTGTTTATTAAACTAATTATTATATGTGCTTCATAGTAAACAAAAACACGTCATAAGTAAACTAGATTTTATATCATATCTATTTGATTATTATTACTTAAATCTCTGATTCTGTACTTTTATTTTCCACTAAAACTAAGGTAACATGATTACTATTTATAAGTGCAGCCCTTATGTTAACTTATGGAGGTTGAAAAATTGTAACCAAATATTTATTACTCAATCATCTGTTTTATTTGATAACTAAGAATCATCACCTCATGAGTCTGAGTCTCTATATTTGTATTATATACAAATATATATATAATACAATAATATATAATATTATTGTATTATTTTTTACATTTATTAGTAGACAATCAGAATCCCCTTTTCACATCAAAACTTTCCCCTGGGTTTGTTTTTTGTTTTTGTTTTTGTTTTTTGCGAAGTGCCCCTTCAGGTAAGTGCAGGGACCCCAGGTCCTGCCACAGGCCGCCCTCACCCCAGGGCCCAGCCCAGGGCTCCTTTAAACCAAACACCAAATTGTCTAAGGATCCCAGCCTCCCCCGCTCCGCCCCTCGGCCCCCCCTGTCTTCCGCCTCCTGCTGTGGTCAGTTCTCAGGTCAATAATTTAGCCTGCTTATTGCCTGTTCCTGGTGGCTTCCAGGACCTGGCTCCCTGACCGCATTAAGAATGAATTTATTCAATGATAGAATGAATTTTACTAAGCAACATAAGAAATGCAACTAGGGACTAAATTCACTGCTGGTGAAATCACATAAAAAGGAAATTAACTAGCTATCTTAATTCTTAGCACCTCTGTTAGATGTACATTCTGGAGAACATTTACACACTCTAAGCTTTATAAGGGGATAGTTAGGTCATACCTAAGGTTATTTCAGCTTATAAAATCTATGTTAAAAAATTAAAGGACATTTATTTTTTAACACATTTATTAAACAGAAATAAAAAACAAAATCTCTGGTAGTATCATGAATTATTCCTTCAAATAAAGTATATATTTTCTTTGTCTCTTTATAATACTGTTTCTATCAATTATTTGTTATGCATTCTGTTCAATATTTTCATTTTGAGAAATAAATGATCAAATATCAAGTTAACATTTTAATTCTGCTTAATTCCTTTTACTCAAGGAACTGATATGAATTACAATAAAACAATCTCATGGATATGCCAAAATGATATTTCCAAATTAATTTTGAAATGTATTTCTTGTGATAAATTAACTGGATATAACGAGATGAAAATGAATTTAGTAAGAATAAAGGAAAATAATTTTTAAAATAGTAGATTATTATTTTGGTAATAATTTTTTTAAAGTGTTGACATGAACATGACACTTATGTGATGACATTTTGGCTTGTTAGCAACTGAATCATCCCTTTCTTGTGTGGCGATGCAGATGATATTGAAATATGTATGATTACAACTTAAGAAAAATGGCACAGCTACAAATGTAGATCTGATGTGTGATAGAATCTGAAATCCTGTTAGTAAATACAATCTGGTAGTAACAATTAATGCATTCTAAAGAAGGAAGTCCCAGAAAGTTGGATGCCAGTGTATGCTCTCTGAGCGCCTACAGTTTTCCTTCTTGTCAAGTAATTGGCAAGCTAAATTCTCAACATCCTCTGTAGTTAATTATAAGCAATTGAGGTCAGTTTGAATATGTTTAGTAGCATGTGATTTATTACTACGTTACAAATATTTATACTGTTCCACTGAAGTTATACTCAAATAATTTATCACTTTTATATGAAATATAAATTACTTTTGTAACAAAATATTTCTTTGTCATTTGAAACAGTATAAGATACATAAATTATAAGCAAATATAAGGTTGGTTTTTAATTGGAATTTCAAAATACGTTACTTATGTTAATTTCTACATATTGATCTTTTGCTTAATTCAAATGACTACTGTTTATAAGAAATTATTTCTGAGTAAATATTTCTTGACTGTGGTCATTATTTGTGTTCATGAAGCTACATAGAAATTTAGTATCATGATTTGCCTCCCTAATTCTGAATTACTTTTTAATATCATAAGAAAACACTTTACTAGGGATTGTTTAAAATATTGCCCGGGTATTCTATTATTTTTAAAAGGCTCAACATAAACAGTGTGAGAAAAACTTTCAGGAAAAAAAAATTGTGTTTACAAAAAAGGAGATTTAATACTTTTCTATTAATCTTAAGTTTGTGGCAGAACCCAACTATTCCATCTTAATTATTTTACTTTGTTTTCACAAGTGCAGCAATACTATGTGATTAAAACCCCACAACTGTACTCTGGTGATAGACTCTACATGTCTATGTTAAAGACATATTCAAGTCTATATATCAATGTCTTTTCTCTATAGGGCATAGACAGTATGAAATAATAAACATGAAATATTTCTTATTCTGGGGCACGTGGGTGGCTCAGTGGGTTAAAGCCTCTGCCTTCGGCTCAGGTCATGATCTCAGGGTCCTGGGATCGAGCCCCGCATTGGGATCTTCTGCTCCGCGGGGAGCCTGCTTCCCTCTCTCTCCTGCCTCTCTGCCTACTTGTGATCGCTCTCTCTCTCTGTCAAATAAATAAATAAAATTTAAAAAAAAACAAAAAAGAGAAATATTTCTTGTTCTTATACCTTGAGATAGTGTACTGCCTTTGGTTTCTCATCACAGTTTTTCCAGAACATGATAATACTTGAGCTTAAGCTTATCTTGTTTCAAATCTGGATAACAGAGGATCAAAGTGTATTGATGCTTTGGGGTCATCTTAGTATTCTTTAGTGAATACTGTGTAACTTTTTAAACTTAGTAGATTATACTTTGCACATCTGTTTGAATTCTGAAATCCTTTAAATCACAGCTGAGATGTGATCTTTCATAAAGCGTTCTTTAACCAGCCCCTTTGAAATAATCTCTCCCTTTCCTATTACCCTTTCGCACTTATTCTTGGTCTTATTTTGGAATATACTATCTGCAACGTAAGGATATGACTCATCTATATATAATTTATAAACTGTGTCGGTATCAGAATTATGATTTATAGTTATTTTTCTTTTCCTAAAGATCTATTTCATTTATTTTAGAGAGAGGGAAGGGAGGAGCAGAGGGAGAGGGAAAAGGAGAGAGATCTCAAGCAGACTCCCCACTGAGCACAGAGCCCCTCATGACCTGAGCTAAAATCAAGAGTCAGGCACTTAATTGACTGAGCTGCCCAGCACACCTAGAAGTTTTTCTTATTGACTTAATACCAAATCTCATATTTGGCCTAGCAGAAGATAGTCATACAAAAAAAATCACCACTCTTGTTTTGGTCCCACTCAAAGCTGTCTTTTACTGTGTCTCAAACCCATCAGAAGCTTGACAGAGTGTTCCCAAGAAGTTCAGAGAAGTTCTGTATGTTTTAAGAAACTCAGAGAGAATAGAATAAGCATAAGGACTCCCCTAAAAGATTGGAGAAGTCATCTGGAACAGTAGCCTTTTTTATCACTTAGAATAAAAGTTTTACTTCAGAGAGGTCAGACACTTTATGGTGTAAAGAACTTACTCTATCAGAACTCTTATCTTCAGGTGTTACCATGTGAAGTTGTTAAAACACATGATAGGACCCACTGCTCTCTTCTACACTGACACAGATTTGGAAGAAAAAAACACACATTTCTTCCTGACAAACTCAAAAGTGCATTTCATATTTAGAGTATTATTTTATAAAGAAAAATCTATTAAGTACGTGGTAAATGGAAAAGTAAAAACACAAATTCTGGAGTTACAAATAAGAAATTGTTAAGTCAAATTTTTGAACAGGTATGAGAATTTCACCAGAACAACCAAATTTCTCAAACACCATCATTTCAATCCTTTGCCCCAGCTATTTTCTTCAGGCTCTACTAAACATTTATAGAATACCCTCCCATGGCTACTGTTGGTCCTGCCTTGTTCCAAAATCATCCTAATAAAGGATCTAGCCTTTAAAAATCTTGATTCTGGGATAGTCCCTGAAGCATATCATTATCTCTTTCTTGAGAGAATAAAAGCTGGGTTTCCAGGAAAGTAAACTTTCCCTTACCGAGAATCATGCAACAAAAGCAATATGGATCAGATCTGAGATCATCTTGATTCTGCTTTATACTAGTAGTTATTTTTCTCAATTTTCTTTCTCAAAAAAGGAAGAAATAATACTTATATATCCATTATTTATTAAATATTGATCCAATGTATACTATGTACACAGGCACTTTTTTAAAGAATAGGTCTCTGTTATTGAAGAAGTTGTACAAGTTCCTTACACTTATGGTGCTTAAATTTTAATGGTAGATTAGAAAAAAGTAAACTAGAGAAATGAAATAAATTGCATTTGTCTTATATCTATGCAAAAACATTTACTAAATTACTACTCTTTGCTGATTGCTACTGGCACTAAGCAATATCATATAAATGCACTTCCAATCCTTAGTGTAGTGAGAGAGATATAAAAAAATAAACAATACTGCAGATAGTAATAAATGTGAGGAACCACAAAGTTTGATCAATAGGCTAGATAATGACAGATAGATAAAGATTTCTAGGTCAATTGCATATAGAAAAATCAAGGTTATAGGGTATTAAGAAATATCAATTTCAAAAGATTTAGCCTTTATATATTTATTTGACAGAGAGAGAGATCACAAGCAGGCAGAGAGGCAGGCAGAGAGAGAGGGGGAAGCAGGCTCCCTGCTGAGCAGAGAGCCCAATGCGGGGCTAGATCCCAGGACCCTGAGATCATGACCTGAGCTGAAGGCAGAGGCTTTAACCCACGGAGCCACCCAGGCGCCCTAAGAATTAGCCTTTAAATATGAATCATATCAATTAAGGGAAACAATATATAAATGTTTGGAGAAAGCATTCCAAGAAGAAAAAACAGCAAATTCAGAGATACTGAGTCAAGAATAATCTTTGTGTTAAGGAGAACAATAAAGAAAGAAGAGGGTGAAGTTAGGCTGAGGAGAATCATGAGACTGAGATGATTTAAAGTAGCATGAAGTGATGTAGTCTATATTTTAACAAGATCACTGAAATATTATGAGTACATTAGAATTCTTCTGTGCAAAGATGAATTTGAGGCTTTAATTCAAATAAATAAGATGTGCAGAATTGGTATGAGGGATTGTGTGGGGTGTAACACCTGGGGATGAATCCTGACTTTACTATTTACTGGTTGTTTGACATCCTTAGACAAGGTACTTAACCTCTGTGTCCAGGTCTCTCATTTGTAAGGTGGAGTTAAAAAGAAGACCATAAAAAAAAAAAGGACTGTATCTCAGAAGATTGTGAAAAATAAGAAAATTGATACCTGTACTTGATTAGTGCAGGACCTGGAATGGAGTAACTACTAAATAAAGGTTCATTATTTTTAGTATTCGGTCATCAGAACTATGAAGGTGGTAGGAACCCATATATTATTTTTGTTTTCTTTATTTTTTCATTTTATAGAAAAAATATAAATCCAGTTATCCAGTTTCTCAGGCTGATTCTTCCCTTTAATAATATTGGACTTCTTTATCATTGTTTTTGTCAACTCAGGCTGCCAAGAAATAAAGAAAGAAAGAGAGAAAGAAAGAAAGAAAGAAAGAGAGAGAGAAAGAAAGAAAGAAAGAAAGAAAGAAAGAAAGAAAGAAAGAAAAGAAAGAAAGAAAGAAGGAAAGAAAGAAAAAAGGAAAGAAAGAAAACCCATTGGCTTAAACAATAGAAATGTATTTTCTTACAGTTCTGGAGGCTAGAAATCTAAGATCAGAGCATTGGCATGATTGGGTTCTGATGAGATTTCTATTTTTGCTCTATAGAGAGCCTCATTCTCATTATGTCCTCACATGGCAGAGGCAGGGAAGGATCTTAAGCTTTCCGATGACTCGAGTTATAAGGACACTAATCCCATCAAGGTAACCACTCTCATGAAGTATCTAAACTAAATTATCTCCTGAAGGCCTCATCTCACAATATCATTACATTGGGAGTTAAGGGTTCAACATATGAACCTTGAGGTACCACAAGTCAGTCCATAGCAATCCTGTAGGTAGAGATAGAATTATTGGCCAAATTCTTATTCTTTTTTTTTTTTTTAAAGATTTTATTTATTTATTTGACAGAGAGAGAGGGATCACAAGTAGGCAGAGAGGCAGGCAGAGAGTGAGGGGGAAGCAGGCTCCCTACGGAGCAGAGAGCCCAATGCGGGGCTCGATCCCAGGACCTTGAGATCATGACCTGAGCCAAAGGCAGAGGCTTTAACCCACTGAGCCACCCAGGTGCCCCTGGCCAAATTATTATTCTTTTGTAATATTATTATATATGCATTATATATCCATACTCTTGACACTTTTTCTTAGCATGGGTGAGATACTCTTTACCACCTATTGACTTTGGGATTGGTCATGTAAATAACTTTGGCTAATAGCACTGAATGGAGATTATATTAGTCTAGTAATGCCAGCAAAAATGTTGTTGAAAAGTGGTAGAAGGACATAAAGTGAATTTGGGTGAAATGCTAAAAATATGAGGGTTCTTCCAAACCAATGAAACAATTATTTTAGCACATCAGCCACCAAAGTGTTTCCATAGTGGCATTCTGTTGGTATCAAGGAAGAGGGATGTGCAAGCAAGTAGACAGGGAATCAAAAAGTCCTATTGGAAGAGCATAAAGGTGGGGAGCTCATATCAGAGACACAGCCCATGTAAATGGCAGACAGAGGGGTTTTATAGACACCATAGATAGTTTTGCAGTTAATTTGTGGGATATAAGAGAAGTAGAAGATAATTCATAATTTTCTGGGGCACTTGGATACTCTACTCTGTTGATTAAACATCTACCTTCAGCTCAGGTTATGATCCCAGAGTCCTTGGATTGAGCCTCAAATTGGGCTCCCTGCTCCACAGGGAATCTGTTTCTCCCTCTGCCCCTCACCCAGCTCATGATCTCTCTCTAAAATAAGTAAATAAAATTTAAAGAAAAATTTTTCTTACTAGCCTGATTTAATAACAGTGCTATCATTAAAGAAACAGAAACCACAAAAGAAGAAACAAAAGGCTGTGGAAGTACAGACTTGTGGCAGAAACAATTGACTTTAAAACTTTGACTATTAATATGGAAAAATGAAACAAGATGGGATGTGGAGGGAGACAAACCATAAGAGACGCCTAAACTCATGAAATGAACTAAGGGTGGCTGGGAGGTGGGGGGGTAAGAATAGGGTGGCTGGGTTGTGGACATTGGGGAGGGTATGTGCTATGGGGAGTGCTGTGAATTGTGTAAGACTGAGGATTCTTAGACCTGTACCCCTGAAACAAATAATACATTATATGTTAATTAAAAAATAATAAAAATAAAATACTATATCCAAAAAAACCCTTCAACTATTAATATGGATCAATATTATGAATATTATTTAATAGAATAACATGAAAAGAAAATATGATAACACAGATAATATATTTTTGAAAACACCATTATCCACATCATTTGAATACATAGGCCTACTACATAGCAGAATATCTAGAAAGGCTGCCTTGTAGATAATCATTAACCTGTTGTTCAGTGGAGATTGGTGATGCACTTCTAAATTAGACCAAGAGAGGAGAAATGGTATTACTTTGTTTCTTAGTGAAAACCCAAAATAAAATGTTTAATGGTTAAGGTCTATAAAATAGAAACATTTTATAAAGTAAAAAAAAAAAAGTAGACTAAGTGGCTCTTTCTAGATGATTGTATTGCAGGGGTCTAGAACCTTAGGATTTTGTGTGACTATTTTTACAGTAGTGAGGCAGACAGCACATGGGATTGAAAATCAAGGCTCCGAAACTCCAATCTGGCTTCTTCACCAAAAGATCTATTTTCTTTCTGGTAATTAAGAGCTAATGACACAAAATTCATATATTGCTTATGAAGATTAAATTAGATAAGCTTTACAATCTTTAGAATTTTGCAGATGTCCCAAAAATATGACTTCCAGTCTCATTACCAGTCGGTTCACATTCTGTAATGAAGACTAAACCACTTGCCCAGAAGTCAAAATTCTTCTTTAGTAGTTAATTCGCAGCATGTATCTATTAGTGCTCTTCAAAGCACAGATGGTTTAAAGAGGGGCATAGAAATCTTATCTCCTGGACTGTATGGTGCCAAGAAATGAGAATATTATATATTATAGAAAACAATATTGCAGGTTACATAAAATATACATTTAAAATAATCATGGCTATAGTCTTACAAGTAGACCACAGGTATTGAACAATTTTCGATGCTAGATAATATACCAAACATGTTAATTATATAAACGCAAATTTTATTTTTAGTTTCTACCTTAAAATGTAAAAGCTGTTATCATTCCCTTTTATATGAAACTTATGCTCAAGAAGGCAAGTAATTTTCCTGAGGAATCACTAGAGAACAACAAAGATACACGTTCACTTTAACGCTTTGGCTTTATTGCTGTCATTCTGAACTACCATACCACTGCCCCCTTGCATTTAAGTACAATAATTAGGTAAATAATGGAGTCACTTAATTATTTGCTCAGTGTATAGTTTAGGAAATATTTTTTTCTAAATATTTTCTAAATAAATAAATATCAGTGTATAGTAGTTTAGGAAATATTTTTTTTTCAGGAAAAGCTGAAGTAATGACTATCAAGGAAAGAAAATGTTTACCAATTTCTTTTTTTTAAATATTTTATTTATTTATTTGACAGAGAGAGAGAGAGAGAACAAGAGAGGGAATACAAGCAGGAGGAGTGGGAGAGGGAGAAGCGAGAAGCAGGCTCCCTGCTGAGCAGGGAGCTCTATGTAGGGCTAGATCCCAGGACCCTGGGATCATGACCTGAGACAAAAGCAGACACTTAAGGACTGAGACACCGAGGTTCCCCCATACCAATTTTGTCCTATTAGTTAAATCAAAACTTGTGCCACTGGAAAGCAGCAAAATAAAAAAATTATGTTGCTTCTATTTGACTTTAAAAGCAGCCTCCAATGGAAATGCTGATAAAGACTTTTAGATGACTGGTGAGAAGCAAATAAAGAAAATACATATGGAACACAATTGATCAACATGATAATAAGTAAGTAATTACAGAAAGTGATTTTTAGGACATGTCCTGAGAAGAACTAGAAATATACTGCATGTGGGTGGAAAGAAATACAAAGATTCATAAAACATAAGAAAATGATGGCAATATAGCATGGAAGAAGATAACATCAGAGCCTTTGAAAATTTTCATCAGTGATGTGTTTTTAAAAATTATGAAAACCCAAAGTTTTAAAATGAATGAAGGGCTCAGAAAGTAGTCCTCCAGACAAAATATACATATATGCACATGTATATTTATACATACAAACCTTGATAGATAGATAGATAGATAGATAGATAGATAGATAGATAGATAGATAGATAGATAATATATATACAATCTGCACATATATATACAAAATAAGTTCAGCTGGGGAGTTGATAAAGGAAGAGCTCCATTGTGCAAAAATGGACTGAGATACTTAGGACAAACGAAGGAGGTCTAACAACTCTCAGCAGTGCAAAATAGAAAGTGATCACACTGAATTAAATGAACTTAAAATGAATGTGAGTGCCATCTGCACATGCCTAAAAATATCTGCAAGTATCTGTCTCTCTCTCTCTCTCTCTTTTTTTTTTTACTTTTAGGTGTGCATATATAACGTGTGTAGGTTCATTCTTCACATAAAGCATAAGCACATCAAATGTTGAAATTGAAGATTTTATTTCACATTATCTTCAAATATATTCCAACTGAAAAAATTGTTTAAAGAATGCCCATAATATTCATCACAGCACATATTATTTACTCACATTTGCTAATGACATGATAAAAATAAGCATTATTTGCCCTAGTGAGTGTATTTTTCTCTCTTCCATGTGATTGCATTACATAACAATAGTTCATTTTTTACTATTAGAATATGCGTGTCATGTTTTTAAATTAACAGACTTCTTTAGAATGGTTTAAGGTTTACAGAAAATTGAGTTAAGTGCAAAATTCCCATATATATCTTTCCCATCCTTCAAGTATGGTTTCCTCCTTTACCTAATCTGTTGTATTAGTGTGATACACTTGTTACAACTGATGAACAGTATTGATACATTATTGACTCAAGTCCATAGTTTACATTAGGATTCTCTCTTTGTATTGTAAGCTCTATGGGTTCTACCAATACATGATGCATCCACCATATAGAATCCATAATTCTATCCATATAGAATAATCACTGCCCTAAAAACCCCTGTCCAACCTATTCATGTTGCCCCAACTGCCCAGGAACTTCTGGCAACAACAGATTTTTTTATTGTTTCTATGGTTTTGCCTTTTCCAAAATGCTCTATATTCAATAATATAGCAAGTAGCCTTTCAGATTAATTTCTTTCACTTATGAATATGCATAGAAGTTTCCTCATGATATTCCATTGACCTGATAACTCATTTCTTTCTTTTTTTAAGTAGAAAATTTTAATAATAAAGACTGTCGTTTACTTCAGTGACTGATTTAGAGATGAATACAAATACATTTTTGACCTAGAGAAACTAAGGAAAAATTAGAGCTATATTTTCAATTTGAAAGATGAATTCTACCATTACATCCTTTTTTTCTGAAAAAAAATTACTTGTGATGAAGGGAGTATAATTATTATTTCAGAATGAAATTATTTTCTTAATATTTGATTTATCAGATATTAATTTTGTTAAATAAACAATATCAGATATTGCTTTTTATTATTTATTATAATTTAATTTATAAAAAGTAAGATTCATGTTCCAATGACATAGATCTATGTATCTTTCTTGATACATGTACCTGTGTTTCATTTGTTTTCATTCTTATATAGTGCTTCATTCTATTTATAGAACTATAAATCCATTTTTTCTTGATTATTTTCTTATTTACTCTATAAATAAAGTTTTAATGAACATACACATAATATTTTTTCTTGTGAGAATGTGAATATATCTCTTAGAGTGAAATTGATTTGTCAGATTTTCAACTTTTTTGTTCAACTGTATGTACATAAATTATATTTCATCATAATTGAAATTTGTATTTACCTGATTGTTATATGTGCTGGCCATTTGGACTTCTTTTTCTATTGATTTTTGACTCACAGGAATTTCTCCCCCCACAGGAATTTTTAATACATGTTTTATGTAACAATCCTTTGTTGCTTGGACACAATGGAGAGAGATTCATCAGATTATGGAATTTTCTTCTAGTTTGCTAGAAGTCTTTCATAAATAAATGGGATACCTTTTCTGGAATTGCTTTGCAATGTACATAAACATAGAAATAGATAATCATCCATGAGATTAGCTTAACTTTTCTATTTCACACTTTACTTATCTAGTTTTGGTTTCAAAGTTTTACAGCCTCAGGAAAAAATATTGGGGAGGATTTTGTTTCTTTCTATTTCCCAGAGTTAATTTTTAAATAGGAGTTCCTTGGATATTTATATATTTATATATAAATATTTATATTCCCTATAGAATATTTTTGCCAGTTGTTTTGTTCATTTGTTTCTGTGGGCTTTAAAAATTCATTTGATTAGATTGTTATATTTCTATTATACTTTTGTACTTATTCTTTCAGTTTCGATAAAACTTTTTCTCAAAATTATGTATTTCAATTAAATTTTCTATTTATTTTCAAATATTGCATATTGCTCTACACTTATTTTAAAGTCTTCTATGTTGTTATACCCACTCTTGTTTCTGATATTGTTTATTTGTTCATTTTCCTCTTCTTCTTGTCTTCTTTTGCCATTTTTTTCTATCATATTATTCTTTAGAGAAGCTATCATTTTGTTCTTTCTCTCAATTGTATTATGATGTTTTATTATTTTCTTTTTAAATTATTTTTTGTTCATCGTTATCTCTCCATCCTCCCAACAAATTCAAGGAAATTATAATGCTTTAACTCTGACAGTATTTCAACTCTTTTTTTTTTTTTTTGGCCTACCTTTGAATTAATCTTATTTTTATACCCTCTGAAATAACCAGTATTTTTATTATATTTTTCAATAGTGCACAGTCACTTATATGAATTAATCAGTTTCATCATTTAATGTGGTAGATGTAGCTTGGAGTATGAAAGGAGGAAAAACTCTGATTTGTAAGATTTACTGATATCTTTGGTATAAATACTCTCACTGTGGTGAACTTCAACCTGCTAATGCTTTAACAGCTACCTTGCCTAATACTGAAAATAATAATCTGCTCTTGCAAGATTTATTTGAGCAAGTTTCAGCACACTAGTTTTTGCTCCTCTCTTTCGTCCTTCCTTCCTTTCTTCCTTCCTTCCTTCCTTCCTTCCTTCCTTCCTTCCTTCCTTCCTTCCTTCCTTCCTTCCTTCCTTCCTTCCTTCCTTCCTTTTTCTTTCTTTCTCTCCATCTTTCTCACTCTCTTTCTTCTCACCCATTCTCCTTTCTTTCCTTTCTTTCTGGGATTACTTTTTTTTTTTTTTTGAATTGCATTTTTAAATACTATTTTTAGTGATGATCTAAAACTAATGGAAACTCATTCAACATATTGGTGAAGCCATTTAGTGTAACCATTAGTTATGATCTAGAAATTGGTTTATTATATTTGTTGTGTTTTGAAAATTATTTGATCTTTCCATGCTTGAGTTTTTTAATCTGGAAAGTCAGGTACTTGATATAGTTTATTTCATGGAATTCTTCAATTAAGTTAGTATATGCAATTTTTTGTGGGTTTTTTTTTTTGGTGTTTTTGTTTTGTTTTTTGTACATAATATTTTAAAACAAAATGTCTGACTTTTAAGTACCAATTCTCATAAGCTCATATATTTATTTGCTTTATAATTTAGTTTACTTGCACACTGAATTGCAGAAAAAGTTATTTTTTCTTAGTGCTTTAGAGATATAGTTTCATTTTCTTCTGGCTAATAATACTGATATTGCAAAGTATCAAGAAATATAAATAGTATTCTTGCAATTTCACTTGTTTCTTCTCTGGGTGTGCATGAGATTTTGTTTTTGCCCTTGGTGTTCTGCAATTTCTTAATATCATAGTGAGCTTTTATTCTCATTTATACTATGTGCTTATAACATAGTGTTTTTTTGTTTTTTTTAATACTGCCTTGACTCAGTTTTGAGGCCCTGGCTTGAGGCCAGTATAATCTCTAAGTTGAGCAGCTAATTAAATCCATACTCTTAACCACCTCCCTTATTGGATTCACACACTCTGGCTACAATACCCTTGCCCCCATGGCCTTAGGTTCAAGTAACAGACAGGAAGGGAGCTTCTATGCCCCAGTGTGCCCCAAAATAATTCAAATTAGCCAATGTTAAATGGGCTACCCTACCTCACCCCTTCTTTCTTACTGAAACCACAGTGAATACATGTGCTAACAGTTCTCCCTCCCTCCCTCTGCTTTGTGATCAGTTCCAGGGCTTCCCCCTAACTGGTCCTGTGTAGTGTTTTGTGTTCTCCCTGGAGAACTCCAAGGAACAAAACTGTAACATTTGTTCTGCTTTCTCTCTCTTGATCTACATCTGGCCTCTTCCCATCCCACCCAAGATATTAAAATAGTGCTCACATACAGATCTTAACAATTTTTATATGTTCTGAAGACCTCAAAGAACAACAAAATCTCTCCTGTTTTCCTGTCTCTGTGAGTTGGTTTCTCCTTTCAGTAGTCACTGGGGCCTTAGAAAGTTGCGTTTTTATTTTGTAATTTTAATTCCCACCTCCTGACTTGATTCACTTCATCTGTTTGCTGCAAACTTCCAGGCCTCTTGATTACCAAAAAAAAGCCAAATTCAACCTGCAAGTCTATCCCTAAATGGCTCAAACATCAATTTCCAGTTAGTAGTTCTGGGATATTCCTTACTTTCTTGCAATGAGACATGTCCCATCAGCTATGCAGTTGATATAATTTTGTTGTATTTTAATTGCAACCTCTATTTATTGTATATCGAGTCTTTTCTCCATAATTTCAGAGGAAATATACCATATTCACTATTTAAATAACTGAAATGTGCCATCTATCTCAACACTCCTCCTGAGCTGTTTTTATTAATGTCACTATGGATCTTCATAGCAACATCTTCAAAGAAATATTAGTCTTGTCTCCTTTCAGCTCTTGGTTTAATTTCTAAGTTTTCTTCCTGGCTTTTCATTCACACAAGCTCAGTCTTGTTTGTCCTATCTTCTCTGAAAAGTCCTTGGACTTCCCTGTCCTACCTCCTTAAGCTCTTGTCCTAATATTCTTTATACTCTGTTCCTGAAATAAATAAAGCCCTTCCTCCCTTTGTCCATTGTGCTGGTTGTTTATGTTGCTTGGAAAGCTGCACATACAGTATTTTTTTATATGACTGACTGATTTTATTAACCCTTCAATTCTTAGAGTATTTGTAATTTTTTTTCTCAAAGATTCTTTACCTTACCTGCCAATTCCAAGCCCTTACCGTCTTCATCTTCAGATACCTTTTTGCTTCTCTTCAGAACCCAATAAAACCTCCAGTTTTATATATATACATATGAGACTCACTTATATTTTAATGTAAGTGGATATTTTTATTCATTTCATAATCTGTTATTTAATTTATTGAGACATAAAGATAAGGTTGTGAAGTTCAGTGTGATTATTTCCATTATTGATAAGCGAATAAATATGTCTAAAGCTTAGATAATATGATCAAAATGTTTCAATTACCAATAATGGAGCTGTCACTCACAGTCAGTTTGGTTCCAAGTCCAGTGTTCTCTGTACTGTATTGACTTTCTTCTATGTGATCACCTTGCATAAATAGATATGCCTAAAGGTATCTGTAAATTCCTACCAGAAATCCTTCACCAAGCATTGGTCTGGCTAATTGTAACTTCAATTTATTAAGAATACGATACAGTTAGTAACTTATTCTATGCTAATTTTCTACTTTTATTCATCTGAAAAGTCTGTTTCATATTAAATCACCTGGTCATTGTTAGAAATTATAAATAAAGTTAGATCCATTTAAGCATCACACTCTTAATGGTATCAATATTCAAGGAGATAATAGAAGTCATTATTGCCATTGACACTAATTAATCCTTATTAAATACCCACAGAGTTCCTGGCACTATACAGAATGCAGAATAGAAAGTATATAGTGAAAAGTCCTTGAATAACTTCAAATTTCATTCATACAAGTAAATATTCTAAAATGTTATGTAGTATCAGGAAAAGAAAGTGTCATGCTCAACTTATGTCTGGAATTGAAAGAAGGTGAGATATTTTGAAAATTGCAAGTACTTTTCAAATAACTTTTTATCAGATTAAACATCAGCTGTCAATTTTAATTTGGAATTGCTATCTGAAATTTTTAAAATTAAGCTGAATATTATCTATAATAACTGTTAAGTATATAAAATAATAGCTATAAACCTTGTGAAACAGATTAAAATTTAAGTTATTTTCCAATTATTTAATGTGTCTCAGACTCGTTTTGCACATCTGTAAAATAATATTCCTTTTTTTTTAAAGATTTTTATTTATTTGACAGAGAGAGAGAGATCAAAGTAGGCAGAGAGGCAGGCAGAGGGATAGGGGGAAACAGACTCCCCATTGAGCAGAAAGCCTGATGATGCGGGGGTCAATTCCAGGATCCTGAGCCGAAGGCAGAGGCTTTAACCCACTGAGCCACCCGGGCACCCCTGTAAAATAATATCCCTAATGATTCTTTATTTTTATATGGATGTTGAGAAGATTTAATTATGTATCAAATGATGTTTAGCCATTTGTGTTTGGTACTGAGTATACATAAATATTGTTATAATTATCCAATAACTGTTAAAAATGAACTTAATCAGAAATTTTATAGTTGCTTTTACACTAATCATTTCAAATGAGCAGAGAGCAATTTTAGGTTTATTTTATTGTTTCTGTTTGTTTGGTCTTGGTTTTGAACTTTATAAGTCACTCTGATTCAGATGAGATCTTTATGTACCAAAGAGTTTTTGTTGCTTTAGCAATGTAAAAAAAAAAAAAAAAAAATGGATTGATTTCATTTATTTTGATTGGTCTCACAAATATATCCCTTTCTTTTTTTTTTTTTTTTTTTAATTAATTTTTATTAACATATAATGTATTATTTGCCCCAGGGTACATGTCTGTGAATCTGTGAATCTTCGGGCTTACACATTTCACAGCACTTAATAGCACATACCCTCCCCATTGTCCACAACCCAGCCACCCTATCCCTACCCCACCACCCCCCCGGCCACCCGTAGTTCATTTCTTGAGTCTAGGAGTCTCTTATGGTTTGTCTCCCTCCCCATCCCTTCGTGTTTCATTTCTCTCCCCCACCCCCCCAAAC
>CM053604.1:93387525-93424834 GCA_028646535.1 Procyon lotor
GATTCCCAGGGCTCTCTGTGCCTCCTACACCTCCGCCATCTTCGAGAATCTCCAATATATCCCTTTCTAATTCATTGCCAGCTGCCCCTTCAAAGGGATGTTCCCTATGTTGTGAGTAAACTTCAGCAACAAGGAGAGGCCATGAGTGGTGTTCCGCCCAACCACTCAGCTATCTTCAGGGTCAATCTCTTAACCCATGTGTAATCTAGACTTCACATGATTCCAGTTCTCACCTTTGATTGATACAAATGAGGAAGTAATGCAGCAGGGAAAAAAAAAAAATCCCTATTATGCCATGTCTGAATTTAGTGAATTTCACAATCCTTGCGTATAATATTATTTTCTTACATTGACACTTGTAATTTGTTATACATTAGTAACTGAAATAAATAGTTTTAAATTATTATTTTAAAAATTCTGTCCATGTGTATACATTTTCAATATATTATTTTGCTTATGAGATTTTTGTTTATTTGGTAGTTATTTCCTGTGTTATTTCTAATCTTTTAATTTTTCTGTAGGCTTACTTCATATATTTTTGTAATATAGTTAAACCTCAATTTCTTGATTAATCAACTTCAGAAAGTACCTAATCTGAGAAAATGAACACATATTTTCCCAGGAGTGATTATTCATGTCCCTCTCCTAATCTAAGTTACCTTTTTTTTTTTTTTAAGATTTTATTTGACAGAGAGAGAGAGAGAGAGATCACAAGTAGGCAGAGAGGCAGGCAGAGAGAGGAGGAAGCAGGTTCCCCACTGAGCAGAGAGCCCAACGTGGGGCTTGATCCTAGGACCCTGAGATCATAACCTGAGCCAAAGGCAGAGGCTTTAACCCCCTGAGCCACCCAGACGCCCCTCTAAGTTAGTTTTATTATTATTAATTTTAAATATTCTGATGATTCTCTTTATAATTTTCAATGAAACTGAAATAAAATTGAATTTATTTACATATATTTTTAATCATACACATTTCAATAGTAGATATAGGATGATCTAATCACTTTTCTCTTTACCTCTGCTGATTCTTATTAAATTTCTTCTTTTGAAGGGCACCGCTAGTATACTTATTTGAAATTAAAAAATAATATTATAACTCATTACATTTTTGTGGAAAATTCCAAAGAACTGGTGAGGAGAAGTATTCATTGATATCTCTAAGTATTAACAAGGTGCTTAGCACAACGTAGGTAACCAATAAAATCTATGTGGTTTTATTTCTTTCTCTACACATGTTCTTCCACCATCCTGCCTACTGAAAAGATACATAGCATTAATTAAACATTACTTATATCAGTTTACACTATATCCAAACTAAGAGTCAATAATTGGCAATGATGTTATTAAGAAAGAATATGTAGCCTCTCACAGAAATATTAAGAATAATATTAATCATAGAACAGTGAAAGTGACTTATAAATCGGTAATATATATTTTAAAACTCAGTTTCCACAGTATAAAAAGATGGGAATGATCTTATTGATACTGGTTTCTTTTTTATAGCATTAAGTTCTATTACATTCAAAGATACCACAATAAGCCATTGAAATAAGACACAACTGCAGGTATCTGAAAAGTTTGAATTTCTGTAAAGAATTCTTAAATGCATGAATGAAATGTGTTTGTTTTCTAAAATGTCAACGTTAACACTTTATTTTTTAAGAAACATATATACTACTGTTCTGAATGACAGAAGAGCAAGATTAAGTATATCTATTTTGAAAACCTATTATGACAATTTTGGAGGGGAAAATAAGCTTTTCCATAAATAGAATAAATTTTAGTTTCTCTGTGTGCTGAGCTTTACATTTTAGTCACAGGGACATTTGTATGATTTTCTCATGCTAATAGGTTGTAAAATAAAAGGAGTAGCATTGTTTATAGAAAATGTTTAAAAGCCAGAAAGAGTATTTAAATGATTGACAAAAGATTCTTCCTTTCCACAAAAACACATGAAACTTCCAAAAGAGTTTTCAAAGTTAAAATTAATATGCTTCAGTGTTTCCGTTTATGGGATTAAAAAGAAACTGTTATGGTGTTTCCAAAAATGTTGCAAAATGTGAGAAGTAGTGAAAGTAATTTCTGAAATAGTTTAATATTGTAGATTTTATGACAGTATGAATTGTGTCATACACGTACGATTAAGCACATTAAGTTTAAATAGATTTATTTGTTCTCTATATTAAAAGGATTTATAGCTCTTCAGTTTACCACATTCTTATATATTTAAATGCAATAACATAATAAGAATAGTTAGGCTAACAAAACGGTAGGACAAGCAATAATTCAAATGAGAAGAGATCTGCAAAATTACAAAAAAGATGATTAAGATAGAGATGAGATTATTTGTCAAAGGAATCTCAAAGATGGATTACCCTTGTTCAAGATTTCAATCTCCCTTTCTCTTTTGTAATAGAATAAATTTCTACTAATCATTTCAATTTATCACGTCAAATTCTATTCTTAATTTTTTCATTAGACGTGTAAAATGTAATATCTTTCAAAATTGTAAAAATATATCGGCATTATTAAATGAGGTATTCTGACTGTGTTTTGATTTTTATTAGAGTGAGCTTTAGTCATGTTCAATAATTTAAGTTTCAAAATACACTACCATAAAAGCTTTCATAAAAGACTACTATAAGAGAATGTAATATAAGAGAATATAAGAGAATATATAAGAGAATATATACTCATATAATATAATATAAGAGAATGTCTCTTATTTTAATTAGCAGTATACTGAACTAAGCAGAATATTCCAAAGTACAGGAAACATGTTTTCCTCTAGCAAGTGTCTGGTGTTTATATTTCCTTTTCACCATCATTATTAAGCAAAATAATAACAATGGCAGTTAATAAGTGCTTATCTCATAGCACTCTCAAGGAATCTGAATAAAGGAAATGAAATATTCAAGATTTTTGTCCTCTGAATAAAGTTTAATAGAAGTAACACTATTATGAAAATGTGTGTATAAGCTTATATACAACTAAGAGGTTAGGATTAACCTAAATGTTTATATGATATGTCAACCACTAACGTAATATTATTTTGAGGGAACTGGATAGAAATAAGACTGCTCAGTATTTATTTCTGTATCAACTTTGCTCTTGGTCATTGGCTTTTTGAACTGTGTTTATAAGGAAGGATGAACCTACTATATCAGGTCAGTAATATACATCCTGTATTATTGTTGTTATTGTTGTTGTTTTTCAAGATTTTATTTATTTATTTGGCAGAGAAAGAGAGAGAGAGTGCATCAGCCAGGGGGACAGGCAGAGGGTGAAGAAGAAGCAGACTCCTTGCTGAGCAGGGAGCCAAATGTGGGGTTCATTCCAGGAACCTTGTGATCATGATCTAAGCCAAAAGTAGCCACCTAATGACTGAGCCACCCAGGCACCCCAATAAATCTTATATTGTTACAATGATTTACTCTCTACTATTCATCAGATTTAAACAAACTTTTTTTTTAATTAATGTATCTTGGTTAATTTCTCTTCTACTATCAGTCATCATTGTATTTTCTACTAATACATCCCTTGCCAGATATTATGATAATACTCCTTCACCTTTGATACAAATAACATTTGTGACTTCTGATTTACAATTACTGTTGTTGCTTACCTCTTTATTAAGAAAACTCTTCTTGTTCCTTTCAAGAATACCAAGTGGTTTATGGAGTTCTTCAGAAAATAAAGGTTCAGAATTACATAGTTTTTACTTACATGGTTCAAAGTTTTGAAAGCTGACAAAATATGACATAAAAAGGAGAATGATAAACTGAAAGACATGAAATCTCCATTCCCTTGGGAGAATGCTAATCTGAGATAATAATCAAGTTATGCAGGTATTCCATAATTTTCCTATTTTAGAATGGAAAAGTTATATTATCAGATAAGAATAAAAAAGTCATTATAATTTTTTATATTCTTGGGGCACCTGGATGGTTCATTCGTTAAGCATCTGCCTTTGGCTCAGTCATGATCCCTGGGTCCTGAGATCAAGCCCTGCAATGGGGCTTGAGAATAAAAAGGGTAAAGATGATAGCTTTTTAAAATTTAATTAATTGGGGCACCTGGGTGGCTCAGTGGATTAAAGCCTTTACCTTCAGCTCAAGTCATGATCTCAGGATCCTGGGATCGAGCTCTGCATTGGGCTCTCTGCTCTGCAGAGAGCCTGCTTCCCTCTCCTCCCTCTGCCTGCCTCTCTGCCTACTTGTGATCTCTCTCTCTCTGTGTCAAATAAATAAATAAAATCTTTTAAATAAATAAATAAAATTAATTAGCATATAGTGTATTATTAGTTTCAGAGGGAAAATTCAGTGATTCATCAGTTGCATATAACACTCAGTGCTCAGCATGTCGTGTGCTCTCCTTCATGCCCATTGCCCATTTACCCTTCTACTTCCCCTTCAGCAGCCCTCAGTCTTCTTCTTATAATTAAGGGTCTTTTATGGTTTGTCTCCCTCTCAGATTTCATCTTATTTTATTTTCCCTCCCTTCCCCTATGATCTTCTGTTTTGTTTCTTAAATTCCACATATGAGTGGAATCATATAATTGTTTCTCTGATTGATTTATTTTGCTTGTATAATACTCTCTAGTTCCATTCATGTTACTGCAAATAGTAAGATTACATTTTTGATGGCTGAGTAATAGTCTATTGTATTTATACACTTCATATCTTTTATTCATTCATCTGTTGGTGGACATCTGGGGTTTTTCTATAGTTTGACTATTGTGGACATTGCTGCTATAAAGTGCCCCTTCAGATCACTACATTTGTATCTTTGTGGTAAATACCTAGTAGTGCAATTGCTGGGTCATAGGATAGCTCTGTTTTTAATTTTTTGAGGAACCTCCATAATGTTTTCCAGAGTGACTGCTCCAGCTTACATTCCCACCAACAGTGTAAGAGGGTTCACCTTTATCTGTATCCTCCCAACATCCATAATTTCCTGACTTGTTAATTTTAGCCATTCTGACTGGTGTGAGTTGATATCTCATTGTGACTTTGAGCTGTATTTCCCTGATACCAAGTGATCTTGAGCACTTTTTCATGTGTTTGTTGGCCATTTGGATGTTTACTTCACAGAAATGTCTGTTCATGTCTTTTGCCCATTTCTCGACAGGATTATTTGTTTTTTGGGTGTTTGTTTTGATAAGTTTTTTGTAGATTTTGGATACTGGCCTTTTATCTGATAAGACATTTGCAAATTTCTTCTCCCAACCTACAGAATGTAGGTTGTCTTTTTGTTTTGTCGACTGTTTCCTTTGCTGTGCAAAAGCTTTCTATCTTGATGAAGTCCCCATAGTTCATTTTTGGTTTTTTTTCCCTTGACTCTGGAGACATGTCTAGTAAGAAGCTGTTGTGGCTGAGGTCAAAGAGTTTACTGCCTGTATTCTCCTCTAGGATTTTGATAGAGTCTTGTCTTATATTTAAGTCTTTCATTAATTTTGAGTTTATCTTTGTGTGTGGTATAAGAAAATGATCCAGTTTCTACTTGTGGCTGTCCTATTTTCCCAACACCATTTGTTAAAGAGGCTGTCTTATTTCCATTGGATATTCTTTCCTGCTTTGTCAAAGATTAATTGACCATGGAGTTGAGGGTCCATTTCTGGGTTCTCTATTGTGTTCCATTGATCTATGTGTCTGGTTTTGTGCCAGTACCATACTGCCTTGATGATTACAGCTTTGTAATAGAGCTTGAAGTCTAGAATTGTGATACTATCAACTTTAGTTTTCTTTTTAACATTCCTTTGGTTATTCAGGGTCTTTTTCTGGTTCCATACAAATTTTAGGATTATTTGTTCCAACTCTGCCAAAATACTGATTGTATTTTAATAGGGGTTAAATCAAATGTGTAGATTGCTTTGGTTAGCATAGACATTTTAACAATATTTGTTCTTCTAATTCATAAGCATGGAATGTTTTTCCATTTATTAACACATCTATCAGCGTGTTATATGCAACTAATGAATTATTGAACACCACATCAAAAACTAATGATGTATATTATATGCTCACTAACTGAACATAATAAAAAAATTCTAAATGGAGAAATGATAATCAGTATAATAGATTAAAATTTGGGGAGTGTTATAAAAATTATTGGAAGTGAGATTAAGCATAGGTGAGAATTCAATGAAGAAGTTTCTAGACAGCATTATTTCTTTTCTTTTTTTTTAAGTTTGCCAAGGTCCATTTTTATGCATTTTAGGAAATTGGGTCCCCAGAAATCAAGTTACTTACACAAGGGTCTATCACTACTAGAGAATGAACAGCTTCCAAGAGCAATGGATTATCATGCGCTTTTAAGTGTTCCAATGTGATTTACTAAATCTGAACACTAGTAAACCAATGACATTGATTGTATAGAAAACAATTCCAGTGGATGGAAGGCAGATAAGGGAGTTTGTTTGTTTTTCCTTTTAGGTATAATTGACGTACAACATTACAGTTGACCCATGAACAATGTGGGGTTTAGGAATGCCGACACTTCTACTCAGTTGAAAATCTATATATGTGTAAAAATAATTTTTGACTCCCCCAGAACAACTACAAACATAGACAAGATTATTTATATATATAGATAAAATTTGTGACATAAGCTATAGTTACAAATTTAAATCTTTTTGTTGTAATATGTATCAAATTTTGTGATAGTGATCTCACTGAATTTAGATCATGAATAAATTATGATTATGAATAAATCATAATCTCACTGAATTTAGATTATGAATGAATTATGATTATGAATAAATCAATCAATAAGTATGAATAAAATCATACTTAACTTTACTAAGTGTGATGTTGTTGAATTGTATTGTCTATATGGAAATTATTAGTAGTATGTTCTTTTAGAATTTAATAATAAACCAGAGGTTCAAGAGCTTGTAAGCATACAGAACAAGTATTATAAATTATATGTGTCTGAAAGCTTGTGAAATTCTCTCCCAGAAGTGGATCGATAGAATTCAGTATATTCTAAAAAAGTCTCCGATATAAAAATTAAATTTTGATACCTATTTTAAAGAGTTGCAAGCCAATTTTGGCATCTTAACTTTGGAAAGTTATAAGAGGATATTGTTATCTTAAAATTACTCACAATGAAATTTATAAAAAATTTAAAAAGTAGAGAAAATACTCAAAAATCTAAAAGACATCAAGAAAATTAGAGTCATATAATGTATCAATGTAAATTTCAGGTTTCTGAAAAAAATGGAATTTCCATTGAAAAGCATAAAAACTACTGATAAGGACATTTGAAAACAAATAAGAAAATATAATAACCCAGCATGTAAATAACAAAAGTGTTCCAGTTTGCTGGATAAAATTTGACAAAATAGAAACAACCAAGGAGAAATTCAACATATTTTGTAGAAGCTGATACTTCAAGCAAAAACTTTCATTATTTTCTTTAAAAATATTATAGTAAATACAAATGAGGAGTAAGAAAAAAATAATAGGAATATAATTTAGTGCAACCTTTTTCAAGAGCAACCTGCAATACATAGGAATGGAAAATTCATATGCTTTAAAGTCAGACATTTGTATTCTAAATGGGTTTTGTGTCTGTAATTTATTTTTTTTAAGATTTTGTCTATTTTTTTGTCAGAAAGAAAGAGAGAGAAAGAGAGCACAAGCAAGGGGAGTAGCAGGCAGAGGGAGAAGCGGTCTCTGCTGAGCAAGGAGCCCCATGTAGGACTCTGGTGTCACGACAAGAGCCAAAGGCAGATAATTAATGACTGAGCCACCCAGGTGCCCAGTGACTGTATGTTCTATTAGTGTAAACTTAGTATATACAGACAAATGGGAATTTAAGATTTAGGAAAATACCTGAAGAAAATGTTTACAAATTATTTTTAATGCACATTTTTGGGGATACATATAAAACTAAAATCAGGGTTAGTATAATGCAATAAAAAGCATGATGTATTTGTTTAGAGTAAATAATGTTTAAGCCTTTAAAACAACATTATATTTATTATTGCTGGACATTGTTTGATCAAAACAAAGCAAAATAAAAAACATGACTTTTCTAAATCTGTTTTCTTATCCTGTCTATGTTTAAGAACAAAATAAAACAAACACATGAGGACATAGCGATGCTCAAACCACCTTAGATGGTCAGTAGTCACAAAATTAATATATTAGTAAATAACTCTGCCAAAATATAACATATAGAAATAGTCACAAAGCTAATTTCTGATGGATGGTTTGTGTGTGCATGAATATACAGGTTTTATTTCCCCCTAGAAAACCTGACATAGACATATAAAAAAAGAATATTCTCCTACTTCATTCTCAAGTATGCTCTTTGTATTTCTTTGTGAAGGTTGAAGGATCACTGTTGAAATACAGCAGGCACAACTGTGTTTCTCTATAGTAACACAAATCAAGTGATCTCTAATAAAATTGTCACAAATATTATCTGAATGTGTAATTGTGAATTCAACTCAATGCATTATGCAACCTTGTAATAGTGTTTAAAAATGTGTTTTACAAATCAACTTGAAAAGCTTTTATTCTTGTGTTTATTTTTATGAAATGTGTTAAACCAAGGTTTTATGGTGACTTCTGACAATAGTATAAAGGTAAATGTTTTTAAAAAATAAGGCTGATAGAGTGCATTTTAAAATTCAAAATGCAGAAATTTCAGTGTGCACATATCTCATCTTTGATTAATCATCTGAGTTGAAAAGTTTTAAAAGTGTAGAAATACTTTAAAAAAGTGTAGAAATGGGGCACCTGGGTAGCTCAGTCGTTGAGCGTCTCTGCCTTCGGCTCAGGTCATGATCCCAGGGTTCTGGAATTGAGCCCCGCATCTGGCTCCCTGCTCTGCGGGAAGCCTGCTTCTCCCGCTACCATTCCCTCTGCTTGTGTTCCCTCTCTTGCTGTGTTTCTCCCTGTCAAATAAATAAAATCTTTAAAAAAAAAAGTGTAGAAATACTTTTTAATAAAATCATCCTTAATGGAAGTATTAAAAAATATATATTCTTAAAGTCTTCTCTTTCCTTTTTTTTTTTTTTTTTTAACTAACAAAACCTTTGCAATTGCCTAACTTTATATTTTCTGCTGGGTAAGAATGATCATTGCAATCATAAATGCTAAGAATGTATATTTATTCCATAGCTGGACTATAGCTGACTTGGTTATTGATGTTCTATTCATAATTTTAATGCATGTAGCCTCTCACTATAGTCATTTTTGTTTAAAGAATGTTAGATTTATTTATGAGAGAAAAAGGTGTTTTTTTGGAAGATACTCTACATCTGGAAATTCTACATTATAAAATTATCTCATCCTGACTTATAGTATTTGAATTATTCTTATTTTAAGGTTTTAGGTACAAAATACCAAACAGTGTATTTTTTTTAACACAAAATTTTCTCTAAGTTAGAAGAGCTTTTTCTAATTTACATCTAATTGGTGAGATAATTGGAAATATAGGATCATTTGCATTTAATGCAATTATGTGCAATTAATTCCCAACTGACAAATTTAAGATGAGCACATCAAAGCTCATTATCTAGTAACTTTTGAAAGGTGGAACTTTATCTAGAGAAAAGAGGGGAAAATAATTCAGAGTTTTTTCTATTTGGTCAATTAATATTTGTTCAGTAACATATGCACTCCTAGGATTTTTTTTCTCCCCCAATTCTTATTAAGGTTCAGACCTCGGAAAGAAAAAAAAATAAAAAAGCCTGATGTAGAAGGACAGAGTTAAGTGTTGTTTTTGCACCTTCATGCTGTGTGAAGGGAATTGATTTGTTACCTTTGCTTACCTTGATTTGTTACTTTTGCTTAAGCCTGGTGTTTCCTTTCTAAAAAAATATTTTTGCATGTCTTCATTTTGCTTACAGTATCTGATTATTGGCTATATTTTTTGTACGTTATCTTTTGTAGGCAGAATGCTTTTTTTGATTTGCATTGCTTAATATGGTGATTAATTAACAGCATAGTAAGTTTCCTTATTCAAATTTCAGGCAACCTCAAACAGAATAGCTGGTCTATCATTTAAGAAATCTATTTCTGTTGTAGCTCTTTGATTTCTGATGCTAATCAAATAAGAGAAATTGGTTGTACCCTTGTAATGGAAAACATGGTTGGCATACTTAAGCACTTCCATGTTCTGAGAGTGCTTTTATCTATACCTATGTTCTTCTCTCTATCTATCATCTATCATCTATTATCTATCTATCATCTATCCTTATTATCAACTAAAAGACAACATTATCTCTTGCTTCTCTTCAATTAACCAGTGTGTCAACTTCTATATTCTACCTCTGGTTTTCTTTATAGTTCCTTTTTATGGCTACTCATTTTGTAAATTACATAAGCAAATCATGATGCCAAATATTTACAGAATCAACTTAACATTTATCTTGTAAGAAAGAAATTGGGGTCTATTGAAACCTCTAAAGTTATATATAGAGTGTAAGAGATATATAGTTTTATTTTCTTATATGAGACATTAATATATAAAAGTAATGTCCTAAAAATTTAGATAGTCATATATTTTGGTAAAAATAGAAATAATTATTTTATCACAATTTGATATAATTTGAATAAGTACAAATAAATATTAGATTTATTCTGAAATAATTTGTAAACACATGTGGGACTTAAGAAATGATATTGAGAGGGAGGCAGTATAATGTGGTTGCTAAAAATTTCTGAGTGCATATGACTGTCTCTTCTTAGCATGTATTTTTGTAGTTGTGAAACCTTGGGCAAGTAATTTTCTAAGTTTTCTCATAAAATGAGATGAAATTAACATAAAAATGAAAAAGTTATCCTTCCCTGGAACAGTAGTGAGGATCAAATTAAACAATCCAACTGTAACTCTGCATCAGTTTCTGACACATAAAGCTCAATAAATTACCAGCTATGTTGATTATATAAACCGGAATAATTCAAATTAGTATTTTTATGCAACCTGTTTTCTTAATCGCTATTCATAAGCACTTATAACAAATGAGAGGACTGTATAAATATATAAATATATATTAATTATAATTTATTACACCTTATCTTCTAACTCTATACTTAAATAACTCATGTTAATCTCAAGAAACATTGAGGTTATTATTCCATTTATGTAATTCTTAACAAAATTTATGAAGGAAACAAACAAATCCCAAATTTCTTAGAAAGAAAATTATAGTCAGTATATGACATTACTTAATAAGCATGCTTATTTCTGATTTGAAGAGATCTGATTCAACAAATTCGGCTTTACAAAGGTTATATATATCACATATATCTTATATGTTTATATCTTATTATGGTAAAATATATGTCAGGTGAATACAAATTCACCTGTTACTCATTCTGAAAAAATCATTGTTATTCACTGAAGAACAACTGAAAAAGGTAGGAGAGAATTGGGAAATGTTACATATCAAGATGAGAGATTACACAGTGATGTTTCTTACTTGTTCTTTCCTTATGTGTGAAAATCATATAATAATTGTACTATAATATTCAGGCTTTTCTACCGTATCTCAAATAATAATTGTATTTAGTTATCTAGTTGTTTTAGCCAGAGGTATCTACAACTCTGGCTATGTGCTATCTAGGAGTTGTTGTCATTGCCACTAGTCTAAGTGAGTTTAAGGAGAAAATGTGAAGAAACTCATGTACCACAGAAGAAATGTGGCCACATGCACAAAAAACCAAACCTACATGGCTGTTGGAGTTTCAGTGGGGTGAAGAGGGCGATCTCATGCAGAGGAGATCTGACCTGAGATGCCAGCACACAGACAGCAGATAGTATGAGGAAGACATACACCAAGAATGTGTTCCAGAGCAGAGTGTTCAGACCCAAGTGCACTAAGAAGGACCTTCTTCAAAGAGAAGATTCTAGAAAGTAGTTTTGAGCATGGATTGAAATAATATATTAGGTAAATTTCAGTATCCCCTTGTCCTTTCCTGGCTTAAGCATATATTCCACTAAGGTATATAGTTACTGTCAATGTACTGTGTCCCAAAGTAGGTGACATTAATTCCTTGTGGGAAAAAGTCACCAACTTTGTATTATTCCAGGCTTTATTTTCTGCTTTTAATATTAGCATGTATTTATTCCATGATTTATAATTATTTTTATTATACAAATATTTACTTAGTGCAAAGTTCAGCACGATCTAGAAATGTATACGTAGTGAGGTCTATATTCACTCCATTTTCATCTCTTAACCTTAATTTTCTAGTGTATACAAAAAGGAAAGTTGATTTTTAGTTTATTCAGCTTTTTTTCTGTTTGTAATAACCAAGTGTTCACTTCCAAGTTTTTTATATGTTAGAACTGAAACAGGAAATCGTAACTTGCTTTTAACCAGCAGAATGTGACAAAGGAATAGGGTGTTACTTCCATGATTGCATTACATAAGATTTGAATTTCCATCTTGCTAGCTGATTCTGTCTCTTGACTCCTTAGCTTTTATACCTTGAGGAAGCAAAGGCATGTAATGGGGAAGCCCACAGGACAAAAACTCAAAGCTTCCTGTCAGTAGCTGGTAGGGAGCTGAATCTCTCAACTCACCTGTGGCAAGAATGTGAATCCTGCCAATGACCATGTGAGCTAGGAAGGGGGAGTGATCCTTCCCCAGTCTAGTCTTCCTAAAGACCTCAGTACTGTCCCGCTCATAATTGAAACCTGGTGAAATGGAAATTTTCCCTAAAGCAGAGGGAATTGTTAAGTCACCACTGGACTCCTAACACAGAAGCTATGAGATAGTGGTGTATGCTGGATTTCAGCTACCTAAGTTTGTTCCAATATATTCTGCAACAATAGATGTCTTATTTTTTTTAAGATTATTTATTTATTTATTTGACAGAGAGAGAGATATCACAAGTAGGTAGAGAGGCAGGCAGAGAATGAGAGGGAAGCAGGCTCCCCGCTGAGCAGAGAGCCCGATGCGGGGCTCCATCCAGGGACCCTGAAATCATGACCTGAGCCAAGGCAGAGGCTTTAACCCATTGAACCACCCAGGCACCCCTCAGTAGATGTCATAGAATAGTTGATATGATGTTTACTATTGCTAAAGGCATATATTCATAATAAACTCTTAGCAGTGAATTTGATTAATGGAATGATTAATGAATCTGTAAATGTGATGGTACCCAGTCCTCTTTGGAGCAGTTACAGCATTTTTCACCACTCTGGCAATGTACTAGCATGGCAATTTCTCCATAGGCTCACAAATAGAGTGTTTTCCAAGCTTTTTAAATTTTTTGCCACATTGTGTAAAAAATAATACATTTTGAATTTAAATTTCTTATTATTCAATGTCTTTTAGCATATATTTATAAATGTATAGACTTTTCATATATATTGTCCTTTTTTTCTCTCTCTTTCTCTGATGTTTGGTTTTTTGGTTTTTCAAGTTTATTTATTTATTTACTTTATTTTATTATTTTATTTTTAAGTAATCTCTATACCCAGTGTGGAGCTTGAACTTACAACCCCAGGCAAGAATCACATATTCTTCCAATTGAGCCAGGCTGGTGCCCCTCTTCTTCACTTTTAAAATCTCTTTATACATGTAAGTCATTAGCTCTTTATCTGAGCCATTACCAACAAATATGTTCTCCAAATTTTCCATTTATCTTTGAGCTCTGAGTTAATATGGTGAAAGTAAATTTACATGAATTGGAGATACCATCCTGGAGCAAGATTTACTACTATTTCAAGAATATAAAAAATCTAGAAGTATATGGGAAGAAGGAAGAGACTAGGACATAGGACATACTCAGGGCCTCCCAAGACTCTATAATGAATTCATACTTTCTAGCCAATTAGGTACATTCTCTAAAGTGATGCAGAGGTTATTACTTCCTTCCAGGGAGTTGTTAAATTATGACATATTTCCATTGCTTATACTGGATGTCTGTTTTGCTTATGCAACATTTTCTGGGGGACCACATGTGCATAAAGCCATAGTTTTAAGGTGTATTTACAAGGGCAATCCTAATATTTTTAGTTTACTTACAACATACTAATAGGAGACTGGATTGGTCACTTGTGTTCTCACTTCTTGGTAGTCAGGACAGAAATAGATTTTAGACTAGCTATTTTAATCCTCACCGCCTCTATCTTCCAAGTGTACCTTCTTAACTGGGTTGAGATCCCCTTGACACACATTTTCTTTATCTTATTATTATTTGCCTTTCTGCAATATTTTCTCATACAAAGAAACCTATTAACATAAAAAAGAGGATTTGAACCACCCAGTGGAGAGTAGGAATTCATTCTATGAAGCATATTAATTGTGACCATATCCTTTCACAGCTCTATTTTTTTATTCCAGTTTAGGTAGTCTTTTATTTTCATTATCCACAGTTAAAAACTTAAAAATATAGATTAAATATTTGGTATATGTGTTGTTTTTCTAAGATCAAATTTATTTTCTAGCCAATCAGTTTCCACAATATTGCATTAATTGGAAGCCTGAACTCAAGTCACCAAACTATTTTCTCATACTGAGAATTATTGTTTTCATACTTCACAGTCTTAATTTTATCAACGAACTTTCAAACTCTTTGTTACACTCCATATCTACAGAATAGAGAAAAAAGTAGTATTTGACATAATACTTCATTTAAAATTATCACATTCCTCTCCATTCCTCTCCCCAGCCTCCTTAAGACCTCCTTTTATGTACCTTACAGTTGCAGTGACTGTGGTGCTTATTAGAAACCACTGTTCAATAAATTCTGGATTCTATATAGTGTGTGTGTATATATACAGATCTTATAGTATAAACTTTTACAGATACTACCCATATACCATCCCATAAAGATGATATGGTGTTATATCTTTATGTGCGTAATTTCATCAGTTGAACATCAGAAAAGATAAATTATATTGTTAGCCATGATGTTTAGGTCATTGACTTGATTACACTGTAATTGACTTGAATTTATAGCAAAGGAAACCACGAAATTTAAAGATAGCAAATTCTATACTGATTTGAGTATCAATTAGCTTTATTGTCCAAGGCTATAAGCCAGCTTCTAGCACTGTTGATAGGTATGAAATTCCTTTGATTTTGTTTGGTTATTCCATTTACTTAAAGCTTTCTGGTGTCTACATACTGCCTTCTATCTCCCCTGGAAGATAATTCCTATTAGTGATCTTATTTTGGATAGCAAGTTTTTTTTTTTCAATCAAAATGATGAGTCTAGAGGAAATATTTTTATCTGGCTGACTCATTCCTGAAGATATCTGCAGGATGTTTGCAATGACTATGCCAGAGCTCATCAAACTACCATATATGTTGCTGCCTTTGCAGAGTAATGAAATTTTTCCCTTAGGAAAAATTATCTATACCCAAAGTATCATGTGTTATGCAGCTGCAATTAGTTGTGTTCAAAATCCAATAAAGTTCTATTGGTATGTGTCATAAAAATTCACATAAAGACACCCACCTGAGTGGCTCAGTGAGTTAAGTGTCTTCCTTGGCTTAAGTGATGATCCTAGGGTCCTAGGATTGAGCTCTATGTCAAGCTCTCTGCTTAGTGGGGAGCCTGTTTCTCCCCCTCCCTATGCAGAAAACCCTGCTCGTGCTCATCCTCTCTGTCAAATAAATAAATAAAATCTTTTAAAAAATGATTCCCATAAACATATCTTTTTGGATTAATCTGTCTCATTGCCAAGTTCACCAAAATCTACTTTTTTAAGGTTCCATTCCCATTGTCTTTGAATAATTTCATCTCCATTCATATTTGACATAGTCAAGGAAGCATGTTAAGCTGTGATAAACCAAGTAGGCAGTAGCAGCCATTTTCTAACCTCACCTAGCCAGCTACTTTAGCAATACATCATTTTAATTTATGGCCACAGAAAGTGTACAAGATCAACTCTTCAGTTTCTTTTGCCCTATTGATATGATTTCTGGCATTTAGTTCAGAACATCTTAAAATTAACCAGAATGGTAGACTAAACCTATAAACCATGACTGAGTGTCATGGTCATGGTCGGTCCATGAAGTGACCATGAAGTCCATGAAGTGACCATGTCACTTCTTTTTAAAGGAAGAGTTCTTAGATTGAACTTAAAGATCAGCAGGAATCCAAATTCCCTCCTTAAGATGAAATCTGTTTGGTGATTTCTCACCATAGTAGTCATTACTATACACCTTGTTTCAGAGACAAAATTAAGTTTTATTTCTTATGTGGAGGTGATGGCAGGAAAATAGCATGGTTACTTCCTTTCATTCTATAATTGACAAATTTGTGATCACTTTATCTAACTACTATGATTTATCTCTATTTGCCTCAATTACCTATTTAAATCATACAATCTTCCTTCCTGCCCCTAACCAGGACTACACTTTTTTAGCTCAGCAAACGTGGTATCATCAACAGAGCTGTTAACAACAGCAACATCACTAATATTTCTACTTTGCTCCACCTAAGGCAGATGTCATGGAATACTACAGATCAATAATCACAGAATATATAAAAATAAAGTGTCAATTACTACAAAATATGCTAATATATTAATAGGTTAAAATTTTCTATATGTTGTGCTCATTAAAGACTTAAAGATTATTTGAGAAACTCAACACAATTACTGATTTAAAAGAAACTCTCAAGGTTTTTTTTTCCTGTTTCTTTCCTGTTACCAAATTTATTCAGTTTGCTTATTCCTTCCCTTTGCATTTTCCCTCACTGTCACTGACTGTCTTGTTTTCCAGCTTCCATCCTTCCATCTGTCTATGGATAAACCTAAAACTGAAGTCTAAATCTTAAAAATTAGAAGTATAAATCAGGATTAAGTCAAATGAAAACAGGTAGGTTCAAAGTCTCCACTTTTATTTACCATAGTTTTTCACACCAGAGCTTCTATGATGCTTTTTTTTTTTTTTGAGATTTTATTTATTTATTTAACAGAGAAAGAGATCACAAGTAGGCAGAGAGGTAGGCAGAGAGAGAGAGGGAAGCAGGCTCCCCGCTGAGCAGGGAGCCCGATGCGGGGCTCAATCCCAGCACCCTGAGATCATAACCTGAGCCAAAGGCAGAGGCTTTAACCCACTGAGCCACCCAGATGTCCCTTTACCATAGTTTTTCTAGAATTAATAGCAAAATCAAGCTGTCCAGAAAAAAGAAATCAATTAAAATAATAGAAATGACACAAACGTATCATTATTTTCTGTAATTTGATTTAATGTTTGGAAAATAAATATTATGCACAAATGAAAAAAAATAATGCATTCAATAACAATTGTACATAGGATTAGTTGTTATAAAACTTATGTACAAATAGCAATAGCTTTTATCTGCATCAACAGTAATGGATCCAAATTTTTACCAAGAGGAACAATCCTAATTAAAATAGCAATGCAAATCATTAAATTAATTATTAAAAATCATTAAGGAACAAAAAGAACCTTAACAGAAAACTTTTAAAATTCCATTGATTTAATCAAATAAAAATATATAAATAAATGGCAGAACGTAAAGTGTTTTCAGAAAGAAAAAGTCAACACTTAAAGTATGTCAGTTCTCATATTTTACTTATGAACTTTATTTTTCCTTTTGAACCTGGGAAAGCATTATGAAACACAAAAAGTAAAAAAAATAGTGGAAAAGAGAAAAAAAATTGGTCAATGGAAAGTTGAAAGACTAAGCTAATAATTTTGGTTACTGGACACAGAAAAGCAAAACATTTAAGGAAATAGGATAATACATAGAGCAAATCAAATACATATGAAATCCAATACATAGTTGAGGTGGCATTGTGAGGAAAAAATAATTGCAGTGTGACAAATTACTAATCATCTGATGATAAAAATTTGTAAGTCTTTCTCCCTGCATACACTAAAATTAATTAAAAACTGATTGAATATTTCATTAATTTTAAAAAGTAAAATTAGTAACTTTTCAGGGCCATCGAAATGGATGTGTAAGAAGAACCTGAACTTACTTCCTTTCATGGACCCACCAAACCTACAACTATATGAAATAATTCTCTCTGAAAAAGAACTGAAACTGGCTGAACTGTTTTCTCCACAACAAGGATTAAAAGGTCACATTGAGGTGGGTAGGAGAAGGAGAAACATGGTCTCACCAAAACCCCACCCTGGTACAGCAACACACAACAGGAAGGGAACTCATGAGCCCAGAGTTTCTGGATGAGCTGCTAGTTGTATGGTGATGATGGTAATTCGGTTCTGTGGTGATTACTCTGTAGAGTACACAAAAATTGAATTATTATGTTGTACATCTGAAAGTAATATAATGTTACATACCAATTTTGGCTCACTAAAAGAAAAAGAATTTTAAAACGAATGCATAATTAAAAGTAAAAGTAGTGGCAATTAGCGGAAGTGATTTTCTAATTGATTATTATGTTCTTTTTTTTAAGATTTTATGTATTTGAGAGCGGGAGAGACAGAGATAGCAAGAGAGAGGATGAGTGGGAAGGAGAGGGTGAAACAGACTCCCACTGAGCAGGGAGCCCGATGTGGGGCTCGATCCCAGGATCCTGGGATCATGACCCAGGCCTAATGCAGACACTTAACTGACTGAGCCCCTGGCATCCCAAGATTTCAAGTTCTTCTGTAATGTTTTAATATTACATAATGCTTAAAAGCAGGATCTAAACAAAAAGCAGGATCTAAAAGAACTGAATTTTTAAACCTGTTCCTACTGGTAAATAAGTAAGATAAGAAATTTTATTGTTGTATTTGCTAATACTGTTCCTTTAGTTAGGTTGATTTATTATTATTTCCTTTAAAGAGTTTATTTTGTTGTGTATCTCTGAATTTTACTAATGTCATATTTGCTAATTATTCTAGATTCCTTAATAGTGAATTGTTATTTCCTTTTGCTTAGTTATTTGATCGATACTTTGTAAGTGGTCATAAATATGACCAATTACCAAAAAAGTAAAAAAAAGCTCATTTTAAAGACCATGTAGTAACTATATTTTGAGCTCTCTTGGTAATATGTCATAACTGGGTACAAATTAAGTACAAATTTGATTATGTTTTAAGGAGTAGACCTCTTAAGCACAATTATTTTGGGAAGATGATCTCTTGATCACATTTTTAAAATATAATATTCAAAATAAATAAGACATGTATAAATGAAATATTTGGTAGAATAAGCATATTTAGTTTATAATAACTAATGCTTGCTGTTCTGCTAATCTAAAAAGGTTTTGAAGTTTACAAGGTCTTAATATGGCATAGGCAATAGCTCTTTTTTATTGACAGGAAACACATTTTTCAGAATCTGAATTCCACATAAATGCTAATCATGTATTTGATATATGGCTATATAGAAGGACTTTGACAATATAGTCATTCCTACTTGAGCTTTTAATGATAAAGAATAGCTTAAGAAGAATAAGAGAAATGTGTTTTCAGCTAAGCAAAATGGTTTTTTTAAAAATTCAGTCAAAACATGCACATGTCATCAGAAAATAACAAATGTCTATATAATAGGTTTATATTTGTATGGAAATATATTATATTTAATTTTTAAATTTCTGAAATAAAATTTATGACTGTGTGGTATTTTGATACAACCTATACTAATTTTTTGAATCTAACTTTTTTTATTTGGTGAACTAAAGTTTTATTAAATTAGTATGCCTGGATCTTGTAATTTGAATATTTGATACATATCAAGTAAGAATTTGATCTGTCTCTTTTTTTTAAAAAGAATACAGCCTTTTTTTGTAGAGCAGGTCTTGGTGGGAAAATATATTACTTAATATTTGGGGCTTTTTTGGGGTGCTTGGGTGGCTCAGTGGGTTAATATTGGGTGTTTTTGTGGTTTTATTTATTTGTTATTACTAAACATTTATTAATATGTAACACATATTTATAAAAGTACACAATTCATTAAACATCATTTTAAAGATAATCTACCTACATGTGTAACCAGAACTCAGACCCATAAATAGAATTTGACAAGAATTCAGAAGCCTGCCAAAATACTCTTCTAGTTACTCTTCCCCCAATGATAATCACTGTTTTGACTTCTAACAGTATTGATTATGTTTGCTTATTTGAAAACTTTATATAAATATAATAATAATTCAGTATATATTTTTGTGTCTGACTTCTTTCTCTGTTTCATTTGTGAGATTCATTTGTTGTTGTATATTGTTGCAATTTTCTATTGCCGTTATTGTTTAACATGCTGTTTTATGAATATATTACAATGCATTTATTTACTCTACTCTTGATGGGTATTTAGGTAGTTCTTAGTTTGGTGCCTCAAGCAGATGAAGAGCAAGACTATATTTGCACGCTGTTACTAAGTCAAGTGCCCTAGTCCAGGCAGTGAGGGTCTCAAATAAATATCTGTAGGATCTCTACTTGTTAAAGCACACTGACCATAAACCACTACTAATACCTGAAGTTAACCAAAGTTAGATATTTGGTTTGTAGTAGCAATACAGAAAGGAAAGAAAGAGAGCCATGGAATATCCCATGGGGGAGTCAATGAAGGGTACTTATAACATACAGAAGGCTGGGCTTCACTTATATGATTTCTCAGAATTTGTTAACCAGCCAGATTACTGGGAGAATTAGTTCTTTTATTTTCAGAAACATAATTCTGTGCAGTTATTGTTAGGTATATCAGTGATCTTGAAAATCATCAATATGAATGTACTATTGTGAGTTTAGGTAATCTTTTATATTATGATACAGATTGTTTATTTTGCAAGTAGTAGCAGCATTTGAAAAGCCATGATTTCTGCTTCAATTTTTAGTACTCTTATTACAGCCTAATGGCTAGTAAGGCCATTTTTTGTTTTACTAATTTTTATCCCTCGGGAAGGGGATTGAAGTAGGAGTCAGTAAGCTCTGTATACTCAGGAAACACCCAAAAAAGAATAGCAAATGAAGCCTAAAGCTGGCATAATAAGGGAAATAATAAAGAATAGAGCAAAAATGGGGAGCCCGGGTGCCTCAGTGGGTTAAAGCCTCTGCCTTAGGCTCAGGTCATGATCTCAAGGTCCTGGGATCAAGCCCCACTGGGCTTTCTGCTCGGTGGGGAGCCTGCTTTCCCTCTCTCTCTGCCTGCCTCTCTGACTACTTGTGATCTCTCTCTCTGTCAAATAAATAAATAAAATCTTAAAAAAAAAGAATAGAGCAGAAATAAATGATACAGAAACAAAAAATTTAGTAAAATACATCATTGAACTTGGGAATTGGTTCTTTGATAGAATTAATACAATTAATAACCCCCTAGCTAGATTTATCAAAAAGATAAGAGAAAGGACCCAAATAAGTAAAATCACTGCAAGAGGAGAATTCACAATCAACACCACATAAATATAAACAATTATGAGAATATTAGGAAAAATTACATACCAACAAACTGGGCATTCTGGAAAAAATGTACAAATTCCTAAAACATGCAAACAACCAAAACTGAAACAAGAAGAAATAGAGAATTTGAGCAGACCCAGAACCAGTAGAGAAATTTATTCAGTAATCAAAAATCTCCCAACAAGCAAAAGTTCAGGGTTGAATGGTTTTCCAGGGGAATTTTACCAAACATTTAAGAAGAAATAATAGCTATTCTCAAACTTTTTCAACAAAGAGAAATGGAAGGAAAATTTCCAAATTCATTCTATAAGGCCAGCATTATCTTGATTCCAAAACAGGACAAAGACCCTACAAAAAGTAGAATTACAGCTCAGTATTCCTGATGAACATGGGTGCAAAAATTATCAACAAAATGTTAGCAACTCGAATCCATTGGTATTTTAAAAGACTCATTCACCAGGATCAAGTGAGATTTATTCCTGGGCTACAAAGTTTGTTCAATATTCACAAATCAATCAACTTAATATGCAACATTAATAAAAGAAAGGATAAGAACCATATGATCTTCTCAATAGATATGCAATAGATGCAGGAAAAAGCATTGGACAAAATATAGCATCCATTCATGATAAAAACCCTCAACAAAATAGAGGTGAAGGGAACATACCTCAACATTATAAAGGACATATACAAAAGACCCACAGCTAATATCCTCAGTGGGGAAAAACCAAATGCTTTTCCTCTACAGTCAGAAACAAAATAAAATGTCCTCTCTCATCATTGGTATTTCACACAGTACTAGAAATCCTAGCCCCAGTAATTAGACAACAAAAGAAATAAAAGTCATCCAAATGGGAAAGGAAGTCAAACTTTCACTATTCATAGACAACAGAATAGTCTATGTCGAACACCCAAAAGACTCCACCAAAAACTGTTCTAACACTGATACATGAATTCAGCAAAGTCATAGGATACAAATTCAACACACAGAAATATGTTGCATTTCTATACACCAACAGTGAAGCAGCAGAAAGAAAAGTCAAGGAATAAATCCCATTTGCAATTGAACTAAACTCCATAAGATACCCAGGAATAAACCTAAACAAAGAGGTAAAAGATCTGTACTCTGAAAACTATAGAACACTTACAAAAGAAATCGAAGAAGACACAAAGAAATGGAAAAACATTCTATGTACAGGGGTTGGAAGAACAAATATTGTTAAGTTGTCTATGTTACTGAAAGCAATCTACATATTTAATGCAATTTCTATGAAAATACCATGAGCATTTTTCACAGAGCTAGAACAAGCAATCCTAAAATTTGTATGGAACCACCGAAGATCCCAACTAAACAAAGCAAATTGAAAAAGAAAAGCAAAGCTGGATGCACCACAATTCCAGATTTCAAGGTATATTACAATGCTATAATCATAAAACAGTATGGTGCTGGCATAAAAAACAGACACATAAGTCAATGGAATAGAATAGAAGACCCAGAAATGGACCTACTACTATATGGTCAACTGATCTTTGATAAAGCAGGAAAAAATACTCAATGGAAAAAAGACAGTGTCTTTAACAAATGGTGTTGGGAATACTGGACAGATGAGACACTACTCCATATCTGTCAAAATGGCTAAAATTAACAACACAGGAAACAACAGATGTTGGCGAGGATGCAGACAAAGGGGGACCCTCTTACACTGTTGGCGGGAATGCAAGCTGGTTCAGCCCCTTGCAAAATGGTATGGAGGTTGCTCAAAAAATTAAAAATAAAACTATCTTGTGACTTAGCAATTGCACTACTAGATATTTATCCAAAGGATACAAAAATAGTGATTCAAAGAGGGCATAGGCACCCTGATATTTATAGAAGCATTATCCACAATAGCCAAATTATGGAAAAACCACAAATGTCCATTGACTGATGAATGGGTAAAGAAGATATGTAATAATACTCAGCCATAAGAAGGAATGAAATACTGTTAGTTACAATGACAATAGTATGCTAAGCAAAATAAGTCAGTCAGAGAAAGACAAATGCCATATGATTTCATTTATATGTGATTTAAGGGAAAAAAAAGCAGATGGACATGGGGAAAGAAAAGAAAAAAAAAGAAAGAGAGGGAGGCAAGCATTAAAAGACACTCTTAACTATAAAGAAAAGGCTGAGGGTTGCTGAAAGTGATGTGGGCAAGGGATGGGTTAAATGGGTGATGGGTATTAAGGACAGCATGTGTTGTGATGAGCATGGGGTGTTTTATGTAAGTGATGAGTCACTAAATTCTATTCTTAAAACTAATATTATGCTATATGTTAACTAACCAGAATTTAAATAAAAATTTGAAACATAAAAAAAGAAAATGCTTTAATATTCCTTTTTAGTGTACAAGTTTTAGAATTCAGTGACTCTTATTTTTATTTAGCTAAATACTATTTAAATCTTAATGCTAAAAGCAGAATAAATTAAGTGAAAACTATCCATATGTAAGACAGATAACATCATAATCTTAAGAAAAGTAAAAACATTGGGGCGCCTGGGTGGCTCAACCGGTTAAAGTGGCTGCCTTCGGCTCAGGTCATGATCTCAGGGTCCTGGGATCCAGCCCCACATTGGGCTCTCTGCTCAGCAGGGAGTCTGCTTCTCCCTATCCCTCTGCCTGCTGCTCTGCCTACATGTGCTCACTCACTCCTTTGTCTCTGTCAAATAAATAAATAAAATATTAAAAAAAAAAAGTAAAAACATTTTTTTTCTTTAGTAACATAGCCATAAATGAAAGAAATTGTATCAACTGAGTTTCTACAAATGAGATTTTGATAGCTTATTTTATATTTAAAACCATTTGGATCATTTAAATGATAGTGTCACTTTTTTTGGATTAAATCTTGGCTATTGGAAAAAATCTAAAATCTGTAAATATATTTTATTAGTTGACTAGTGTGCTTTGGTAGTCAAATTGTGTATAAGATTACATGAATTGTCCATTTTCATAAGTCATATGCTTAGATGAATCAATATGTTTGCCTTTTACAACAGGTGATTTTTATGCAGTTAGTTGAAAGGATTATAAAAATATGGCAGTAAATTAAGATTAGCTATGTACTTCACATTGGAGGAGCTATTATCCACTTTTTTGAAGAATGTTACATATCTTATTTCAATACATTTTCAACTTTCAACAAGAATTATAGTAAAGTGTTAAACATTGTGAAAGCAGAATAAATTATTAATTGTTATTAAAATAAAAATTAGAAAGAAGAGAGGCTTTGGTATACAAGTGAGAGAGTAAAACCAAGAATGTAATGCCTGGAAAGATTGATGAAGAGTCAGCCTGTCTTTTCTGGACACACAGCTATGAAACCAAAGCATCCACATTCAATGCAGATGAGAAGAGTGAGTTTCTATAAATGCATTCAGGAACTATCAATTCTATAACACCCCACTTTATTCACCTATTAAATTACGACTATATTGGGGCAGCAGTAATGAGTTGGAGTCTTCAGGAGAAATCTCCACTAGAATAATTACAGGTTTCATGTTGCAGCATATTTTAAATAAAATAAAGTATTTTATGATGTAGATTTTATAATATTGGCCTAGGTGATATTCCTTAGAAAATAACTGAAGGAATGCATAATATGATTTAAATGACAGTGTTAGCACAAGATCCTGTTATTTGAACATGTTCATATAGCTGTTATTTACATATTTCATTATAAAGGCATAATTTTGAATACTTTAAGTGTTAGCCAAGTATTTATTGAAGGTTTATACCTCCTGTTGGTGGCAAAAAGGAGATCTTTAACTTGTCATCCTGTAAGTGTGGTTCACTGAGTGAGTAATTCAGATACTGAGATTAAATATATTTCAGTAGCCAGACATTGAATATAAGCACAGATGGAATTTCTTCTTCTAATAGAGAATACACTTCAGTTAATACTAAATTTGACATGTATGCACCTGAGGACCTTCAATAGCCAACTAATTTAGAAAGATGATTTTCTGAAGAGAAACAGGAGAGTAAGTTATTAAAGCAATTATCTCTAAATGAGAAATGAGGAATCTTAAATCCATTTTTATCCAAATCTCAAGTGGTTAATACATGACTCTGCATGAATCAAGAAAAATTCTTTGAATATCCAAGCTGACCTCACCTGGAAAACTAACTTGTCATTTAAACATCCCATCTTCCTGAGTACAAAGAACAGCAACAAAAAAATACCTTTTGTCCCTTTTACATTTAGTCACTATTTATTATATTAATATGTAAAAATGCATGGAAGATTATGGTTTAAAAATGATACAAAGCAAGTTAAGATACAAAGTTATCATAAATTTTGCCCTTATTCTGATTTGTTCTATAACATGCAACTGATAAATTTTAATTGGCTTGACCTCTGATTTTGTTTTGAATGCCCAGGGTCAAGATTTGATTTCAAAGCCTCAATAAAGATTAGGTTGGTATATTTATGATTTATATTATCCAGTAGGCTCATCAATTTTATAAACTTGAATATTACATGAAATCTTAAGAAATTACATTATGTTCACTAAAATTTATCTTCTTGATACTAGTGTATGTATTTTTCAGTAGGTATTAATGTATTTCAGAGAGAAGCAAGATTATCCATGTACATTTTCTTGCCACGTGATGGTGAAATGATTGAAGATGAGGGGAAAACCAGTGGTTGGTGGAAAATGGAAGATAAGGAGTTTGGAGGAGATTTAATTCTCAACCTATACAAGATTCTCTGAAATTTCATTAAATTTTAGATGCTTTCTCCTTATGTACTCTCAAGCATAAAGGCACTCAGTTAGAATAAATTAAAAGTAGTTTCTGCTGAATTAATACTAAACTGTTACCTAGAAAGAGAGCTAACAAGTTATGGACAATTAATAAATGCGAAATAGTTTTTCACCATTTATATTTCTTTAACTGGGGTTCTCTAGAGATAAGCTTTTGACAGGGTACTAATGATTTCAATCACAATTGAATATAGTTACAACATACACATAATGAAGCATATAAAACCATAAGTATACAGCTAAATGAATTATAATAAAGTCAACATATTCACAAAATAAGACATTACCATCAAACTAGAATTTTTTTTAAAGATTTTATTTATTCATTTGACAGAGAGAGATCACAAGCAAGCAGAGAGGCAGGCAGAAGCAGGCTCCCCGCTGAGGAGAGAGCCCGATGCGGAGCTCGATCCCAGGACCCTGAGATCATGACCTGAGCTGAAGGGAGAGGCTTTAGCCCACTGAGCCACCCAGGTGGCCCTAGAATTTTTTTTTTACTCCCCACAATTTACTACCTTAATCCTCCTCCTGAGAAGTAAACTCAATTCTAACTTACGTCATAGATTAATTTTGCTCACTTTGGAAATTCTTGTAATGGAAACCATGCAATTATATTTCTTTGTGGCCGGATTAATATTCTTTATATAATGTGTCATGTGTACTGGATATTATCCATCATCATTTTTTGAATTAATGCTCTCTCATCTCTCTTTCATTTCCTCTGAGACTCCAATAGTATATATTGCTGAACTCACTGTATCTTATGTATCATGTATGTTGGATTTTAAATTAATTTTATAGGGGCACCTGGTTGGAAGAGTAGGTTAACCACACAACTCTTAATTCTGGCTCAGGTTGTGATCTCAGAGTCCCGGGATCCTGAGGTCCAAGTTGGGGTGTGTGCTCAGTGTAGCGTCTGTTTGTCCGTCTCTCTTTGCTCCTCTCCCTGCTCACACACACACACACACACACACACACACACACACACACACACTATAATAGATAAAATAAAATAAATACATAAAAAATAAATGAATCTTATAATTGTCTCTTTGAACTTCAGATTGTGTTTTTTCTTCTGATATATCTTCTAGTCAACTAATTCTTTGGCTTTCAAAAATCTATGGTAAAGCTTATTCATACATTTGAAATTTCAGTTATTCTGTCTTCAGTTTTGGAATTTCCGTTTAACTATTCCTCTACAATTTCTCTTTCTCTGATGAAAAAATTAACTTGTAAGTTATTATCTGAAACATACTAATAAAATTATTTTAAATTCTATATCATATAATCTGATAAATTTATATCTGGATCCCCCTTTGGGCTGATTTAATTTTCCCACTTGGTTTAGTGTCAATTCATATATATTTACATAACTTAGTATTGGATTATCAAATATTTTGTATTAAAAGGTAGAGATCTTTGAGGTTTGGGATAATGTTATATAGAAGATAATTAAGGTTTGTTAGTGTTAGATTAGTATGATAGGAATATATTAGCTTGATCTTTCTGGACATTGAACTAGTTTTGAATCTTGGATTAAGTCTCTGCGAAGGATTGTTATTAGTCTAGTATACTTTATGATAGAGTAATTTACTCCTTATTTTCCATTCTAAGTCTTTCTTTTTTATAGTCCCTTCTTTTTGGAAGATACTAAACTTCAATTTTGTCACCTGCTTAGTGAGACTGTTGAAAGCTCCATATATCTTTGAAGCCTCTTCTTATTAACAGGTATTTGAGCAGTTTATCAGGCTTTCAGATACACATTTTGAATCAAATAATGCCTCAAGGAACCAGTAGTGCCAAATATCAGGCTGACATTTCCTGACTTCTTTTATTCCTTTCATTTTGGACTTGCAAGTCTTCATTGCTTGATAGTTTTCTAATGTCATCATAAAGACACTTTTTAATATTCTTTTGAGATTTCAGAGCTGATTTTTCTTTTTTTCTCTCTTTTTTTAAGATTTTATTTATTTATTTGACAGAGAGAAAGAAATCACAAGTAGGCAGAGAGGCAGGCAGAGAGAGAAGTGGAAGCAGGCTTTCCGCTGAGCAGAGAGCCCGATGCGGGGCTCGATCCCAGGACCCTGAGATCATGACCTGAGCCGAAGGCATTGGCTTAACCAACTAAGTCACCCAGGCATCCCCAGAAACAGTACTAAAACATTAAAATATGTATTATCTGCAAGGGAGTAAGATAGATGACTTACATGTTTTATATCAAATAATGTTTGCAAGAACCCTATAAGCTGCACGATGTTAAATTTTACAAATCTTCACATTCACACTATTCAAAAATGTTTAAATTAGAGCAAAACAGGTGTCTGTGTGACTCAGTTGGTTAAGTGTCTTACTCTTGATTTCATCTCAGGTCAGGGTCTCAGTGCCCTGATATTGTGTCCCTCAGTTGGTTCCATGTTCAGCAGGGAGTCTTCTTGAGATTTTCTTTTCCTCTGCCCCTCCTCCTCAAACTTTTTCCCTCTCTCAAATACATAAATTAAAAAAAAATAAGAGCAAAACATGCTCTTTGATCATTTTAATGGATGCTTAAAAACATGACTATATACAAATACATGGTATCATTTCACTCTGAGTTTCACTAGAATGCTGTTCAGTCAATGTTTACCATCAAAATGGACTTTGGAAAAAACTACTAATTAGATGAAGTGATTTTATGGAAATCTTCATAGTATTAAAAATTACATTTTGGGGGCACCTGGATGGCTCAGTCAGTTGAGTATCCTACTCTTGATTTCAGCTCAGGCCATGACCTCAGAGTCATGAGATCAACCCCCCATCTGGCTCCATGCTCTGCATGAAGTCTGCTAGTCCTTCACCTTCTCCTCCTCTCTCTCTTAAATACACAAATAAATAAAATCTTAAAAATATATATTTTTGGTTAAGCTAAGTTCAAATTCACATTTCAAGTAAATTTTGTTTGATACATGCCCAACTGAAAAAATAAACAGCAATAACTAAAGGTGACAAATTTATTTATTTCAGATTGAATAGGTAGATAAAAAATTGCAATCATAAAAGAAATAAAAGAGTAGGAGTACCAAACAAATATGAAAAGTTGGTTACTGAAAAGTTGAGTTTCTTATTTTATAAATTATAATGGTTCTCCAGTAACACTTTCTAATCAATAACAATATGGATATTCAGAGTAATATATGAAATTAATGACCAAAGATAGTATACAAGGGATTCTCCTTTTTTTCTTCAGAGTAAACAGTGTGTGTGTGTGCATGCACATTTGTGTTACATAAAAGCCTATGTAAACATTATTAATGCTTACAAAATCCCATTTGCACAAACTTGTTTTAATGCTTGTATCACATAAGAATTTAATGACTGTATTTGTCATGGTTGTCTGGAGGAAAAAATATCCAAAAGGATGTGTATATTTAGAGAAATTTATTTTAAGGAATTTGTTCAGTGATTGTGGGAGTTGACATGTCTGAAATCTGCAGGGCAGGCTCCAGACCCAGGGAAAGAGTTGACGTGGTTCAAGACAAAAGACAATCTGGAGACAGAATTTTCTCCTCCTGAGGGGATCTCAGTCTTTTTTTATTTAGGCCTTCAACTGATTGAATGAGATCCGTTCACATTATGCAGTGTAATCTGGTTCAATCAGAGTCTACTGGTAGGAATGTCAATCTTTAAATATCCATTCACAGCAACAATTGATCTGGTGTTTGAATAAAATACTCCTGTTCTCAAGTGACACATAAAATTAACCAACACAATAACCCAGCAGCTCCTAATGCATGATCTTATACATATAGAATGTTGAACTTTATTTTTTCTTTAAGTGATGAAGCCAAAATAGGAAGTTCACACTGTCAAATTATAAAGTCTAGTGTTTAGAGTCATTCAAAAGCTTTACGGAGAGAAGAATATTCCAATTCCATGATATCTCCACATCTAGTTTGAGTGAAACGAAGAGAAGGGAGTTGATATGCCTCCAGAACCTTAGTAAAGGTAATACAGGAACCATTTAAGGTATATATTCTGTCCAACACTGAAGGAAAGGTGGCCGACAGGTTCTCAGGAAAAGATAGAGGCCCGTCAGTAATTGATTTTCATATGTAAGACATTTGCTCCCATAAAGAGAAGCTGATAAAGGAATTGCAATTCAATAAAAAAGTACACATTAACACATGTAAATATTATATACAAGCATCATTTACGGATTCCATATTTGTAAATTTTCTTACTAAAATTTATTTTTATCCCCCAAATTGATATTCCATTGGCATTTTGTGGTCATTTATGCACATATGCAGAGAGATGAAAAATTTGAACCACATGCACATTTCCATCTGCAGCTGTACTTCTTGTTTCAGCTCTCACACTATAAATGTGTTCTTTCTGTGGTCTATTTCATGTCACATTTAGTTATATTGTTGGACCTTTTGTCAGGGATTTGTGGAAAATGCCCCCCAAGTGTAGTTCTAAAGTGCTATCTAGGTTTCCTAAGCACAAAGCTGTGAAGTGCTTTACAAAGAAAATATGTATGTTAGATTGACTTTATTCGCACATGAGTTATAGTGCTGTTGGCCATGCATTCAATATTAATGAATCAGCAATAAGGATTAAATAAAGTGTCTTTAAAGAGAAATGCACATAAAACAAGATTACATATTGATCGGTTGATGAAAATGTGGAGACTAGAGGCTAACAAGGACCTAATTCTACATTTCACTTAAGACCAACGTTTCAGTATAGTTTGATTCAGTGTTCCTGGTGACTTCAAAGAACACAACTACCACAGATAATAAGAATCTGTCATATTATTGACAGATTGGTAGGGCAAGAGTTTGGGGGAGAGACCCATTTAGCTTTGAATTAAGGATTAATAAATTTAATTTTCTAGGTGCCTGAGTGGCTCAGTCAATTAAGCGTCTGCCTTTAGCTCAGATCATGATCCCAGGGTCCTGGGATCAGTCCCGCATTGGGCTCCTTGCTTGGCGGGGAGGTCTGCTTCTCCCTCTCCCTCTGCCTACTGTTCCCCATGCTTGTGCGTGTCCTCTCTTTCTCTGTCAAATAAAATAAATAAATGTTATTTTTTTAAAAGATTTTATTTATTTATTTTTCAGAGAGAGAGAGCAACCATAAGCAGGGGGTGTGGCAGCAGAGGGAGAAGCAGGCTCCCCACTGAGCAAGGAGCCTGATGCAGGACTGGATCCTAGGACCCCAGGATGATGACCTAAGCTGAGAGTGGACGCTTAACTGACAGAGCCACCCAGGCATCCCTAAATTTAATTTTTAATTGGTTATTTTACTTCCAGGTCTTATGATTAAAAAAATAACATCATATCTTTAATTTAGCATGTCTCTCTTTTAAATCAGCAACGATAAAGTTAATTTTACTTAATTTTATTGAGGAACAATTCACACAAATTAAAACTCTTATATTTTGGGCACTGAGTGGCTCAGGGGGTTAAAGCCTCTGCCTTCGGCTCAGGTCCTGATCTCGGGGTCCTGGAATTGAGCCCCACATAGGGCTCTCTGTTCAGCGGGGAGCCCACTTCCCCCTCTCTCTCTGCCTGCCTCTCTGCCTACTTGTGATCTTTCTCTTTCTGTCAGATAAATAAATAAAATCTTTTAAAAATAAATAAATAATAAAACCCATATTTTAACCATACACTTCCTTAACTTATGAGATATAAACTTGTGACAAATTTACACACCTGTGTTCCACTCTTAGCTCCACCACAACTGTTCCCAGGAAGCATTTGGTTGTCCCACTCCATGTATACAAATGGTAGCTCTCCACCACTACCTCAGAGGGACTGTCACATGAACACCTTGGGTAACCTTTCTATGCAGCTCTCTACTTTGGGATGCTCTTGCAGATGAAAACCAATCTACTTCCCCAAACTCTGATCTGTGTCTCCTCAGTTTATATATATATATAATATATATAAATATGTATATTATATATAAACTGTTATATTATATATAAATTATTATATATAAGTTATTATATATAAATTATATATTATATAAATATATATTTTTATATATAAAATATATAATATTCATATTATATATATGAAGTTAGAGGAAGTGGGGTGAATTTATGGCTTTTAAGATAGTTTAGAGGATAGATGGACAAATGGACAAATAAATAGACATACTGACAGAGGGATAGACTTAAATGTATTAAATAATTAAAATATATATTAAATTAAATTAATTAAATTTTATATATATATATATATATATATATATATATATATATATATATATGTAATTTTTATATTTGGAATCCAGTTCTCTGAATTGCTAGTGGGAAATTTTTACCTGGCTTTATAGTTTATTGGAGGCAGGCTAATGTTGCTAGTTATTCCATCTTTGATGGAAGCCAATCTACGTTTTGCACCTGTGTGGTGGAAAGGGGGACTTTGGAGGGGAGTACGCTTATTTCTTCCTTTTTCTATAGCTAAACACATCCCACTTCTTTTTTTTTTTTTTTCATCCCACTTCTTATTAGTGTTTGTTCTCCTTTGCTCTAGAGGTTTATGGTGCTTCAAAGAAATATCAATACGAAACTCTTTCCATAGCATGACAATTTTGTCTCTATCTTGCCTACATACAAACTTTTCTATAAAATAATTAGAAATTGAGGAGGCATTCACTTCCTGCAAATTCTTGGCTTATAAGATTTTCCACAATAATTCTTAATTTATTTACATTCCATGAAAGTCATGGTAGTTTTGCCCACTCCCTTTTCATAATTTCAGTTCTCTGGAAAGGAGAGAAAGACATGGATTTAGGCATACAGCTATTATTGGGAGTAACACCTATGAAAAGAAAAGATAGGGAGGAGGATTAGCCAGTGTTAGACAAATGACTGTGATATAGATATGACTGCAAGCTCAATGCGGAGACCTGAAGCAAAAATGGCACATTAGAAGTATGCCAAAGAAGATGGAAATAAGTATGCCATTATGGCATTTATCTGCTCAGTCATTGGCTGGGAGCCATCCTAAGAAGAAAGTGTTCTCAGTAATCACCATCATATTATGTATTGGCTGACGGTCACCCAGAGAATAATATGTCCTTGCCTAGTCTAGGCCATGGTTTTGGAAGGTGTGGCAGGGCAGAGTTTATGAAGCATGATCTGGGCTGAACTTTCCACTGGTGTGGCAAAAGATTGATCAAATACAGGGGAGACTGAGCAAACATTAATACTTTGTTGATGATTAGAGCAAGATTTCTCACTGTAGAAATATAGAAAAGTTGATATGAGGGAAAATCCTGTGGTGTGGAATTGAAGTTAGAGGAAGTGGGGTGAATTTATGGCTTTTAAGATAGTTTAGAGGATAGATGGACAAATAAATAGACATACAGACAGATGGATAGACTTAAAGACTATACACTTAAATATAGAAATATGCATATTTGTGTATTTGATTTCTAAACAGTATTCTTTACTTAGAAATAATAAAAAAAAAAAAAACTAAAGGTCTTTGGAGAAATGGCTGACTCCACATCTGAGTCATAAAAAATAACACACATGCTCAGAACTTTAACCAGAAAGTAAGAAAAAATTTAGAGAATGATAGGAGTATGACAAAGAGCTTGAATGGGTTCTTCTCAACAAAATAAGGATCTATCTACATCTATGTATCTATATGTCTATGAATCTATATATTATATATCCTTAAAATATCAAATATAATAAAATATCACATATACGTATGCAGTATATAACAAAATATTATATATATATATATATTCTTCAAAATATCAAAGTCATGAAAAACAAGGAAAGACTCAGATGCTATTTCAGACTGAGGAATTAAAGAGACATGGTGACACACATTTCTTGAAATTATAAATACTACTGAGACAATAGGTAAATTTTGAATGCAATTGGTTGACAAGATGGTAATATTGGGTCAATATTAATTTTCTAATTTTGATAGTTGTATTATCATTAGAAGGAGAAGTTTTTGTAAATATGAAGTATTAAAGGTTAATAGCACATTATGTCTGTAGCTTACTCTCAAATGCTATAGAAAAAGGAAATAAAAATGAGAAAAATGCTAAGGCAAATGAGGTAAAATTTTAACAATGCAAAAGCTTAGTAGATTTTACATGGGAGATTTCTGTACTATTGCAACTTTTATATTAATTTGAAATTATTTCAAAATAAATAAGAAAATAGGGGCACCTGGGTGGCTCAGTGGGTTAAAGCCTCTGCCTTCGGCTCAGGTCATGATCTCAGGGTCCTTGGATCTAGCCCCACATCAGGCTCTCTGCTCAGCAGGGAGCCTGCTTCCCCCTCTCTCTCTGCCTGCCTCTCTGCCTGCTTGTCATCTCTCTCTCTGTCTGTCAAATAAATAAATAAAATCTTAAAAACAAACAAATAAATAAATAAAGAAATAAATGATGTTGCTGGAAAAAAAGTCTAGGCAACACTAACAAAGAGCTGGAGGTTCCCAGCTAGCTACAGTGTAGGCAATGGGAAAAACGCGGATTTCTTGAAGGAGCACCTGGTGGCACATGACGTATCTGCTACAAACGTGTTATAGGACACTTTTCCAGGTGATTAAGAGAACCCAACTATATTAAATATGTGACGATATACACTATAAAACACTCTTTTAGTGTATTACTTAATACTAAATTTTCATTAGCACTGATTCCTGCCTTCTCGCCATTTTCTTCGTGGGTTTATGTTTATAGCACGGAATTTGGTCTTCAGTATTTTGAAAACAATTTAATGCTTAATTTAATTTTTAGGTTGTGCTTGTATTTGTATTTCTGCTTTTTGCGTTTCTATAACAATTTTGAAACAGTAGCTTAGTCGAAGTTTACTTAGGGGCTGGGAAAAGTTAATTCCGTTTCTATAAAGCATTTCATTTACTATCAGCAGCTATTTTAGGCCCTGGGAGAATCTGCCTTATCTCTGTTATTTTCACTCTCTTCAAAGTAAACAGAGGCAGGTATTGTTATCACATCTTGGAAATAGGAAAATTGAACCCTGGAAAGTTAATGGCTTACCAAGGTCATTTTAACTTGAAAACACAGCTGAATCCATATTCCAAGTTTAGAATTAAGATTTTAAAAAATAATTCAATGTAATCATATATTTGGATATTTGCAAATGGTTGCAATTTTTAAAAATCAACAGAAAGATAAGCTATTTCATGGCATCTAGGCAATCAGTGATAATGAATATTATGTAGATTTATGTGCAAAAATGAGCCAGCTTGGCAAGGTTTTGAATACATAGAAAATATCCTATAATTTCTCATTTCTATTTGTACCATGAACTCATTGGAAAAAATGAAAACTTCCTCTTCTTACAACTCTCAGTCGTACTCCTATGACATCTATTTCATTGCCTACACAAACTCTAAAAAAGGTAACTATTAACTATATTACTGACAAACAAGCTTCCACTTGCCAGTTTCATAGAAAAGTAATCTATCTGGCATTTGTCAGGGTAAGATTATTTCAATATTTACCCAAACTGTGTATCTTGTAAATAACATTACAATTTTGGTTGCAATGTTAAAAGCTGTTAATACAATTTGTAGTATTTATATTTTAAAGCTTAAATGTTATCCAGATATTAAGAGTAGCTTAAAAAAAATCAGCATTTTTGATTTTCACACTATTAAATGTTAGCTTTCAAAATTATCTTTTTCACTATTTTTTTTCAAGTATTCCTTATTGTAACATATTTGAAGTTTGAAGAATATTCACATTGTTGTTTAATTGCTACCTGTTAAGGAGACACAGAAACAATAATTTCTGGCCAACCTTAAAAGATATGTCTTTAAATATGTGTATTTTATGAAACATTATAAATTGCAGAAAATTATAGCTACTTAATTTTTTGTTTTAATTTAGCTATTTAATACATATGTGATGTATAAGAGGTTACTAAAAACAAAATACTTTTCTATACTAGTTTTATTTACCTTGCGAATGAAATGTACTACAGTATACTGCATTAGGCCTAGGCATTTTAAAGGGCACAGTGGGTCATTTAACAATACATTTTATAAGAATATATTATTTTAATGAGAGAGGCAGTCATCCTCACTTAGTAGTATTCTTTTCTCTTTATTATATGAAGATTCTTGGAAATTTCATGATCAGAATTAGAATGAAAGGGCAGTTTATTATAAACAAAAATTGAATATATATTTTTCCTTTCAAGAAACATTAAGCAAAAATTTAAAAATACGATAATGAAGAAAAACCAACAAAAAACTTCATAGTTTTATTTATAAGATAATTAAACATTTCTTTTCTCCTAAGGTGTAGCTGTCTTTAGGGCATTTTTTTTAAGTTTAGAAATGAGATTATCTCACTCTCTCACAAATTGTAGTGAGTCAATATAACCTAATATAAAATAGAATTCCTTAATTTCATCTTGGATACAGGTGGCTTACTTCTGTTCTAACACTTCTGTTGTGATCAAAACACTGAAGTATTAACATGTTCCTTTTTAAAGCTTCACTTGAGAGCTAGTACTTTACAACACTTCTAAATGTTAGATTATATTTTTGAAACAAAATTATACATGTTCTGTATCATTCAATTTTCTCCAGAAAAACAGAACTAATAAGATATAGATAGATGATAGGCAGATAGATGATAGATGATAGATGGATACACATATTTACATGTATTTTATATATATACATGTATATGTATATTATATAAATGGATTATGAGGAATTGGTTCATACAATTATGGAGGCTCAGAAATTCCATGATCTGCTATCTACACACCAGAGACCCAGGAAAGCAGGTGGTGTAGCTCCAGTTCGAGTTTGAAAGACTGAGAACCTTGAGAGCTGTCCGCCTTAGTTCTGTTCAAAGGCAGAAGCCCCATTTCCAGCTCAGAAGTCAGGCACAGAGAGTGAATTCTCCCTTTGTCTACTTTTTTGTTTTATTCAGGCCCTCAATGGATCAGATGATGCTCATCCACCTGGAGGAGGGCCATCTTCTTTATTCAGTCCTAAAGGTTTAAGTGTCAATGTCTTCCTGAAACCTCCTCATATACACATTCAGAAATAATTTTTTTAATATTTTATTTATTTGAGAGAGAGAGTGACTGAGAGAGAGAGAGAGAGAGAGAGAGAGAGAGAGAGAGAGATCACAAGTAGGCAGAGAGGCAGGCAGAGAGAGAGAGGGGGAAGCAAGCTCCCTGTTGAGCAGAGAGCC
>CM053604.1:93434032-93459458 GCA_028646535.1 Procyon lotor
CTCTCTTTCCGTCACTTTAAATTCACTTTTTCCACTCCTACCTTTCTGAAAGTGGTTGATTTTCTGCTCCTAGAATTGCTGTTCTTATTCTCTTCTCTCTGCTGTTGTGTTTGCCGGCTTTTAGAGTGGTTTTCAGCCTCTTTCTGGATCCCAGTGCTCTCCGTGCCTCCTACACCTCCGCCATCTTGTCTTGGTCCCTCCATAGATATGTTGTTTATTTTCTTTTAGTCATCTTAACTTCTGGCTATATAGGCTTGTCTGTTAGCATGTTGAGTAATTTTTTATTTTGTGTCAGTATCTTTTAATAAATTCATATGTCTTAAATGAAGTGATCTTTCTCCAGAGATGGTTCTTTATTTCCTTTGCTAAGTCGAGTGATTTGAAAGCTCATTACCTTAAGCTAATAAGTGACCCAAGTAAGTGAAGGTTGTGTTGATCTGACTTCCTCCTGAGGTCCCAGCACATTCACTTGGGCCCTTCCCCCCAGGGAGATCTCAATTCTAATTTCTGTCTCTGCAGTGCCATGACATGACTCAGCTTAGCTTTTAGAACTCTTTGCTGCACAGAATTAAAAAGTGTTGTGAAAAGGAAGCATTTTCACTCTGCAAGACTTCAAAAATGTCTTTTTTTTTTTTTTTTTCTGTTCCTATAGGAGTAGGCTCTGCAAATTCAAAATCCTCTTATGAACATACAAATTTGAAAAAACCAACAGGGACTATGAAGTTGCAGATAATTAGCTCACCCTTTTAATGTTCTCTCTTCAGAATTCTGGCCCTTTTCATCTTTTTTGATTTAGCCATTTGTGATACCTGTAAATAATTTATTTTTATATTTTGCATTTTTTCTTTTTCTAATTTGTTTGGGATTTGGCTTTGGTTTTGAGCTTTTCTTGTTAAAGATACACAATCAGGGGGTGCCTGAGTGGCTCAGTTCTTAAGCGTCTGCCTTCGGCTCAGGTCATGACCCCGGGGTCCTGGCATGGAGCCCCGCATCAGGTTCCCTACTCCGCGGGAAGCCTGCTTCTCCCGCTCCCATTCCCCCTGCTTGTGTTCCCTCTCTCGCTGTGTTTCTCTCTGTCAAATAAATAAAATTAAAAAAATAAAAATAAATAAATAAAGATACACAATCAGTAGCAAAGAATAAACATATATCCATCTACGATGGTTCTCAAAATTACGACATAAACTGGCCATACTACAAGCATGTGTTTATCAGAAGACAACCTTTATCATGAAAACATATTAATATTGCATCATATTTCATGAAATATATCTTCAATTTTGACGTAAAATGGAGACTTTGCCAAACTTTTTCCAAAATTAACATTGGAGGAAAATGAACTTCTTTTGCCTTTTTCTTCTTCTGTCCACTTTCAGTCATCAAAGCAATGATTACTAATTAGGGTCTGCATTCACCTGTTTGAGAAGCCCAAAATGTGGACAGTTATGAACATAAGCTAATATGTAACAAAAATGGGGTAAACATTTCTGTTTTAAAGGTACTAAAATGATAAAGGAATTAGGGAAAATCCTGAGTAGGAAATTTTAGATAGGCATTTGAACTGTGATCAAAGCAGATTTCTCCTGTGTTCCCCGGAAACTAACTTCTCTTTCTTCATTTTTATTTTAGTTATCTTTGTTCAAAAAATAATCTCATCTTACCAACAAAAGAGAAAATTGATAGATGATTTATATTTATAGTAAATAATAAAAATAAATCCCATTAATTGTAATATCATGAACATGTATCAGAAAGATTTAGGTTTAAAAAAAAAAGGAAGATCTAGGTTTAAATTAAACTTTAAGTTTTTCCATGAATCCTTAACGTTAACTGTATTGTATTTATGTTCATGACATATATTGTTTTTCTTGAGGATATTTGTCACAGTCTTTCAAGAAACAAAAGAAAGAGTAGAATTGAACTTATTTTTAAATGATATAACTACCATAAGACAGATTATCATTATCAGAATTGATATGAGTACATGTACATGAGTACAGAATTGATATGAGTACTCTACATTGATATGAGTAATTTACTATAATGACTTCCCAAAGATGTCCACATCTTAATTCGCAGAAACTGTAAATGCATTAACTTTCATGACAGAATAGGAGTTTTTTTTTTTAAATCCTCTAAATAATAACATGGCTGATACTTATTGACATTTTTGTGTGTGACACTCTGTGGTGAGTCCTCACCATATGCCGCTGAGAAAAAGAACACTTATTATCTCAATTTTATAGGTAAGGAATGGAAGCTGAGAGAGTCTGAATTGCCCCAAGGACTCTCCTGCTGTAACTCAATTGCCCAATGGCAGGGTCAATATTTGAATTAAAGCATTGTGGCTTTCTATTTATTGTGCTGTACTACCCTGAACATTATTTGATCTGTTCTAGAAGTGTAAGTAAATCATAACCACTTTATAGAGTCAGAACTGGATATTTTGCAAATATGGAATGACTTCACAAACATTAACATGTTGACCTTTTTAGTTCACTTTCATGGGAGAATTCTGATAAATTATACTTGTGATTCATTATCGATCTATTTTCCTAAAAACTCTTCTAGAATTTTGAAACTGTTTCTCTTAGAGGCCCATGTATTCAACTATTTTGATCATTCGGAAGAAGGAAATCAGAATCAGAAACAAAACAAGTATTTTTCAGCATAGCAGGAAAAAATGTCTTTTTGGGTTGAATATTGGAAATTGGTGTCACAATTTTTGGCTCTACTCTTATATATTTTGTCAAAGAGGCTGTCTGTAGGGTTCTAATTTAATAGAAACAAATTTTATTTTTCATGATTTTAATTTCTGTCTCCTCTAGACACTTCAATAGCCTTTTAACTGGCCTTACTCAGTCCCCACCAACTCCTAATAGACTATGCACGCATTTAGTTACAAAACTAATCCAAAAATGTAAATTAAACCAAGTAATGTATTTGCTTAAATCCTTCTCATGTCTTCCTCGTGTAACTTGAGTGCAAAAGTACCATGAACTTTAAGTGTAAATGTAATCTGCCTTTCTGTGTAATGACAACTTGTCCACATTATCCTTTCTGAACCCTCTTTTTCTCTCATGCTGTGTTTCAGGGTAAATAGACCTCATTGGTTTTTTTAATTTTTCCTTTTTTAGCCAGTCTCTTTTCAGGAAGAGACTCCTGTCTCTTCCTGAAAAGTACTTCCTTGAATAGTGCTTATAGCCCTTTCTATTCTGTTTATATGTATTATAAAATGTGTTAAGAAATGGTATTATGTTATCTATTTGAGTGTTAGTTTCATTTATAATAGCTGTGACAATAAGTGTGTCTGCCATGTGGTGAAAATAAATATTTATTGAGTTAATGATTATTAACCTTGAGTCCATTTCAATGGCTGAGGCATTAGTGCCTCAAGCTCTTTTCTTAGAGATACACATTGAACATATGTTGTCTACTATAAAACCTGTAGCTATATAAATAAAAGAAATATATGAATAGCTATTTCTAGTCTGTGTTTTAAAGATTTTGTATTCAGTCTTACTTATTTAGTGTTAAGGACAGTGAGCTTATACAATATATCAATTTACTATATCAGCAATGATATGTTGTTATACATTAATATGAATAATTATGCTAGTATATAAATGCATTATGCATTATCAAATAAGCCACTTAAAAATTTTAAAAAGGGACACAGAAATATTGCCTTTACATCATTTTCATGTCTGCAGAAACATTAGAATTTCATTTTTTCACTATTGTTATGCTCATTTTAAATATAATCTATATAATTTATAAATTATATAAAATATAATCTATATACAAATTATTATATATAAAGTATTAATGTGAAATGTCATCTTAGATTTAACGATTCCCTCAGATATTTTATATAGTTTCTTAAAATTGGGCAATTCAAAGCAAAAATAAGATTGGAGAATGGAATATATGAGAAACTAGATATATGACTTTTTTAAAAATCTAAGATTTCATCATATATGTTTACCTTTAATTCTATTATTAATTCTTATTACAAATTTGAACATTAAAATAAAAATAAAATTTATCAGGAAAATATAAAAGGAAAATATAACATACTACTTTTTATTTCTTTTGAAAAATCTGAATTTCAGAGTCTCTGTATCAGTATAGAAATATATTTGGTCCTATTTTATTGTGTAAGCAATGTGAAAACAATTCTCACTTAAGATCCACAAGGACTTAAATTCAAACCCTGGCTATGAAATTGCTTCAATATTAAGACAAGCTCCAGGGATGGGTTTTAAATTCCAATCTTTTAAAAAAATTTTAATGTCATTGATGAGCAATTTCTCCTGTTCATTCCAATGAACAATAATGTCAAGGTGATCAAAAACAAGAATTTCAATTCCAAACATATCCCCAGAGATAGCATCAATATAAAAGCAATTTTTTTCTGGATAGGTTTTGAATTTTTACTCTTTCTAGGGAATTTGTGGTGGTTCTTTACTGATAGTAAATGGCAAAGTAATACTTACTTAGATACTAAGGCAGATTAATGTATTATGTCACATTATATTTGTTTCACATGCCACTCCAGGGCAGAAAACATGATTTTTAAATTCTTACCCATTCATTTATCAATGTATTGCTATATACATCTAATATCTGTTTCAAAAGCTATTTCATATTATTTTAATTTTCTATTACAGAATAGCTCATTATAGTTTGTGTTTATCGTGCATTTATACAGAAGACTTAATGTGCATTAACTCACTTAATTCTTCTAGTAACTCAGCAAGGAACTAAGTTATGGAGTGAATACATGGAAGCTTATACTAGACCATAGAGCAGGTCAAGATCAGGACCAAGATTTTAAGCTAATAGTCTGACACTATTGTCTTTTTTCCTAATCACTAATGGACACTAATAGAACATTGTTTAAGGAGTGAATTTAATGACTGAATATTTGTGTTTGCATTTTATTCATAAAATAAAATTACACTTAAAATTTCATTATTTAGGGGCACCTGGGTGGCTCAGTGGGTTAAGCCTCTGCCTTCTGCTCAGGTCATGATCTCACGGTCCTGAGATCAAGCCCCACATTGGGCTCTCTGCTCGGCAGGGACCCTGCTTCTCTCTCTGCCTGCCTCTCTGCCTACTTGTGATCTCCCTCTCTGTCAAATAAATAAATAAAATCTTTAAAAAAGAAAAGAGTGTATAGAAAAGTCAAAGATAGTTCCAAATATTTTTTAGCTTAAAAATAATTTATTTTATTTCCATAATTTTCTCTCTACACTAGTTCACTAGTTTTTAGTTTTAAATGAGAATAAAGTCATGTAAATTAAATAAATAGATAGATGATTGATAGATGGGGCAAGGGGTGGGGGAAGTGTAGGAACTTCAAAATAGAAGAATGACATACAAAGTTTAAAACCCAGAAATAACGTGGATAAAAAAGAGCTAGTCACTTTTGCTTGGTCAGAGTTAGCCTTTGTAATAGATACATGAGATGAGATGATTATTACCAAGAATGTAGTCATCTTTGTATGTGCTAGGGTTTAGTCACATTTGACTGCAATTCTGACAGAGAATATAAGAAATTGCATTGTGGTGACCTATTTCAGAAAAGTGCCATCTCTGAAAAGAGAGAGGATATTAAGTAAATGAAAGAGATTAAGGTTTGATTACTTTTATAAGAAAAAAGTTTATTAATTATAATATATAAGAGTGTCAAACTAGAAAGGTTCACTGTTTAGATAAAACTCGTTCCAGCTAAAACAGAATAGATTCAAATCCTCAATATTGTACTGGTGTCAAGATATCAACATCAGGCCTGTCAATAGAAAAGTATGTATAGATAGATGATAGATACAGAGCTAGGTAGATAGATGATGGATAGAAGATAGAGAGATAGATGATAGATAGGCAGAAATAAAGTTATATTTCATGAACATGTCTAGGAAAATTCGCAGAATTGCTTGCCATGCAATGTACTGCTCCTTAAGTGAAATCTGGAAGAAATGTTTTTCAAATCTCACACTCCCCTTCCAGCTTACCTTGCTCCAAGTATAGATGATAAAATTTTATGAGACTTTGCATTAGATAAGTAAGAAAAAAAGGTTGAAGTAATGATAGGAGATATATATATATATATATATATATATATATATATATATATATATATATATATAAAGGTTCTATTCTATATAATGGAACCATACAGTAGTTACATTCTTTGGTGTGGCAATCATTTTTATCATCATTATGGCTGTATTAAATTTGTATTGCTGCCATAACAGATTACAATAAATTTAGTGGCTTAAATTAACACATATTATTATTTCATAGTTCTTGAAGGTCAGAAGTCTGATAAGGTTCTCAATGGGTTAAAGTCAAAGTATAGACTGAATTCTGTTTCTTTTGAAGGCCACAGTTAAAATCTGTTCCCTGGCCTTTTTCAGAAAGTTCTAGTGGCCTTCCATATTCCTTGACTATACTGTCTTCCTTCTTCAAAGTCAGCAACAATGCATCTTTCAGACAATTGTTTTCTTTTGACTAAAGCTTGGATAAATTTGTCAGGTTTTACAAACATCTGATTAGATTAGACCCACCCAAATAATCCAGGATTAAATCAGCATCTCAAGATCTTTTATTAATTGTTCCTGCAAAGTCTTTTTTGACTTCATGATACTGTGATTTAGAACAGGAAATATACATTTTTTTCCCTTTGTCCCAGGTACAAAGCTCTTAAAGCTCTTGGAAGTTCTTTAGTGAAGGGGCTGGGAGGAAAAGTACCTTCTGTTATATTAATGAGGTGACTTTTGGAAAGCCCAGAGGTTATATAGGGATAAGGGGTGGGTTGCCAGTGACCCAACAATATGATCAGAGAGTTGTAACTTCAGTTCATCAGAGGACCTCCAGGGAGAGGAAAGGCACTGGAGAATTACCATGGGCCAATGATTTAATCAATTGTACCTCCAGTGAAGTTTTCATAAAAATCCAAAAGATAGGCTTCTGAGACCTCTATACCGCTTCCTATGTACCTCGCACTATGTATCTACTCCATCTGGCTTTTCCTGAATTATAGCCTTTTATAATAAACTGATAATACAATAAATAAAATGTTTCTCTGAGTTCTGGTAAGCTGCTATGGTAAATTAATTCAATCCAAGGATGGGGTTATTGGAACTTTTGAGCTACAGCCCATAGGTAAGAAGCACAGAAGTAACCTGAATTTGAAATTAGCATCTGAAGATGAGAGAACAGTCCTGCAGTACTGAGCCCTTAGCCTGGGGGATCTAACACTATCTTCAGGTAGATGGTGTCAGAATTGAAATGAATAACAGGATATCTGTATCTGGTATCAGTTATATACTTGATGTGGGAGAAAAACCCACACATTAGAACTGGTGTCAGAATCATAGACATGTAAGATATACTGACAAGTTTTGAAGATTCGAAAGTGGTCATCTTTCAAGTCTATTAATCTGCTTACCAAAATAGTACCTACATTTTGAGAAATGATAGATAAAAATACTGTTTTGTTAGGATAAAGTATGTTGTCCAAGCCTTAGAAGTAGACTGTACCATACCTTTTAAAGTATCTGTAGCATGTGTAGTCACACTGTCAGATAAAAAATATGTTTCTCAAAAATTCATTGTAGGTAATACACTTCACAATTATCCAAGGATAGGGGCGCAGAGTGGCTCAGTGGGTTAAATTCTCTGCCTTGGGCTCCGGTCATGATCTCAGGGTCCTAGGATTGAGCCCCACATCTGGCTCTCTGCTCAGTGGGGAGCCCGTTTCCCCCTCTGTCTCTGCCTCTCTGCCTACTTGTGATCTCTCTCTCTCTGTCAAATAAATAAAAAATCTTTAAAAAAAAAAAAAAAACAATTTTCCAAGGATACAGGTAGCTTAAGAAACTGGACCTGAGGGGCGCCTGGGTGGCTCAGTGGGTTAAAGCCTCTGCCTTTGGCTCAGGTCATGATCTCAGGGTCCCGGGATTGAGCCCTGCATCGGGCTCTCTGCCCTGCAGGGAGCCTGCTTCCCACTCTCTCTCTGCCTGCCTCTCTGCCTACTTGTGATCTTTTTCTCTGTCAAATAAGTAAGTAAATAAATAAATAAATCTTTAAAAAAAAAGAAAGAAACTGGACCTGATAAAATTAAGATATTTAAGCAGTTATTCTGAACAATTTATCATATAAAATATATTATTGTTTATGCAGTTGAATATAAATGTATTATTTCTGTTAAGAATTCAGACAGGAAAAAAAATCTATAAATTAAATCAAGTGGTATGGGAGGACTTAAGGAGAAATTGAAAATTCAAAGTCTTGAAGTATAAGTAAGGAGGAGTGAAGAGACAACAAAAACAATTAGAAAGTTATAAGGCATATCCAACAAAGTTTTATATTGAAAGAGTTAGGCAGTCCAGGAAGAAGTGCAGAAATAAATGTCTAATAGGAAAAATTTTCCAGTAGACAGATATTCTTTCAGTGTGTTCCCCTGAGAAGAAAATTCCATGTGAATGACATTTCCCAGCCAAGCTGTGGGACTTGAGGTTGAGCCATTTGTCTTTTATTATTTTCTGTGAAAACTCCCTCCACTGTTGCTTTTCTTTCCCTCTAATAGTTGAGTCCATAGGTTTATCAGATCAAGTTCTCTCTAGTTTAGAGGCACATGAGAAGGCCAGCTAATTCCCGTGCAAATTCAGTTTCTTTTTTTCCCATACCATAAGTTTGTTTAAACTCTTGCCTAGGCTTTATCATTCCAATCTCTTAAGTGATGTCCCAGTAATTTTATATTTTATTTTATTTTATTTTATTTTATTTTATTTTATTTTATTTTATTTTATATTTTAGTATTTGAGAAGAGAGCATGAGCAGGAGGGGCAGAGAGAGAGGAGAGAGAATCTGACACATACTCCTTTCTGAGCATTGAGCCTGACCTGGGGCTCCATCTCAGGACCCTGAGATCATGGCCTGAGGGGGAACCAAGAGTCTGCTGCTTAACCAACTGCAGCACCCCCCCGGGGGCCCTGGTGGCACAGTAATTGTATTCGCACCATCTAACACAGGCTTCTCTCTTTTGGAAGATCACTGTTATTTGTAAAAGAAGTGTAAATATGCCTTTGACCTCCTAGTCTTTTAGATCTTTGTACAGCTATAAGGTCCAAAAGCTTCCAAGATCTCTGGTGCCATTATTTGTTTTGAAACATACCCGCCAGTGCTATTTGTGTAAGTATATGCTCCATCAGGACTAAACCAAGAGAGGTTGCATAGCATTATGAGTGAGAATATGTACTCAGTAGCAAGCCTGTCCAGATTTGGATCCATGCTTAACCACATAGTAGTTACAAGATCTTGGACAACTTATTTGACTTCTCAGTGCTTCATTTTCCTCATCTGTAAAAAATGTACAGTTATAATAATGGCTTACCTCTTATAATTGTCATGTGGAATAAATGGTTAATATTTGTAAAGCAAATAGTGTCTGATACATGACAGATTCTATATACATGTTAAATAAGTAAAACTTGGCCATGTACTTCAATAAAAACGTTTCTCTCCAGGCTGTCACTTTAAAGCTCACATCATTGATTTTTTTTCTCTATTATAAAGATATAATTAGTTGATATATGTAATAAAGATATCACTGTGTTTGAGTCACAGAATAAGAATCACTCATAGATTCATTCAATAGATTATATATATTATTAATCTTGGTATTATTATGAGAAAACTTAATTTTATTTTCTGAAAATTGATCTATGCACTGCATGAAACCCTGTCATGAAATGTACACAAATGAACCTGTGTGTGTGTATGTGTATAATCACATCTTCAAAAAGAAAATGTACAGGTAAGGTTACAGAGGGAAAAATGTGCTACAAAATAGTTTTTTGCTAAGAATCATGAGAGGTGTGAAAAGAACAATTAATTTCATCCATATCCAACAGTCTGCACAAAAAGTTAAATGAGTGAAATGACTAACAATCATATAAAAAATAATTATTCTTAATATGAGAGCGTGAACAAGATGAAATATGTTGAATAATGCAAATTGGTTTTAGTTCAACATTTACTTAGGAAAGAATCCCTTGACCAATGGAAAATGAATATCTACCTTTCTTTACCAAAGTACAGGTCAGAAAGCTATCAGAGGAAAGTTGCACAAAATCATGGAAGGTCCAGCTGGTAACATCAGCTTAAATATAGTAGGCATAGTTACAAGGAACATGAATTACACTAGACTACCAATAGAAAAGTTTCTTTGGAATTAATAGGCAACATACTTAAAGAATCATGGCCCAAAATGATGAGGAGCAGACAACTAATAAGTTAGCATAATAAAAAGATCAGCTGGGATACATGTTATAACTATTGAACACAAAAATACATCATCTTTATTTCTGAAGACCATACTTTCATGTATAAATATCTAGGAGACCAGAAGCCAAAATAATTTTAAGACATTGACTTAAATACCTCCTGAAAAATCTAGTAAAAAACTTAATAACAATAAGTCTAAGTCAATAGTTATTTATGTAAGAAAAAACCAATAGTTTTAGCAACTGAAAAACTTGGAGAAGAAAAGGTAAGCTTAAAGATGGCTTTATTCTCTGAGAAAATCTTTGTAACTCCCATCTATTTTTAGAATAAATTCACTACATGCATGTTATATGACAGGGAAACTTGACTAAATTTCTAAAGTTAAAATTCTCACTGACTTCCAGTGCATATTTTAACATGCTAACTTAAGAAAATCAATATTTCTATCACTTAAAAAGATAAGTAAATTTTTCTCCTGTATAAGTGGGCAACGATACCAAAAACATTTGAAAATTACTTTCCTTGATGTTTATAAAAATTATCTGGTTGACAATTTCTTGTAATTTCATCATCTCTCATACTACTTCCAGCCAAGAAGAGACAAAACAGATGCTCTTTATCTGCTCAGAAAGTTTTTTAAAGCTAGTTGGAGTGACCCATCTTTGTAATATGATGCCTAGCCAAATGACATTGAGTTTCATTATATTCTTCTATTTCTGAGTACAGCAAGGAAGTAATTTGTCTTTGATGCAAAATAGAAAGCAAAGAGCTCATTTGGGCATTGTAGAGAGAATAAAAAAAGAAGGGGCTGACCTGGTGAAAATTATGTATTCATGGAATATATTACACTAAATTGTTCTGTTTCTAAACGCAATCCTATAATCTTTAAATGGAATATCGCCGTTGACTGTAGTGAGTTTTTCCTGTGTATGGGCTACAATATTTTATCTTTATTTGCTTTGTTAATGATATATGTTGTTCATTTTTTGAAAGCAATCCATGTGGGGAAGCAAAAAAAAAATTATTGAAAATGAAAACAAAAAACTAGGCAGTATTTTCTTTAAATGGTTATTTATATAAATATTTCATAATCCTCAGTATTGTCCTTAAAAATTATAATATCTAAGGACCACTATTGTTTTCATCATGATATCCTTAATAACTGAGTAGACTGAATCTTTCAATTTGATATTTGTTTTTACTTCTAAAAGATAAATTATAGGGGTGCCTGAGTGGCTCAGTGGGTTAAAGCCTCTGCCTTCGGCTCAGGTCATGATCTCAGGGTCCTGGGATCGAGCCCTACATCTGGCTCTTTGCTCAGCAGGGAGCCTGCTTCCCCCTCTCTCTCTGCCTGCCTCCCTGACTACTTGTGATCTCTCTCCCTCTTTCAAATAAACAAATAAAATCTTTAAAAAAATTTAAAAAAGATAAATTATAATTGCTATGCTTTACACCTTTTAAATACACTTTAAAGTCATTTAAAACATATATACCAGGAAATATTAAAGATTGTGTCATATCATAAGATTATATTTTACTATAGCTTGTATATTTTGTATTATCTATATGTACACATACAGAGAAATAAGTAGATTGATACATCATAAATGGATCATAAATATATATACATATATAAAATATAAACATACAGATATAGCTGAACTGTATATCTCTATACTTAAATATATGCACATGCACATACATATATACACACTGATATATTCTAACACAATTATTCCCATGACTAAAATATATACTAAAATATATAAATATATTTTAGGTTCACTTTAAGTAAAATCTCATTGGGGTAGTCACAAAGAGCCAAGCTTTCTATTAAAGAACAAAGTTAGAAAATTTATTTCTTGTTGGAAAATTTCTGTGGCTTCCTATGTAAATTACTTGAGCGTGCTTTGTCTCAGATTCTAATTCTTATTAAAATTAAGTAACAAGAATTATTTCTTGTTTTTGAATTCCTGTGTTTATCTACATCTATATCCCTAGTTTATAGGGTAAATTGACATATCATTTCCTCTGAAAACTCTGTAGTGCTATAAAATATGACTTGCAATGTTAATTCCATAATAAGAAATTCAGTTCTTAGTTATTTGTACTAATGCAGGAAGCAGATATGAATAACACCAAATCAATTTGTATTCACCCATAGAATGTTTGAATTGATATTAGAAAGTGGAAGTGTTGGAGATCTGGAGACTCATTTCATACAATATAACAACAAGAACAAGAGCATAATTAGAAGTTGCTAAGTTGTCAAATATCTTCCTCTTTTCCTATACAAAACTACTTGAAATCTCTCAGCATGAAATGCTTTGTTTTCTCAATTTTTCTTGTAATGTTTTCTTAAAATGAAGCCTTCTTTAAGTATTTGTGATTTATACACCCCTCTCTGTCTGCAAAGGAAATCTTTTCAGCCATAAATATTCAAAAGCAAACATAGTAATTTGAGATGCCCATAAGTGAAATATTAATTACAGTACAAGTCTGGAAACAATTGTAATGGAGAAATAAAACAATGCCCTGTACCAAGCCATTTTTATAACACCCGAAGTGATAACATCCAGAGTAGTAATGAATAAATGGGATGGTATAAAAAGGCTTCCATATTTCCAAGTATGTCTTGTAACTTTAGAAATATGGCTATACATACAACTAATTAACGTTAAGAATGCCTATGTTAGGGCACCTGGGTGGCTCAGTGGGTTAAAGCCTCTGCCTTCGGCTCAGGTCATGATCTCGGGGTCCTGGGATCGAGCCCCACATCGGGCTCTCTGCTCAGCAGGGAGCCTGCTTCCTCCTTTCTCCCTCTGCCTGCCTCTCTGCCTACTTGAGATCTCTCTCTGTCAAACAAATAAATAAAATCTTAAAAAAAAAAGAAAAAAAAAAGAATGCCTATGTTAATTACCAATGAGAACGGAAAGAAAATAGTGGAGAGGGTGGATAAATACTAATATCTATAATAAAATGACCTAATAGAACACAGTATTTTAAATACTTCAGAATGCAAATCAAGCCTTAATATACTGAGTAGGGAGAAACAAAGTAAACAAAACTACAGCAAAAATGTCCAATAGAGATTAGAATCAGAAAAACCAGATTCTTAGCAACTTCACCTGGTAAATTAGCCAGGTAGCTAATTATCCAAAGAACCAAAAGGCACTGACTCTTATTTATAAAAAGAATATAATAAAACATATGTCTGACAATTAAACATAGTATTTATAAAATGTTAGTGTAAAATAGTAGATAACTTTCAAACCACAAATACTGAATTCTTAACATCTCAGTTCTTTATTCTCCTTTAACTCATTCAAATTTCTCAGTCAATAAATAAAAAATCTTAAAAAAAAATTCCCAGTCTGTGGAATTTTCCTACCTCCTGCTTCCTTATTTCTTCTTTTACTTATCGTATATGAAATATGGTCTTCTGGTCAAGACCATTATGGTTACTTTACCTAGCCATCCTTACTATTTCAGAGATCTGAAACTTTACTTATCCTCTCTGATATTCTCTCTGAATAAATCACAACAATGAGAATCAACAATTAATTTTACAATTACCGAATTTATATATAATTGACTTCCCTACTTGATGTGTTCTTACACTTCTACTCTTTAAAATTGCAATGTCACATACAAAGAAAATGATCAAAAAGTGTTTGTACATTGGCATTTTCCCATTGCAAGTGATTTCCAAGTGTTTTTACCTTTGTGCTTCTTACTTTATAAGACGATAATCCATTTCACATATATTTTGGCTTTTTAATGTCTTCTCTGGAAAAAATGTCTATTCATATCCTCTGCTTTTTATTCATTTACTTATTTATTTACTTTCAAAGATTTTACTTATTTATTTGACAGAGAGGAGAGAAATCACAAGTAGTCAGAGAGGCAGGCAGAGAGAGATGGGGAAGCAGACTTCCTGCTGCGCAGAGAGCCCGATGCAAGGCTCAGTCCCAGGACCCTGAGATCATAACCTGAACCTAAGGCAGAGGCTTTAACCCACTGAGCCACCTAGGTGCCCCTCCTCTGCTTTTTAATTAGGGTATTTATTGTTCTATTATTGAGTTGTATGAGTTTCTTATATATTTAGTTTGCAAATACTTTTGGAGCCAAATCCTTTTGGCTCATTACCGAGACAAATACCAATGAGCTTACTCCTTTTGTTTTCTTCAAGGAATTTTATCATTTCAGATTTTTTATGTTCAAGTCTTTAATTCCTTTTGAGTTGATTTTTGGGAATGAAGTAAGATAGTGATGCAGTTATATCTTTTACATATGACAACTCAGTTTCCCCAACACCATTTATTGAAGAGACTCTCCTTTCCCCATTGTATATTATAGGTTCTTTTGTCATAAATAAATTGATCATATATGCATGGGGTTATTTATGGGCTCTCTATTCTGTTCCATTAATGTGTTCATCTATTCTTTCATCAATACCACATTGTCTCAATTATTGTAGCTTTATAGTAAATTTTAAAATCAGACAGTGTTAATCTTCCAACTTTGTTCTTCTCCTTCAATATTGTATTGGCTCTTCTGGTTTTTGTTTTTTTGTGTGTTTTTTGCTTTTTTTGCTTCTCTATTTAGACTTTAGAATCAGTTTGTTGATAGCCACAAAACAACTTGCTGGAATTTTGGTTAGGATTATGTTGCATGTATAGAGAAGACTGGGAAAAACTGATGTCTTAACAATATTGAGTCTTCCTATAAATGAATGTAGAGTATCTCCACATTTATTCAGTTCTTTGCTTTCACTCATCAGAATTTTTATAGTTTCCTTCTTATAGATCTTATATATAATTTGTTATAGTTGTCCTTGTTTCATTTTTTGGGTGCTAATGTAAATAATATTGCATGTGTATGTTATACCTTTTATATTTTTCATTCAGTCTTTGAATATTTTATTCTTTTCCTTGTCTTTGTTTTCATTATGTTTTGGCAGTTTTTATTAGGATATCCTCAAGCTCTGCGATTCCTTCCTCAATTTTATCAGATCTATTGATAAGCCCATCAAAAACTCTCTTCTTTTGTTATAGTACCTGAGCTAGTTTCAGATGTTGATTCCATAATCTCAAGAAGATGGGTCTCTGTAAGTAAAAATGCTGGACTTCTAAGGCAATTATATACAATACTGACTCACCATATTAATTTCTTTTAGGTATCAACATTGTTACTCAGTTAAAATGACAAATACCTCAACATGTTGAAAACCTCTATATACAGAGTCTGAGTTCACATTAATACCTGAAGCCAAAAGCATCCTGATGACTGCTTTTAGGAGTCTATACAGACAATGTAAAGAAATGGATTACTAACTCATATAAATATAACTCACAGATTTTTCCACTGCATCCAATAATCATATTATCATTACCAAAATATATAATACAACATGATTAGTGGTTGGCAGAAGCTACATTTATCCTTAGATTGTGGGATTAAACCCTATTATAATGGAAAGCCAAAGAAAAGACCCCAAAAATGTCACTCTGGCCAAGAGTGTAACTAGAATACCATATTCTGGAAAGGGTGGTAGAGTTCACTAACATTCCTAAAATTTAAAGAATTCAAAAAAGAGTTCTCATCCTATTTCCATTTATTCCATCATTCTGCTCCTTAAAAAAAGGAAGAAAGAAAAAAAATTGATTTTAAAGGATGACAGTAGACTACTAGAAATTCAATCAAGTAGTAGTCATATTTGTAATTATTGCCAAATGTGTTAGCTTTGTTAGTTGATACTAACTCAGTTGCATTGTGTGTCCTTTCAACTGGAAAATGTGTTGTCTTCCATCTCCATCAAAAATGAAGACCATTCAGGGGCACCTGGGTGGCTCAGTGGGTTAAAGCCTCTGCCTTCTGCTCAGGTCATGATCTCAGGGTCCTGGGATGGAGCCCAGCATCGGGCTCTCTGCTCAGCAGGGAGCCTGCTTCCCTCTCTCTCTCTGCCTGCCTCTCTGCCTACTTGTAATCTCCCTCTCTCTATCAAATAAAAAAAAATTAAAATCTTTTAAAAAATGAAGACCATTTATATGATTTGGATAGCAATATACATTTACAGTTTTCCATAAAGCTTTTATTTAACTCCACCATCCCTTACCATAATGTATTCTGAAAGTACATAAAACATTTGGATTTTAAGCACAATGTCATTATATATTACATAATCCACTATGATGACTCCAACATGTTAATGTACTGGATTTTTTTTTTTAAGATTTTATTTATTTGACAGAGAGAGGCACAGTGAGAGAGGGAAAACAAGCAGAGGGAATGGGAGAGGGAGAAGCAGGCTCCCCGCTGAGCAGAGAGCCCGATGCAGGGCTTGACCTGAACCGAAGGCAGATTCTTAATGACTGAGCCACCCAGGCATCCCAATGTACTGGATTTTAAAAAGCATCAAATCAATTGGACACTTTGGTAAGATACATGGTACACAGTGAAGAGATAAAAACAAAACAAAACAAAAGTTATAGGCATCTACCACATTAGTGAAGATTTTGGGGGGATGGCTCCCCCAATATGGCTTCCCCATTATGGAAATGCTGGGGCAATCCTTGCAAAGTACAAATTAATTGCATAGAAACAATAACCAAAAAGATGCCTCTTTGAGGGCTGAAGATAATATTCTACACTTAATCTAGTTACTAAATAACAAAGAAACTCGTAGCTTTGATTTGGATCTAGAGCAGGAAATTTTCTTATACCTAGATTTCAGAAAACAAAATAGCAGAAATCACATGAATTTTATGGCTATTTGTATTAAGAGGAATGTCAGCAATATTCTGAGGCAAGTTCCCGCTACCTGCAATAGTTAATTGTACACCACTAGAAAACAGTCCCTTATGTGCTTCTGAGCTTAGGCAGAGAAGGAGAACCTAAAGATGGGACGTATGTAATCTTGCTGCCAGAATAGCCTAGAGTGAGCTGAGTATTGTCACATCTATTAAATCATAATGTCAAGTAGGTGACTGAGATGAATTGTCCTAAAATGGAAATGGTACATATGGAATCAGGCACAAATAGCCCAGAGATGAGAAACTTGCTCAAAATCACTCCCTATACTGTTTCTATTTCTTTTTCATTTAGCTTTCATGAGATTTAAATTTTTAAATTTTAAAAAATTGTATATATTTATCCATGTAGTCACAATTCTCAAAGTTCCTGCTTTGTATAGATCCAGATTTCCATCTGATGTCCTGTTCCTTCTGCCTAAAGTATTTCCATTAACTTTTCTAGGACTTAATTACTTCCTATTATTGAGGCAGGATCCTTCTTTCATTCTACTTTATGCCCAATGAACAGTGAGACTTTCCAGTCAGGCAAGTGGGAACAGGCACTATTTCCAATGTTATGTGAGTGTGTGTTTCTAGCCTTTGATAGTTCTTTTCCTGTTATCCAGTAGGTTCTCCTAGCATGTGCTGAGTAGAAACTAAGCTGAAGGAAATTTCAAGATATTTACCATATGTCATTTATCATCTTTTTTTTTTAGCTAAATTTTTAGTATAATCTCAATACATTATGTCATTAAATACCTATGCAGTCTAGCATATATCTAAAAGATGCCATGGATTTTCTACAAAGCTACAGTGATACTACCATAATTAATAAAATTAGGAATAAGAATGTGTTTTTTCTTGTAGCAGTTTATAGTCAAATCTCTCCCACTTTATTAAAAGATGCCTTCTTAGGTTTTTTTTTTTCTCATCATTAAGATCCAAAATCTGCACATTATATTTGTTAATTAGATCACTTGTCTCTTTTTAACTCAGAGTGCCCTTGTCTATTTTTATGCAATTGATACATGATGTACTCCTTCAATATGTATATCAAATGTTTATTTATTTATTTATTTTTAAGATTTATTTATTTATCTGACAGAGATTGAGAGAGAGAGATCACAAGTAGGCAGAGAGGCAGGCAGAGAGAGAGGGGGAAGCAGGCTCCCCACTGAGCAGAGAGCCTAATACAGGGCTTGATCCCAGGACTCTGAGATCATGACCTGAAGCGAAGGCAGAGGCTTTAACCCACTGAGCCACCCAGGTGCCCATAAATATTTATTAAAGAAATAGATATATTTTCTATCAGCTGTGTTCTGTGTTTTTAATTTGTTATTGTATACCTTTCAATTTAGTGTTTTTCTATTTTCCTACTTCCCCCCCCCCGCCAGATATCTAATTCAGGGAAGTGTTAATCAGTTTATGCTATCAATGAAGGATAAGATTTATGCCTACTCAAATATATATTGAGATTTATATATTTATTTTATAGATTCCCCAAAATAAACAAAAGAGTATCTTTTTTTCTGAAATTACACAGTATATTTTTCAACCTTCTGGCAGGCTACACTTATGTTTCTTCTTATCATCCTTACCTAGCTGGAAATACTGTCAGGCAGGGGACTGCATTTGTTGTAACCTTCATACTGTCCTGACCATGAAGAATGTATAAGTTGAAAAATGTTTGTTAAATAAAGATATAGAACTTGAAAGAATATCTGATGAACACTGATTATTACTGTACATGTGTGCCCTTGATAACGCTAAATAAGTATGTTTCTGCTATGATAGTTTTAAAAGTTATTTATTTGAAATTTAAAAGTTACTATGGAATTACTGTTATACATGGTGATCAGTCTTAGGCTAGCTCTCTTTCCTGGTTAAAATTATTTAATGGCAGAAAATAAAATATAAATTCCTTAATCTAGTAGACAAAGTCCTAAAGGATCTGACCACAAACCATATGTCTGTGATTTTCTTGTGCCATTCTACCACTTAGCTTTTACTCCAACCTCTCTGATTTGTGATATGTCAAATTTATTGCTCACTTAGCCAAGTAGATGTTCTGCTCTTTGGATTGCTTTTTCTCTGTTGCTATATTTCTAGATTTTTTTTTTTTATTGTTCAGATTTCTAGTTTATAAAGGTCTCATACTCAGAGAGACCCACTGTAATTACTAAATAAAAACCAACCACCAGGTCACTATGAATCATATTTCCTTATTTTAATTCTCTGTCTAGCATTGGTCATTTCCTGTTACCTTTTTTTGTTGATCCATCTGTTTGTTTATTAGTTCCATTCACACTTTCATTTTTTAATCAATTAATTAAATTTGAGAGAGAGCATGAGCAGGCAGGGAGGGGCAGAGGGAGAGGGGGAGAGAGACTCTTAAGCAGGCTCCACACCCAGTGAGGAGCTCCATGCAGGATTCTCTCTCATGACCATGAGATCATGACCTGAGTCAAAATTAAGAGTTGAACCTGTAACTAAACCACCCAAGTACCCCCATTCACACTTTCATTTAAATATGAGCTTCTTAGAAGCAGGGACTTGTGTTTCATGTTCACTACATACCCTGGAATGATTTCTAGGCACATACTAGGTATGCAACAGAAATTTCTCGACGACTATTTATAAAATTTCATTTGGAAAACTATAGAAATGTAGTGGAAAAAATGTTTAATCCATTCATTGTTCTTGATATGCTTAATTTATCTTGATCTAAGCAAATCCCTCAACAAACTCTGTGGTCAGTATATATTGATATTATGTAGAATTGTTTGAACTTAAGCATACTTTGGCACTATGCTATTGGTTCAAATTGAGAAGTATTGTAAGAAATCCCCCCTGAAGGTTATTTACCATAAATGTGGTTAAACACATAAGTCACTAAAATATACACTTTTTCTTTTATAAAGACTTACAGGAAGAAATTTCCTCCCTCTGGTTTCAATATCAAAAATATTTTGGATTTTCCTGAAAAAGAATTGTTGTCTCTGCTTATCACATACAATTTTTCTCAGAAGATGATACTTAAAATCATAGTTATACAGGTGCTCGGCTGGCTCAGTTGGTAGAGCATGCAATTTTTGATCTCATCTTGGGGTTGTGAGTTCAAGCCCAAGGTTGGGTGTAGAGATTGCTTAAAAAAATAAAATCTTAAAAAATCATAATTCTAAGTATCAAGAGTTTATTGTATGATAATATGTATTTTTTTGTGCAGTAATCTAATCATTTGTTAATTATTTTTATCTTATTTTTTTTCACTCTTCTTAGTTGAGAGCGCGTTTCCTTGAAATATCCCAAATATCCTTTTCCAAGATAGACTATGTGAATGTTTTAAGAATGTTTAGGAATTAATTAATTTAAATATATGCTGGACCCTGTCTATGTGTCATGTGTGAGTAAATGTATATAGCTTTGAAATGGAAAATAGATAATGATAATGTAAAGATATTTCTGATTATATGTTGTACTTATTTTTAAATTAGTTGAAATTGTCAAATGTGTTACATACTTTGAATTATAAGATCACTGCACTTATTTTTCTATTGGAACTGAATATTTGTTTCTCTTGTCAAAGTAAAAAAATCACATTTGCTACTAAGTTGACATTTTATATACCACACCATACATGCAATGTAATTCTCTTTCAATTCTGAAATAAATCAATTGTATAACAGTTACAGCCTATGTATTGTCTATAGTCCATATACTTAGTTCATATAATTTAGAGACAATGAAGATTTTATATACATTAAATAATGGCAGTTCAAATTCAGCATGATGTCAGGAAAATGATCACGATAAACAGACCCACGAAGTTTTTTTTTCTTATTCAACAAAAAATTTCTTTATAATGGTCCAGGTATAACAGAGGTAATATCTAAACATAAATATTGTGTGACTATTGATATTATATTCCTTATTTGTTCCTAAAAACATCCATAAGGTTTACTTCTAATCTATTTTTATTTAGAAAAGTTGCAATCATTCAATAACATTTTAAATGATCAAATTTTAGATTTGAAATAAAAATATTTTGGGAAACAAATCCTCATATCTAAAAATCTTATGACATTTCTTTTTTTTTTTTTTTTTCTTATGACATTTCTTAATGGTTCAATTTTTACTATTACATTATGTATGACACATGAATTTACTTTGATAATGACAATTAACTACCTCTAACACATATTTTAACTTTTGTGCCTAACAAATTATATTACTGAATCTTAAATGGACTATCAATTCCAGAAAAGACGGTATAAGGCACACACAAAAATAGAATTTCTTGTAAGGATAATTCTCTATGCTATGTTTTAAAAGAAGAGTGAGGGCATGCCAGGGCGGATCAGTTGGTTAAGCATCCAGGTCTTGATTTGGAAGTTGTGGGAAAAGACCCCATCCTGGACTCCATGCTGGGCATGGAGGTTACTTTAAAAAAAATTAAAAGTATATAAATAAGAAATACAACAAAATTTCCCCTTCTGTGGTCATGTAGTTATTCAACAAGAGCAAATATTGGATTTATCTCTCTTGATTTGGTGTATATCATCTTTACCATAGTTACGGAAATTTCTGCCAAGACCCTCAGGATTTTCTAAAAGGGAATATATTATTGAAAACAGTGTAAGACATTGTTTTTAACGGCAATCTTCTTGCACATAATTATAAGTGTCTAGGACAGGTTTTGGTTATATTAAATGAATAAATTGACTCAACTTTATATTTTGCCTGGCATACCAAAGGACATGTATGAGTGGAGATACAAAATTAAGCACTAATCTTTGTTTGTGTAAATTGTATATAATTTATATGTTTTTCTTTTTTATATCAAGTTAACTAGTCCTTAAAAATAGTAAAAATTAAGATATTTTGATTATGATTTACCAAATTATTTGATTTCTTTTCAGTGAATTCAAATTGATTTTTAACTTCCTATAAAGAGGACTTCAAGATTTGTTCTCTGTTAACCTAAATCATTTAAAATTTTTTTATTGATTTCAATATTTGCAGCATTGTCTGATAAATTTCTGTTTTCATTATTATCATGAGAGGAATAGGAATTAATATCATGACCTCCTCTCATTTTGCTTCAACATAGAAAACTACTAAATTTGGGCTTAACTAAAATATTTTTCAAACTAATTAAAATTTTTAAAACACTTTATTTATCTATTTGACAGAGAGAGAGAGAGACAGTGAGACCTGGAACGCATACAAGGGGAGTGGGAGAGGGAAAAGCAGGTTTTCCACTGAGCAGGGAGCCTGATGTGGCACTTGATCCCAGGACCCTGGGATCATGACCTGACCCAAAGCCAGATGCTTAATGACTGAGCTACCCAGGTACCCCGAAACTGATCAAATTTTTAATCACATTTATTTTTGTCTGAAATATATCTGGTACCTAGGTTCTTTTTCTTTGCCTGAGTTTTATCTTTAAGCTGATAGCTACTGGTTCTCTCTGTAATCAATCACAACACCTGTGACTTCAAAGAAACTTATGTCATTATCATATCTTTAACTTATATATGTATCTTCTGAAAAGTTTTGCTCTTTGTTGGTAAGCTACTCAAGTGGCATTTGCTATATGAAGAAGAATTATTTTTCACGGTGCCTGGGTGGCTCAGTGGGTTAAAGCCTCTGCCTTCAGCTCAGGTCAGGATCTCAGGGTCCTGGGATCAAGCAGGCAAAGATTCTCTGCTCAGTGGGAAGCCTGCTTCCCCATCTCTCTCTACCTACTTGTGATCTCTTTCTGTCAAATAAATAAATAAAATCTAAAAAAAAAAAAAAGAAGTACTTTTCATTAAAAAAAGTTCTGTTAAAAAGAAATTCACCTTATTAAGAAATTGGTAAAATAGGATGCAATATCATCAAATCCATCTTAGTTACCTTCTGACTTTGTATAAATTGCTTAATTTATTTCCTAGAAGTTTAAGTACTTAAAGATAGTTATGTTAGGCACATTTAAAAAGTTTAAATGAGTGAAATTATTTTATTCCAAGTGAGTAGGCCTAAAATAGGAATTCTTAATTGGGAGTACAAAGGGAGGTGTTCATGTTATTCAGAGATCTGTAAACCTGGATTAGAAAAAAAAAATCTTTTTATTATCCTTAACCGATATTTAACACTTCTTTCATTTTTTCTTTTGCTTTTTATTTTTTTGAGATTTTCTTTTTTTTACTATTTTTATGTTATGTTAGTCACCATACAGTATGTCATTAAGTTTTGATGTAGTTTTCCAAGATTCATTGTTTGCATATAACACCCAGTGGTTCATCAATACGTGCCCTCCTTAACACCCATCCCTTCCCCGCCCCTCCCCTCTAAAACCCTCAGTTGTTTCTCAGAGTCTATAGTCTCTCATGTTAACATTTCTTTTAATTAAGATGTAAGCAATTGAATTAGTTTGCTATAGTGGCGTAACAATGACCCTAAAATTCAACACTGAGACAATACACATTTCACCTCACAGTTTCTGTGGGTCAGGAAGCTAAGTGTGGCTTAGCTGACTGTTTCAGGTTCAGTTGGCAGCCAGGACTATAATCATCTCAAGGCGAAACTCAGGGGATATCTCCTTTAAAAACATTCTGCAAAAATTTAATAACAATTTGATGCTTTCTGCCCAAAATATGTCCTGTTTCATAAATATTATAGAACTAAGGATATAAATAACATATTTACCTTTGTTAGGTAAAACATTGTGTATTTCTTTTAAAATTAAATGTTAATGGTTACTGAAGTCCTACAAATCAATGGATTTCCTGTACTTAAAAATATTTTAAAGAGATGGATATATACCTCTTATGTTGACTTTGAATATGATAATAGCAACTTTTATAAAGGAGTATGCTTGAAAAAGGTATATGAACTGTGTTCATAGGTACATAAAGTGGCATGTCTCATATCTTCTTGGTGGGTTTATTTCATTTCTATATAATAAAATATTATTCTGGATTAGTGCCTTTTTTTTTTCAAATGATAGATTTTCCATGTTATCTTTTATCTCAAATGACAGAATATTTGCATTGGTGTCTGAGCTCTGGTTGTACAATTTCTTCTATTGCCTCAGTGTGAAAAGCAACAGTAAAGACTTCCAGCTTTGGCAAGATGCAGTAGATATCTTCTTCCCTATTCTTATCATCAAGTACAACTAAAAATCTTGGAGATTATATTTATTTTAAAAATGAATAATAATTAAAAGACCTAAAGCTAGAAACATTAGGCTAAGAGGGGCACATGGGGATCAGGCAGAAACAAGAAGGCAGAAATGAGATGGCAACATTCCTCCTGCCTGAGTCATGTCAGAGGAAGTCAGCTAAAACAAAAGGCATAAAAAAGGTCCAAATACTCATAAAATAATAGCCAAAGTGTCCAGGATTTTATTTTAATCAATTGGTATAGAAAGAACCACGAAGACCTCAAAATGAATGAAAAAAAGAAAATCAGTAGATGCAATCACTAAGATGAATTACCTGTCAAAAATTCTAAGTCAGGGGCACCTGGGTGGCTTAGTCGTTAAATGTCTGCCTTCAGCTTAGGTCATGATCTCAGAGTGCTGGGATCTAGCCCCACATCAGCTCCCTGTCTGGCAGGAAGCTTGCATTTCCCTCTCGGCTCCCCCTGCTTGTGTTCCCTCTCCGGCTATGCGTCTCTCTGTCAGGTAGATAAATAAAATCTTTAAAAAAAATGTAAGTCACCATTTTCATAAAAATGGTTTTATGCACAATTACAAATACAAATAAAATAAATTTTAAAATCTTGGCAAATAAATCAGAAGTCTCAGTAGAAAAATAGAAGATACAATAATGAAGAACCAAATGGAAAATTTAAAAGTGAAACATACTCTAAGCAAAACAAAACAAGAAAACACTAAACAAGACCCAAAGACACCTCCAGATTTAAAGTGAGGGGGTGGAAAACAATTTACCATGCTAATGGACATCAAAAGAAAGCTGGAGTGGCAATCCTTATATCAGATAAATTAGATTTTAAGTCAAAGACTATAAGAGATGAGGAAGGACACTATATCGTACTTAAAGGGACTGTCCAACAAGAAGATCTAACAATTGTAAATATCTATGCCCCTAACATGGGAGCAGCCAATTATATAAACCAATTAATAACAAAGTCAAAGAAACACATCAACAACAATACAATGGTAGTAGAGGACTTTAATACCCCCCTCAGCGAAATGGACAGATCATCTAAGCAAAAGATCAACAAGGAAATAAAGCTTCTAAATGACACACTGGACCAGATGGACATCATAGATATATTCAGAATATTCCACCCCAAAGCAACAGAATACACATTTTTCTCGAGTGCAC
>CM053604.1:93459958-93481912 GCA_028646535.1 Procyon lotor
GGGGGAAACAAAAAGACAAGGCTCCATAGACCTGTGGGCCTATAAAAAAGACCTACCATTTAAAAGATCTATCATGAGGCACCTGGGTGGCTCAGTAGGTTGAGTCGGCCTTCAGCTCTGGTCATGATCCCAGAGTCCTGGGGTTGAGTCCTGCATCAGGCTCCTTGCTCAGCAGGGAGCCTGCTTCTCCCTCTCCCTCTGTGGCTCCCCTGCTTGTGCTCTCTAGCTCTCTCTCTCAAATAAATAAAATGTTTAAAAAAATAAAAGATCTAGCATTTAAAATATCTACAACTAAAAATAATGTAATTCACACTAATATAATCATAATTTAGAGTGTTAATTCTTCTATATGCTATGAAATATATGTTTTCTAAGGTACAAAACGTTTCTTATACAGTACCCTTAGAAAACAAGAATTATTAGAAGGTGCTATTTATCTTTTCCTTAAACTGCCTTCAGTTGCACTCAGCAATTGGCATATTGATTGCCTGGCAATTTGGCAAACCATTACATTCTAAATGAGGAGTTTTGAATTTCCAGACTTTTGGTTTAGCTGCCTGTTCCACCTATCTAAAATTTAAATCAGTCACTATGTTGTATCCCTTTTTTAGGAAGAACAATTGCAATCTATAGTATATTGTGGTTTTTCCAATTGATGAGCAAAATGAAAGAAAACACTGTCAAATGGAATTTGACACTCCAGAGATTTTGTTACCTTCTCTTAAAAAAAAAAAAAAACAACAGATTCATTAAAAAAGAAAGAAAAAGAACAGCATGAGTACCTTTCTACTTTCCTTCCCAACTTTAGAAGCATAAATTGAAGAGAAATCACCTACATGGATTATAAGAGTGATGTTTTAAAAGTTGCCTAAATTGAAATAAAGGGAGGAGAACTGTTAAAAACTAATAGTTTCTGTTTGTTTGTTTTGCAGTTTAGATTAGTTCTTATAACCAATAGTGAAGTCATAGGAAAACAGGAGACAATGTTGCACATTTTTTTTAAAAAGGGATAACATAACATAACATAAAAATAGAAATTATTACTGTGATCAAGATATAAAATTATTTTTTTAAAGAAACAAGTTTTGCCTTTTTTTAAAGATTTTATTTATTTATTTGACAAAGAGAAAGACAGTGAAAGAGGGAACACAAGAAGGGAGAGTGGGAGAGGAAGAAGCAGGCTTCCCCTGGAGCAAGTAGCCTGATGCAAGACTCCATTCCAGGACCCTGGGATCATGACCTGAGCGAAGGCAGACGCTTAAGAAGGACTGAGCCACCAGGTGCCAGGAAGTCCTTTTGAAATTCTCTCTCCTTCTCTTTGTGGCCCTAATGTTTTGCATGCTATCTTTATCTAAAACAAATAAATAGATCTTTTAAAAATTAAAAATAAAATAAATAGGGGACATTAATGTGATTCTTTGACTTCGACAATTTTTCGAAATACTTCACAGTACATGTATACCATTCTATGTTAACAATTTGACATTGAAATGACCCTGATTACAATTATTATATTATAAATCAGATATTTGCATTTCATATGGATCTGTAACCATCGTAGAAACAAAGTCAGGTTTAATTTAATTATTATCTTTTTGTCAATGTTATTTTATAATATTATAGTAATTTTTTTCTACATAGCAAAAACCTATCATATTCTCCTTTTTCTGAATATGTACAGCATCCTCTGAAAGCTGTACCACACCAAGAATATGTGGATTGAGAAAGAAAAGTTTTATTACTTCTCAATTCTCCCAATCATTTCACCATGTTTTAAATATATATTCCTAAATAACACACACACACACACACACATACATACACACGCATAAAACACACACATATTTTCTTTAAAATAAGAGCATAGGGCACGTGGGTGGTTCAGTGGGCTAAAGCCTCTGCCTTTGACTTGGTCATGATCCCAGAGTCCTGCATCAGGCTCCTTGCTCAGCAGGGAGCTGAGTCCTGGGATCAAGCCCCACATTGGACTCTCTGCTCAGCAGGGAGCCTGCTTCCCCCTCTCTCTGCCTGTCTCTCTGCCTACTTGTGATCTCTCTCTCTGTCAAAGAAATAAATAAAATCTTTAAAAAATAAATAAATAAAATAAAATAAAATGAGAGCATAATAAATAATAAATTAAACATGTTCTAATAGTAATAGTTAATTATTTCATATTAAGTGCAGTTATTAAATTTAAAATAGCAATTAAATTAAAAATAAATGCATTACATTTAAACTCAGGGTGACACCATCTGTAATACAATGGCATTAAAGGGCAGTTGTTATAAAGTCTATGTGCCAGGTGCAAAAACAATATACTTTTCTCATTTTAATTAAAAATTTCAATAAATCCTCTTTTAATACACTGAATATTACACATAAAATATTTCCAACTCAATTATATTTTTACTATCCTATTTTATTCTTCTTGAATACTAGCTTACTGTTCTATTTCAACATTAATTTATAGGTCGAATAATTATGAATTTTATTTGAAATAAAAAACTTTTTTTTCCAAACTTGAAGTTAATTAAACCAGAAAAATCATTGGAAATATTATGTTACTTACCCATCCAGAATGCCTAATTAACTGATGAATCTTTCACAATTCCCTTGAGGGGAAGTTGCTTCAAGAGACAAGTTTGTAAGCTGGTAAAACACTTGGAAAAATCTTAAATTTGACATTTATACTTACTGCAGATGATATACAATATGATATACAATATATCATAATTTTAACTGTAGCTGTGTAAAATAACAACTTGCAATTTAAACTAAAACATAATCATATGTCATTCACAGTTAAGAACTCATTGTTTTACAAATCCACTAAATGCTCATTAATTTATTGATTCCTCCAAAAACTCCCCTAATTTTAAATCCGTGAGTTTCTGAATGTAAACTTTCATGAGAATTCTGAGAAATAGCATATGGATACAAATGACTATCAGCTATGTAAAATATGGGTTTCTTAAGCAAAAAAAAAAAAAAAAAATTTTATCAAAACCTTCTACTTGTCCAATCTAGAAAAGTTAGTTTAGATTAGACTATGCTATGGTAGCAGATAAATCCTAATATGTCAGGGTTATGCTACAATAAATGGTTCATTTCTCTCTCATATCACAATCCGTCACAATCCATGTTAAGTGGGTCTCCCATCCATTAGGCTTCAGGGTTCTCCACTGGATACGCTGTATTCAGCCAGCAAAAAACCAAGAACACAAGACCTCACAATACGTCTTAGGAATATAGCCTGGGACCATCACTTGTACCCATGTTCCTTTGGTCAAAATTTAGTCTCATGACTTTAGTATTAGTAAAGTGTTAGTAAAGCTGAAAAACGTAGTTTATCTCCATACCCAAGAAGATAATAAAATGTCTGGTGAATTCATAGCATTGTGCCAGTTTCACTGGCAAACTCACAAATAGACTTGCCTAACTCTGTCTAGTTGCTAACTGAATTAATTTATAGAGTAGTTATACATTTGGTAATATAGTGGAATTGCAAATTCAACACCAATCTCTATGTAAAATGCCATCATACTTCTATATCAACATTTGCTTCTGGCGACAACCAACCTATCTTTATTTTTAGGCAAACAAAAATCCAATCCTGAATCCAGATCCATACAGAAACTAGGACTATTAATCTTATCTCTATTAAAGCTAAATTTCCTAAAGTAAATTTTTTTGAAGTGAACTTGTTGTTTCCATTTCCCTTTAGAAAAGAAATACATGTATGTGCCTAAATATATTCATCCTTAAACATTGATGATAAATAAAATGGAAATATGTACATCTCCACTATGAGACTATCAGGTCTTAAAGGTAAGAGTTACGCCTTAAAATCTTCATATCACGAGACTGGCAAATCTTAAACTCATATCATTTCCCCAGCATGAAAAACAGGTGGCTCAAGTGTAAAGCCGTTGGTCCTTTAAGTCATATATACAGTCCAGTGTGATCTATAACCTGCCTACCTCTCTAGTGTAAATCATTGATATGTGTCTCCTTTCTCTCCTCCTTATATTCTTCTCTTAAGCTCATTAAATGTCCCTTCCCACTCAGGATTCTTAAGCATGCCATTGTCTTTTCCAGGAATACTCCCTTGACACGCTCATAATCACAATTCTTTGTTTGTTCAGATGTTTTTATGTATTATATAAACATAAATATAACATACAATTAACATAATATAAAAACATAGATACAGCTTTTCTTACACCACTTGACCTGCAAGATTGTATAATCTTATAGCATGTTGTATTTCACATATGTATCACAATTAAATTATCACAATTAAAGTGCTCATGCATGTTTGTTTACTGTCAATCTCATCCATAAAATTGGCAATGTCTACATATATCTTTGTCAAATGTATCCTCACTAAATAATACTGCACATGACACATATTAGGCACGAAATAAATATTTCTAGAGTCAGTGGGTGGGAAATGAGTATTTTTAGGAGGTTGGATACATGTAAAAAGACACAATTATGTAAAATAATTTCAAGTCTTTGTCACAGTTGACCAACATATTTTACAAATGCATGAGCATGTGCACACACACACACACACACACACACATTTAATTTTCTCTCTAATTTCTTATTTAACAAAATGTAAAGATTGCCTAGCCAAGAGAACACATGAAAATTTTAGATGATTAGCTGACAAAGGTGACTCAAGTATTCTCTTCATACTTCTATCTAAACTCACAAACATGTTCAAATAGAAAATAATAGTCAATTGAACCAGTTTCTAAAGATAAAATCATGCATATATCAGATAACATTTACTTCAACTTAATTTTAGAAACTTCAAGATAAATATATCAAGTTTAAAAAATCATATTTCAATGCTGACTTTTTAAATGGTTATCTGATTTCATCTGGGGTCACATAGGTTGCTCTGTTTGTCTTGGCTGTTTTTCTCACTTGTTTAGGAAATGGCTGCTCTAGACTATTCAGAAAGCCAAGAGTGGAGAAAATGAGGTTTCTTCCAAATGGTGTCTTATCTTTCCACAGGCTAGTTCAGGCTAGTTTCCATGGCAGTGTCATCGTCCTAAAACAATATGGATGTTTCTTGGAGCCTAGTCTCAGAACTTGCAAAAGATCACTTCCACTATCCACTTCCACTTCCACTATCACGTCCACATCACATCGGCAAAAGCAAGTCACAAAGTAAGCTCAGACTTAGAGAGTATGGAATTAGACTTTTCTTTTCTTTTTTTAAAGATTTTATTTATTTATTTGACAGAGAGAGAGAGAGAGAGAGAGAGAGATCACAAGTAGGCAGAGAGGCAGGCAGACAGAGAGGGAGAAGCAGCAGGATCCCCGCTGAGCAGAGAGCCCGATGTGGGGCTTGATCCCAGGACCCTGAGATCAAGACCTGAGCTGAAGGCAGAGGCTTTAACCCACTGAGCCACCCAGGCACCCCTAGACTTTTCTTTTTAAGAGAGGACGCTGCAAATGCACATTGGATGGGACAACAATACAGGGATAAATAATTGTGGGAAGTTTTGCAAGTAATTTACCACAATCCCTATTACTAGCTGAATAGATGACATTTGTTATAGGAAATAAGCCTCCTATCCACTCACCATCATAGAAAAGAAAACAAACAAACAAAAATGTATTACTTCTCTCTGAACTTCCTGTATAGCTAAGGTCAAAGAAAATTTTCATCAGACAAAATTAAATAAGCAAGGGAGACTATTTAAGGCTGTTGCAATAAGGGAGAAAGATTTAATTCAACTCCACTGACACAAAGTCAGGAGTGTTCTAAGCATTGGGGCTAAGGTAGCAGAAAAGTACCGGAAGACAGAGTGTGGAGGTAGAGATGGATCAGTGGAATACACTGAACACTTTGAGTTATTTCTGAGTTTGCAAATGCTGCTTTCTAAGATTATGCTATCTCCATTTGCTACCTGGCACCCAAGGAAGTTAGGCTTGTGCCTCCACAGAGACTGGGAGATGGAGCTCTATCTTTCTTGATAATTACATTTCAAAGGCAAGGCTTCAAGTCCTTAAGAAAGACATTCCTTGGGTCCTAAACCTAGTAAGAAGAGATTTATATGTATTTCAAAGCGGTCAGAGATAAAAATTTCAATGACAAGTCATCTAAGGTAAATGTTCCAAGAAAAGGTAGGTCAGGAGCCTATAGTCAGGAAGAAACTTATCTTGTGTTAGCCAAATTGAAAGGCATATTAAGGGCATCTTAGTCACTAACTATATCCCATTCACTTGATTACCTTCTTTCTCAAGTGCCTCCTGTAATTACATTATATGTTAATTTAATTCTATCACTTTAAAATCTGTTCAAGCCATTTTCTTTCTAATCTCACTCTGTGTGTATACACATACACATATATACTGTATATAGACTACTGCATATATACTTTATATGCATTGATTTTACAGTGTATATATCTTACTTTGTAAATCTATTAAAATATCTTAAAATCTAGGGGCGCCTCTGTGGCTCAGGGTATTAAAGCCTCTGCCTTCAGCTCAGGTCATGATCTCAGGGGCCTGGGATCGAGCCCCACATTGGGCTCTCTGCTCGGCGGGGAGCCTGCTTCTCCCTCTCCCTCTGCCTGCCTCTCTGCCTACTTGTGATCTTTCTCTCTGTCAAATAAATAAATAAATCTTTATTTAAAAAAAAAAACAGGGGCGACTGGGTGGCTCAGCCGTTAAGCATCTGCCTTTGACTCAGGTCGTGGTCCCAGAGTCCTGGGATGGAGCCCCGCATCGGGCTCCTTGCTCAGCAGGAAACCTGCTTCTCCCTCTACCATTCCCTCTGCTTGTGTTCCCTCTCTCGCTGTGTTTCTCTCTGTCAAATAAATAAAAATTCTTTAAAAAAAAAATAAATAAAAAATAAAATAAAATATCTTAAAATCTATTCTATTTATTTTTTTAAGATTTTATTTATTTATTTGACAGAGAGAGATCACAAGTAGGCAGAGAGGCAGGCAAAGAAAGAGGGGAAGCAGGCTCCCGGATGAGCAGAGAGCCCGATGCAGGGCTCTATCCCAGGACCCTGAGATCATGACTGGGCCAAAGGCCCACTGAATTACCCAGGCATCCCAAAGTCTATTTTTAATTTTTAAGGTTACATACATGAAAATCACAGGCACAGTAAAATTATTTTATAGTTTTATAGTTAGTTTTAAATAAGTGACTTTTTTAAATATTCACCTTAAGAAAAAAGAAAACCCTACTTTACTTCAATTGGACTTTTGTTTTTATTTAGGACTAAATTGGTCAGCACTTTCACTATCATATGCTATTTCTTATAAGTGGAGTAACATTTATCCTCATGAACAAACTTGTAGAAGAAATAAGATTTTGCCATTTAACTTTGCTCATGAATAAAATGCCTTTAGGGGAAAATAGAAATGACTTTTTTCTCCCATCTCCTTATCCAGAATAACAGCTCAACTGACATAAGTGAATTTTTATAAAAAAAGACACATTTTGTTTGGAGACAAGTATGAAATATTCCAACCTTAAAGGTGGACTTTTTAGAAAATGGTGAACAGAGAAAAACAACAATGTTAATGGGAGAGCAGTTACAGGCTCATCTATGTTGTTAACATAAATTACATTGCCATAAAATTGTACCATCCTTTTCTACACAGAATCAAGAGCATTTTATCATAACAAAAGACTATTCTTTTCAAACTCAGTGGGAAATAGGCAATAGTGGAATTCTATTAGGATGCACAGTGATAAAAAATTCAGCTCAGCTATGTCTTGCAAATGTACAAGTTAAAAGAAACTTTCTTATAAAGGGACTGATCTTCAAAATAGTGGTATCATACCTAAAACAAATATCTGCTCTATGTATCATGGGACTTTGATATATGTACAAACGAACGGGTAAAATTATTGTATTAGTACAATTTGGTAAATACCATATTTGAAATAAAATAGGTCTCCTATTTTAGAAAAAAAACATGAACCAATAATTTTCATTGATGTGTCATCAATGTCCAGATCTTCAGAATAATGGTGTTGTCCCTCCTCTTTATGACTCTGATAGTTGAACTTGCCACAGACATCCATCCAGTTTCCAGAGTAGTCTTATCAGTAATCTATGAACCAGACTTCACATCATAAGGCAAGACATGATCAACATCAGTGAGGTAGGGAAATGCAGTCAATCTGTCAGCATTGATGTCATGTTAGTTGTAACCCAGCTCTACAAGGCTGATCATGTTCAAAAGATAAATGTACTTGGATTATATTAGTAGCTGCTGCAGGTAAGTTAGAGCAAAGTGGATGTAGGCAAAGTGTAGAGAAGTGGGAAAAAAATTAATGAATGATACCAAAATATCACTTCAGAGCATGGAAATATTATTGGTCAAATTATTGAAAATATTCTGGTACAAATACTCTTTTTTTTTTCCTTTTTTATGTTTGATATATTGGTATTGCTGCTATATATAAAACCAAGGATAAGAAATCACAACCTAGCAAGCAGGTTTTCTTTTGTTTTGTTTTCTTTTCTTTTCTTTCTCTTTCCTTTTCTTTTCTTTTCTTACTTATTTTATTTTATAGCTTTATTTGTTTAGTTATGGTTATTTTTAATATATATATTTCAGTGTTATTATTATTCTATGTATTTCTGAAATATTGATGTAAGGTAATGTTTATTTCATTTAAAACTGAGTATTGTATTTCAGTTTCTCAAATAAAGAGTTAGCCTCCTGCAAAATTCTATGGAACCCAACTAAGTTTCAGGGCTTCAGAGAAACAATACTGGTCATTTCAAAACTTGTCCTTCCGTCTCTGTTTAACCACCCATGGACAATAAGCTGACAAAAGCAAGTGTTAGAGCATATTTTATTACTATTTTATTTAAGTCTCTAATTATACAAGGTGAAAGGCCAATGACTCCTTAGTTGGGCAACCTGAAATCCCACTGAGCACTGAGTAGAGGTTATGACCCTCCCATGTATTCTGACATTCAGTCTGAGAGTTTTTTGGGTTCTGCGCCACATGTGATGGGACAATGAGGAGTTGTTCCTTTAAATTTTTCCCAATGAATGATGTTCAAGAAGGTATAAGAAATGAGCCACATGGCCTTTTTTCATTATCTGTCCTATAATAGAATTTTCAAATTTTATTTGCAATATATCATATCTCAGATATATTGTGAAGGACCTGAATAGATGAACACTTTTTATACAATGTTATGTATGTCTTTTTAAAAATTACTTTAGCATTTATTTTTACTCTCTAATATTTGTCCATATTTATTAGTAAATAGGTAATTTAGAAAATACAAATAGTTCAAGGTGAGTCTAGTTTTTACATCTTCTGAGCTTGCCTCAGGACATGGAGAGGATGCCACAATAATGTAATCATGGATGTCAAGAGTCTTTCTCGATGCTAATAGTGGATGACACAGAAAGTCAGGGACAGTGCGGGGGTTTTAGCTCAGTCCAAGAAATTGGGGTGGGGGTAGGGAGATGAAACTGTTTCTTCAATACCCTCCCTATAGATATATACACCTACTTCTGCAATGAAAGACAAAGATTTCATATGCTAAGAATGCAGTGTATTTTTATTAAAATTTCACTGTTAAATATTTCAGAAGGAGAATTTTATTGAAATATTTCAGTAACATTTAAACTTTCCAGTAAGATATTTTATTCTAATATATTAATAATAGCAAATTTAGAACATGGTTCTTATACACTTTAAGCAGCTAACAAAAGAAGCAGAAAAGAAAACTAATATTCCTTAAACTTGGCACTCTACCAGAGACTTTTCATATAATTTTGCATTTATGTGTGCATTTAGAAAAATATTCTCTTTTGTGTTTTAAAATGTAAAGTTATATAAGGAATAGATAAATAAAAAAAGAGCTTTCAAATATAGCTTGCCAAAGTAATAGGCATTTTTAAAAATTGAATAACACGAGATAATTATTCCAAATTCAATACTTTATTAAAATTATTATCAGAGATTTAAAACTAGGTGTCAGAGAAGAGACCTCACATATTTTTAAAGGAGGAAAACTTTAACATAAGTGATATAGATAAGTAAGAGTAGGTAAGCTTACAACATCCATGTAATTTGATCTCTTTGATTGTATTGAATTCTGCACATATAAATAAACAAGGAAAAACTAGCCCTAAAGAAAACAGAAACAAACAAAATGTTCACCTAATACAAAATATCATGGAAAAAAATAGTACAGTCTATTACCTGTAATAAGATAGGATGTTTTAAAATGCCACTGCTGTAACTATTTAAGAAGAGTGAATTTCTGTATTGAATTCTATGATTGACTTTTGACCTGTAAACTTGATATAAATGTTAAAAATAGAGTCTCATAAAGCTAATGTCAGTGTTTTATATAAATGACTGAAATTCTTAATAATAATAATTATTAAATCTCTCCATTTATTCATTTTTGTGAAAATACTTGTTAAACTCAACTATTGTGTAACTCTTGTCCAGTTCTCTGATACACGTTAAGAATTCAAAGACAAAAGAATGCAATGGTAAATTATACAATGACTCCCCAAAATTTGAACACATCCTATTCCCTGGAATGTGTGAAAACTACTATATGTGGTAACAAACAACAAAAGGATTTTGCAGCTGCGATTTATTTTTAAGGATCTTGAGACAGGAAGGTTATCTAGGATTCCCTGGGTGGGCCTAAATGTAACCACATGTATCTTTATAAGGGGAAGATTTACTTCGCTGAAGGTTAAGGCGATATAAAGTAGAAATAGACAGAGATTTGAGGATGCTGACCTGGAAGATTATAGAGGCTCAGTTTAGAACTGCTTCCAGCCAACAGAAGCTGGGGACTCATAGGACGGATTGTCTGCTAAGGCTGCCTGAGAGCCTGAGAGGGAGCAAGGCCTAGTCAACACTTTAATTTCAGCCTAGTGAAACTGATTTCGAACTTCTGCCTTCCAAAATGTGATAAAACAAGTTTCTGTTGTTTTCACTATCAAACTGGTGATGGTTTGTTACAGCAACCGTAGGAAACTGATAAATTTGGACTTTCAAAGCTGTCATTATGTAGTTAAGTATGGATTAGTTTTTGTTATTTTCTTAGGCCTTATTAGTATGTCCTTTCTAACTGATAATGGAATTAGAGGCTTTTCATGATTTCTGTAAATTGGTGCCAGGTTATGACCAAAAACTTTTAAAAATAGATACTTGTGCAATGAACACGGATGAAGTTTTGGCTCTTTAGATTCTAACTTTGATTCTCCTAACATTATACATATATTTGGAAAAGAAAAGGTGATTTATTTTTTCTGAGTGTCTATTCATTGCTTTTCATCCTTTTTATCCACATAGACAAAGCAAATATAAAAACCTAAACTCAAGGAATTGCCATGGAAATCTTGTCACTATTACATTTTTTTAAACAATAACAGAAGAACTTATGTTAGAGAACATTTTGTACATTAAAAATGAAAAATACACTAATATATACATTTTCGATAACTGCACACATTTTTCTAGTTTATCAGAAGCATTATATTATAAACTCAGTGGAAAATGAAAGGGATATTTAGTAATTTCAAAATTCTTATTCACGATCATTTTAATTTTTTAATTTATTTTTTATTAATATTCATGATCATTTTTAAAAATTAGATTCATATATCTTCATTATTTTTCAGGAAAATGCAAAGGGTATTCTTGAGGGTTTATTATTTAAAAAACAAAATACTATTGAGGTTTTAGAACTATGCTTCTAATGTATAAAGACCATGTGACACAGTTTCCTTAAGATTATTGTATTTTGGTATGTACTGGGTCAATTGGAGTTTTTCAGTTAATATATTAATGAGATAATTTAATTATCCCAGTCATTGTAATAGAGCACTTTTGATGTTTAAATATAATGCAAGGCATTAAATAAAATTATAAGGCCATCAGTGAGGGCCCTGGGTGAGTGGCAAGGGGAGATTGACAATTAACTTTGGGCATTAAAGAAAAAAATATAATGGAGAATCCACTTAAAATAGTGAGGGGAGGATTTAAAGAAATCAACAATGTATACATACTCCAGGAAACCTGAGAGAAAGGTGAGAAGGAAGACCAGGAACTCACAGTACACAGGCTCCATCAGTAGCCAGAGAGGTGGCCAGACATGAGATTCAGTGTGCTTTACCAGTGAGTTCTTACAAAACACTTGCTTAGCTGCAACAGAGAAGTTGTGGAGCTTTACAGCTATTCATGAGAATTGCAAGAATTGTGGCAAGTTCCGAGAGCCACCTGCTACCACATCAAAGGAAGATTTTTACTGTTAGTCTGGCCTTTGTTGGCAGCTTCCCAACCTTCGGCCCATCAGCTTTTCCTAGAGACATGCAAGCCATTTGTTATATATTAAATCCTGCATATCAGGCCTATGGGGAGTGGTTTTGCTCAACCAACTGAAGCTTCTTTCTCTTTGTGGATTGAAGTCTAAACTTTTTTGTTTAGCACACAAGCCTTTCCTGAATGTACACTTAGCTTTATCTTCAATTCCCAGTGTCATCTATCTTTTGAACACCATACTCCCTGAATACTGATAGTGCTTAGCCTAATGGAGGAATACTGGAGGCTGGATAGGAGTTAATAATAATTGTGTGGTCTACAGTCCTGCTTTCAAGGATTAGAACAAAATTCCAGGCACCTGGCTGAAGAAATTTGCAACATAAAATACGTAGAATAAAACAATAATTTCACTTGAGAATCAAGATAAGGTTGTCACTTGACATGACTGCATACATGGGTTTTAGTGTTGCATAAATGGGTGTGTGTGAGTGTATGGGTATGTTTGAGTACATAAAGGCCAGGGCATTGTCTCCATGTGTTTATCACTTGCGTTAACATCAGTGTGGTTTTATTGTTCTTACTCTGCACATTTTTTTTCCTGCATATTTGAAGTAGAAATCTTTGTGAAATGAAGCCAAAGAATCTACATTTCTTTTTAATTTTTTAAGATTTTCTTTATTTGACAGACAGGGAGAAAGAAGATAATCAGGGGGAGCAGCAGAGGGAGAGGGAGAAGCAGTTTAAGGAACTTAAACTTAGCAGTCTGAGGTTACTAGTGCAAAGATGACACAATGTTAAGAAGAAGTTGTGCATCTTTGAAGGTTTTTCAATATTGTATAAACACTTTCCCTGCTACCAACGTTGGTTTTCGAAATGAGAATAGGATTTCTGTATTTTTCTAAATAGTAATAAGAAACAATAGGGAAATTATGAGTGTTACAAAGATGAAGAATGAAGTTAATAGCCAAAGGAAAAAGAAAAAAGAAAAAAATATATAATGTATATTGGATATGTGAAATAAAAATGAAATATCTTCTAATTAGCTCTTTGTCCAAGAGGAAAGTATAGATCTGAAAGAACATATAAAAATATTATAGGGATATAGACAATTCCACCACTGCCCTGGGTGTGTGTGTAGAGGGAGGGGGACAAAAAGCAAAACAAATACATAGGTATGTATGTATGTTGTAATTATAGATAAAGTTTACAGCAGGCAGGGGCACCTGGGTGGCTCAGTTGTTAAGCGTCTGCCTTCCGCTCAGATCATGATCCCAGGGGTCCTGGGATAGAGCCCCATGTCAGGCTCCTGCTCAGCGAGGAACCTGCTTCTCTCTCTCTCTTCCTCTACTGCTCTCCTGGTTTTGCTCTCTCGCTCTGTCAATAAATAAATAAAATCTCTAAAAAAAAAAAAAACAACTTTACAGTAGGCAGAATTCTAAATAAAACAAACAAACAAACAAACTATCCCATTGTTTTTAAGCTACTGCTGAGATGGAATTTTATAAGTCAGCTGACTATCAGGTAGGAGATTATCTTGGTGGGTCTGACCCAATAAGGTGAGAATTTCAAAATCAGAAACTTTCTCCAGAAGGAGAGACATACAGATTCAAAGCATGGGAAAGATTTAAAATGAGAAAACGATTCCGTTGCTGGCTGTGAAATGCAGGGGCCACATAAGAGGAAATGTGGCCAGGTTCTAGGAGCTAAGACCAATCCCCAGCTGGTAGCTGGGAAGGACTCAGAAACATACAACCACAAGGAGTTAGATTCTGCCAACGTGAATGAGTTATGAAGCTAATTGTCTCCAAGAGCTTCCATAAATGAACCCAGCTTTACCAATACCTTGTCTTCAGCCTGTGAGAACCTAAGCAGAGAATTCATATATCTGCACCTGCCTACACTTCTGATTTATAAAATTGAGGATACTAAATGTATATTGTTCTAATATGCTAATTTTTTGATATTTTATTACTCTACTATAGAAAACAAACTTATACAATCATACAAAATTGTAAATGAGTTAGTTTTACAAAAATCTATTTCCCAAGTATAAGACTTTTAATAAAACTAGCTAAAATAACAAAGTCAGGGGCGCCTGGGTGGCTCTGTAGGTTAAAGCCTCTGCCTTTGGCTCAGGTCATAATCTCAGGGTCCTGGGACTGAGCCCCACATCAGGCTCTCTGCTTGGTGGGGAGCCTGCTTCCCATTCTCTCTCTGCCTACTTGTGATCTCTCTCTCTCTCTCCCCCTGTCAAATAAATAAATAAAATCTTTAAAAAAATAAATAAATAAAATAACAGAGTGTGATGTTGGCAAAATAATAAATAAGAAGATCAATTTAACATGATTGGGACCAGATGCCCCAATAATTTAGTCATTTCTTACAGAACTAAACATATTCATACCAAATCATCCAGCAAACATGCCCCTTGGTATTTACCCAGAAGTATTAAAAACATGTCCAACGAATATCTGCACATGATGTTCATAGTAGTTTTCTTTATAATTGCTAAAACTTGGAAGCAACCAAGAAGTCCTTTGGAAAGTGAGTGAATAAATATATTTACATCAATGTACAGTATACACCCATACACTGGAATATTATTTAGTGTTAAAAGGAAATGAGCCAGCAAGTCATGGAAAGACACAGAGAAAATATAAATGCATATTACTAAGTCAAAAATCCACTCGGAAAGGCTATACACAATAGAGCCATTCAACTATATGACATTCCAGAAAAGCTAAAACTACAGAGATAGTAAAAGATCAATGGTTGTCAAGGGTTAGTGGGAGGGAGGGATGGGATGAATAGGCAGAACACAGAGAATTTTTAAGACAGGAAAACTATTCTGTATGATACTGCCGTGGTTGACGTATGTCATTATACATTTGTCCAAAACCACAGAAGGTACAATCCCAGGAGTGATCCTAATGTAAATGACGAACTTTGCGTATGTCAATATAGGTGGATGGATTGTAACAAATGCACCATTTTGGTGAAGAATGTGGACAGTTGGGGTTGTTATGCATGTGTGGGGGTGAAGGGTACCTGGGATCTGTCTGCATTTTCCACTCAATTTTGCTGTCAACCTAGACCTTCTCTAAAAATAAAGTTTATTATTTATAAAAAAATCCAGGACATCTAAATTGATGGAGAGAATGTCAAAGGTTATTGAACCTATTAATCAACTCATACTCTTTCCAATTTTCATGGTGACAATCACTGGAACAAAAAAAAAATCCAAGAAATATCTGTAAGAATGAAGAGATATGAAAGATAGTATTAAAGGAGCAATTCATATTTTCATATCATATATTAATATTTTCATATCATGGACTCAAAATAAAATGATGACACTTTGAGTAATATGTGTCCTAAGAACAGAGAAAAATCAAACTTCCAGCAAATTAATTTGACTTTCTTAACAAGTAATACATATGAAAAATAAGAAAATTGTTCAGTTAAGACTTAAAATAAGAACTATAGAGAAAAACAAACAGGATCAGAGAAAAAGTGAAGATGCATTTGCAAAATGATAACAGGTACAGTATTTTTTTAATAACAAATAAACTGGCATCCAGAATGTATAAAAAGAATTTATACATTCTTTTGAAACCATGAAAGCTAGCTGTACCTTATATGTATTATTTTGTCCCATATCTCAGACATGGTGCTAAGAAGTTTACATGTATTTCATTTTGCAATTTGTCCTCACAAAAATGCAGTGTCAGCACAAAAGACCAGCATAGTCATCATCAGTCAGGAGTATGCTGTAATACACAATTTCAGTCCCGACTCCCAAACTACTAAATAAGAATCCGACTTAAACAAAGTCCTCAAATAATGTGTGTGCGTATTAAAGTTTGAGAAGATTGGCTTACATCTCAAAGACTCAAATTCACATAGATGGATGGAATCTTACAATGGAGGAGAAAATTGCCTCAAAAGATTAATAAAAAATCCACCTGGTCTTGATTGACTTGTCTTGCAGTCTCTTGGTAGTCCAAATTATCAATTCAAATAACTAAAAATGATTGAAGTAGTATCTGAGAGCCCTCTCAGATACATGAGCAATGTGTTCAAATGGTACAATGTAGACACACTGTATGATACTTTCACTTTATTTTTCTTCAGAATGGAGTAAAGGAATGTAAAAATTAAGGTCCTGTACTCACAAAACTCACATACCTTCTTTAATATTTGGATAGATACCACATGTATTGGACTTTTTATTCTTTTAGGTCCTACACTAATATGCCTGAAGATTATTACAATTTTTAAAGAGAAAAATGAAAATAGTCTAACTTGCATTCTTTTTTAAAATTTGGATGTGATCATTGAACTGTGTATCTGTGGTGTGTTGGCTGGAACAATGAGAGATAAGAAATGTAATTTTCAAATTAATTGTTTGAGGCATAGGTGTTTTGGGCACCTCTAGTTAAACTATATTTAGATTTCCAATAGTTACAAAGGTTTTGTTACGTGAATATTATCAAAATATTATTGAATCTATATGCAGATTATATGCTTTAAAAGAGACCATCTGCCTTTTACATTGTGTTATCTTAACATTTATATGTAGCTCTGAAAATAACCATTTAAGACTGAAATCTTAAAAGACCCATAAAAATTAATTGATTTTTTTTTACTGCCTTTCCGAGTTCATTGCATTGCTGGTATGGATATATATTATACTGTATTATCCTTTTCCCTTCTCATTACTCTTTTTTTTTTTGGCACTGCAAGAATAGGACATTTTAAGAATAAGATTGTAGGATTTAAAACTCTGTGATAGGGGCACCTGGGTGGGTTAAAGCCTCTGCCTTCGACTCAGGTCATGATCTCAGCATCCTGGGACTGAGCCCCACATTGACTTCTCTGCTCAGCAGGGAGCCTGCTCCCCTCTCTTTAAAATAAAAAGATTTTATTTATTTATTTGACTTAGAGAGAGAGAGAGATCACAAGCAGGCAGAGAGGCAGGCAGAGAGAGAGAGGGGAGCAGGCTCCCGGCTGAGCAGAGAGCTTGATGTGGGGCTCGGTCCCAGGATCCTGAGATCATGACCTGAGTCGAAGGCAGAGGCTTTAACCCACTGAGCCACCCATGTGACCCAATAAATAAAATCTTAAAAAAATAAAACAATAAAACTCTGTGATAGTTCACCTTATAAACAATGACTAATGAAAAAAATGTTAATTTTTCTGGGTCTACATTTGCATGATAACTATAAAGCATCGAATGTTATCTAAATCATATAAACAACTGCTATTTATTCTTTGATACACTTTTAAACCAATAGATGCTAGTTACATAATTTTCAAAGTGTAACTGACATTTTGGTGATTTTAAAAACAAATGTCTTTATATTGCTAAATCAAACTTATTCAAATATGCATTTCATTTATTACTATCACATTTTAATATTCTATGATTTTAATTTATTTACATGTATGAAAAGCTAAAAGCTGACAATTGACAATTTTAATGCTGTAAATGGAAGTACTGGTACTTCACATGATTCCTGGTTCATTCCTTTGATTCCTCTCATTTTTCAGGCACATCAATATCAGCCTGCAGAGATCACACTGACCTTTATATTTATAAAGGAATTAAATGTCTATTCCATAGACATTAGAAAGCTTAACGCTGTCCCATGTTTTGCCATTTCTGGGTTTTTACAGTCTTATGAGCACATCTACCTATGAGTTTAAAGAGCCCATTGTCCTTCTGCTGTTTGGTTCCATATCAAATAAGCTGTAATCTATTAATCACATCTATGGTAGATTTTACCTAAGCTTTGTGGAGCCAACAGACTGCTTATTGCACAAAACTTAAAAATTGAATGTTGGATGTATTGTTTCCAAAAATGTTTAAGTGCCATTTGACATACTCTGCCTGCTCTATTTTTTATCCTTCCTTTTTTTCCCCCTATACAGTAGACTTACCTCATGTTGTGCCATTGAAATTTGGGATGGATAATTTTCCTATTATAGGAGTCTCACTTGCGCATTGCAACATGTTTAGCAGCATCTCTGCCCTCTACCCTCTAGATGTCAGTTGCGACTCCCATCAAGTTAGGACAACCAAAAATGTCTGCTGCTGTTGTACCATAACCCCCAAGGAAGCCTTACTTCCCTTGTTGCAAAGCATTGGATGAGGGAAAAAAAATATTAAAAAAAGAAAATACGTGTAATTTTCAAATATACAGTATTTTCTCCAGTTCCCTGTCTCATTCATTTCTTTTTTTCCCCCCGACGAAGGAAATGAATGTATGAAAGAGTATTACATGGTCCAAAGAACGTCTAGCTGAGCTACAGTATCCAGCTTGGAGTCTACATAAAAAGAGAATACCTGTATCAAGTTGCCACGATGCTCAGGAGAGCCCTTCCACTGCTATCTTAGGACATAGGCTGAAACTCACAACCGACAGCCATGGCAGAATCTGCCCAGAACTATGGCCAACTTGCCTCTACTGCCTCCGAAAACTGGGGGCGTCACTTTGCCAATCTCTCCACCCTCATCAGAAGGGAATCATCAATATATATGCTTCCTTCCTTCACAGTCCTCAGAGCTGAAATCTCGACAAAGTGTTTGGTAAGTGAAGGCGTTGTCTCACTCGCTGCTGAGAACTCAAAGTAATAAAATATTTTGTCAACATAGGTCAACCATAGTTTCTGTTAGGGAAAGTAAATTCATATTTTCAGAAATAAATCAATAAAATGATTTGAATATATATATGTGTATATATGTGTGTGCGTGTGTTTGTGTTCATGTATGTTCATATTCAGTCAAATGTTTCTGAAGAGTGTATAAAATAGATAATTTCCCCAGTGAGTATCAATTTTTGATAAATGTATCTTGAATATCTAGAGATATATAAGGTGTAGCTAGTATAATTTTGCTTTTACAATATCACAGTCACGCAATCTAGAGGTACTCAAGCATAATACTATTTATACCACATATTACATATTTACATTAATAGTACATTTATTATATAACACATTTAAGTGATTGATGAATATATAAAATATACATATTTTAGATAAAAATTTCAAGTATGAAAACATGATCTCTAATCATTAAGAATAATTTCATTAAAGTATATAACTACATAGTAAACTTAAAATATATCTATTAGTATATGAATATTATATATATATATTTAAAGATTTTATTTATTTGACAGAGAGAGATCACAAGTAGGCAGAGAGGCAGGCAGAGAGAGAGGGGGAAGCAAGCTCCCTCTCCGCTGAGCAGAGAGCCCGATGCGGGGCTCGATCCCAGGACCCTGAGATCATGACCTGAGCCGAAGGCAGTGGCTTTAACCCACTGAGCACCCAGGTGCCCCAGAATATTTCATACACACACACACACACACACACACACGTTTGTTTGTTTGTTTGTTTGTTTGTTTGTTTGTTTATTTATTTATTTATTTATTTATTTATTATCAGTATAAAGACCCTTACTATTAGGGAGGGAGGACTATAAATTACTACAAATTTATACTAAAAGCTCCTCATTCAAGATTTATCATCTCCCTAGACTAGTATTCTCCATATGAAATTTATCATTATATATGCTAAAGTAATATATACAAAAAATGTTGTATTTAACTGAAAAAAAGCCACAATTTCTTAATGGTTGGTCTGCAGAGGGTTTTTAGGAAAAGAGGATTTGTTAAGCCTACCTCCTAATATATGAACACACAGTGCTTTGATAATGGAGAAAGGAAAACGCATATTGATTAGAATAAATTGGGATAATGCAATTGAGTTAGATTACTGACTTAGTGTGCTATCCTGAAATGATTTTTTTAATGAAATGATTTTTTAAGAGGTTCTACATAGAGTTTTTGACAGACTGATAACTGAGAAAAACATTCTTGAAAGAATAACTCAGTATTTGTAAGCAAGTAAAAATTAAATTGTTATTGCTATTAAATTCAAATTATAACAAAAGACTTTAAAATATATCATTGATTTACATATACAAATTCAGAAAATTCATATATTATGTGCAAAGAGGTGTATAGACTGAAGCTTATTATAATGGAGGATTGATCTTTATAATATGAAATAATTTAGGAAATAAAACCACATCTTTGACAATTCGAATTGTTTTCTAGAGAGGATTAATAATAAATTAAAACATACATTTCATTTATAACATACACCAGCTATATATGTATCTTGAATATCAGTGCAATATATATTTGTATAATGTAATATGACTTAGTTTATGTATGTTCGAATGTATTTCCAAATTTCCCCAAAGCCCTCAAATAATGATGTGCTCCCCCAGAAAAAGCACACAATGTTCTTTTGCCACATTGATTTGTGCATCTGTTAACTGATCTGTTAAAATGTAAACTTTCTATTTCATCTTACCAATGCAGATTCATCTCCTTGTTATGAAGCTAATATTTGGAGATACATTAAAAATAAAGTTATGCATATTTTAAAAATTTTATTCCCATTGTATCTTTATGAACTATATAATAAATTATTGTTGGGAAAGAAAATGAGCTTGCGTGAAGGTGGTGGAATACGGGTAGGTTTTTTTCATTAATACATTTATTTTTCAGATCAGTACTCTATAGAAAATTTAAGAAGGCAGTATAGAGAGTTCCCACATATGCACACATACAGAATTTTCCCTATTACTGATATTTTATATTAGTATGGTATATTTGCTATAATTAACAAATATTGGTATATATAGGAACTAATGTTCATAGTTTATTCATATCTCCTTAGATTTTTAACTTATGTATTTTTTATTGTTGTTCCATTATCCCATCCAGGATGCCACATGTCATTAGTTCTCATGTTTCCTTAGGCTGTCTTGGCTACGAAAGCTTCTCAGAACTGCATTGATTAACTTTACCAGTTTTGAGGAGTATTAATTGTATTAAGTATTAAGAGTATTAAGAAAATCACTTAGGATGGTTTTCTATTAGAATTTTCCTGGTGTTTTTCTCATAAGTAGACTGTGATTATGGGTTGTTAGAAGGACACAAAGATAAATATAACTTTTAACACATCAAATCAGATGCACATATTATCAACCTGTTCCTTGATCACCTGAACAAAGTAGTGTTTTCCAGGTCTCTCCACTGTACTTTTATGCTATACTTTTTTGGAAGAAAGTCACTATATGCAGTCCACACCTAAGGAATAGGGAATATGCTTTCCTTCATTTAGAGTGAAGGTCTACATAATTATTTTTGGAATTCTGCATGGGATAGTTTCTCTTCTCCCATAGTAACTAACTTAATAAATCATTTATGTAAGTATAAGCATGTGGATATTTAGATATTTATTTTTTACTTTGGATTAAAATCCAATAATGCTATATTTATTTTGTTGCACAAAGTGTTTTCACTTTGGCCATTAGGTACCCTTTCAGTTGGATCCCATGCCTCTTTGACATACCGTGTGTGTGTGTGTGTGTGTGTGTGTGTGTGCGTGTGTGTGTGTGTGTGTGTTTGGAGCACTTCCTCACTTTATGGCACTACAACATGTTCAAAGTTTATCTTGTATATGTCCTATCCCGTCTTAAATCCAGTGTTTCTCTACAGTGCCTTCATTCTTTTTATTAGCTAAAGATATTAAAAATCAAGATCTGGGCATTAGGCATGTTTG
>CM053604.1:93482012-93502064 GCA_028646535.1 Procyon lotor
GGGGGGGGGGGGGGGGGGGGGGGGTAGGTGGCTGGGTTGTGGACATTGGAGAGGGTATGTGCTATGGTAAGTGCTGTGAAATGTGTAAGCCTGACGATTCACAGACATGTACCCTGGGGCAAATAATACATTATATGTTAATAAAAAATTCAAAAGAAAAAAGAATGGCATATACTCGACATCATACAATATGTAGCCTTTTCAGACTGTTTCACTTAGTAATGTGCTATGAATTTTCAACTAAATAGGCACATGATTACGAAGTAATTCGATAGGTCTGTTTGACTTTGTAAGAAACTACGAAACTGTCTTCCAAAGTCACTGTATTGTTTACACTCTTTCAACAATGAATGAGATTTTCTGCTGCTTCACATTCTTGTCAGCATTTGGTGTTGTTTGTTTTTGGATTTTAGCCATTCTGAGTGTGTAGTGGTGTAGTGGTTGTAGTTTGCAATTCCCTAATGATATATGATACATGAGCTTCCTTTCCTATGCTTATTTGTTATCAGTACATCTTTTTTGCTGAGGCTTTTGTTCAAATCTCTTACCTAGTTTTAATTGAATTTTTTGTATCTTTATTGTTGAGTTTTAAGTGTTCATTCTATATTTTGTATAACCGTGTTTTATCAGATATGTGTTTCGCAAATTTTTTCCTAGTCTGTTATCTCTTAATTAATTCTCTTTACAGATTCTTTTACAGAGCAGAATTTTTTGTTTTAATGAAATCTAACTTGCCAATTGTTCCATTCATGGATAATGCTTTTAATGTTGTATCTAAAAAGTTATTTCCACATCCAAAGTCACTTAGCTTTTCTTTTATCATCTTCTAGAAGTTTTTTAGCTTTGTGTTTTACATTTTAGGTCTCTGATTCATTTTAAGGTAATTTTTATGCCATATGTAGTATCTGTATGGATTATTATTATTTTTTTTGCATGTGGATATCCAGCTGCTCCAGCATCATATGCTGAAAAGACTTCTCCATTGACTTGTCTTTGCTCTTTTATCAAAGATCAGTTGACTGTATTTATGTGGGTCTATTTCTGTGCTTTTTATTTTATTTCATTGATCTATTTGTCTATTCTTTCTCAATACCACATTGTGCTGGTTATGGTAGCTTTGAAGCTTGGTAATGTCAATTCTCTGATTTTTTCTTTTTTTTCAGTATTGTGTTAAATATTGTTGAGTCTTTTTATATAAATCTTAGAATCAGCTTGTTGATATCTACAAAACAACTTACTAGGACTTTATATAGAATTGTGTATAATCTACAGATCAAATTGGGAAGAACTAACATCTTAACAATACTAAGTTTTTGTATCCATGATCAAAACACTCCTCTATTTAGTGAGATCTTTGATTTCTATCATCAGAATGTTGCAATTTTCCTCATATAGAACCTGTACATATTTTTGAAGTTTTTTACTTAAGTAATTTATATTTTGTGGTAATGTAAATAATGTTGTGAGGTTTTTTTGTTTTTTTTTTAATAATGTAGTGTTTTAATTTTCTTTTTTTTTTAAATTTTATTTACTTATTTGACGGAGCGAGATCACAAGTAGGCAGAGAGGCAGACAGAGAGAGGGGGGAAGCAGGCTCCCCACTGAGCAGAGAGCCAGATGCAGGCTGGATCCCAGGACCCTGAGGTCATGACCTGAGCCGAAGGTAGTGGCTTTAACCCACTGAGCCACCCAGGCGCCCCTGTGTTTTGAATTTCAAATTCATTTTTTTTTCTTGCTAGCAAAAAGAAAGCAGTCAACATCTCAAAATTAAACTTGTATGCCGCAACCTTGTGATACTCAGTAGTGCCAGGAGTTTTTGTGTTGATTCTTGCAGATTCTACGTAGACACCATAGACACCATGTCACCATATCACCCATATCATCCATGAATAGGTGAGTTTTATTTCTTCCTTCTCAGCATGTGTATCTTTTCTTTTTTTAATTTTTTCCATCAGTCTGGTGGTAAATAAAAGTGATGACAGGGACAATCTTGATTTGTTTCCCAATCGTAGGAGCAAGGCATTTAATTTCTCGTTATCACATATGGTATTCTCTATAGATGGATAATATTTATCAAAACATTTTTAATACATTTTTAAATGAATTTTAACCATCATTTTATTCCCATGTAGGCCAAGGAACAATTTAGAAGAGGTTTTACTTGGAGTGTCTAACCAAGGAAGGGCAGAAGAGCTGTCTATGCCCTTGTTTTCAGGTTAGCCTGTCATTCTTCTTGACTGAAACATAACCACCATGCCTTCTACAAGTGTAATAAACTGCTTCACAAAAGTATACAGAAATGTCAGTTGTAATAAGTCTGCTTAGCATTTCCAGAATTAGGGCCATCTATCTCTTTCTGCTTAGGATTTGTCAAAGCAAATTTCCTGCCTGCCTCACTGAGACCAAAGCACAGAGTTTCAGCTTCTGCCACCATTTCTTCCTCTGGTCGCCTCAGAGTTGTTTAGTTTCCCTCCTCTTCATCATGGTGTCGGAGCTCATTATGGATGTTGTAGTTCTATGAAAATCTCTAGCTTTCCTGAAAAGAGTGTGGATGTGAACGTGCTTGATATTCTACCTTGCTTTAAGGCCATCCTGTGTGAAAAAGGTGAAGGAAATCCCCTTGAAAGCTTCCCTACTACCGTCTGACTCTCTGGGTTGCTTGAAACAAATGGCTACTTCATCAGTGCCCAGATGTCAGAAAAGATCCACTGGCTGAAGGGGACACATAAGGGCATGTTCTGGTACTATAGGTTTCTTGTTCATGAGTCCAAAGGACAGTTCTGTTTTGAGAAAAACCATGGAAATCTTGATAAATCTGAATGACATTTCCTCACAGTCGAAGAGTGGAAGTTCTTCCCTATTCTTAGTTTGCTGAGAAGTTGATTGTAGTTATCTGTTTCATTGTGTTTTGTTTTTGCTTTTGTATCATCACTGGGTGTTGGATTTTATCAAATGTTTTCTTCCGTATCCATTCATATGAACACATGATTTTTCTTTAGCCTAATGATCTGATTGATTATATTACTTATTTCTGAATGTTGAACAAGCTTTACATATTTGGAATAAACCCATTTAGTTGTGGTGTATAATTCTTCTTACACACTGCTGGATTTTATTTACTACTTCATTGAGAATTTTTGCACCTATGTTCATAAAAGATATTGGTCTGTAGTTTTGTTTTTTGTTTTATTTACCTTGTGATGTCTTTATCTGATTTTGGTATTAATATAATGTTGGCTTCATGAATGAATTGAGAAGTGTTCCCTCTGCTCCCATCTTCTGAATTTTTTAGTTTTAGTATTGTTTCTTCCTGTTACCATATCAGTAGTCCTGAGAGCCAAGGGAGTTTATTAAGTATTGGCCACTACAGTGAGATTCCAAATAAAACTGATTTGTTTCTTTCCTTCATTATTTTTACAATTATTATTACTACTATTACTATCATTGTTTTAATTTTCCCTGCCTTAATGTGCATTTTCCAGTTACCCTAATTTTCACTGTAAGCTCTTCTTCAAAATAAAATAATTAGGATTTATGATTTTAAAACATTTCAAATATAATTGATGTAGACACTTTAAAGCAGATTTTGCAAAATTTTATTTCATATTCAAAAATATTTCTAGAGAAAAAACATCCAGAAACTAATTATTTGGCAGTCATTTATATAAAACCTTTTTTTTAAAGATTTAATTTATTTATTTGACAGAGAGAGAGATCACAAGTAAGACAGAGAGAGACAGGCAGAGAGAGAGGGGGAAGCAGGCTCCCTGAGGAACAGAGAGCCCAAATGTGGGGCTTGATCCCACGACCCTGAGATCATGACCTGAGCCGAAGGCAAAAGCTTTAATCCATTGAGCCAGCCAGGTGCCCCTATATAAAAGCTTTTTAATCATCCCATACATACGTTAGTCACTTGTGAATGAAAAAACACAACTTTAGTATATGCATCAAAGAATACATGTACATTAAACTTTAAACAAGAATGAAGTTAATGAATAACACTCAACACTGGTATAGACAAGGCATATCAATTGTAAATACTTTTATATGCTTATAATGATTTTTTTCATTTTTATCCTTTCTTAAATATCTTATTCAATTTTATTTTCAAAAATACCAAAATACCTAATAATATTCTATTTAAGACAATGAGTTCAGTAACTGTGGCTTGAAGCATGCATACAATAAATTACCTATCCACCATCTACCTATCCATCTGTCATCTATCATTTATCTATCTAGCATATCTGTCTGTTTTTATTCTGGCACAAGAAATCTTCAGTGAGCTCTTTTTATCTCTCAAAACCTGTTTTATATCCTTAATTATTGCAAAACAATGAAATCTATGGAAACATTGACTGTAAGGAGAATTAGGCTTCTTTTCATTGGAATTCTTTTTGACTATATACCATTTCTCTGTTTCTAAACAAATTACTTAACTTTCCAAATCACAGATTAGTAACCTGAACAACAGAAATGATAGTACTTTCTTCATTGTACCATTAAGCCAGTTTTATAAATATTGTTCTTTTTTAAGATTTAATTTATTTATTTGACAGAGAGTGGGAGAGAGAGTGAGAGAGAGCACAAGCAGGGGGAGCAGCAGAGGGAGAGGGAAAAGCAGACTCCCAGCTGAGCAGGGAGCCCGATGGGGGACTCTGGGATCATGACCTGAGCCTAAGACAGATGCTTAACTGACTGAGCTATCCAGGTATCTGTGTAAATATTGCTTTAAAATTCTCTTTGTTCCCAAAGTTCCCAGGAAACCAACTTATTGCAGAAATCATTTCTATTGAAAATATTTTCTGTTATTCTAGAGTATCAAATATATTCATGTCACAGGGTACACCTTTGGAAGAATATATTTGCTTTGTGTAATTACAAAGAAGCATTTAGATGAATGCAAAAATATTTAAATCATCAGAATGCTGTGAAAAGAATCCTTATCCTTATTATGCAAATATTTAATTATGTTTTATTTTTGGGCAGATTAAATCCATGAACCCTTTAAAACTAAAACAAGAATATTTTCTGACCTTGAGAATTTCTGCTTTAATCACTTAAACAATGAAAAACTACCCAATCCTTGGGGCACCTGGGTGGTTCAGTGGGTTAAAGCCTCTGCCTTCTGCTCAGGTCACGATCTCAGGGTCCTGGGATCAAGCCCCGCATGGGGCTCTCTGCTTGGCGGGGAGCCTGCTTCCCCTTCTCTCTCTGCCTACTTGTGAACTCTCTTTCTGTGTCAAATAAATAAATAAAATCTTTAAAAAAAAAAAAAAGAAAAGAAAAACAACCCAATCCAGAGTTGGGAAATGTCAGCATATATGTTGTGATGTTTTATTTTGTTTTGTTTTTGTCACAGAGATATCTGAAATGGTGAAATGAGCATCTGAACATATGAAAATAGATACATTTCTCTGCAAACTTTTCATTCGGGAGTCCTTATGCATAACATTATGTATGTAGTAGTTTATGTTGAATACTGTTATATTTTTTATTCTTAGAGTTTTGCTTAGTATGTTCTGCTAAATGTTGAATATCAAGTGATTAATAGCCACATTATTTTTTTCTGTTTTTAACAGTAATAATTCTAAAGTTTAGCATAATTTTGTTTGTTTAACATAATATTTTTGATATTTTCTACTATATTAGTCATCATATTAAGGAAGGTAATTTTTATTTATAGTTTGCTGAATACTTGTGCCAGAATTCTTCATGGTTTGTGTACTTACTGAGCATCTCTTTCTTTAAACAGAAATTCCATAAAAAGCAGCTGATTAACATGACTCATAACATTTACTGGAGTGATTGAATATGAATGCATCTCGGGCAAATGAGAATAGTCTCTAACAGAAGGAGATCCAGGAAGAATTTTTTTCAAATACAACTTGTACTTCCATTAGTAATTCTAAAAATTATATTAGCTTGTTTATTTACTGTTACTTTGGTAGTTCCTTTTTTTTTTTTTACTAAATGTCATTTTTAAATAAAAAATCTCACATAAATTACTTAATAAAAATACATTAAAACTGGAATCAAAATATATAACTTATAGTATTAGAGACAATATTTATAAATCATATATATTTGGACATATATATTTGATATCCAGAATACACGAAGAACAATTCGATGTCAAAAAGAGAAGCCAATTAAAAAATGGCCAAAAGACTCAAATATATATTTCTCCAAAGAATATATACAACTGACCAATAGCTCATGAAAAGTTGCTCAACATAATTAGTCATTATGGGAATTGAAATCAATGAGATACCACTTCACATCTACTAGGATGTCTGTAATATTGATGACCAGGAAAGATGGAAAACAAGAAATATTGGCAAGGCTGTGAAGAATAGAAGTCCAGTGCATTGTTGGGGCTAAAGTAAGATTGTATACCTGCTATGGAAAACAATTTGATGGTTCCTCAAAAGTAAAGCATGAAATTACCATATGATCTAGCAATTTGACTTTCAAGTATCTACACAAAATTTGAAAATAAGGATTTAAACAGATGCTTATAAGAAAAGTTTATTGCAAAATTATTCACACTAACACAAATGTAGAAACACGTGTCCATCAACTGATGAATACACAAACAAAATACACACACACACACAGGAATATTATTCAGCTGTAAAAGAAATAAATGCATCTTTCCGATGCATGCTACAGTATGGATGGACCTGAAACCATTATGTAAAGTTAAAAGAACAGGACACAAAAGGACAAATATGGTATGATTCCACTTATGTGAGATATTTAGAAAAAATAAATTCATAGAGATAACATAGATTAAGGATTTACCAAGGACCAGGGAGTGGGGATTGATGAATTGTTATGTAATGGATACTTACTTTCTATTTAGTGTGATAAAATTTTTTTTGAAATAAATAGCAATGATGGTTGCACAACATTGTCAATGTAATAACCAATTCTAAAATTCTGTTTTTGTTTTTTAAAGTAGATCCTGAAATAATAATGGATACTAATAGAATGATGGAAAGTCAGTCTTTGGCACTAGTCTTAACATGGCAGTCATTCAAAGAGCTTCAAGTCACTAAACCACCTGCAGCCACTTTTTTTCACATCTGTAAGTTGAGGACATTCTAAAAGATAATATTTGAGGATTCATAAACCAAACTATAATATGATTATATATAATTTTTCTGTTCTTCTTAACAAGTGGATATAAAGGTCATTAAAAATGTGAACTATTATCAAAATAAACCAGTTACTATAGAAACCACTTCTATGATTGTATTGATTCTACTGGTTTCATGCATTATTAGAGTAAAAGTATTCAAACTTTTAACATGTAATAATAGAGGAAAACTAGCATCATTGGCTTATGAAGTTGGAAGTATGCAATTTTATCACATTATGAATAAAGAATTCCTTGTCATGTGTTAAGAATGTAAAGTAAATATAGGAAGCTCTATCTCCTTTCAGTGAATAAATAAAGCCAGAACTTTCAGATTTCTTAGATGGCTGATCACTTATAAATTGGTTCAGTGGCCTTTGCAGAAAGGTTGATTTCCTTTCTCAGAGTCTCAGACACTAAGAAAAAATTCTATAATTAGGACAGTAAGATTTATTCTTCTTTATGAGATTAAATCAAATAAAATATGTATTCTTTAATATCATCTTAAATACCAAGGAGATTCTATATGTTGAAGGGATTTATTTTAATTCTCAAAAATGTAAAAGCAGCACTTATGATATCAGAGAGTAAGCAAGGAATTAAATCTACCTTGAAATTTTGGACTGTAAAATAGTCTTAGAAGGATTTCCTTCCTATACTAGTTGAGAAATGATGAGGTATATAGGACAATGTAAATGCATACAGAGCATGCTCAAGTATTTTCTTAATACTATTTCACTCTAGATCAATCCTCATTAAAGAATAATATTTACTTCCATGAGTTTATGTTTACAATATCTAAAATTGCTTTTGTATGAACCTTATTACTGTGTAGATGTTAAATCACTCTCTATATTCAGGAATCAACTAAATTTAAAAGGGGAAGCTAAAACTTGATTTCAATGATTATTTAAAAAAATGAAGTATTTGATATTTAGTTTTCAGGCTTCCTGATCCAATTTTTGTCTTCATTTTATCTAGTATCTATTTATAATTCTTTTCTGCTCCCATGGATGTTGGTCACAGCCTGCTGTGAGAATCTTTCTTTACTCATAGGTTTGCTTTATGGAGGTAAGGGTTAATGGCAGCAGGCAAGACTCCCTGCAGTAATCTGGGTCATTTATATTTTACAGATCAGTGATTTCTTTACCCAAAGTCTTAAATTACAATCATGAATACACTCATGCATACACACACGCACACACACACAAACACACCAACCTTTCACTTTGTGCAATAGTTAATGTGAAGATAATGCAAGGTCTATGGAAAATGAAAATGAAGACAAAAAGTAATAGGATGGAGAGAAGACATATAGCATTATGATTACTATTTCTGTGCTGCATTTTCTTGGATTTTCTCCTACTTTCAGTAGTCTTGTTTATGGAAAGATATATTGTGTAAGAGAAAATGTAATTCCGTGGCAATTCCTCAACTTTGAAAAAATGTTTTAATCCACACCCACAGGTATTATCATAGCCATCCTGGCAAAAGTAACTACTTCTAGCCTGTAGATTATTCTAGTAATATTTAGAAATATTAAAACTCTGCCTAGACCCACCATGTCAAAATTGAACTTAATGAAAAAAAAAATTGAACTTAATGGCACATAAAACTTAATTTTACTTAAGCTGTTGTTATTAATACCTAAGATTTAAGTTAAAGCAATTTATTATTTTAATTTTATTCTGTAATTATAAGCAAAGGTTTACCCTAAATAAGTAAGTTTTGCATATGAATAACAAATTATTATAGATAATTCAAATATAAATAGGTATTTTGATCCAGATAACAAAATGAAAAAAGTCACTTATTATTTTAACAAAATAATTGTTTCATTTTTATTTCTTATGTTTATGCTTTTGATTTATGCTATGCACAGCAAAAAATATATATACTTTTTAAATAAAATAAATCTGTACACAAGGTCCATCCAGGTCATCACAAATGGCCGGATTGTATTCTTTTTATGTTTCAGTAATATTTCATTCAATATATGTATACATACACACACACACACACACACACACACACCACATTTTCTTTATTCATTCATCCATCAATGGACACTTAGATTGTTTCTATACCTTGTCTATTGTAAATGATGCTTCAATGACCCTAAAGGTGAATAGAGGGCATAATTTGTTTTAAGAGAGGGAGGGAGAAAGAGTGCATGAACGGGGGGGGTGCTGAGGGAGAGAGAAAATCTAAAGCAGGCTCCGATTCCAGTGTGGAGCCTGATACAGGGCTCAATTTCATGACCCTGAAACCTGATCTGAATCAAAATCAAGAGTTGAACACTCAACCCACTGAGTCAACCAGACATCCCTGAGGTGCATAATGTTTAATGATTGACAATATGACTGACCATCATTAAGATTTAAATTATTTTTTTATAAACCAGTCTTCTCATCTTTAGCTATGTCCATATTTTTATTTTAATAACCAAAGTGATGACAAATAGTCATAGGGTCAAATTAATAGATAATCAGTTATAATTTTATGGAATAAATTTCTATAAGTAAAAAATACAAACTTTACTGTTTCTCATATATATTCTGAAATGATCTTCTAGAATACTGTTCTGCTCTCTTTCAAGTGATGAAATTTCCTGTTTTTCCACCATCCTTGAAATCATTTTGTTATCAATCTATTAATATTCTAGAAGTTGACACTACTTGAAAAGTTAAGATTTCTTTTATTGGTATTCACATAGTATTTATTAGATATTTTGCATTTAAAATTTTGTTCCTCTTTTTGCAGTTATCTGTATTATTGACGTCTTTTAAGAATTAGTATTTGAAAAAAGTTTCCAACAATAATGTTATTCATATTATGCTAAATTTATACATCAAATGTATGTTTCAGTTTTAAAATTATAATAACAGTTTCAGGTCATTTCTTATAATTATTAAGTCACCAAAGTAGCTAGCCATTTTGTACAGATTGGAATTTGAGAGATTCAATAATTAATAACCCTTTTCTAAAGGGAAATAAAAACAACTTAGAGGTTTTACTAGATAATTTCTTTGAATTATCATTATAATATCTAATTAGAATACAGTCTCCACAAATTAAAAGATTTAGCAGCAGCACAAGTTTTAGTATGAAATACTAGATCACTAATTGAATGTGAATTGGACCATATATTCCAATTACTATCCTTCATACTATATAGGAAATACTGGTGTATTATGAAGCATAATATTAAAACTTCATTAAATCAAACTTAAAATCTATTAAAAGATAAATATACATGCATTTGTCTCAGTCTTACCAGCAATCACAAAATTTTTGTATATCATTAATCTTGGATTTCTAAAGCAGGAATTTTTAATAAACTTAAATATTTCTTATATATGACTCCTTAACTTTATTTTTATCCCAATGGAAATATATTTATTGCTTAATTATAATTACAAGATTAAGAATATATGGTTGTTGTGCCAAATAATTTTCTGCCATTGCAAAATGCATAAAAAGACTAAAATGACTAACATCTAAATAAAATAATTACCATTTTGTATTGATATGCATCTTTTTATTATTTATATCTGAACATGTGTATCTATATAGGCAGTAAGTGTTGATGTCTATAATTACTTACAAAATGAGACCAACATACCAATATTTCATGCTGACCACAACACAATGTCAAAGGATATGGACATTTTGTAAAACTATTTCTGCATAGTACTGAATTGAAAAATTACACTTCTGAAATGTGATTGCTATCACAAATTCTAAAAAAGAGTACAATGAACTTGGTTCTTGTCATTATTAATATGCCTCATTATATACAAAATAAAATTTCTATCATTATTTTAACACTATTTTCTATATTTAGCATTATTATCTAACATTATTTTAGATTGCGTTTTTTAAGATTTTATTTATTTATTTGACAGAGAGAGAGAGATCACAAGTAGGCAGAGAGGCAGGCTGGGTGGGGGGGAGCAGGCTCCCTGGTGAGCAAGAAACCCGATGCAGGGCTTGATCTCAGGACCCTGAGACCATGATCTGAGTCGAAGGCCGAGGCTTTAACCCACTGAGCCATCCAGGCGCCCATAGATTGCATTTCTATGAATACCAGTAGAATGAAACAAATTTTCACTTATTTGTGCTTATTTTTTATCAATTTTTGTGCATTTTCTAAACATACATTGACTTTTTTATCTTTTCAATTATCCATTTTCTAAATTAATAAGAGTGTTTCTCTACCATGGGTGTTAATATTAGGCATGGTGCAAATATTATTCATAATTTGAAATTTTGCTTGAATTCATTTTTGTGTTTTTTATTTTAACCTCCTTGAGTTGCAATTAAGGTATCTATATTTTTTTGTATATAGAATCTATATTTTATATATATATACTGTATAGTATCTGTATTTTTCTTTTTTGTGTGTTTTTCTGTATACAGAAAAAATTTTCTATATTTCATGTTTAATGCATAAATACTAATCTGCAGCAAAGCTAATTAAATATTTACCTTTAATTTTTGTTTCATTTTATTTACATACTTTTAATATAAAACCAATAATAATTTAACAGTATCTTATAATATTTCTACTTATCTTAAAGTTCATTATGCAATAAATGCAATATTAAATATTTTCTACTATATAATAAACAACATCTTGTTATTTATTAAAGTTCATTCCATAGCATTAATTTTATTTTTTGTTGTGTTCTCCTAAACAGCATATATGACACCATAACCAAGTATATTTCAATATTGATGGAAACACCTCACAAGTGAGAAAGTGATCAGTTCATTAGATTAATATGTTGGATATTAAAATTAGTTTATTATCTTTTATGTCTCTTCTACTTATAAGACCCTGAATAGGAGATTTGAATGTACAATCTCATTAACTATTATTTATCACTATGAAGAGAATTTTCTTATCCTCATTTTACAGATGTGTAAGTCTTTGCTCAGAGTCTTATAATAACTTTAATTTCACATAGTCAGAAGAGCCAGAAAATTTAATCCATCACCAAGAACCTTGAAGACTACCCCATCTTGCTTATGGAGAAAGGGTTAAGAGCTTGTTCTTAATGAAAGACTTGGGCTGTATTTTAGTTATATGCTTTAACACATCAGTACAGAATGCTGCTGCTTCAGTTAAATTGGGTAATAATGAAGCCATGAAAAACATACAATGTAAAATTCATTCAGTGGCATAAAGTAAACCAGCCATAAATTAAATTTGAAGATGCACTGCATAGTAAGGTAATATCTCTTTGTTAATAGCATATTTATATTTTAACCTTGTATGTTACTTTTTAAGGTTTGATATCATGATTTCTTTTAAGTATATCTCTTTTTACCAAGTCCTGCAGTGTATGTCTACTCAGTTTCCATAATATGTGTCAGTAAAAGTAATAACTGAAAATATACTTGGAGATTCTAATATTGACAGCTGCTAGCCAATACATATTTCAGAAAAATAAAATTTGTCACATATATTCACAGTACATTTTGTCCCTCCAGCTAAATTTTTTAATATTTTGAGATACCTCTTTTATTAAAACAGAAAATGAAAAAGTATTTTAGGAGTTATTGAAGTGACAAAAATGCTATTTTTAAATTGAATGGCTTTATTATTTGCAAGAGATATTATATTTTCAAATTAAGTTGTGAGCACATTAACAGCATTCTAATCACATTGTTTTGGAAACCATTACTAAGATGTGTATGTTATCCGGACAATAATATTATATATACACTTACAGACACACATTCATTCACTTATGGACATATATTTATATTTGCTAGGACATTTCCATCTATTATTACCTTCTCTTTATGTACTAATTCATATTAGTACAGATTCAAATATTTTTCAATATGTGATTCCTTATAATAGGAAGTTACAAATAAAAAAGTAGAAAACAATCTTAAATATTCTAAGGCCTCATTTATGTGTAGTTTCTAACAATAAACAGATATTTAAGGTAAGTTTAAAACCAATTAGCTCTTAAAAAAGGGGGGAGATTGGTGACTGGGTGGCTCAGTTGGTTAAGCTCAGGTCATGATCCCAGGGCCCTTGGATGGAGTCTGCACTGGGCTTCCTGTGCAGCGGGGAGCCTATTTTACCTTCTCCCTCTTCCCACCACTCCCCCTGCTTGGTCTCTTTCTTTGTTTTTCTGTCAAATAAATAAATAAAATCTTTTAAAAAAGAGAAAAAAAAGCAATTAACACATTTCTTTCCCTTTCCTGAAGGTGGGTAAGGAGGAAAGGGGAACCAGGAAGCAATATATCTTTGTTTAAAATATTTAGATAATGTTTCTAGAAACATCAATCTGTTTTGTTTTTTTTTTAAGATTTTCTTTATTTATTTGACAGAGAGAGAGAGAGAGATCACAAGTAGAGAGGCAGGCAGAGAGAGAGGGGGAAGCAGGCCTCCTGCTGAGCAGAGCCCGATGTGGGGCTCAATCCCAGGACCCTGAGATCATGACCTGAACCAAAGGCAGAGGCTTTAACCCACTGAGCCACCCAGGCGCCCCAAACATCAATCTGTTTTTAACACTTGTTTTGACAACTGTGTCAACTTTTTGTATGCATGTCTTATATTTTCATTAGCTGTTAATATATTAGAATAACAATAAATTAAAAATTAGTATATTTGAGTAAAAACTGTATTTGGCACCCAAAGAGTTATATTCACCAAAAAAATGCAGTTTTCATTAGGGCAAATGGATTGAAGAATATATATTAAATATGAAATGCATTATGTCAAAAATCAGCAAAGATCTGTCTCCAAGTCAAATCCATTGCATGTATATATATTCTGCTACCGATGAAATGAGTTTTCAAAGGCTTTGATTTCTGGCAGTTTAAGTGTTTTATTTTTTTTTTTATTATTTTTTATTTTTTTTTTAAAGATTTTTATTTATTTGACAGAGAGAAACACAGCGAGAGAGGGAACACAAGCAGAGGGAATGGTACCGGGAGAAGCAGGCTTCCTGCAGAGCAGAGAGCCCGATGTGGGGCTCGATCCCAGGTCCCTGGGATCTGACCTGGGCTGAAGGCAGACGCTTAACGACTGAGCCACCCAGGCACCCCTAAGTGTTTTAATATGTTATTGTTTCTGTCTTAATATGCTATTGTGATTGTGACAGCCTCCTTGTTTTCTTAAAGTATCTGCTTACCTAACACTCCCTAGTAAGAGAAACTTTGAATGACATCCAACTGGACACTGGCTTTCCAGAATATGAGTACATTTCCCAACATCTCCGTCATGTATATGGGGCTTATCACTGATATCTGGTTAAGGGATACAAAAAAAAGAGCACTGTGTGCTGCTTTGGAAGGAGTTCTTAAAGAAAAAGCATATTCGCTTTTTTTTCTTTCTTCCATAACAGTTGATCTCATGCCTAAACACTCATAGATTTCATTTGCATTTTTGTGAGTGAGAGGAAAACAAACAGAGAACTTCTACTCTGATTGTCTCATATTCTATGTAACTGAAATTAGTGTAGCTATACCAGATTTCTTTGATTACTTGTCTGGCATGTCTTTATCTATTCTTTTATTTTTAGTCTTCTTATGTAATTTTGTTTCACTCTGTTTTTTGTAAGCATTGAGTTGTGTGTGATTTTTTAAATCCAGATTGTTTTTAGTGTCATTGTAATCCATTTATCTTTATTGTGATTATGTTGTGTTTAGATTTAGTTCTAATGGATTATTTGCACGTGTTCTTCTTTATATTTTTTAAACCTCCTGCTTTCTCATAAGCAATATTTTCTTACGTTTATGTATATGTTTTTACCAATATTCATGCTCACTATTGCTTCTTTCTTTTTTTTTTTTCAGTACTGCTTCTTTCACTCAGTACTTTTTCTGGGTTCAATTTTCTACTGACTGAAATATTATGTATACATAGATTTATACATTATATACAGTTGTATATAATTGTGTTTAAAATACAATTTAAATATTGTAAATTATTATGTAACTTGTATATTACATATGCATATATAAAATATTAAATATATATAAATATAAATGATCTGATATTTGCCCCCACCTCAAAATTTATATATTGAAATTAAAACTCTCAAAAATAGCAGGAGAGGTAGGTGAGACCTTTGGTAGATGTTTGAGTCATAGGGGTAGAACTATCATGAATAGGATTAGTGCCTTATAAAAGAATCTCCAGAGGGTTCCCTAACCCCTTCTATCATGTGAGAAAACAATGAGAAGTCTGTAAGTGTATTTATTTACACATTTGTTTATATATTAAATAAATTTACTGCTACTTTTAGTTATTATTGATTTCCCAGTGAAAGTCAATGGTTTTACAAAACTGGTCACAGACTTAACTCTTTCCCTGTAATAAACACACAGGCAGATTTCATCACCTGTGCCAAAATTCCTACAAAAACCTAACTATTGCATAATAACATATGTTCATTCTGGTACTGGAACCTTCTTTTCCAGAGCTTATGCAATATCAGTTTGCATATTTTTAGTCTGATTTGCAGTTCCTTCATTCTTTCTAAAATCTGTGGATTTTTCTTTTAAGAGCTTTGATTATAAAAAAAACAACTTTGATTACATATTTTGAAATATTTTATCCAGGATTTATCATTAATAGTAGAAATGAATGAGTATCAACTCATGCTACTACTTTGTCAAAACTATAAAGCTTCTTCTATGTTTTTCTTTTTTAAAATAATTCAATACTTATTATTATTCTAATGACATAAAACAAAGTCTAGCAAAATTTTTCTGTAAAGGGCTAGATAGTAAATATTGTAGGCTTTGCAAGCTATATGGTCTCCATTGAGCTACTCAACTCTGCCAACATACTATGAGCAGCCATAAGTAAAGTGGTATGACTGTTTTCTAGTAAAACTGATTTGTAAAAATAAATGATGCAATGGATTTGACTTGGAGACAGAACTTTGTTGATTTTTGACATAATGCATTTCATAATCCTTTACAGGTTCTAAAAATGTACTATAGGGATGCCCGACTGGCTCAGTCGGCTAAGCAGCTACCTTTGGCTCAGGTCATGATCCCAGGGTCCTGAGATCGAGTCCCACATCAGGCTCCTTGCTCAGTGGGGAGCCTGCTTCTTCTACCTCTGCCTGCTGCTTTCCTGCTTATGCTCTCTCTCTGACAAATAAATAAATAAAATCTTTAAAAAAATTTAAAAAAATAAAATTGTACTATAAAAAATGACTACTTTTACTGATCATTCTCATGAAATGTTTTCTAAATACCTTACCTACTTTAATAACTATGACTGTATTATTCATATGGTGCATTGTCATGCTTTAAATTCATATATAGTATTTCTTTTTTTTAACGATTTTATTTATTTATATGACAGAAAGAGAGAGATCACAACTAGGCAGAGAGGCAAGCAGAGAGAGAGGGAGAAGCAGGCTCCCTGCTGAGCAGAGAGCCCAATGTGGGGCTCAGTCCCAGGATCCTGAGATCATGACCTGAGCCGAAGGCAGAGGGTTTAACCCACAGAGCCACCCAGGTGCCCCTCATATATAGTATTTCTTTATGAAAAAACATTATAAGTTAATTTTATTATGCCTCTTTTATTATACTTATGTGGTACATTGTATAGAATCAGGATTCACATTGAATATTAATTATTGAACAAGAATGTATCAAATATACACACACAAACACACACATTGTGTTTTAATCTTACAGCAATATTATCAGATCCTCTACACTTATTTATAGAAGCCCCAGGACTAGCTTTTGAATTTGTACACATTGCCAATAAATAAAAGAAAAAAACACATCTTAATAACCAATACATTTAGGGCACAGATTGATTAATCCATCAAGAAGATGACTAAATTTAGTCCCTGAAATCTTAATCTAAGAATGATGTTTAAAGTATCTATATTTTTGTCTTCATAGTAATTATTCTTATCATTGTTATTTACACAAAGGCAGCATAGCACTTAACACATCTCTGAAGGCAGAATACTTCTCTTGCAGTTTAATATATGGTATTTGTAAAATGGGACAGTTCTGTAGAATACACATAAAACCATATAGTTGTATCTCTCAATTTTGGGTGAGGGTGAGGTGGAAAGAACGATGTCATCTTTTCCTCAGTGATAAGATTATTTCCATCAATTTTCTGTCATTTCTGATAAAGGATGATGTTCTTAAAAATCAGGTCTCTAAAAGAAGTTGGCGTATGTGTCTCTGGATGTTATCATATACCAGTTTTTGAAATGGGTAAATAGTGAATATCTACCATTAAATATGATTTTTATACAGTGTGTGAGTAGTGATTCCTGAAGTAAACTGTGAAAATGTTTCTAATTCTTATTCAAATAATAGTGCATTAGCTAGATGTTAAATGTTTCTAAGGGAGGATGGGGACCACCCCTAGTAAGTGAACAACAATGTTATGGTGAAGGTATTCCAGTACGAGTTGAGTAATGGTTTATCATTTCAACCTGTAACAGAAATATCCCCTAAAAAAAAAAAATCCTCTGATTAGCATGGCTGCTTGAGATATTCTACCATCACATTGTGCTGTGTTTGTATAAATTTTAGTAAGTGCTTTTGAAGTGTTTTTTAAGCTTTAAATATATAGAGCCCTATTAATGTTGACAGTCTTGATTATAACTTAAAAAACAATAGAATTATCAAAAATAACAGCAACTAAAACAAATATTTATTTTACGCTATGGGTTATACAGATTCAATAGCTACGAAATATCATTACTTAATATATAATGCTTTTTATATTTTTTGTGCTCACTCAAAATTATAAAACATATAGAAGAACATGTTTATTATATAATGACACCAGACACCCTTTGGGTACAAGGTATTCTAGAAATGTAAGATTAGATACCTACCTCTGGGAAAATAGGAAGAAATAAGATATAGAAAGACAAACCTAGGCTGCCTTTGAGTTCATTGTGTCAAGTTGTTTTTCTTTTAAAATAATTTATTGAAACTAATAATATAATAAAATTTCAAATTATTCATTTTGATATATATATGTATGTCTATATTACATAATCCAAATATTATAGCTATCTAACAAAGTTATAACTGATGGGATGCCTGAGTGGCTCAGTCATTTAAGTGTTATGGTCCTGGGATAGAGCCCAGGATTGGACTCTCCTCAAGGGGAAGCCTGCTTCTTCCTCTCTTTCTGCCTGAGGCTCCCCCTGCTTGTGTTCTCTTTCTCTGCCAAGTAAAGAAATAAAATCTTCTTTAAAAAAGTTGTAACTGTTATCTTGAACAGAGAGGAATTCATAGAACTAAATTATGGTCTTTAATATGGAAAGAGATATTTCTTCTCTTCATGTGAGTCCATCATCAAAATGATGAATGGAAATGAGCCTACTTCAAAATGTAGAATGTAAAATCCTTCCTAAAAGGCTTCAGTTCTCCATGTTTATTTATTTCCCACTTGTAAAGTGTATGGTAGGTTAGAACAACAACTTGTAATAAAATGCAATCTGTAAAGCTGAAAATAATTTTAATGTTTTGTGTGAGCTTACTAATGGAGAGCTTACATGTGAACAGGTAACTTGTGCAGTTTCTTTGATGCCAAGCAAATATATGACAAAATGAAATCTTAGATATATTTTCAGAACTCAGAATTGGTAGTGCTGTTGGGGTAATAGTAGAGAAGACAACTACAAGAAAGAGCTAATTGTTTTCTGATATTTATAATGTTAGATAGAGCAAGTCGAGCCAATGTTAATACTTAATAACCACAGAAAATTGACAAGGGCAAATAGTGTAAATAACAGATAGTAATCAATAAAATCACTGAAAATAATAAGTAAAATAATAACAAATGAAAACTGATAAAGAAAAGATGAATTTTAAATGAGGCCATTCAATTTAATATACAGGTCTTGTACATATCAGCCAGTTTCATAAGTTTACTCTAAAAGAAAATGTGAGTAAAGCTCACATTTGTATTTTAAAAAGTTGGTTATTTCATTTAAAAACTCAAAAAAAGAATAGTTCAACATTTGGTCTCCCAAACCATGAAAATGAAAGACTATAGATAGCAAAATATAATTATAGGGAACTATAAATTATGATATATAGCAAATGAAGGCCAAAGATTATTCTTGAGTCAATTCTATGTCATTTAAAGCGTGAGTAAAGTAAAACTAAAGGGATTTTTCTTTCTGTCTCATTTCTGTGGCAACATATTTAAAAATCTTGCCTATCATAAAAATAGGAATGGATAATGAAATATTGCTAAATGTTGTCATTAGACCCACAGTCCCTTTAAGATACAAACAGTGACGTTCTTTTTTTTTTTTTTTTTAACAGTGACGTTCTTATTAGGTGTGAAAGAGTGCTGTCCATCCACGCATAAATCCCAGCTGTGAGAGTAACTGAAGTCTTAACAATCTGCTGCTTTTTAAAGCCAGGTTCAACTTGGAATCAAGATCTCGAAAAGCCTATTTTCCCTATTATATTCCTAAACTTAAATATTACATTATTGTATGATGATCTGTGTGAAGTTTATGGTTTCTTTAAGAATCTAAGATTTTGTCAATGAGGCAACTGAGGCCAATCTCTGCCTCTTGAAGTGAAAGAGAAAAAATAAAAAAAGTCAATTGTGCTATTTTTAGTGCACCTAAAATAACCAAACTTCTATTGTTTTGTTCTATTGTTTTGTATTGGTTTCTAAACATCTAGCTTTGTTTGTTTGTTTTTGTTTTAATAATGTGTGGGCATTTCTCAAGTTTGAGTCCCTGGACTATTTTTCTTCACCCTTCTCCCTCCTCCTTTTCCACTTTCTCCTCTTTCTTTCCTTCTTTTATTATTTATAAGGCTTCAATTGCTTTGTAATTTTTTAACCTATCAAAAGACACAAAAAATAAGACTTAAATAGTTTTTGAATATTCCTTTTAATACAAGGTTAT
>CM053604.1:93502564-93531331 GCA_028646535.1 Procyon lotor
ACATTAATGGCAGCAAACATGGTAGTTACGATATGCTGTAAGAGAAATAAAAAATATTTACATATACTTTTGAATAATGGGCTGAACTGTATTTTGATTGGTGAAAGGTATTCTATAGGTGGATGGTGTTTGAGAGAAGGTAGAGGTAAATATTCTGTGTTACAGGTTATATATTTTTTTAAATATTTTATTTATTTATTTGATAGAGAGAGATCACAAGTAGGCAGAGAGGCAGGCAGAGAGAGGGGGAAGCAGGCTCCCCCCTGAGCAGAAAGCCCAATGTGGGGCTTGATCCCAAGACCCTGAGATCATGACCTGAGCTTCAATCCATTGAGCCACCCAGGTGCCCCTGGGTTACAGGTTTTATACACACACACACACACACACACACACACACACACACACACACATTTTTGTCTCTAAGTCATCTTAGTGCTAATAAAATGGTCCTACTATATCATTCAGATTTTTTATTCTAAATGTATTTATAGATTGATATAAAAATATACAGTGGACAGAGACCTGTAAAGTAAGGTCAAATCTTATGGAAACATGCATTAAATTTAAGAATCCGTTTTATTTTTGAAACATAGCATATTGAAGAAAACATTAGTATCTGTTATCTACCTTGTAAGTGTCATAGTGGTTAAGGAATTTTGTTAACTTTCTTGTTTAAGATAATTGTCTTAATGCTCTCATGAAGAACAGGATGTCGTTTCTAGTGATATTTGAGTGACAGCAGTATTCTATAGGCAGAAACTAAAACTTTGCTAAAAGCTATTGAGGAGTTTAAGACTACTGTTTTAACCTCTCTGATTTTAATAAGAATACATTTGGACTCACAGCACAAAATGATAGACAATAAATATTCATCTTTCTTTGGAAATAATGTAGCAAATACTACAAACACATATTCTATTAAAGTAAATTTTACTTCCCATCCAAATGTGACCTCATTCCCTCCCCATCTGATTTACCATTCCTAATCATCTTGAACAGCTCCTTAATCAATATTTCTGTTTATTCTATCTCCTTCTTATCTCATATATCATTTTTTTTCTTCCCAATATCACTGTGTTGCTAGTGGTGCTCATCTTTCCTCAAAAAAAAAGGGAGGGGGAGAAATAACAAAATAACCTCCTCTAGTCTAGCCTACTTCAGAAACACTATGAGGTGACTTTTCTTTTCTTAGGGTAATACAACATAAACTCCCCTCTGAAGTAAAAAATGCTAAATAGAAATCATTAGGATTTTTTTAAAGATTTTATTTATTTAATTGACAGAGAGAGATCACAAGTAGGCAGAGAGGCAGGCAGAGAGAGGGGCGAAACAGTCTCCCGGCTGAGCAGAGAGCTCGATGTGGGGCTCGATCCCAGGACCCTGAGATCATACTGGAGCAGAAAGCAGAGGCTTTAACGCAGTGAGCCACCCAGGCACCCCAAAATCATTAACATTTTATGGACAACAATGATTTGTGCGTTCCAAAATTGGTACTTGAAATTTAAATTTAACACAGAAACACCTTGGAATAAGTTATACTACTCTAATTAGGTAAATTTCCAAATATGGTACCTATATTTCTATAAAAGAGCATTTTTGAGGGGCACTTGGGTGGCTCAGTGGATTAAAGCCTCTGCCATCAGCTCAGGTCATGATCTCAGGGTCCTGGATTTGAACCCCACACTGAGCTCTCTGCTTAGCAGGGAGACTGCTTCCCCCCTCTCTCTGCCTGCCTCTCTGCCTACTTGCGATCTCTCTCTCTCTGTCACATAAATAAATAAAATCTTTAAAAAAGAGCATTTTTGAGAATTAACAGGTGATTTACTCAATTATTTCATAAATAACCTGCAAATGATGCTAAGAGGGCATTATCTTCAACAAATATCCATATCTGAGAGCTTTCTTTAAAGTTAACAAAATTTGTTTATGTGTAAACACTTTATCAAATAAATTTATACAATCACTTAAGTACACAAAACTCTTTAGCATTCCTCCACACATTTTGGATTTGATAAAATAAAAAATAAATTACTACTTATGTAATGGAAATTTGATGCGGATGGGGAGAAATAATACTTGAAAAGTATTTCTTCACAATTTGGTAAAATAAGGATATTACTCAAATGGAGAAACTGGTGAAATATTTCTAATCCCCTAAAGTAACCAAAACTCCAAAGACTGGTAAGCTGGGAAAAAACAAGTTGTGCTATTTTTTAATCAAACAATTTACATTATTAAAAAATGTTAGCATTATTTAAATTCACTCTACTTGAATGTATGAAATATAAAAGATACGTTGTTCATTTATGTCTTAAGAATGTTCAATATAGTAAATTGATTTAAAGCAGCTTTTTTATGAATATAGAATAGAGATACTAGCTTGAATGTTAATTTGTTCTTCTTACCTATAAAGGTTTTAGGTAAATTGAAAAGATGTATTTAAAATGTATACTATTGTTTTTCCTTTTATTTTTAAACCAAGAGTTGCATTGAAGCTATTTCCCCCATATAATGTTCCAAATCTCAGGTTGTGGAGTTCACTTTTCTCATTTAAAGGTGTGAATATTACTGTTATAAATGGCTTAGCCATCTGTAGATCATAACACAGCTGTCTGAATTCTACCTGTGGTGGTAAGTAGCTGTCTTTCTGAATCAGCTCTTATTACTGACTGTGGCGACCTCAACTTTGTATTGATTTGGCCACCATTAAATGAAGAAGACTTCTATTATCTGCTGTCTTGCCCATTACTATGAGTTTTCAAAATATTTTCTATAATATTGGTAGCAAATAATTTCATTCTCTGAAGAATCATTAAACTTGACAGAAAAAATTTCAGAATGCAATAAGTCAAGAGATGGATTGTTAGCAAATACCTTTTAGAAGGACAAAGCATTTGTCTAGGTTGATTGCCTCTTCTAGCAGAATAATGTCATGTATTAACTATATTAAAATGTGTTTTATGAAAGATACTAAACAAAGAAGATAAGTATAATTATTGAAATATTTTCCATTGATATTATTTTAATTGCATTCCCGTGGATTAGAAAATATCACTGTTATTATTTTAATTTATATAACAAATCACTTTTTAACATACAGCTGTTTATATTTTTATACGTGCATGGATCCTAGTAACCACAACTACAGGCAAAAAAACCAGAACAATTCCAACACCCCAAAGAATTCTCTCATTCTGTCCCTAAAGTTTTCCCTTTTCTACAATGTCAATTATAAGGATTATGGAGTATGCCACCTTTTGAGTGTGGATTCTTCAACTTAGCATAATGCTATCAAGAATTGTTTATGAAACAAGATGGGATCAGGAAGGAGACAAATCATAAGAGACTCCTAAACTCACGAAACAAACTGAGGGTGGCTGGGAGGTGTGGGGGTAGGGATAAGGTGGCTGGGTTATGGACACTGGGGAGGGTATGTGCTATGGTAAGTGCTCTGAAATGTGTAAGCCTGATGATTCACAGACATGTACCCTGCGGCAAATAATACATTAAATGTAATAAAAAAAATTGTTTGTGCCACAGCTACATAATACTACACTGAGTGATACAACACAGCTTGTTGATTCATTTATCCATTACTGCATATTTAGGTTGTTTCCAAGTTTTGGCAGTTATCAATAATGCCAGTCTAAAACATTTGCATTTAGGATTACACATGGACGTAAGTTTGCATTTCTTTGGAATAAATACCTAGAAGAAATGCAAATCCCAGGTGATTTGTTAGTATTTTTAAGTTTAAAAACAAAAACAAAAACTCTCACACCACAATTTAGAGAAACTGTCATTTTTTCCCCCCTTATTGTTTTCTTCCCTTTTTCTCTTTTCTGACTCTAAACATGGGGTCTGGCAAATTTCAGGTGCTAAATAAATTACTGTTGGATGTAAATAAAATAAACCTTTACAAAATTTTAGTTTTCTCTCATGGTGTATTTTGCTTAATAACAAAACAGCAATGAAAGGACTTGCTTTAAGAAATTCTATTTAAATAGGAACTAAATGTGGATGCCTGGGTGACTCAGTCTTGAAGCGGCTGCCTTCAGGTCAGATCTTGATCCCAGGACCCTCTTCAGGCTCCCTGCTCAGTGGGAAACCTGCTTCTTCCTCTCCCACTCCCGCTATTTGTGTTCCCCCTCTCTCTGTCTCTCTCTTTGTCAAATAAATAAATAAAATCTTAAGGAAAAATAAATAGGAACTAAAGGATTTAAAAGAGTCACCACTGTTACCAGACCATAAAGAAAAGGCTGCTAAAAATCACACTAACCTGTTAAATATTGAGAACTTCAACACAGCATTTTACCTTCCCAGTCTGAATGGCTTATCTTGTTCTTTTACTACACTCTCTAACATCTCCCAATTTGTCATTTTGAGGAAGGGCTCTAGCCCTAAAACTAATGTTTTTCTCCTCCAATGGCAACTAATTATACAGATGATGTTGGCTTCTATTTGTTTATCCAGAACATAGGTGATTTCAACTAAATCATTTTTATGGCTCTTTAGTATTCTAAGTATGTATAAGGTTTGATGCCTTTTATTTACTTGGCAAATACATTCCAGTCAATGAATAAAATATTATGATCTTAAAATATAACAATATTAGTCGAATGACTGCTGAACAATGAGGTATTGTTATTGAGGAAAGTAAAATGATAGCTTTGGTAGAAAGAAAGTAATCTTTGGAATTAAATATGAAGTTGAATGGCCTGTTTGCTTCTCATTAGCCACAAGAGCTTAGATAAGTTTATTAAGATTTTGAAGATTTAGAGGCTCCTGGGTGGCTCAGTCGTTAAGCATCTGCCTTCATCTCAGGTCATGATCCTAGGGTCCTGGGATCTAGCCCAACATCGGGCTCCCTGCTCAGAGGGAAGCCTGCTTCTCCCGCTACCATTCCCTCTGCTTGTGTTCCCTCTCTCGCTGTGTTTCTCTCTGTCAAATAAATAAAATCTTAAAAAAAAAAAAAAGGGGGGGTTTGAAGATTTAGATATTCTATACCTAAAATGGAGAGACAATGTGACATAAATTGTGTTGGCTACCACTAAAATTAAACAATGTTAGTTTTCTTACCTTATATTTGTCTGCTAATTAGTGTAATGTATTTTTCTGTGCATGATAATAGACCCCAACAACTATTTTGATGTGACATAAGTCCATGCTTTCCAGATATATGGCTACCAATGGTAGTTTCTAAGGGTGTTCAATGTCTCTTAAGATTTATCTATAAGATTCTTGGTCCCTTAGGGACCGGGTGATTTACTTTCACCCTCACCATCAGGATTACTGGCCTGTTTAAGATCATCCTTTCTAGCTCTGTAGGTAGAACCACGCACAGACCTTTAGCGAAATAGTTTCAAATTCTCTAGAGAAAAATTTAGAAGCACATCTTTGCAACACCCTCTTTTGTCAAGTGTTACTCTTCCATGGTTTATTTCTGCTTACTCTTAGGCAAAATATAGTGCTGATACTCTCTGTGATCAGGTTTAAGTCTCAAACACTAAGATTTTTTTTCTTTCTTTTCTGTCATCTGCTATAAAATATGTCCCCATGGGCAATTTCACAACTCAGGTATGCAGAGGATTTGAAAACATCCCCAGAGGCCTTGCAGTTTCCCATACAAAACTCATAAGCTGTGAGGAAAAGTAGAGTCCAGCAGACTAGATCTGGATATCCCATAGTTTTTTCATGCAAATATTCAGACTAATCTTTAATAATTGCATGTATATTTAAGGTTATTGCACAGATTACATTTAATATACCTGTGCTCACCATCTGCTGTACCTCTTGGGGGAATTGACACTGAACAGTTGGGAATTCTTTTTTATAAGCAATAATGTTTTATAGCTCATAAAGTATGAATGAAATAAACCCTTTTAATTTTAATTACATATGAGAAATGTATATTATACAAGTTCTGGGAAAGTTATGAGTCCCTTGTTTAGGGGTGATAAATTATAAAGGCAAAGACTATACGCAGGTGTGCACACTCCCAAATCTACCACCTTTCAGTAAATTATTCTATTCTGCTGACTTTGTTAAAGAACAAAAATTATTTTTAAAAAATATGTAGCATCAGTTCAGGCAGAAGAAAGACAGGAATTCCATTCTTCCCATGCAGATGTCAAAAACATTTAAACAGCTGTCAGACCAGTTCAAACTGTCATCAGAAGTGACCTTAAACCAAGTTTAGTTTTTAAACGTTATTAAAAAAAAAAGTGAAAAAACAACACAGTGCCGTTATGCAGCTGTCTGAAATATTAAATGAAAGAATGAACATCTGTTCAGTTGCTCTTCAAACTTTAATGGTTTGGAGAGAAATTCTGTTGTCTCAGATCTTTAAGAACATCTGAGGCCCATACAGCTTCAACACCTGTGAAAGATCCTCTCTGAAATCATACATTCTCATTTCAAAGTCTTCAACTACTATTCTTTGCCAAACATATGCCAACAAACAACAGAACAAATTATTAATGATATTTATGATATCTAAGACCTTCTTGCAGTGTATAGTTTAGAGTGAGAGTGAAATCCTTTGAATTTTATTCACAAAAAATATACATTTTTTAATGTAAAATACTATAAAAAGAGCAGTCTGGTAGCAAATGATTATCAGTTTCAATTTCTGAACACTAGATATTTAAAATTACTTGTTTTAAAAAAATTAAAACCTAAATAAAATTATTTGTTTTCAGAATTAGCTGAATTCTGATTAGCTGAATTCTGATATATGGTACAGTATCTTTATAATGCAATCCTCTTCGATATGATTATTTTAAGAAAATTATTTAGAATTGAAAAAAATCCTGTGCAAAGAAGTATTAGGTTTATGTTGGAGAATTATCTGATAAAAGTTACCTTGCTGATGTAAATAAAATGCTTCCAGAACTACATTTGCCTAGAAAAGCGAACATGTATTTCCTGTTAATGTATTTTTCAAATATATACATTTATTTGAGTGAGCATACTTACCCATTTATCTGTATGTAGATTATAGATTTTTCTATATTCTAGCTGGCTATACAATACTCCAAATTTAAAATGCAAAATCTACATTAATCCTTAGTCAAAGAGATTCTATTAGACCTACTTATTATTTAATGGAAAAATTTCTGTTTCCAGGTGCTTCTTCTAACCTAAAAGTACCTTCAATTTTTCCCATTGAACTTTTGCATCTTTGGGGAGAAATCATTCAAGGAACTATTTAAAGCCAGAATTGCTTTAGGCTAAATTGGAAGTTACGCACTTATATACCAATACACATAACAGTTCTGAAAAAGACAATATAAATATTCCTCTTGAAGTATTAATAAGATTTTAAATGTCTGCCAACTGAAAAATACTAGTGAAAACAGGGAATGTTTTATAGGGAAATTATACCATTACTCCAATGTCTGGACACATGAAGAACATTTCTTTACACCAGTGTGAAACTACAAAATTAGATTTCTCCATGCTCTTAAAGATGCAAGTCCATGATTCTTAACTCTGGCTTTACATTAAATATTATAGCAGGAAACATTTCTAAAACCCAAGTACACAGGCTATGCCTCTGACCAATTAATTAGAATCTTTGCCTGAATGTAGCTTCAGGGGTTCATAAAGCTTCAAATGTAGTTAAAATACACATCCAAGTTTGGAAATAATCTGTAAAAAAAGTAAACAATCACGAATCAACTTTAACCAAATAATCATGTGTTTTGTATAAATTTATGTCTATTTATAGAAACTGCAAAAAATGTTTTGAATTCATATATATCTACGTGGTTTTGTTTTCTTGAGATCTATTTATTCTTGGTTGATGGTTTATTTAAATTATTCTTGTATAATATTTAATAAAGTTTAAAATTTCCATCTACCTGATAGTAAAGTTTCCTCGTAAAAATATTTATCAAAAAATGGCACTAGTGATTTCTAAAATTAAATCTATGAATTAGAGACCTAAAAAAGCTGTGAAAACCAACTAGTCACCCTCAATACCAAGAGCTTTTAAATTCACATTTGTATTAAATTCACATTTGTATGGTATATGCACAGGTATATTTATAATGGCACAAGTAATTCTTTTATTTTTTTTAATTTTTTTTTTTATTTTTACTTTTTTGGAGAGAGAGAGCACACGCATCTGCGCAGAGTGGGGAGGAGGAGGGACAGAGTGAGAGAGAGAAAATCTTAAACAGGCTCCATGCCCTTGCACAGAGCCTCACTGGGGCTCTAACTCATGACTATGAGATCAGAACCTGAGCCCAAACCAAGAGCTGGTCGCTTAACCCACTGAGCCCCGCAGGCGCCCCAACAAGTAACTCTTTTAAATACATTGTTCTGTAGTGTATTTACGTTATATAATCATTTAATATTGTTACTAAATAACTTATACAGTATAAATTCATTTTAGTAAAAAATTATGTAGAGGATTTAGAGATGTACATGAGAAATACACAGAAGTATTTTAAGTATATAATTACATAAAATCTTAATAGTATGCACGAGAGGTTGGATTCTCGGATAGTAGTTTTTCTTCTTCATTTTGTAATTTTCTAACATAATATGCATTTGTTTTGCTTTAAGGTGATATTTTATTTTATTTTTTAAAAAATATTTTATTTATTTGACAGAAACACAGCGAGAGAGGAACACAAGCAGAGGGAATGGTAACTGGAGAAGCAGGCTTCCTGCCGAGCAAGGAGCCCGATGCGGGGCTTGATTCTAGGACTCTGGGATCATGACCTGAGCGAAAGGCAGACGCTTACGACTGAGCCACCCAGGTGCCCCAAGGTGATATTTTAAATAGTTTTTACATTTCACAAAATTTTAAATATTGAGTACTTCAAATCCTCAAAATGAACTGCCAATTATAGCACTTTTAAATCCTCACTAATTCAGTTAATTTTGCCTGTTTTGACCTAATTTTTGTCAGTAAATGCAGACTGTCCACAGGCAGATTGGCTTAAAAATAATACTAACAGATGACTATTGTTTCATGTCAGTCCTTTCAGATTACTCCATTAGACTAAACCTCTGGAAGTCAGAGGAAGCTTGTTCTTTATTATATTCTTTATATTTTGTTGCATGGACGTAGGTAGATTGTCAAAGATATTGAGAAGTTTAAGTTGCTTAAAAGAATATAAATTTCTTGGAATAAATTGTGCACCTAGTACTTTCTCTTAGATTGTTGGAAAAGACTATGGTTTTACATTTACAATCTTGCTATCTGAGCCATGTCATCTCATACCAAATCATTGTAATGTCCTGCTTTTTTTTCCTTCCTAAAAGATGTATCTCTATGGAATTTCCTGATTATTTTCCTAGTTGTATTTTTAAACATTTTAAAAAGTTAATATACAAAACTTAATTTTATTCTTAGATTAAGAGATGGAAAGCTATAGTTTCTTCATGAACTTATAGATATTTAGAAGATTTTGGTACTACTAAAGTGTATTCCAAATACTAAAGTATATAGTAATTGCCTGGGTGGCTCAGATGGTTAAATGTCTGCCTTCGGCTCAAGTCATGATCCCAGGGTCCTGGGATGGAGCCCCATGTTGGGCTCCCAGCTTAGTGGAGAGTCTGCTTTTCCCTCTTCCTCTGCCTCTCCCCTCCTTGTGCTCTATGTGTCTCTCTCTCAAATGAATAAATAAAATTAAAAAATAAAATATGTAGTAAATTTTAATGCATTTCTTAATTGAGCAATTTATTAAGAAGCATACTTTCTAATTAATTAAAAACATTTTATTAATGTTAAATGTGATGCTCATATCTATATATATCCTACCATCTCAGAGACAACCAACCAACAAATCAAGCAAAAATGAAATAAAACATGCTCACCTAAAGATGACATGTTTCTATTTAAAAAAAATCCTGTTTGTTTTTAAATTATTTACTATAAAAGAGTAGATACAGTCTCTTGAATTATACATTTGCAAATAAATGGTTAATGAATGCTAGGTAATATTTTCATAGGTGATATTTTCAAGCTCTATTACGTTTTCTATGTGAGTGAGTCATGAATTATTGAATAATAATTATTCTCCTTATATGGTTTTATTAACCCTTACAAAATCAAACATTTACTAAATTAAAGAGTCTATGACAATTGATAACATTTTAAAAGTGATTTTCATTTTTGTCTTTCATAATAAAAATTCGCATACTTAAATAAAGAATAAACAAATTGTGCAATCTTTCATAAAAAGACACAAAGCTAGAAGTTCTATCAGAAAACATAGTGAACTCTGTTATGAATTTGAACTCCCCCCAAATTCAAGGTATTTGGATTAATATTTTTACATGTTCCTCAGAAAAGGGAAATAACCGCATCAACCACTAATCTAAAGAGCTGCTTAATTTTACATAGCACTTGCAAATATGTTTTTATGATTGCTTAATTGTGTTGCTTTATATTTATAGTTGCAGTATTTAAATTCATTCTGTCTTACAAGGAGATGAAAAACACTGAAAATTAACTTCATATACTTACAAGCCATGATTCCAATTTCTAAAAGCTTCTTAAATATTTGTTCCATATTTTTTTAAACTTTTTTCTTTACAACTCAGACCCTCCCTTAAATTTAGTTCAGTTACAAAGACTAAAGATTAATTGTATCAAAGAATAAGATGCTGAACCTTCAACCTTAAATGTACTGTTTTTTAGTTTGTTTAATTTAATCATAAAGGTCTTAATAAAAAAGGAAAAATCAGCAAGATACTGCGTGAAATGCCTAAGGATTTCACAGTTCATTGTTTTTTTAATCTGACAACTTAAAAGATATTATCTTGTGTTTGGAGTAATAGAGGTATCCTCTTCCTCTTTGTGCAATAAAATTTGAAATACCACACTGGCTTATTTGCTTTATTCTCTTATTGGAATATAGATTAAGGACAGATATACTTAATTGCTTGTATGAAAATTTCAAAATATCAGGGCGCCTGGGTGGCTCAGTCAGTTACATGTCTGCCTTCAGCTCAGGTCATGTTCCCACGCTCCTGGGATCCTGTGGGGCTCCTCCTTAGCTGAAAGCCTGCTTCTCCTTCTCCCTCTGTCACTCCCCCTGCTTGTGATCTCTCCCTCATTCTCTCTCTCTCTTTCTCTCTCTGTCAAATAAATAAATAAAATCTAAAAAAAGAGAAAATTTCAAAATATCCAAACACTAAGGCAACATATATACACACACACACTAACATGTATACATGTATGTATATAACTAAATGTGTCTATTTACATATAAAGTTAGCCAAACATCATAAATAAATAAGTATAAATCATATATCCCTTTTTGTGGTTATACATTTACATGCATGTATGTTTGCATATACATACACACCCTCACATACATAGGTATATGTGCTTGACTGCATTTTTTTTTCTTACTGTCCTGCACAGTTTGTTGGCTTCCAGACAAACATTTCTGAATAAAGTTCTATGATTATAGTCATATATTTAAAACCAAATACATGGAAAAAAGAAACCATCATTTTTCTTAGCTAGAAACAACACAAGTATATAATAAAGTGGAATCTAAAGTGAAAACTCTGGGGCGCCTGGGTGGCTCAATGGGTTAAAGCCTCTGCCTCCTGCTCAGGTCATGATCTCAGGGTCCTGGGATCGAGCCCCGCATCGGGCTCTGCTCGCTCTGCTCGGGCTCTCTGCTCGGCAGGGAGCCTGCTTCCCTCTATCTCTCTCTGCCTGCCTCTCTGCCTACTTGTGATCTCTCTCTCTCTCTGTCAAATAAATAAATAAAATCTTTAAAGTGAAAACTCTCCCTTAATTTCTGTTATGACACATACGGTTGACCTTAACCTTGTATTAAACAAGTTTTCCTTTTTTAAAGATTTTATTTTTTTGACAGAGAAAGAGATCACAAGTAGGCAGAGAGGCAGGCAGAGAGATGAGGAAAGCAGGCTCCCCGCCAAGCAGAGAGCCAATACAAGCCTCCATCCCAGAACCCTGAGATCATGACCTGAGCTGAAGGCAGAAGCCCTAACCCACTAAGCCACCCAGGCGCCCCTAAGATTTTATTTATTTATTTGAGATAGAAAGAAAGAGTGAGATAGAGTGAGTGAGAAAGTGAAAATGAGGGGAGACGCAGAGGAAGAAGAGAAGCAGACTCCCCACTGAGCAGGGAGCCCAACGTGGGACTCAATACCAGGACCCTGAGATCATAACCTAAGTTGGAGGCGGACACTTAACCATCTGAGCCACACAGGCGCCCCCAAATTAGTTTTTCTTTCATATTTTTTTCCAGTTAAATTACTATTTGCCAAAATATTTAGGTAGTAAAAAATTTGACAGCTCATTAGCAGATGATCTAATGTCTGCTCATAGAGCACAGTATGGATTCATTCTTGGCACCTGTGATTAAATGCCATTTGGAACACATTTCCACAAGGACACCTTGGAAGAAATTGTTTTATGTAAATTGGATATATGTACTGTTTAAGGAAAATTGTGGATTGCGATCACAGAATGGCAGTACCAAAATATTTGATAATTGCTTACTATATACTTGCAAATACTGTTTTATTGAAACCAGTAGTATTTGGCTCTATGCGTTGTTGTCAGTTATTCCTAGCACTTCATATTTGTTGGCAGAGTTTAAGGTTTGAATGGAAAAACAATTTAGAAAACTGTCACATCAAATTGGAGAAAATTATCTAAACATAATCTAGTTAGAGCAAAAAGTTTCAACAATTTAAAAAAAATTATGTGGCTGCATAGCTCTCAGAGAAGAAGAAAATGGTTTGCCTTCAATGGAGTTTTAAGATAAGGCAAACCTTGCCTCAATGACAATGGTGCTTTATATATGGAAGCAGCATTTCATTCCTTTAATTAGAATGAAAATGGAGAGTTAGGAGAGTAAGATGCAGAGAAATAAACATATACTGAACATACAGATATTAGGCACAATTTGAGATGTTAAATTAATGATAAATTATTAAAAGAAATTTACCTAATCCAAGAAACTTGAAACTCTCAATGACTGGTCTTTACTTCTTATTATAATACACTACTATTTTCTCAAGATTTAATTAGAAGACATTAACTTTATATGATATTAAAAAGTGAATTAAAATGATGACTATGTAAAAAAATATAATGCCTGAATTTGTGATTTTTATTGAAAATACCAAAATTTCCTTCAGCTTAATTCCCATGAAATCTGACTATTTGAAAGCAGTTACATGTGCGATTGAGAGCTGTTGTTGCTACCTAAAAACCACAAAATTATAGGATTTCCACAGGTGATATCCAAATTATTCAATTATCTTCTGATCACTGACTGTTAGGCAATGTTTCAAGGTATATTGGAGACAACATGCTTTCATCACATTCAGGGCTCCTAAATAGTGTTTTTTATATATACAGATTTAAATAGTGATACTATGGAGGAGGAGCAAACATCTCTTATATAGGAAAAAAGGGAGAGAGAGAGAGAGACAGAGAGAGAGAGACAGAGAGAGAGATCCCATAAGACATTTTTTAAAACTCTACCGGTAATATAGAATTAAGAATTAAATTTTTTTGGCTATTATTTTTTTTCTTCAGTATAAATAAGAATTGAGTGATTATTTCCCTCTCTCCTCTTCTTTTGAGGACTGAGCCACTGTTGCTGCTGTTGCTGTTAATATCTCCTATCTTACATAGAGAGTACACACATACCATGAGTCATATACAAGGGACTTAAGTGTATTTTGATGAAACAAATAAAACTAGAAAGATATTTGGTTGAGAGAATGCAACTTCTAAACAGGGATTTTCCACATTGTTTATTTAAAGTAAAAGTCATCAAATATATATTGGAAAGGAGAGGTATTATGTAAGCTGTTTTATATGGAAATTCTTTTCATATGGGTATTAAATTCACTGAAAGAGTTTGAAAGCTGGGAAAACAATGAAATGACACAACAGTAGCTTGAACGTTAATGTTATATTTTACTAGAAATTATAAAAATCAAGAAGAAGGAAAGGGTTGAATAATACCAGGGAGGTAGATTATGGATAGGGGAACAAAAAAAATTGAATTACTTCAAAAATTTAAATCTTGGATGATTAGGACAATATTAATGCCATTCAAAAATAAGCCTATGAGTAGAAAAAAACATTTCAGAAAAGATGATGAGTTCAATTTTGGATGTGAATTTGAGACCTTCAGGTAAAGACTTTGATCAGACTATAAAATGATCATTTTGAGAGTAAATCATAGTTGTAATTATAAACATGAGATTCATGCACACATTGTAGATTTAAAGCCCTGAAGTTGGGTAACAGAGTCAAGGGGGGAAATACAAAGTAGCAAAGAAGACATTAGGAGAATCATACCTTAGGGAAGATCAACTTTAAAATATAGAAAAAAAGTACAGATAGAGGTGTTTTGAATTCATAAATCCATACATTTTCCAAAGAATTTTAAACATTCATGAAGCTTCAGAACATATATATTTCATGTTTGTTTTTAATTGTAACTTCAAAGTCGATATATTTTGGTAAAAATCAGTTTACAAGAACAGCACCATCTTTTTATTAAGTCTAATATTAAGGAAATTATAGAAAACTACTAAACTGGATTTAGCACAATATTTCCCAAACAATAGAAAAAGTTTTTCATTACAAGTTCTTATGCCATGACATAAATGTTGTAGGATATAGTTGTGTTGTTAAAAAATGGAATATAATATATAACAAATGTTCATATTTCTCAAATTATTTGACACATAAAAGTAAAAGCATGGTTAAGAATTTATTCAAAAGTTTAACTGGAAATTAAACACCAAATGAGAAATAAGAAAATTTTTATTCACTAGGATCATAATCTTATTACCATGAAATTAATATAAAATTCTCCCTACCATTAGGGATTATAACTTTTATTTTAGATTTTTAAAAAATTATTTATTTGACAGAGAGAGAGAGAGAGATCACAAGTAGGCAGAGAGTCAGGCAGAGAGAGAGAGGGGGAAGCAGGCTCCCTGCTGAGCAGAGAGCCTGATGTGGGGCTAAATCCCAGGACCCTGAGATCATGACCTGAGCCAAAGGCAGAGGCTTTAACCCACTGAGCCACCCAGGAACCCCTAGCAATTATAACTTTTAAGAAATTATTGAGTTTCTATTTTATAAAAAAGAAACTAGAAATAAATTTAACCAAGAAGTAAAAAGATTTGTACTCTGAAAACTCTAAGATATTGATAAAAGAAATTGAAGATTATGGAAATAAATGGAACAATATATCATGCTCATGGATTAGAAGAGCTGACATTTTGTGTAAATGTCCATATTACCCAAAGAAATTACAGATTGAATGCAATCCCTATCAAAATACCAATGGCATTTTTTAATTGAACTAGAAAAAAAAATCCTAAAATTTGTATGGAATCACAAAAGATCCCACATAGCTAAATCAATCTTGAGAAAGAAAAGCAAAGCTGGAGATATCACTCTGCTTGATTTCAAACTATCTTGCAAAGCTATATTAAACAAAAAAGTATAGTACTGACACTATACTGACAGAGGCACATACATAAATGAAATAAAATAAAGAGTTCAGAGATAAACTGACATATATATCGTGAATTAATCTGTGACAAAGTAGGTAAGAATATACAAAGTGTAAAAGTCTTTTCAATAAATTGTGTTGAAAAAACTGTTGACAACAGAACAATGAGACTGGACCATGATCTTACACCACATACAAAAATAAATTCGAAACAGATTAAAGCCTTGAATATAAGACCTACAACCAGGACACACCTAAAATAAAGCATAGTCAGTAATCAGTCTTAACAATATTTCTTTGGACCTGTCTCCTCAGGCAAGGGGAACAACAGTTAAGATAAATAGGATCATATCAAACTAAAAGCTTTTAAACAATGAGAAAAACAAAAACAAACAAACAAACAAAAAACATGAACAAACCTAAAAGGCAACCTACTGAATGGGAGAAAACATTTGCAAATCATACATCTGATAAAGAGTTAATAGCCAACATATATAAAGAATTTACACAACTTAATACAAACAACCCAATTTTTAAAAAATGGGCAGAAAACTTGAATAGACATTTTTTTCAGAAGAAGACATGCAGGTGGCCACACAAAAAAAATGCTCAAAATCACTAATCATCAGTGAAACATAAATGAAAACCATAATGAACTACGATTTTATCTGTCAGAATCCTAAATGATTCTGACAGATAAATCTGTCTGAAAAAAAAATCCAGAATGGCTATTATAAAAAATCCAAAAAGTAATTAGTGTTGTGAGAATGAGGAAAAGGAACCTTCATACAGTGTTAGAATGTAAATTAGTGCAAGTACTATGAAAAATAATATGGAGTTTCCTCAAAAAATTTAAAATAGAACTACCACCATACATTCTAGCAATTCCACTTCTGGGTATTTTTCTAAAGAAAATGAAAATACCAATTTGAAAAGATACAGTTATCCTAATGCTTATTGCAAGATTATTTACAATAACCAAGATATGGAAGCAATACATCAATAGATGAATTATGCATTAATAGATGAATGGACAAAGAAGATATACATTCATACATACAATGGAATAATACTCAACCAATGAAAAAAGGATAAGATCTTGCCATTTATGACAACATGGGTGGACTTAGAGGATATGGTAAGTGACATAAGTCAGAAAATGACAAATACTATATGATTTTACTTATACATGTGGAGCCTAAAATATGAAACAAATGAACAAACAAAACAAAAAGAAACAAACTCCTAGATACAGGATACTGTTGGTTTTTAGAGGGGGACTGGTTGGGGGATGGGCAAAATAAGTGAAGGGGATTAAGAGGAACAAACTTTCAGTTATAAAATAAATAAATTATGGGGATGTAATATACAGCGTAGGGAATATAGTCAATAATATTGTAATAAATTTTTATGGTGATGGATAGGAACTAGACTTACTGTAGGGACTATTTAATAATGTACAAAACTTTCAAATCACTATGATGTACACCAAAACTAATAAATTATATTTCAATAAAAAATAGTAGTCATCTTCAAGAATTTGAAAAAAACCCTAAAACTAGTTAGTATCTGGTTTGCTTTTAAACTATAAGGATTACAAAGTTTTTATTGAACTCTGTAACTGAAAATGCCACTTCACATTTAATAGCCATGATGGACGTCCTGTACGACATTTATTCCACCATGGACACCCTTGAGTCATATTTATTCTACTGTCAAAAAATATTTACTTTTATCATGAGCTTGTCATTCTACTGTATTAAATGTATGAAAATGGTTTAGAAATCATGAAATCTTTTAGAAATATAATGGCTTTTGATAACTTTTAACTACATTTCTGTAAAATATTTTTAAACCAAATATTGATTCTAAAATATTGTGAAACAAGAAGAGTGAAAGAAAAGAAATCTAAATTTGAAGGTAGTAGGTTTCTTTTGCTCATTGACAAGACAATTCATCCTGACACTAGTCAGGTTTACAACCTAGGGTTACATAGTTGATGGAACTGTCTCTTTGACAGGGTTAGAATTAGCCCTAGTACTAGAATATTTTTTTAGAATATTTCTTTTATAAACTGTAAATACCAGAAGAAAAACTCTTCGTAATGGACATAACTACTTGAAAAAATGGAAAAAATGACCCTGAGAGTATAGAAGGATAACAGCCCTATCTGTGTGCTCTTGATCTAGGTGTAGTCTACTTTTCAACAAATAAATTATTAGGGAAAAACATACAATAGTGAGAAAAGGGAGAGCAGCTTAACCAACAAGATGGGCCAAATGAGCCTGTTAATGAAAACATTTGACAAATATTGCCTTGTGTACCCATTTATCCTGGCTTGCCTCAGAACAAATCATATACCTGATGTTTTGAACTTTGGTAATTTTTTCCAGTTTTATTGAGAAATAATTGACATATATCACTGTATAAGCTTAAGGCATAGAGCATGATGGTTTGATTTACATATATTATGAAATGATTATTGAAGTAGGTCTAGCAACATCTGTCACCTCATATAGATAAAATAAGATGGCAGGAAAAAAGAAAAGAAAAAAAAATCCATTTTATGAGAACTCCTAGGATTTATTCTCTTAAGTTTCCTAAACTTATCATACAGCAATGTTAATGATAGTCATCATATAGTACATTACATCCCCAGGATAATTAACTTATAACTGGAAACTTTTACCTTTTGACTACCTTCCTCCAGTTGCACCTACACCACCCTCTACTGTCTTGTGATTGCATGTCTGATCTCTTTCTCTGAGTTATTCTTTTTCTTTCTTTTTAGATTCTACATATAAGTGAGATCATACAATATATCTTACTCTGTCTGACTTATTTTACTTAGCAAGGTTCATCCATGTTGCCACAGATGGTAGAATTCCTCATTTTTTTAAGGCTGGAAAATAGTCCAATATATGTGTGTGTGTGTGTGTGTGTGTGTGTGTGTGTGTGTGTGTGTGTGTGTGTGTGCACGTGCGTGTGTGTGTGTGTGTGCGCGCGCACGTGCACACACGTGTGTGTATGTGTATCACAACTTCTTTATCCATTCATTCATCAGTGGACATTCATATTGTTTCCATGTCTTGTCTATTGTAAATAATGCTGTTATGAACATAGGAATGCAGCTATCTTTTTGACATAGTGCTTTCATTTCCTTTGAATATATTCCCAGAAGTCTAGTGCTGGATCATTTGGTGGTTGGTTCTATCTTTAATATTTAGAGGATCCTTCATATTGTTTTTCACAGTACCTGTTTCAATTTTCAATCCAACTGTGCACAAGTGTTTCATATTCTTCACATTCATGCCAGAATTTGTTATCTCTTGTTTTTTTTGATGATGGATGTTCTAACCCACATGATGTAATATCTCATTTTGGTTTTAATTTGAATTAACTAATGACTAATGATTTTGAGCATCTTCTCATGTACCCTTTGGCCTTTCATATATCTCTTTTAGTGAAATTTCTATTCAAGTCCCTTTTCCATCTTGTAATTGGGTGTTTTATATGCTGTTGAAGTATATGAGTTCTTTATGTATTTTCTATGAGTTCTTTATACATTTTGAGTATTAATCTTTTTTCAGATATGTAGTTTGCAATTTTTTATCCATTCCACTGATTGTCTTTTCACCTTGTTGATGCTTGATATTGCTGTGCAGAAGTTTTGGCTTTTTTTTTAAATTTGATGAAGTCTCATGTGTTTATTTTTTAATTTTGTTGCTTGTGCTTTAGGTGTCATATCAAAAAAATCCTTATCAAGGCCCATGTCAAAGAGCCTCATTCTTAAGTTTTCTTCTAGTAGATTCATAGTATCAGGTCTTACATTTACGTCTTTATTCCATTTTAAGTTAATTTTTGTGAGTTATATAAGATATTAATTTAGTTTCATTCTTTTACATTTTACCCAGACTCATTTATTGAAGAGACTGTCTTTGCTCCATTAACTAACTTTTGCTCCCTTGTCAAATATTAGTTGACCATATACACTGTATTACTTTATTTCTGGGCTCTCAATTCCATTCCATTGGTCTGTTTTTACTCCAGTATCATGGTGTTTTGGTTACAATGGCTTTATATCATAACTTGTAAAGGGAATATGATTCTTCCTGACTTTCTCTTCTTTCTTAGCATCTTTTGGTTATTTTGGGTGTTTTGTAGTTATAAATAAATTTTAGGAGTTTTCTCTACATCTGTAAAACAATGCCACTGGAATCGTGATAGGGATTGCATTGAAGTTATTTATGGCTTTGGTAATATTGGCATTTTTAACAATATTAATTCTTCCAATCCATGAGCATGGGAAACCTTTCCATTTATTTGTCTTCTATTTCTTTCATCAATGTCTTATAGTTTTCAGAGTAAAGATCTTTTACTTCCTTGTTTAAATTTATTCCAAAGTATTTTATTGGTTTTGATGCTAAAGTAAAGGGGATTAATGTTTTTCAGAAAATTAATTCTTAATGTGTGTAGAAATGCCGCTGATTTTTGTATGGTAATTTTGTGTGCTGTGCTTTACTGAATCCATTGATTAGATCTAAAAATCATTTGGTTATGTCTTTAGGATTTTCTATATAAAAAAAATCATGTCGACTGCAAATAGAAACAATTTTACTTCTTTCCTGCTGATTCTGATACCTTCTATGCCTTCCTTCTCCCTTCATTCCTTCCTTTCTTCCTTTTTGTCTGATTGCTCTGCAAAAATTTTCAATACTGTGTTGAGCAGGAATGATGAGAGTGGACAAACTTGTCTTGCTGCTGATCTTAGAGGAAAAGCTTTAAGCCTTTTACTACGGAATTGTATGTTAGCTGTGGGCTTTTCACATATGGCTTTTGGTATGTTGATATACATTTTCTCTATCATCCACTTTGTTGAGAGTTTTTTAATAAATGGATGTTGAATTTTGACAAATGCTTTTTCTGCATTTATTTAGATAGTCATATGATCTTTGTGTTTTATTTTGTTTCTGTGTTATATCACATTGCCTGATTTGCAGGTGGTGAACCATCCTTGCATACCTGGAATAAATCCCCCTTGATCATGGTGTATGATCTTTTAAATGTACTGGTGAAATAGGCTTGCTAATATTTTATGGAGGATATTTGCACCTATATTAATTAGGAATATTGACTTACAGTTTTCTTTATTTATAATATCTTTTTCTGGTTTTAGAATCAAGGTAATGAGGGGTTCATAAAATGAGTTTGGGACTGTTATTCTCTATTCAATTTTTTGGAAGAGTTTTAAAAATATTGATATAAAATCTTCCTTAAAAGTTTGGTAGAATTTATCAGCAAAGGCATTGGTCATGGGCCTTTCTTTGTTAGGAAACTTTTGAAAAAAGAAAAACAAAAAGAAAAATGAAAGAAAAAGAAATTTTGATAACTGAGTCTATCTCCTAGTAATTTGTCTTTAGAGTTTCTATTTCTCCCTGTTTAAGTATTGGCAAGTTGTGTCTTTTTAAGATTTGTTTTTTTTTTTTTCATTTCTTCTAGGTTGTCTAATTCATTGGCATGTTGTTTTCTTGGTTAATCTAGGTAAAATTTTATCTTTTCAAAAAACCAACTCTTCATTTAGTCAAGCATTTCTGTTGTTTTTCTGTTCTCTATTTTACTTATTTCCCATCTATTTTTATTATTTCCTTTCTTCTGCCAGCTTCTGGTTGTTTTTGTTTTGGTTTTTGTTTTCCCTAGTTTCTTAAGACATAGAGTTATGCTGTTTGGGATCTTTCTTGCCTCTTAGTTTTATTTATCCATTGCTATGGACTTCCCTCATTAAGCTGTTTTTGCTGCATACCATAAATTTTGCTATGTTGCAATTCCATTTTAATTTGTCTAAAGAATCTGTTTTATTTCTCTTTTAATTTTTTTATTCATTAGTAATTCAGGAGAGTGTTTAAATTCCATACATTTGTGAATTTTCCTATTTTCCTGTTAATTGATTTCTAGTGTCATACTGTTGTGGTCAGAGAAGATACGTGATATGATTTCAAACTTCTTGAATAAGGCTTTGCTAAGCCTAATATACGGTTTTGTGGTCTAATATATAGTCTATTCTAGAACATGTTCCATGTGCTTTTGAAAAGTATATATTGTGCTATTGTTGGATAGAATGTTTAGTTTATCTCTGTTAGGTCCATTTATTGTATATTGTTATTCACATCTGCTGTTCCTTACTGATTCCCTGGATGATCTAGCCATTGTTGAGAGTAAGATATAACAGTCCCCTACTGTTATTTTATTGCTGTTTATTTCTCCTTTTAGCTCTGTTAGTTTTTGTTTTATATACTTAAGTGCCCTGGATGTTGGGCACATAAATGTTTACAATTGTCAGATCTTCCTGATGGACTGACCACATCATTAATATGTAAAGACCTTGTCTCTTTTTACTATTTTTGAAGTCCATTTTGTCTGCTATAACTATAGCTACCCCTGCATTTTGTTGTTGTCATTACCATTTGCTTGAAATAACTTTTCCATCCCTTCACTTTCAGTCTAGTGTATTTATAAGGCTAAAGTGAGTCCCTTGTAGGTGGAATTTCATTGGATTTTTTTTCAAGTCTATTCAGTCATTCTGTGTCTTTCAATTGGAGAATTTAATCCACTTACATTTAAATAATTATTGATAGGCAAGGATTTATTATTGACATTTTGTTCATTGCTTTCTGGCTGTTTTTTAGGTCCTTTGTTCCTTGATTCTTACCCTGTGTCTTTTGTTTCATTTTGTTTCAATATCTTTTGATATCAGTAAACTTTGACTTCTTTATCATGTTCTTTTTGTGTAATTGTTACTGGTTTTTCTCTAGTTGTTACTATGAAGCCTACATAAAATATCTTAAAATTATAACCCAATATTTTAAGCTGATAACAATTTAACTTCAATAAAATTCTTAAACTTTAAATTTCCACTTCTCCTTCTCCTCCTCACATGTTATTGCTGTTATAATTTGCATATTTTCATATTGTGTAACTAATAATAGATTACTGGCGTTACAGTTACTTTGACTATGTTAATTTTTAATTTATTTATTTTTATTTATTTTATTTCTTAAAAGATTTTATTTATTTATTTGACAGAGAGAGATCACAAGTAATCAGAGAGGCAGGCAGAGAGAGGGGGAGAAGCGGGCTCCCTGCTGAGCAGAGAGCCCAATGTGGGGCTCAATCTCAGGACCCTGAGATCATGAGCTGAGCTGAAGGCAGAGCCTTAACCCACTGAGCCACCCAGGTGCCCCCAACTGTGTTAATTTTTTTAAAGAGTTATTTATTTATTTGAGAGAGAGAGAGCACACACCTATGCATAAAAGAGTGGGAGGAGGGGCAGAGGGAGAGAATCTCAAGCAGACTTCCTGCTGCACCCAGCGTCGGACACAGGGCTTGATCCCATGCCCATGATATCATGACCTGAGCCAAAACCAAGAGTCAGATGCTCAACTGACTAAACCAACTAGGCACCCCCTGTGTTAATTTTTATAAATTTTTAAACTAGAGTTATAGTAATTATACCAGTACCTAATTACAGAATCTATTTCACTATGTATCTGCCATTAACAGTGAGTTTCATGCTACCTTTTTTTTTTCTGTTTTTATGATATTAATTAGTATTATTTTAATTCCTCAAAGAGCTCCCTTTAGCATTTCTTCTAAGGCAGATCTAGTGGTAATGAACTCCCTTAGCATTTGTTCAGGAATGTCTTTACCCTTCCTTCATACCGAAGAATAGCTTCACTGGATACAGTATTCTTAGTTGACTATTTTTTTTTCCCCGTCGATATTTTGAATATGTTGTCCCATTCTCCCCTAGCTTGAAATGCTTCTGTTGAGAAATATGACAATAATTTTAGGGAGTTTCTTTGTCCGTAACTTCTACCTTTCCCTTGCTGCTTTTAAAATTTTTTGTCTTTGACTTTGAAAATTTAATTAGAATATGTCTTGATGTTGCCCCTCTTAAGTTAAAACTATTTAGAGTTCTTTGAGCCTTATGGATATGGAGGTCCATTTCTCTTTTCTGGTTTGGGAAATTTTCAGCCATCATTGCTTTGTATATACTTTCTGTCCCTCTCTTTATTCCATTCAGAACGTCCCGTAATGTGCATCTTATTTCTTTTCATGCGTTCCATAAAACTTGTAGGCTCTATTTTTATTTATTTAGTTAGTTAGTTACACCTCTGACAGTAATTTCTAAAGTTTTATCCTCTATGTCGCTGATTCTTTTTCATGGTTGAATCTGTTTTTGAAACTCTCTACTGAATTCTGCACTTCAGTTGTTATATATTTCGCTTTTAGGAATTTTGATTTTTTTTATGAGTTTCTATTGCTTTGTCAATTTTCTTGTTCTCTTCATGCATTATTTTCCTAACTTCTTTTGTTAAATTTTTATTTTGTTTTCCTAATTTCTTTTTAAAGATTTATTTATTTATTTTAGAGAAAGAAAGAGAGAAAAAGCAGGAGATGCAGCAGAAGGAGAGAGAGATTCTCAAACTGACTCTCTGATGAGTACCAAGTCCAAAACAGTGCTGAGATCATGACCTGAGCCAAAATCAAGAGTCAAATGCTTCACTCACTGGGTCACCCAGGTGCCCCTCTTTTCCTAATTTTGTGTAGTTATCTCTGTGTGCTTTCTTGTAGTTTATTAAAATTCTTTAAAAGGATTATTCTAAATTTTTTGACAGTTCAAAGACTTTTAGAGCTTTATCAGTTTCTTTTGGTGGTGTCATATTTACCCCCCCTTTTTTTTTATGATCTTTGATTTCTTACAATGATATCTGCACATTTGAGTAATCAGGTTCTCTTTCAGACCTGCAGGCTTGTTTGGAAAGGATAAATATTCAGCAGACAGCTCAGCTTGGATTTCTGGGTGTGTCTGATAAGATTTTTAAGTAGTTAGGGCCTGCTATAATAACTTATTTTGGGGTAAATCAACTGTTGATCTCTGAGGTTAAGGATGGGGATGTATTGCTGGCTGAGAGCTATTGGATAGGACTATTGGCTTTTCCCTACTCAAGTGAAGGTGTAAGAAATGCTCCAGGGTTCCCTAGGTTCTCCAGTCAGCCTTACTAGATGTTGGGACGGGAAACTCAATTCAGTTGTAAATGAGGCTATAAATTATCTTCCCTGTCCTGGCAGGGCAGTAGAACAGAACCTAGGACCTGTATAATTTGTTGTTTTAGGATTTGAATCAAACAAGTGTATACTCTTAGCTCCCTGGTCAGATGAGGTCACCAGTTTTACTCTGCAAATGAGGAAAGCCACAGGCTGTACTCTCTGTTCAAATGCCATTCTATATAGTCCTACTGTTGAATGGATTTCTCAACTTCCTCTGTACCCTGGCTAGGTTTCCTAGTTGGAGTGGCTGAAGGTTGCATTCAGTGATGAGTGGGGCTATGAATTAGAGTTCCTGCCCAGACATAGCTGGAGAAGCAGCTCTAAAATTGGTGAAATTCATTGTTTGCTGTCATAATTCATAGCCAAGTTCTGTGGCCAAACAGGGTAACTGGCTTTGGTCTGCAACTTTTGGCTTTGTCTGCCCTTCTCTCAACTTGAACACTGATGGGCTGCATAGATTTCAAATATTTTTGCCAGACTTTCTGGTCAGATGGGATAAGAGACCATAGTGTGTGCAGAGTTATGGCCACCGCCCCTTGCTTGGATGGGAAGACAAAGGGTTATTAAGGCAACTTTCAATTTCTCAAACAGGAAGTCCAGTTGGGAGTGACTGGAAACTACCCTCAACCTTGGTTATGAATTAACCTCTCTGCCTGTGCGTAGCATGGAAAGTCTCCATATCTGGTACTAACTTTGCTCTGGGAAATATCACTTCTATCTGTCTGTCTTTTGGTTGCAGCACTCCTGGGACACACAACTTCCAGGAATTATTGCCAGCCCTTATGATAAATGGTGTTGGGAAGGCACTCTCTACAACACTTGGGCTGTGACTCAGTACCATGCTTGGGTATGGCTACTGAAGAATAAAAATTCAACCAGGAAATTTAAAGATTGAATTGGCTTTATTCAATGATTCATGAATCAGATAGCATCCCACCTAACAATAGAAGGTACTCTGAAGAATTGTACAAATGGGAGGCCTATATAAGCAACAGTGGTGTGGGACAAGAAAGTTATTTGGGGAAAAAAATGTGTTGCTTTAGGAATAGTTACCTTCCCTTAGGGGGAAGGGACAGGGGGTCTTAGGCAGATTACATCACTAGTGCTGATCAGGAAATTCCAAACTAATTGATTTAAATTCCTCTGCTGGAGAGGCTAAAATTGCAATTTGGTTAGGTATTAAATCTTAACATAAATTGCTCTTTTCTGGTTTTGTGGTTTCTTTTTAACATGGGCAAACCTCACTTTAAGACAAATAAAACTCCTTTGAGGATTCAAATCAGGCTGATCTGCACTCTGCCAAGTTCTTTCATCAAACTATACCTTCAACTTGATTCTGCAGATAAGGAAAACTGATGGTTGAGACTGCTACTTAGTGCTACAGGTGTGAATCTAATCTGTCAAGATCCATGTGTGGTTGTTGCAAGTCCTTCTCCCCTTCTCCACTATAGTCAGATTGTCAGTGATTGAACCCCATAGATTTCCCTGCAGTCCTCATAGTATGAGATCAGAGTAAGGACTCCTAAAAGGTGACCAATAATGCTGGGGTTGAGATGCAGGGCAGAGATTTTTGTTGTCTCTCTATTTCTCTTTCTCCTCTGGAAGAATGAAAGGCTCAGAGGGAATATCTACACATGATGCTGGTACACTGCCCTGAGGGGAGAGTCAATGCTGTTTTTGTTACCTTTATAGGACAGTTTACCTTGGCCTCTGTGGTGCAAGGGGTGCTTCAGCCTCACCCATATATTCTGGGATTTTCTCAATAGTATCTTGTTCTTGAATAAGTATTAGTTTTCTACTTGGGAGGGGTAGCAAAGTCAGGAACGACTCATGCTGCCATCTAGGTGATGTCACCTCCTGGGGCCAATTTCCTAAACTTTGGTGAATATATATGACATAAAATAAAGCTAAAATTTGGAAGTACAGAGAGCCAATAGGGTATTTCTCAAAGAAGAGAAGTTTCAGTTTGAAGACTTTAATGTTATCATTGTCAACATTTAAAAAAAATATTTTATTTATTCATTCATTCATTCATTTATTTATTTATGAGATAGAGTGAGAGAGCACAAGCAGGGGGAGCAAAAGCAGCACACAGAAGGAGAGGGAGAAGCAGACTCTCTCTTAAGCAAGGAGCCAGCCATGTGGCTTAATTCCAGGGCCCTGAGATTATGACCTGACCTGAAGACACATGCTTGACTGAGCCACCCAGGTCACCCTGCCAACATTTTCTTTTTTCTTTTTTTAAAGATTTTATTTATTTGACAGAGAGTAACACAGCGAGAGAGGTAACACAAGCAGTGGGAATGGTAGCGGGAGAAGCAGGCTTCCCGCGGAGCAAGGAGACGGATGCAGGGCTCGATCCCAGGACGCTGGGATCATGATCTGAGCTGAAGGCAGACGCTTAACGACTAAGCCACCCAGGTGCCCCAACATTTTCTTTTTTAAAATCAAACAAGATAGATATAATTTTAAAATTTTAGGAAGACTGATGTAGTGAGTTTATTTTTTATTTTGTTGTTGTTGTTGTTGTTGTTGATAGAGAACATGAGCTAGGGAGTGAGGGAGGGGCAGAGGGAGAGAGAGCAATTCTTAAGCATGCTCCATACCTATGACCCTGAGATCATGACCTGAGCAGAATTCAAAAGTTGGATGCTTGACAGACTGAGCCACCTAGGCACCCCAAGAAGACTAATGTAGTGGGTTTTTAAACTTACACACAATATTATCTAATCTATACACATAGAATTTTGAAAAAGAAAAATTTTTAACTATGGTGACATTCCAAATCTAAAAAGTACTCCTGTTCTATCTATGTGGGTCTTAAGAAATTTTCTTTTATCTTTTTCTTTTTTTATATTTCATGAGACATATTCCTTCTTAGACATCGCCACATTCCATAGTTATCCTGGTGGCTCACAAATAATATAAATTTCTCTTTCCTTGACATTTTCTCTGAGCTCTAGTCCTTTTTATTCTAGTGTATTCTTAATATGAATATCCTCAGGCTTCTTTAACTTAATATGCTCAAAATAAGTATTCATTGCTATGGCTCTTTTATATATAATCTCTGTCTTGATTAATTGCAAGGTCATTCATCCAGTCATATAAACATATTTTTATACAAGACTTTTCTTCTCCTGTCTCACATTCAATGTTTTGATAAATTTTCTTGATTCAACCCCAAAAAGTTCTCTGTATACAAACTATGCTGATTAAAATACCTTTGAGTAGTTACTTTGCATATGTTCATTTAGAAAATAATAAAGTAAAAATATTAAAATCTTGTACCAATATTGATACACTTCAACAACATTGGTGCATCATATATTTTTTTCAACTTACTTAAAATTTTGTGCAGAAACAAATTTGAAGAGCTATACAAATTCAGATCTTTTAATCTACCGAGTTTTTCTCACTCTCATTAATATATTCCTAGGATATGTTCAAGATAGGGAAGAATATATATCTAAAGAGATATTCCTTACCATTCTTTATAAATGTGAAAAAAAAGATAAACTATAAATAATATTAAATTTTCAAGAATAAAAGAGTAGCATATTTTTTCTAGCTGTTTTTACAAATGGGAGAGATGAATATGCCTATGGATGAAGCATAGCAAGAAGAAGGAGGAGGAGGAGGAGGGGAGGGGAAGGGGAAGAGGACGAACAAGAACAAGAACAAGAACAAGAACAAGAACAAGAACAAGAACAAGAACAAGAACAAGAACAACAACGAGAAGAACGAGAAGGAGGAGAAGGAGGAGGAAGAACAAGAATAATAAGAACAAGAACAAGAAGAGGAAGAGGAAGAAGGAGGAGGAGGAGGAGGAGGAAGAAAATAAGTTCTCTTAGGAATGGTGAATTCAAGATGCTAGAGTCTAAGGTTAATTAGAATAATTAGATTTATTTTATCTTCTAAAACAGAATGCATAAAATTACATACTTTTCCCCCCCAATTTACTTTTCTATAGAAAAAACAGTTTTCCCTCTACCTGAGGTGTTTCCAATTGCAAAACATTGGAAAATATATATTCCATAATAGAAAATTGATAAAATAGATACTTTACTGATAAAATAAATATTCTGTTACATTTATGGAATAAAATAACAAATACACATCTATATGTAGTATAAGAATATCTAATGACATTGAAATATGTCAT
>CM053604.1:93531831-93656319 GCA_028646535.1 Procyon lotor
GAGTTAAAATTTATTTTGTCATGACGAATTTTCTTTTAAGATCTGCTGGGCTGGTAGCAAAGGGATTGCCAGTTTTCAGTTGGTAGTTTTGCATCTTTGTTCTTGAATGAGATAGTCCTTTAGTTTTCATTGACAGGTGCTGTATAGATCAGCTTAATTGACAGTCATTCTACCATTGTTAACGTAGAGAAATTTCTATAAGCCTGCTCAGGAAAGTTGTGGGGTTTTTTTGGTTTTTTTTTTTTTGTTTGTTTGTTTGTTTGTTTTGTTTTGTTTAGACAGAGAGAGAAAGAGAGCAGGGGGAAATTGGGAAAGGGAGAGAATTTTAAACAGGCTCCATGTCCTGTGTGGAGCTCAACATGGGGCTTAATCTCATGATCCTGAGATCATGACTTGAGCAGAAATCAAGAGTCGGAAGCCCAACCAACTGAGGCACCCAGGCACCTCTGTTCAGGAAAGTTTTACTTAAAAGTGAATCAGTGATGCACCTGGGCAGCTCAGTCAGTTGAGCATCCAACTCTTGATTACTGCTCAGGTCGTGATCTCAGGGTCCTGACATTGAGCCCTTCGTGGGCCTCCCCACTCAACAGAGAGTCCATTTCTCTCTCTCCCTCCCCCTTTCCCCTGCTTACATGGGCTGTCTTTAGAATAAATAAATCTTTTTTTAAAATAAATCTTTTTTAAAAAATGCGTAACAAATCATTTTGTGTACCTTAAACACTGGTAGATGCTTATCATTTAACATTTTTAAGAATCATTATTTCTATTACTAAGAAATTTTCTAGGAAACTCCTCGGCAATTGAAGGTGAGTCATACAGTCTATTCTTCTGTCCAAAACTGTTTAGGGACTTAGGGGCATTTCTCCTGGACTCAGGAGGACCTCAAGGGGACTGGGAAAGTGGTAACAATTTATACACTTCTCTCTAGCCTCTTCTAGCTTCACTCCAAAGCTGAAATCTGCCTCATTTCTTGTCCACTGTGAAGTGTCCATCCTGTACTCATTGGTAAAACAGATTCAAAGGAGGAAAGTTAGAACTTGTGTGCACGGGCCTTTGGGAGAAACCAATTTCCTTCCTGCTCCTCCAGTCACAGGGGCAAAGATCCACTTTTGGAGATTTGACACATTTCTTTTCTCCTTGTTTTCGCAGCGTCGAAGAAGTGTCAGGCCCCACTATCAATTGCACTGTTTTTTTCTCCGTTTCCAAAAGGAGATGCCTGAAGGAAGGGCAATGCTTACTCCAGACATGTATTGTCTTATCCTAAGGTCCCAAAACCAAGAAATCGAATTCAAGTTGAGAAAGAGATTCTAATGTTAGGCCTATGCAGGAGTGCCTCAGGACCATGACTATGGAGTAGGGTGGGAGGACTGGGGGGCTATCCCACAGAGAGCCGTGTATGTCCCTCCCGTCACAAGGGATATTTACATTCCCCTCTCCCAGCTCCCAAACATGAGCCAGTGTCAGAGATGGTGCAGGCTTCACAGAGCAAATTGCATCTTTTCTTCTTTTGCACTGAAAGAGATTCAAATTAGATAATAAGATGTTCTCACATCTCCTAAGTTTGTAGAGAAACAGGAGCCAAGATACAGATGACATGCTTGCCTTTTGATTATCTGTTCAGACACATAAAAAGGCTTTGTAGCCTGGCAAGATGGACAAAGTGCAGGGGGTAAGAAGAAATGGGCCTCATGGATTTCTGGGTGTTTAGAACTCTAAAGGGCCTGAAACTCCCCTACTTTCAAGTTAACAAATTAGCTTGCCACAGTTTTATAAATGCTTAGAAAATGCAGGAAACTTCTGGGTCGAAGACAAAAACATTTATTTCTCACAGCACTGCAGGTAGCCTTTGCTTGAGGTCCAGATAGGTTTCCGTGGCCCTGCATGAAGGCCATGCAGGGCAAATCCAGGTGAATGTGTTTGTGTTCCACCTGAGGAACCCCAAGATTAGCAAATCCCACATCTTCTAAGAAGGCTGCTAACAAATAGGCCCAGCATTTTCCTCAAAAAGACCTATTATTATCCTGATCGAGAAAGATAGCTGCTGCTTTTCCCAAAGGAGACACTCTTCTTTCTTCCAAAACTGACTGTGATACAAACACCTTTGAAATGATAGTCTAGGATAAAAAATGCTGCAAGCTGTCAAGAAATACTGTAGGAAATTGCTCCCTGTTCCCCAATACAGGGCGTTGCATTTGGCAGATAACTATTCTTACATTTTTATTCATTTTTTGTTGGTTTGTTTGTTTTTGGCTTTATTAGATCCAGACTCAGCACCTGTCTTAAACATAATTTGTGTGTTTTTGCATCCTCTTAAATTGCACTTGAATTCCAATGTTTTTATCTGAAAATAGAAATATGGAAATGAAATAGCTGTAGAGTGCCTCATGAACACTGCACTTAAGAATAAGGAGAGGTAAAAAAAAAAAAAAAAAAAAAAGAATAAGGAGAGGTACGGGGTTTCTGCCTGGCTCCCTCGGTTAAGCATCTGCCTTTGGCTCAGGTCATGAGGGGGCTCCCTGCTAGGCGGCGAGCCTGCTTCTCCCTCTCCCTTTGCCTGCTGCGCCCCCTACTTGTGCTCTTTCTCTGCCATATAAATAGTATCTTTAAAAAAATAAATAGAGGTGACTAAACAGTTGAAGGTTGATATAAGCAGGGCATCTGTGTATCATTTAGCAAACATGAGGAAAGTTTAAAGTGTATTTCTACTCTTACATAGTGTCTGTTTCACTAAGTAAGCCCTCAGTAAATTTACATTAATCAAGTACTTCTGCACTTTGCTCCATGATAATATCATATGGACTTTGGCATTATGCTTCTTGTTAGTCTTATTTTTCAGTGTTGTGACTCTTTATATTTTTTAATATCTAATAAGCATTTTCATAACAGATCGAGAGTTGTAATGACAGCTGCTAGGCAAGTAACATTTTGAAAGAGATATTTTTTTTTACATTCTCTTCTCTTCATAAAGTGGTGAAATAAAAACCACATATGCCTGATCAGGGCAACAGATCACTAAGTCATTAACTGATATTTGTTTCCTGTAATCTCTGTTATATCCTTTCACCCCTTCATTTTTATATCTTTCTACATTTTGTCTTTTTTTCCATCCTCGATACATTTGTGGACATCCAGTCACCCAACCCACTATTAGAGACCTAATTTTTTTCTAATTTGGGGGTCATTAATTTTCTTGGGATGATCAGAAGGTGATTTTATTTGAACTGCTTTTCTTTTTTAGAGATTTTATTTATTTATTTGATAGAGAGAGACCACAAGTAGGCAGAGAGGCAGGGGGGAGCAGGCTCCCTGCCGAGCAGAGAGCCCGATGCGGGGCTTGACCCCAGGACCCCGAGATCATGACCTGAGCTGAAGGCAGAGGCTTTAACCCACTGAGCCACCCAGGTGCCCCAAGGTGGTTTTATTTGAGGCATGTAGTTTTCACTTCAGACTTGCATATTTATTCCAAACTCTAGGTGTAACTGATATGTGTGAATCTTCTAATGTCACTAGGCATAACATTTCCTTCCTTGGTCCTGGCTGTCTTTAGTTTTTAAAAAAGGTTGTTGCTACTTTCAGTTGCTTTTTGCTAGGTTATTCATAGTACTTCTAATACTTACTGGTTTATGATTCCTTTTTTGTGGATTTTTTTTCAACTTGTTCCTAATCAATTTATAAAAGAATTGAGTTTTGTATCACTGACATTTTTCTGCACTCTATACATTTTTATAGTCATACATTAAAACAGCTTCCAGAAGACCCCACCAAAAAACCTGAAATTCATCATAGGTCAATCATGTTTTATGGCAGAGATACAATGTAAACATTGTTTGGTTCATATAATAAAACACTCTTAATTTAAATAAAAACTGTTAATAATTGTAGCGAGATGAGCTTCCCAACATCCTGTGAGTTATTATTATTTTCCTGAGAATAGAGTGTACCATTTCTTTAGTGAAAGATATACAAGGGAATAAAAATAATAACCTCAGTTTTTGGAGGATTACCAAAAATTGGAAAAGAAGTCACACATTGCTGTTTAAATCAAACTTTTTATTTTGAGATAATTATAAATTCACATGTTATTGTAAAAAATGATACAGAAAAATCCCATATACCCTTTACTCAATTTCCCCTAAGGTGACATTTACAAAACTGCAGGACAGTATCACAAGTAGGGTATTGACATTGATATAGTCAAGATACAGACCATTTTATCAGCAAAACTGGATTCCTCATGTTGCCTTTTTATAGCCTTTTATAGCCATATCTCTTTCTTCTTATCTACCTTCTCTTTAACTTCTAGGAACCACTAACCATTTCTATAACTTTGTCATTTTTAAGAATATTATATAAATGGAATCATACTGTATGTAACATTTTGGGGTTTATTTTTTTTCTTAAAGATTTTATTTATTTATTTGAGAGAGAAATTGAGTCCAAGTGAGGGGAGGGGCAGAGGGAGAATCAGACTCACCGCTGAGCAGGGAGCCCCACATGGGGCTCAATCCCAGGACCCCAACATTATGACGTGAGCAGAGGTCAGATACTTAGCTGACTGAGCCACCCAGGAGTCCCAGGATTTATTTTTTACCCAGTATAGTTCTCCAGAGTTTCATAAAGGTTGTTGTGTCTCTTAAAAGCACTTTTGTATTTATTGCTGAAAAGAGTTCCATAATTTGTATGTACCAGAGAAGTTTATTCATATGTTAAAGAATATCTGGGTTGTGTCTAGGTTTTGTTATTATGAATAAAGTTGCTATAATCATTCATAAAAAAGAAAAAGAAAGAGAATTCAAAGCCTTGGCTACTCCAAATAGGCCATTTCTCAGAAAAAGCACTTGCAGTGTGCAATCTTGATATAATGCCTCTCTTCTAGATGAAGAGTGGGTTTACAATAAAAGTAGTAGATGACCTCAGCTCACAGTTCTTCTTTCCTATAATTTAACCCTCTGGGTGAGCAGTCATTTATCTCAGCCCACCTGCGCTGTCCCTTGGGGATTGCAAACAGTACCAACAAGAAACTCTTGCTACAACTTTTACTGTGGACAGTGAAGGTACTTATCTCTGATCTAGGTGTGTTATGTTTTATGACAGCATCCCTGAAAACTAACCAACTTCATTTTTAGCTTATAATTATGGCAAAATTCTAGATCTTTCAGTCTTCTGAATAATGGATGTTTGTTAAAAATAATTGAGAGTTAGATGTTGGCAGTTTGGGTAAATGTTCCTAGCTAATACAGTTTTACTTAATCAAGTACATATGTGATTTCATTAATATTTATCTATTTAAGAAATATATTTATTGAAACCAGTAAATCATTTGTATCAGTTGTTACCAATTCAAAATTGGAACAGAATAACTTTAACAGAATTTTACAGAAACCTTTAAAAATTACTGAAAGTCCTAAAAATATAGTTGTGCAAAAAGTTCAGTTTTGCATAATGATGTTAATATGTGTCACCATTTGCAAAAATAGCCTCAATTTCTTTCTTAAATGTTAAAAAGTACTTAATTAGTAAAGCCAAAGTCTGAATTCAGAACTCTGTAAGGCTTATGCAAATGATGAAATTCATGAATTGAAATGATAATCAACATTGTGTGAAATTGTTATTTTTATTGTTCTAATCTGTAAAATTGTTGTAGTTCTACAAGTTAGTGACTTTTTCAATATTCATAATCATTTTTCTCTAGACAATAGAAATGTTAAGCAAATAAATTTTTCTTATTCTGTTAGGTTTTGAATATTAATATATGAAGAAATAGGAGACTCAAGTTTTCAAACCTCTAGAGCTGAATTAAAAATCCCATAAGACGCCAACTAGTTCTACAGTGATTTTTTTTCTTTTATATAAAATAAATCTGCGCTCTAGATTGGCATCTTATTTGTTAATTTTTAAACAATATTTATTTAAAAATAATAATATGAAGGAGAACATTAAAATGGCTCATTATCCTTAATAATCACTCTGGAAATTAAAAATAAATGGTATTAGATTAAATACATAGGAAGGTAGGATTGGTCAACCAATCTATTAAGTTTGACATGAAAATGAATGTCACCCAACAGCTTTTTAACTATGCTAGTACTTCTTCCTCATATTGTTGAAAACATTTTCTTGCCTATTTTTCCAGAAAAAATATTTTTATCTACTTATATTGTGTTTATAGGGTGGTTTCCATGCCTACTCTAAATTTGTTCCACCTTTTTATTTTTAACATTTCCAGAGTAATTTGATGTATGAATGTAAGAAAATTTGATAACCAATTCTCTATTAATGAACATTTGTTGTTTTAGTCCTACCTCCATTCCAGTACAAATAATACAATGAATAACCTCTTATATATACATTGGTGTGCTTTTTCAAATATAGTGGTGGATAATTTCTGGCAGTGAAATCGTTGCATACAGGCTAAGTGTATTTTCCCTAAAAATTTTATATTCCAACTTACAGTGGGAGCCCTTTTTTTAAAGAGACTATGTTAGAATATGTGTGGTAACCAATTTCTTTACATTTGCCATACCTTATATTCTTAGAGCTTATTAAACCTATTGATCAATCCATTAGTAAACTAAGAAGACTAGAATATAAAGGATTTTTAAAATACATAATGATGAAGGAAAGATATTAGGTTTCAAAGCCAATCACAAAGAAAGAATTCTTAAGATATCTTTGGTGTAAAAAGGTGGTTTTATTAAAGAATGGGAACAGGACCTGTGGGGAGAAAGAGCTGCACTGGGTTCATGAGGAGTGGCCCATTATATAGTTTCAAGTTGGAAAAGGGTTAGGGATAGTGTAAGTCTCTAAGGAATTTTGGAAGCAAGGTTTCCAGGACCCTTGGGGGTTAGCTATTGTTGAGAAGAGGTCACTTATTACTGTGTAATAAAACCTTAGTCATGAGACCCTTCAGATATATATCAATGGGTCACATGCTTGTAAGGTATTGCCAGCATGTAACTTGGCAGGGCGGTAGAAATAAAGGAAGTTTTCAAAGGAATTTTTATATATTAAAATAGACTTACAGGATCCTGGAGGGTCATGCTAAGATTGTCTTTTGTCCTTAGCAAAGTTAACATCAAGGCTGTTGAGATCCAAGAAAAATGTCACTCTACCTGTTTCAAGGACTTGTCAATGGGCTGTTAAGTAGTAGGAAATTTAATAATTTATCTTCTGCCTTTGTTTCCCACATCACATAACATAAACTAGCTGCTGTGTCAAAAAGGAAATCAAATGGAATATTTTGTGGAGTCTAAGTAATCTATTTTTTGGTAGCTGGGATATTTCGCAGAATAAGAAATATGAACTGTTGTAATGCAGGTCTTGAAAAAGATGACATTGTTTATGAAACTCTATGGTTGATATACAGAAATTCAATCAAAAATAGGGTAACTACATTAGCATTATTATATGTGTATAATGATTTTGCACCGTAGCATTTTGAGTTGCTAACTCACGTCTCCCTTTCATATCTACTGATAGCCATTTGTTCCATCCTTACGTTTAACCAAATAATTTAAATGCCTATAGTAAATCGTGTTATATTCCTTAATGTGGAATTCCATGATATTTTATATACATTAAAGAGTAAAATTTAACTTTGTATGTAAATTTGTACATATGTATATACTACTGTGATAAAGCTCTATTTGCTTTGTATCTTCTGTTCATTTGGTATGTTGTTTTGTAACTATCATATGCTTACTACTTACTTAGAATAAAAAGCATGTTTTCTTATACAGTTGAAACTGTATAAATATGATGGCATCTTAACATCAACCACCCTGGCCCTAAGTACTACATAATAGTTTACTGCAGTAATCCAACATCAAAAGTTTCACAATTTTTTATTTCTTCAAAGATAAAGCAGTATTTGCTTTTAGAATACCATTTTTTAGATTCTTCTACAATCTAAGAATTTGTAATATCATAAGGGGAATTTTACCAGCAAAATAGCATCCTAAATATTTAAATATGCATATGGGCTTTATTTGATATTCTCTTTAAATGTAGAGTAACAGAAGGGCTGCTGTAACAGAGAGTTAGACACAGAGCTTGCTGATGGATATCAGGCTGTGCCAGTTCCGCTTAAGATTGGACCTATTGAACGTGCTGTTCTGCTTCCTCTCCATAACTGAACTTCTAAATGATCACATCACTGTGCATGTGGTGAGCTCTGTGGATGCTTATAAACATTCGAACACTGCTTCTCTGTGTCTGAAAAAGATAATTTTAAAAGGACCTTTTTGTTAAAATTTCCATCCCAGGAAACATTTAAATCTATGTTTGAAACAAGTTGCACCTACTTCAAATGTATGCTTAATAAAATATTTAAGTATGCTTGAAAACTTCCAAGTAATAAGCAAGTAAAAATTATGAAAAGAATTAAGATCAATAACATGGTTATATGAAATGAGATTGCTAAAATTGTATGAGGCAGAAATGAATACCTTTGAAACATATTTATCAAAGAATATACAATATGTATATGTGTGTGTGTGTGTACATGTATGTATATGCACTATTTTGTTTGAAGGTGTGTTTGCGTGTGTGTGTTTACATGTGCACACACATGCATGTACATAGATTCATGTCTCTATAAATTTATAAGCAGTTTAAAAAAGTATTTAATCATTAATTTTTAATCCCTGCCTTTAGCTAACCATGTCCTAGTCATTACTAGTTATCTGTTGTTGCCTACATCAACAGGCCAACAAGTCTTAAAAAATTACAAATGCTAAAAAGAATCTTATCACATACATAAATTCCCATAATGTACAAATCAATCCAAGAATAAAAAATAAGTGATATTACTGGGACCACAAACTAGGCAGCTTCTAGTTTTTCTTTCACAGTAGACGTATTTTTAAAACAAGATCAGCAGAGCCATCAGGTTTGAATTATAGTGTTCCAGTACTCTGACCTTCTCTTCATATGTCTGCAAGCATTCACTTGTTTCATCACAAAAATATGATCATTTTAGAAGTTCAGTCATACCGTATGGTGAGCATAAACTTGAACAACTTTCTAAGAAGTCAAAAACTGTTTATAACTACATGCTAAATCATCTTTCACATTTTATAAAGAGCACAAAAGCATTTTCTTCCTTGGAGAGTCACAATAATTATATTAAGTAAGTAGGTATTTGAGAGGATAGAAATTAAGATTAAGCATAAGGAAAACACATTTTTCTCAAAACCTTCTAAATATTTTTGGTTGCACTTTTCTAACCTAAATTCATTGTTTGCATTCTCTTCACCTCTTCAGAATTGGTTAAGTGGTTTGCTCATAATCTTGAGCTAAAAAAAATTTTGTAAAATAAAAAGATACCACTTTCACAGAAAAGTTAAGGTCACATGAAAACTGAATCTAACACCACATTAATACCAGCAAGAAATTAGTTTTCTTACACATTTTGCATACTAGAACTCATACTGGAGATTTGTTATAACAATGAGAGTTACAGTAACAGCAATTTTGAAAAGCTTTTATACATTGAGTCTTTTTTTATATTCTAAGCACGTACCTTCCTGTCTTTTGTTTTATAAAGCATAAACATCTTAGAAAATTGTCCTAAGAGTTGTGAAAAGTGGGATGTTTGGAGGGCATGAGGTAGGAAGGTGGAGGCTGCCATTTCAATAGAGATATGTTAGGAAGAAAAAGAAGCAAAAGTTTCCCTCAAGTGAGGAAGGAGATAGTTGATTTTGTGTGGGATGTATACCTGTGCTTGCCTCCCTGAACCATTCAGGAGAGGTAAGAAATGATTTTATGGTATGTTTTGGGAGTTTGAATGTTATATATTAAGACTACCATTTCAAAAGGATGCCTGGCAGTCTGAGATTATTTTTAGCATAGAAGCAGTAGAACTGCAGTAGCCATTATGAATGGAAGACCACAGGGGCTTTTGCCCTTATTCTCCCAAGACATTTATACTAACCAGTGGTGTAGGCAAATAACAGCTTAATTTCCTATCAGGTAAATGGTATGGATGATTGCAGTCAGACTTATTCTGATTTTTTACAAGATCAACTAACACAGCAGTGCTTCTCATTTTTTTGAAATATTCACCACTGATACAAATGTTTTGAGCAATTTTAAAATAAAAAAGATACATTGTGTATTTTATCTTCTTTCAATACCCCAAAAATAACTTTTGATGGAGAAAGAGTATATCTTCGACTCATCCATTTACAAACAACTGATACTTAGTGACATGAGCTGACATGGAGTTATCTTCATTCTTCTCTGATTTCATGGTGTGAAAAAGTAGCAGAACCTCACTGATCCTTTGAACTGAAAAAAAAAAGAAAGATTTTCTTTGTGTTGTGGTTTATTTTTAATTTCTTTTAGTAATGTCATCTGTGTCTTGCATCTCTTATGGACTGTTATATACCCACATAAGAAGCACTTTAATATGAACCAACCCAAACATTAATGAAATGAGGATAATGTATTATCCTTATTGTATACAGCTTCATAATTGAAATTTGTATTTCATTACATTTATTAGATTTGTAATTATAAGTAAATCTGTTCCATCGGAAGTGAAAGGAAGGGAAAGGTGAATGGGGGAAAATCAAAGGGGGGGATGAACCGTGAGAGACTGTGGACTCTGAGCAACAAACTGAGCATTTAGGAGGGGTGGGGGTGGGGGGTTGAGCGAGTCTGGTGGTGGGTATTGAGGAGGGCACATATTGCATGGAGCACTGGGTGTGGTGCATGAACAATAAATCTTGGAACACTAAAAAAATAAAATAAACATATTTGGGGGAAAAAGAAGTGGAAAGTACATATATTAAAAGAAACACAAGATAAGGAAAACATTGATTGAATCATATAAAGGTAATAAAGATTAAAACCCTAGTTTCAAGTCAGAAATAATGTGAATATGATTTAAAAGTCTTGATACTAGGCATAAAAACTTAGTATATAGCATCAAAATTGCATTGCTTTCAGGCCAAAGAAATGTAAAACAAAGAAAGATAATGGTGAGAACGCCTTTTTAATTGAATGAAAGGATTTTCCTGCAAGAGGCTGAAAAATATAAATTTAACTTAAATAAAAACTCAGAGTATTAAAGAAAAGTAGATAAACACAGATTTATATATTTACAATTATATTTATAATTCATTTTCATTTTATATTTGAGAAAGAAACTATTATGATATCTTATTCAGGATTGCAAGGGGCAACAACTAATAAACAGCTAATAAAAGACATTCAGTGAGGAAAGAAGAGCAGGGATCAACTAAAATATATGCTTGTCCTCCATATTTTGGATCCAAGTGTATACATCAAAAGTACATTTTTGCATGAGAGCTTATTGTTGAATTTGCGTTTCCAACTCTCCAGTCTGAAAACAACACTTGGGATTTTAATTTCTATTTAGGTAGACCATATAATTATGCTAACTTTTCTGACTCATTCCTTTTTCTTAATCCACTTTGAGTTTAGCCAGAGCATTTTCACACAGGTGCCAAATCTTCTCCCACCCAACTAATTAAAACTGTTTTCTGGTTTTTTGTTTGTATTTAATCTGTTACTTCTCTTCATGACAAGAAACACTTTTACCAATTATCATCTTTGTTCTAAGACTGTTTATCAGTCCACACTAGCAGTCTTAGCTATTTAAGACAGTCATTATCAATCTGGCTATGCCTGGCGATCAGGTGCAGACAGAACTCTAACTAGAGATTCTGAACCGGGAGCCCTGTGGAGGTGTTTGTGCATTTGCATTTCTTTTTTTAATCTTCATCATGATTCCAGTACACAGTTAGATTACAAAAGCACTAGTGTGTAGTTATTAATATTCTACAAACAGCAACTTGGCAAGAAGTAGCAATGTTCATTTGCAATTCAGTGGAATATAAAGGGTTCATTACTATGGGACAGAATAGAAAACACGGAAATTAACCCATCATTATATGGTCAACTAATCTTTGACAAAGCAGAAAAGAATATCCAATGGTAAAAAGACAGCATCGTCAAAGTGTTGGGAAAATTGGACAACATGCAGAAGAACGAAACTGGACCACTTTCTTAAGCCATATGCAAAAATAAATTCAAAGTGGATCAAAGACCTAAACGTGAGACCTGAAACCATAAAAATCCTCTTAGAGGAGAACACAGGTAGTGGCCTTTTTGACATTGCTATAGCAACTTACCAAATAGGTCTCCTGAGGCCAAAATTAACAAGACAGTAAACAATAATTGTTGGAGAGGATGTGGAGAAAGGGGAACACTCTTACACTATTGGTGGGAATGCAAATTGGTGCAGCCACTTTGGAAGACAGTGTGGAGATTCCTGAAGAAATTAAAAATAGAGATACCCTATGACCCTGCAATTGAACTAGTGGTATTAACCCCAAAGACACAGATGTAGTGAAAAGAAGGGCCATATATACTTCAATGTTCATAGCAGAAATGTCCCACAATTGCCAAACTGTGGAAAGAGCCAAGATGCCCTTCAACAGATGAATGGATAAAAAAGATATGGTCCATATATACAATGGAATATTATGCCTCCATCAGAAAGGATGAATACCCAACTTTTGTATCAACATGGACGGGACTGGAAGAGATTATGTGGAGTGAAATAAGTTGAGCAGAGAGAGTCAGTTATATGGTTTCACTTACATGTGGAGCATAAGGAAAAACATGGACGACATTGGAGAAGGAAAGGAAGGGTTTATTGGGGGAAAACAGATGGACATATGGGGAAAAAAGGAGAGGCAAGCCAGAAACATACTCTGAACTATATAGTACAAACTGAGGATGGCTGGAAGGGAGGTAGCTGGGGAGGTGGGCTAAATAGGGGATGAACCATGGCAGACTGTGAACTCTGAGAAACAAACTGAGGATTCTGGAGGGGAGAGGGGTGGGGGGTTGTAGGAGCGTGATGGTGGGTATTGAGGAACGCACATACTGCATGGAGCACTGGGTGTGGTGCATGAACAATGAATCTTGGGACACTGAAAAAATTAAATTAAATTAAAAAACAAACAAACACAAACAAACAAAAACAATGTGTTGGAACTATGAAAACAACAACAAGAAAATAGGCAGAAGACATTAAGAGACATTTTCCAGAAAAGACAAACAGATGGCCAACAGACACACAAAAAGATGCTCAACATGACTCATCATCAGGGAAATGGAAGTCAAAACTACAATGAGATGGCACCTCATACCTGTCAGAATGACTAAAATTAACAATTCAGGAAACAACAGGTATTTGTGAGGATGCAAGAAAAGGGGAATCCTCTTATAATGTTGGGAATGCAAACTGGTGCAGCCACTCTGGAAAACAGTATGGAGTTTCCTCCAAAAGTTGAAAATAGAACTTCCTTATGATCCAGCAATTGCACTACTTGGTATTTTCTCAAACAATACAAAAATACTAATTTGAAGGATTACATTCACTCCAACATTTATAGCATTATCAACAATAGCCCTATTATGGAAAGATCCCCAATGTCCATCGACTGATGAATAGATAAAGAAGATGTATACATATAACGAAATATTATTCAGCTATAAGAAAGAGTGAAATCTTGCCATTTGCAATGATGTGGATGGAGCTAGAGAATATTATGATAAATGAAATGCGTCAGTCAGAACAACACTAATATGATTTCACTCATACGTGGAATTTAAGAAACAAAACAAATTTAAAGAAAAAACAGATGGACATGGGGGGAAAAAGGAGAGGCAAGCCAGGAAACATACTCTGAACTATATAGTACAAACTGAGGATTGCTGGAAGGGAGGTAGCTGGGAGGTAGGCTAAATAGGTTACAGAGGGCACTTGTAGTGACGAGCACTGGGTGCTCTATGTAAGTGAGGAATCACTAAATACTACACCTGAAACTAATATTGCACTGTATGTGAACTAACTGGAATTAAAATAAAAACTTGAAAAACAAAGAGTTCACTACTTTGTCACTTTCACAAGAGACAAGAATGCTATACCAAAGTGGAATTAATCAACTTATTGGAAATTTGAAATGCTATACTAGTTTTAATCATTGGCCAATCTAGTCCAGACATCTGACAGTGAATTGAACAATATAAATCATCACTGGAGTGTTTTTCTTTAACTTAAGACAGTTAATAATTCTTTCCTTTTTCCCTCTGGCCCAGAAAGGTACTTTGTAGTTTTCCACAAGGAACATGGGAAAGCAAGAGAGCCTACAGGGATCTATGACCATCCTGATGCTCATTTTGGGTCTTAATGGCGAGTCAGTCCCAATTCTATGGCAGGTCACCTCTCTTGCCTCAAGCCAAGATGCAATTCTTTGCTTTTTATCTCAGTTTTCTCTATTACCCACTTGTTCAATAACCTGCAGTGGATCATGACCATGAAGTAAGGAACCAGACTGTTTCTTTTCAAATATTAACCCTGATACCTACTACCTATGTCACCTTGGTGAGTCACCAAATTATCTCCCTTGCACCACAGTTTTTTCAGCTGTCACAGGGGAATAATTTAATTTCCATTTCGTGAAAATATGTGAGTAATATATTATTTATTTATTATTTATTTATTTTTAAAATTTTATTTATTTATTTGACAGAGAGAGAGATCACAAGTAGGTAGAGGAGCAGGCAGAGAGAGAGAGGGGGAAACAGGCTCCCTGCTGAGCAGAGAGCCCAATGTGGGGCTCAATCCCAGGACCCTGAGATTATGACCTGAGCTGAAGGCAGAGGCTTTAACCCACTGAGCCACCCAGGCGCCCCTACATTATTTAAGTAATCTAAAGTGACTAGGAAGTTTTTTGGTACACAGAACTCAGCAAGAATTTGCTGTTGCTATTATTATTATTATTATTATTATTATTATTATTACTATTATTGAGAAAATTGTGCAGTGAACTGACTTTTCCTAAACCTTAAAAAAAAAACACTACAGTTTAATAGATTTTTAAAAGTGAAAACGTCTAGTAGAACAGAATGCTAATCAATATATTAATGCATTCTCTGGTTCAAATAGGCGAGCTATTTGGGTCACCACATTATAAAATGATGGTTATTCTGGAAAAACAAAAGGTTCATAAACAGATGAGTTAGTTATATAATTAAAAACTTAGATACATCTATTCTGAAAATAAGAGTACTAAATTTCACAGAGTAAGATAATTTTTCCAAACTATATCTAACTATATCTTTATCTAATAAATATTTAACATCTACTGTAGTATTCTTATGGGGATATAATGATAAGTACAGTAAGCAGTAGCCTTCAAGAATTTAGAGAGAAAAATAAACAATTAGAATATAAGTAAGCTTTATCAAGTATTCTCATATGGAAAAATTAAGATTTTCGTGAAAATCCAGAGTAAAGACAACTACCTAGATGAGGGGAGGGGCAGTGTCCAGGATTGCTTTCAACACACACAAAAATAACATTAAAATAAAAGAGTTTAATTACAATTTAACCATGTGATGTATAATAAGCATATGCCTAGTATCAATGTGTGCTACCTCAAAAGAGCTGAAAGAGGTTCAAAATGACTAGAATAAAGAACAGAGAAGCAGTGAGGTAGACAAGAGAAAGCAAGTGACTAGCTAGGCAAATGACAGCAATGAGAAAATGAGAATCCTGTTCAATTATTTTGACACTTTGAAGATGTTCTTGAAAGCAACAATATGCCTTCAAAGTTTTTAAGCTAGATCTAAGCTACATATAACATAAACCTGGTAAGTCACATGCTCACAGAGTTTTGAATCTTGAATGAGGGATCCAAGAGGGAATATGGATAGAATAAGATGGAATACTAATGGAATACGATGGAACAAAATTGATGGAATGAAAAAGAAGGAAAAGAGACTACAGAGAAATAACATTGTAAATAAGAGATGCTTCCCTCTGTGAGCCCTTCATCTTCTGTGGCCTCCTATTCTTCCTTTGAATCCAGTATAGTCACTGTTACCTTATGATAATCAAAATCTGTTTTTGTTAATTGCAATCGAGAATCCAGACTAATAAAATTACCTGGTAAGACTATATCAACTGAGAAGAAAAAATTGCCTGGATATTTCTGTGGGAAAGTCCACTAGGTAGGTGATAATAAAGCATTAAGATGCTGTATAAAATTGTGCAGTATCTTAATGGGAATGAACCTGGGAATGAGCAATCTGGGAGGTAGAAGAGAAACCTGGAAAGTTTGTTAACAACAAGGGAGGAGAAGGTTTGAAAAAGGATAATGTGTTCAGTTGTGGGAACACTGCCTAGATGTTAAACAGGATTAGGAAGAAATACTGATCTTTGAAAGTTGGGGCCAAGATAATATTAATGACTTAAATGAAATGTGAGTTTGATGAAGATAGGGTGATCTTAATATCTTAATAAGCTGAGAACTACTTGGAGGGGAAGAAATCAGAAATAATTAATGTTGTGGGAATCCAATTGTTAAATAATATCTAAATTCCCCTTAGCGGGTGTCTAGCAATCTCTAACGCCAATACTACTCCAGAATTTTACACACGTAATTTCAACTTCTTGTTTTACACCTCCAAATTAACATATTCAATAATGAACTCACCATCTTTCGCTCCAAATCTGTTTTACCACAATTCCCCTCCACTTAGCTGATAGAAATTTTTTTCCTAATCATTGTTTAGAGAAAAAGTTTTGGAGACATTCCTGATTCTCCTTTTTATTTCATATTTATAACACCCTGTCACTCCACAAATTTTGTTTGTTCGCCTTTCAAAATAATTCCAAAATCTGACCCCTTCTCATCGCCTCACAGCTACTGCCATGTTTCTGGCAAACATACCTGTAGATGTGATTGCCTAAACCTCCTTACCAGCTTCTTTTATTAATGCTCAGCTTCATCTGTCACAGATGCAATTAGCTCATGTAACTTCTTTGCTCAAAACATTTCAAGAACTCCTACTTCATTCAAAGTGAAAGGTAAGGACTTTACCAGTCTCAAAAATACCTACATCATCTTATTCTGCATTTCCCTTGCTTATTTTTTTTCTTGTCTCATGACCCTTATCATCCCAAGCACTCTGGACTCTTTGTTATGCTTAAGTCTCTAACCAAAAATCATGCTTTCAACCTTTGTGCAAGACATTCTCTCTGCCTAGAATGTTCTCCCCAAAAAGGAACCACACAACTAAACATCGCATCTCCTTAAAATATTTATTCAATATTGCATCTTTACAAAGCCTATTGTGACTCCTTATTGCAAATTTCAAACTCAGATGGCCTCAGAACGACCATCTTTCTTAGGAAGAGAAAGATCAGGGAATATATGAAGAGGACATAGGGTTGAGAGGTCGAATTTTCTGTTTCTGTTTCTTCTTGTTTAATTGAGGAATAATAAACATGTATAAATCCTGGGAAGGAGCCAGAAAGGGACAGATTAAAATGATAGAAGAGAGAAAAAGACAAAGCATTGTTTTAAAAAGATTTTATTTATTTATTTGACAGAGAGGAGAGAGATGACAAGCAGGCAGAGAGGCAGGCAGAGAGAGAGGGGGAAGCAGGCTCCCCGCTGAGCAGAGAACCTTATGCAGGCTCAATCCCAGGACCCTGAGGTCATGACCTGAGCTGAAGGCAGAGGCTTTGACCCACTGAGCCACCCAGGCGCCCCAAAGACAAAGCATTTTTGATACTTGTTCTGTATCCTTTTACATTTTTATGTTTATAATCTATATAATCTTACATGAATGAAGTGAAAGTAAGCATAGTTTCTCTGTGTAATGTATTATAATTTCTTGAAAGCAGTAAGAATAAGTTACTTCAAGTTTTAGGTATTTTCAATTTTTTTCAATCACATCTTTACTATATATTGGTTTATTCATATAAATATGAAATTAAAATGTGATTTATTTATAATATGAGAAAAGACCATCCACAGTATATGTTTATGTCGTATTAAAAATGTAGGTTAATCTCCAAACATAAGGTAGTGGTTATCTAATGTGTGCCTCCCATCTGATTGTATAAAATATAATCAGATTGATATATGCCAAAAGGCAGTTACAAGATAATGTGTTACAGAGAATTCAGAGCTGAGACAAATGACCTATAATATATGAGCATGTGTACGTTTTTAAGTAAAGTTCAAAATGTCTAACAAATTTATAAATTTTGTCTGTGTATAGTTTTGTTACATAATTTTATATCTCTTAAATCATATTTAAAGCTATATTTGCCCTTGTAATAAAAATATATATTCAATATGAATTTTTTTTTATGGAATAATGTCAGTTTGGTTTTTAAAGCCTCATCTTTTATCTGGATTTAATGTGTTCTACTGTAAAGATAGTCTTGTTTCTTTCAGTCTAACTGAATGTAGGTCACTGGCCTCCTCTAAACACACTTGTTTTACTGATGAATGATAAATCTTTCTTTTTTCTTATTGTCAAAATAAGACTTCTTTCTTTTCCCTTTTCTCTTCTCCTTTCTGTAACTAAATGTTGAGTCAAGGGCATGTTCACCTTGAATGCTAAGATTTTCTGTGTCCTCAGAAGGAGTCACACACACTTGCAGCAAGCCCGTCCACCTGCAAATATACATTATCTTCTTATTGTGATTTTTACTTACTGGAAATGGGTACCATAGACATAAAATCTATACCAGCTTGGTCAACCATATTGAAAGTTATGTCTCAAAATTGCTGGTTCTTCTTAATTGGTGCTATATGCAAGTAATGAATCATTAAACACTGCATCAAAAACTAATGTTTTACTAGATGTTGGCTATCTGAACATAATAAAAAAATTTGGAAAAAATACCTTTTTCAAAAAAATTAGAGTAGCTTTGCACAAACTGTGTGTGTTCTTTCTCTGGGGTGATGGACTATAAAATCCTAGTCAATTGATCTTTTTGTTTATTTTAAGATTTTATTTATTTATTTGACAGAGAGAGAGTAGGGGAGCACAGACAGGGGGAGCAGCAGAGGGAAAATGAGAAGCAGGCTCCCCGCTGAGCAGGGAACCTGATGCGGGCTCGATCCCGGGACTCTGGGATCATGACCTGAGCCAAAGGAAGTAGCTTAACCGATTGAGCCACCCAGGCGTGCCCTCCCCCAGTCAACTGATCTTAAAGCTCTTATTGCAGATATGTTTTTATCATAATCAGATTTGAAATGTTGAAAAACTGTAAGATTTAATTACAATAACCTGTTTGAGATGGTGTTGAAAACTACCAACACAGTGGTATAGCTTTCAGAACACAATATTACACTAAGAAAGGATTAATTTTCAACAGTGTTTTAAGCTTTTAATGGTTCTAGCTTGCATGAAATGCTTAGTTCAATTAGATTTTTAGGTTCGATGTTTTCCTTTCTACCAAGGAGTTTCTCTTAGGGCTCCTTCATCTACTCTTCGAGGTCAAAGAAATTCACTGGTTCATCAATTCAACCAGTAGGTATTTACTGAGTTCGTACAGTAATTTCCATCCAATTCTAGTCCCTGGAGTCTCAAATGAGAGGTCTCTGAATGAAAGCCTACTTAGGGATAAACAAGTAAATGTAATCAGGATGGTAGGTCTAATAACAGGACCATGAACACATTGTAGAAGGGCAGCTGCTGGGGTGCCACCCTCAGGTCGGCATAAGAAGAAGCAGCTGGGACAAATGCAAATCCAAATTAACCTCAGAAGGGGTGTGGGAACTGGAAAATTGGGCAAAGAAAATCTGGGTATAGTTACTAACCAAGGGGTACCAGGTATGTGCAAGAAGAAGTACCTTCTTGCCTCCCTTTTCCTCTTTGTCTCTCTCAGGCTTTCAAGTTTCCAGTGTCCCTGAAAAAGGTCTCAAAAAGCAAGTAAGAGAAAGGTGTTCCATCTGTGTCTTTGCTGTTTATTCTGCAGCCCTAAAGACCAAGTAATGGTATATTCGATTCTCTAATTTGAATCTTTACAGAGTAATCTTCCACCCCAACCCCAATTCCAATAGTTTACCCGTGTTTGGGAGGAGGAGAACAGACAATTTCTGTTAACAGGGAAAAATCCAACTAGGGAGCATCCTGGCTTTAGTCGTGTCTGACTGATGCCTAGACTCACCCTCAGAGGTGTCAGACTTATTTTACTTAGCATAATGTCTTTGAGGTCCATCCATATTGTCACAAATAGCAAGATTTCATTTCTTCTATGGCTGAATATTCCATTATGTATATATACGAGAATTTCTTTATCCATTCAAGTAATGGACTCTAGGTTTGTTTCTATATCTTGACTATTGTAAATAATGCTGCAGTGAACATGAGGGTGCTTATATTTTTTTAAGTTAGCGTTTTCAGTTTCTTCAGATAAAAGCCCAAAATTAGAACTGCTGGATGGGGCGCCTGGGTGGCTCAGTGGGTAAAAGCCTCTGCTTTCAGCTCAGGCCATGATCTCAGGGTCCTGGGATCGAGTCCCGCATTGGGCTTTCTGCTCAACAGGGAGCCTGCTTCCCCCTCTCTCTCTCTCTCTCTGCCTGCCTCTCTGCTTACTTGCGATCTCTCTCTCTGTCAAATAAATAAAATCTTTTTTTTTTTTAAAAGAACTGCTAGATCATATGATAGCATATTTTTTAATATTTTTTGAAGAACACCAATAGTATTTTCCATAGTGGCTGCACCAATGTATATTCCTACCATTGGTGTACAAGGGTTTCCTTTTCTCCATATTCTTGCCAACACTTGTTATTTCTGTCTTTTTGATCACCATTCCAATGATGTGGAGTATCTCATTATGATTTTAATCATCATTTCCCTGATAATCAATGATATGTACATCTTTTCAAGTATGTGTTAGCCATCTGTATGTTTTCCTTGGAAAACTATCTATTCATAACTTCTGTCCCATTTTTAATTCAATAGTTTGCTTTTTGCTGTTGAGTCACATAATTTCTTTATATGTTTTGAATATTACCACCTTACCAGATATATGATTTACAGGTATCTTCTCCCATTCAGTGGGTTGTCTTTTCATTTTATTGATGATTTCCTTTGTTGTGCAGAGGCTTTTTAATTTGCTGTAGTTTCACTTGTTTATTTTTGTTCTTGCTTTTAAAAAAAGTGTTTATTTAAATTCTAGTTAGTTAAACAGAGTAGAATATTAGTTTCATGTGTACAATACAGTGATTCAGTACTTCCAAACAACACATGGTGCTCATCACAACAAGTGAAATCCTAATCCCCATCACCTATTTAACCCATCCCCCATCTACTTCCCTTCTGGAAACCATCACTGAGTTCTCTATGGTTAAGAGTCTATTTCTTGGTTTACCTCTCTCTCTCTTTTTTCTTTTTGCTTGTTTGTTTTGTTTCTTAAATTCCACATTTGACTGAAATTATATGGTGTTCAATTTCTCTGACTGATTTATTTCACTTAGCACAATATGTTCTGGCTTCATTCATGTTGTTATAAATGGCAAGGTTTCATTCTTTTTTATGATTGAGTAATATTCCTCTGTGTGTGTGTGTGTGTGTGTGTGTGTGTGTGTGTGTGTATCTTCTTTATCCATTCACCAGTCGATGAACACTTGAGCTGCTTCCATTTGCATAATTTGGCTACTATTGATAATGTTACTATAAGCATGGGGGTGCATGTATCCCTTCAAATTATTATTTTTGTATTCATTAGGTAAATATCTAGTAGTGCAATTGCTGGATCATAAGGTAGTTTTATTTTTAACTTTTTGGGCAAACTCCAGACTGTTTTCCAGAGTGGTTGCACCAGTTTGTATCCCCACAAACAGTGTGAGAATTTATTCTCACATTATTCTATATATTATTCTCACATTAATCTCTCATTATTCTTATTTCTCCACAACCTTGCCAACACCTGTTGGTTCTTGTGTTGTTGATTTCAACCATCCTGACAGGTATGAGGTTATACCTCATTGTAGTTTTGATTTGTATTTACTTGATGATGAGTGATGTTGAGTGTTTTCTCAAGTGGTTGTTTGCCATCTGTATGTTTTCTTTGGAAAAATGCCTATTCATGTCTTCTACTCATTTTTTAACCAGATTATTTGATTTTTTGGGTGTTAAGTTTGTTAAGCTCTTTATAGATTTTGAATACTAACCCTTTATCAGATATGTCATTTGCAAATATTTTCTCCCACTCCATAGATTGTCTTTTAGTTTTGTTGATTGTTTCCTTCACTCTACAGGGCTTTTTATTTTGATGAAGTTCCAATAGTTTATTTTTACTTTTTAACCCTTTCCTCAGGAGACACATCTAGAAAAAAGGTGCTAAATCTAATGTCAAAGAAGTTATTGCCTGTGTTCTTCTTTAGGATATTGATGGCTTCCTATCTCACACTTAGGTCTTCCATTCATTTTGAATTTGGTTTTGTGTATGGCATAAGAAAGTAGTCCAGTTTCATTGTTTTGCATGTTGCTGTCCAGTTTTCTCAACTCCATTTGTTGAAAAGACTGTTTTTTTTCTCATTGGATAATCCTTCCTGCTTTGTCTAAGATTGACTATATAGTTATGGGTTTATTTCTGGGTTTTCTATTCTGTTCCCTTGATCTATGTGTCTGTTTTTGCGTCAGTACCATTACCACTTTGTAATATAACTTGGAAGTACAGAATTGTAATGTCCCCAGCTTTTGCTTTCCTATTTCAAGGTCGCTTTGGCTATTTGGAGTCTTTTGAGGTTCTATACAAATTTTAGGATAATGAATATTTATTTCTATTTGTTCTGTTTGTACACTTAATAGAAGTGAAGTGACTATGGATATATTCTGTAATTTGATACCAATGAACCCTTTACAATATTGATGTTTATTAAGTCTTCAGATCCCTAGAAAAAAGTGGTGAGATTAGAAGTATATTTTTGATGTTTAAAATTATAGAGTACTTCATATGAAAGTCTCTATTAAATAATATTTTAGTCAATAATGATGAAGGTATATACTTTATTTATTTAAGATTTCTCTGATGATATGTTAACATATTTTTAAATGGTAGCTTATATGTATATAACAGTGAATTTTTTAAGATTTATAAAGTTGTTTATACCTTAGATAATATTTAAAAAATTTTAAAATTAGTAATCTTGGATATTCTTTATCAATAATATCACATATTAAGTTTAATAATATTATGTGTCACCATATTTCTCTATTTGTGTTTGTACTATATATGTCTATGAGGTACACGCTATATATGAGATAGTCAAGGTTTATTTTTATTTGAATCAAAATAAAACATTTATGAAGGAATTATTATGCATAAGAGATTAAATGGTACATGGATATAAACACTGAAAAGAATATATGAATATATGAAGATGTTTTTAAACTCCTGTTTTTATGATTCTATGAAATAACTTTTGAATACTGTTTAAAATTAATTTAGTTCCATACAATAGACTGTGTCTATCTTGAGTATATTGCTGTCATATTTCATGGAGTATAATTTGCAGATATACTTCAATAAAATTGATTTTATAATTGTTAAATTACATTATGCAACATTCATTTAAAGACAAGCTTTTACTGTACTCTTGATTTTCAAACAAAATTTTATTTCACAGTACATTAATTTCTATTATGTATTTTTGCATTTTGTCATTAACACACTTTCATTATTTCAATAAACAAAACTAAATATGGTATTAGCTGTTTGGCCCCATGCTTCAGTAATTTCACCAAACAGCTGGAAAACAAATAAATGAATGTAGTACACTATTATTTTAATTATATTTATTGATTCCAGTGTGTTTAAATACTTATTTACTTTTGAACAATAGTGTATTTATGTACATAAATTGATTAATGACTTGTAATCTTGGTCTTGAAATAGTAGTATCTACAGCTGGCTAAGTAATGTGTTTTCTTACAAATTACTTAAAGTATAGATGCCAAGCACATTGCATTCTCCATTTAATAGAAGAAGTGGCTTGCCAAAAAGTCCTTTCTTCATCAGCTATTCTCCATACTGATACAGCTGTTGGAAATGTAGCTATCCATTTCAAACTAGCTGTATCATAAAATGCCATCTCCAAATACACAGAATGTCTACAAAAAGATTCTAAAATTCGAAATGTTGTATGTGTTCTGATATTTTTTTCTGCAGGAATAGTTGAAGAAGTAAACTTACATTTATTCTTAAGTGTTTGCATAATTTTTACTATGTTTTTGAACAATAGGAATAGCCTGCATTGAATAACAATTAAGAGTATTATGTAACCATAGGATTTTAATGTGTGGAGTTATGAAAATATACATCACTTGATAATGGATATTGAAAAACTTTATAACACTAAATGTGTTTATTTTCTTTGTCAATTTGTGTTATGTAAAATGTTATATTTACTTAAGAAATTGTTATTTTTATGATCTCATTTTTGTTAAAAGGATCGTGATAAAAAGATATGTTTAATTCTTTCCACAGTTTGGCGATTGTGGCCATTGCTGCTATGAACATTGGGGTACATGTGGCCCTTTTTTGTAATGCATCTGCTTCTTTGGGGTAAATACCAAGTAGTGCGATGGCAGGGTCATAGGGTAGCTCTATTTTTAATTTCTTGAGGAATCTCCACACTGTTTTCCAAAGTGGCTGCACCAGCTTGCAATCCCACAAAACAGTATAAGAGGGTTCCCCTTTCTCCACACCCTCTCCACCATTTGTTGTTTACTGTGGTCTCACTTACGTGCTGAGCATAAAGAAAAACATGGAGGGCATTGTGAAAAGGAAGGGAAGGGAGAATGGGGGGAAATCAGAGGGAGAGATGAACCATGAGAGACTGTGGACTCTGAGCAACAAACTGAGGGTTTTGGAGGGGGGATGGGGGGTTGGGCAAGCCTGGTGGTGGGTATTGAGGAGGGCACGTATTGCATGGAGCACTGGGTGTGGTGCATGAACAATTAATCTTTTAACACTGAAAATATAAAATAAACATATTTGGGGAAAAATATATGTTTAAGTTTTGATTTGTTTTGTTTTTATAATCTAGAGGCTTATTTCTCTCTCATAATAATTTGTAAAGGAGTGGATGGAAGGTAACTTTCTTTCATAGGTAACTCTCTTTCATATAACTTTCTTTCTATCTATATCTATATCTATAATCTATATCTATATCTATATCTATATCTATATCTATATATCTATCTATATCTAATATCCAGTCTTATTCTGGGGCAGTAGAGAGTATTAAAATTGTTAATTAACAAATTAGTCGGAATGGAAAAGTCTGTTTATAATCTTATCATAACTTCTAACTGCATTATCATAGGCTTCATAGTGTATTATTGGCATATGCAAATTTTCATGTAAAAATATACACAGTTGGCTGTATATAAGGATGAAATATACAGGGGCGAACTTTTAGTCTTAAGGATAAGTTCAGAAGAAATAAAGTGTCTGACATTACTCAGATATTTAAAACTGATTTCCAAAAGTGGTAAATGATTCCCTAATAAGTATTAAGTGCCAGTCCAAAAAGAAAAAAAAAAGTATAGAAACTAAACTTCACTTCTTTTTTTTGTTTGTTTATTTCAAAAAAAATATACTTTTGGTCAAGTTACAGTTAAGGGTCACATGATTAGAGGAGAGCATTTAGAACCTTGCAATGAATAAGTAATCTGGTATCAAACAATGCTGGATTGCTTCAATTCACAATTCTGAGAATATTTAAATGATAACTCTACTCACCAAAACACATACATGTTTTTCTCACTTTCTTTCTATAGCTCTATAAAGTTCCTTCTCTTACTCAAATTGGGTTATGGATGCAAAGTCATTTTGAAAAAAAAATGTATAGACTTTTAAAGTTTAACAAATTGAAGTTCAAAACTTCATGAATTATCATGCCTTTTTTACCATGCCTTATTTTAATTGAGATATAATTGACAAATAACATTATATTAGTTTAAGGTGTACAACATAATGAGTCAATGTGTATACACTGTGAAATGACCACTACAGTCAGGTTAGTTAACATCCATCACCTCACATATTACAAATTTTTCTTGTGATGAGAACTTATGATAAGAATTACTCTCTTAAATACAAGACCGCATAGTTAGAATTACCAAATTGTATATTATATTTCCAGGACTTACTTATCTTATAACTGCAAGTTCGTACTTTTTGACAACTATCCTCTTATCCTTCGTCCCCCACCATTCTAGTCTCTGTTTCTATGAGTTTGGCTTTTTAAATTTCTACATATAAGTGACACCAGTGGTGTATTTCTGACTTATTTAGCACAATGATTTTAAGTTCCATTCATGTCATCACAATGGGCAGAATGCTCTTATTTCTCATGACAGAATAATATTCTATTGTGTATGTGTGCATATACATGCAATTTATTTTTTATCCATTCATCAATTGATGAGCAGACCGTTTGTTTCCATATCTGGGCTATCATGAATAATGCTGCAATGAGCATAAGGATGCAGATATATTTTCAAGATCGTGTTTTCATTTCCTTTAGCTATATACTCGGAAATAGAATTTCTGGGTCATATACTAGTTCTAATTTTAATTTGTTGGGGAACTTCCATCCTGTTTTTCATACTAGCTGGATCAATTTACATCCCCATCAACAGTGTATAAAGGTTTTTTTCTTTTCTTTCCTTCATTTTTTCTTTTCTTTCCTTTTCTTTTTTTTTCTATATCGTTGCTAACACTTGTTATCTCTTGTCTTTTTGATGATAGCCACTCTAACAATGAGGTGATACCTTCATTGTGATTTTGGTTTGTATTTCCCTGATGATTCGTGACACTGAACACTTTTTCGTGTATCTGTTAGCTATTCGGATGTCTTTTTTGGGAAAAAAAAATGCCTATTCCATTCTTCTACATATTTTTTAAATCAGATTCTTTTAATTTTTTAAATTTCCATTGAGTTGTAGGATTTCTCTATATATTTTGCAATATTAAGCCCTTGTCAGATTTATGATTTACAAATATATTCTCCCATTCTGTTGGTTACCTTTTCATTATACTGATGGTCCCCTTTTCTGTGCAACCTACATGAGTTTCTAATTCTCATTCTCACCTTTGTTTTATTCTCACGCTATTTTTACAGTTTCTTTTCTTTGCTAGGATGTCAAATAACTTTGTTTTAAATAGTATTTTCAATGTTTTAATGTTTCCTCAGTCTTCAGAACAACAGTAAATACACTACAATAATTGAATACTCAGTAAGAAGTTGGATCATAGAGAAAAAAAGATTTAATTTAGATTTTAATTTAGATAATATATTGATAATTTTCTGAAGCTCTGGGTTACTTGACCATCATTTCGGGAGGAAATGAATCCTTCATTAATTTCCAAAGAGATTAACAAGCATTACAGATATTCAGGTGCTTCCAAAAATTATACGTTATTATTTTTTAATAATACCTCTGCTGAAGAATTTTATTGACTTTGTAAGCACAAAAATACAATGAGACCAGAACAAATGAAAATATTTTTGCAAATTTGGAAGTTAAATTTGCAAATACCAGAATAGACAATATAGGCTGCAATAAAGATAAAATATGTAATTTTAATTGTATGAGAGGCAGTTCTAATTAGAGGTGAATGGGGAAAAAATGTTCTTTTACTTAAAATCTTCAGCCAAGAAATCAGATAAAGTAGTGCAGTTTTCTTTCTCTTCTTTGTGCTTTTTTTATTTCCTTTCTCTTTCTCTCTTTTCTTATCTATATTTCTCCCATATTCTATAGCACTATAAAATTTCTTCCTTCCTTACTCAAATAAGATTATGGGTACAAAGTCATTTTGAGAAAAAAAAATTATAGACTTTTAGAGCTTAGCATCAATTGAATTCCAAAACTTCTCAGAATCCTCCCCTCCTTAAGATATCTTATATGTATGTTTTTTTTAAATTTTCCTTCCCTGTTACATCTCCCCAGATTCTAAACACACTGAAATATAATTTGAGAGTTATCTTATAAAAATATAAATGTACTAAATATAAAAAGATAAACAGCATTTTATACCACTTAATGAATATTTTAAGGGATAAATATGTTAAAGAAAAAAATGTAACCCCTATATTAGTATTTCATTTGGGAACACTTAAACATATATTTGCTCACAATTATATTTTAGTACAGTTATATATGGATACTAGGCTGGAGAATGGTGAGTTTCCAGGTTGTCTTAAAGTTAACTGACCTAATAAAGCTGATATACTTGCAGTTCAAGGACAGATACAAGACTTAACGTTCCCAATACTGAGTTAGAGGACAAATAGACACATTGTATAAACTGTTTTAAATATGTATATTTCTCAAAATTACCATGTTAGCAAAATTTAAAATAATATTTCGGGATACAAAAAATAGTAATTATCTTTTCCTTGTCAGAAAAAAGTTGTAGATGTTATCAAAAAATGTTTCTAGAAGAGCATTAACTCTGTGGGACATTGAAAGATAAAAGCAGAATTCTATAACAACAGAAATCTATAACAACAGATACAAATGCTTAACCTAACACTACTGTACTTATTATAAAGGAGAAGTTTGTGGAAATAATATGTTTACGTAAAAATTTATAAATATTTATGGTAGATAATGTTTTAAACATGGGCTTAGAGCCATTGTGATGTGTCTCACTGAGACAAACTGGTCCATACATCTAATTTGGTCATTTCTTAGTTTTCCCAGTATAGTTTTTATGAATATTTCTTCCTTCAGATACTTAAAGCTGGAAAACAGAAGTCTAATTAAAAACAAAACTCAGGGGCGACTGGGTGGCTCAGTGGGTTAAAGCCTCTGCCTTCGGCTCAGGTCATGATCTCAGGGTCCTGGGATCAAGCCCCACATCGGGCTCTCTGCTCAGCAGGGAGCCTGCTTCCCCCGTCTCTCTCTGCCTGCCTCTCTGCCTACTTGTGATCTCTCTCTCTATCAAATAAATAAATACAATCTTAAAAAAAAAAGAATACGATTTATTATCTATGGTTCTGTGTGTCAGCAGTCCAGCATTAATCTCACTGGACTAAAGCCTTCTAGAAGGTTATAGATTTGGAGGCGTGTGCATGCACTGTACACTCTCCCATTCTGGCCTCGGACTATTCCTACTGTTGCGTCTGCCCAGGGTTATGTGACCCCACACTGATTTGGGTGAGCTGAGAGAGGTTAGACATTGAGGAAGATTAGCATTTGCCTTATAAGTAGCATGAGCCAGACTTCTTAGGGATGAGCCCGGGATGAGGGGCCTCTGGCACCTGGGCATCCAGGTCCTTTTCATTCCAAGACACCTCTGTTGCCCCATCAAACTCCAGAGATTTTGTGAGGTCAGGTTTCCTCTGGGAAGAGTGGTAGTTGCAGCAACAGCATATTGGGCTTGGTTCTGTAATTCTCCCACCTTCCTCTGAGGCTCAGCACCCCCATCCTCTCCTCACCCCTCCATCAAGACCCGCCTTTCCTCCTCCCACATACCATAAGCCTTATACTGCCCCCTGAAGGCTCCAACTGCACCCTATTTACCTTTTAGGGAAATCTCACATTCTCTTCAAATAGTACAAGCTTAACTAAAGGGGCCAGCTCCCTCATCAAAAGACAATTTTTTTTTAAGTTCTTTTACAGTTTAAACTGAAAAAAGTAGGCCAAGATTATATCTATTTAATTTGCCTTTTTGTTAAAATTCTTAGGGTTATTCACAAGTATATTATTTAAAAATATATCAAAAAAGAGTTTAAATGCACAAATCCTTCTACATTGAAATTAAAATTCAAGAAATTATTCCCTCCCTCATTTTTCTTTCTACTGATACAATGAAAAGAAGAGTTGATGATATTTAAAGTAAATGAAATTAAATCAATATACATAACAGTAGTAAATCTCTTTTATATTTACAATTCTTTGACATCTGCCCAGAGTAGTCTTCCTGTTTAATAATAGATGGTAAATGTTTGGTAACATATTTGGAAGAGAGATTACTCTCATTTGATTAAAATCAAGAATTGTGAGTCCATTGCTTTCTTCAATGAACTGATTTATCTGGTAGGAAGTAATGTGATGCACTTATGAACTATTTTTAAACATTTTTATTCCATCTACAGTTTGAAAATAAGATGTTCTTGTCTCTCTCTTGTGATTTAGGATATGCCATCTGCTTTGCCATCATATGCAATCCAGATTTCTATGAAGCTATATTCTTATCGATGCTCTTTCCCACAGTGTGATTAAAGACTATGTTTACACAGTTGAAGTTAAGCTTAAAAACTCTGGTGATTCCCCAGTACCAACCAGGATACCAATACCAGAATAAATTCATTAACTTTAAGCCCATTGCCACATGACAATTGCCAAACTCTATCTTCAGATTCATCTCTCTTTCATGTTTTTAAACTCCAACCATAAATAACTTTTCACTTCTCCTTGACTATTTGGTAAGTTTCAAAATTGTTTGCCTTTCTCCATAATATTTATTCTGCTTACAATGCTTTTCTCCTAGTTTTCTACAAGAAAAATTACAAAATAATTTATGGTGCTTAACACTAATTCCACATCATTCAAGGAGGCAAGGAGTAGTAGAAAAATGATAGGTAGACCTTGAATGCAAACTGATTTCGTTTGCAAAACAAATCCTTCCAATCTGTAGCTATATGACATCGGTCAAATTATGTTATACACTCTAGGAACCATTTTTTTTCATCCATTATAAATAAGAATGAAAACACATTACGAAGATTTGTCATAAGTTTTGCCTAAGTGAAGATAAAATAAACACTCGGCTCAATATTTGACTTGATAATAAAGAAATATTGATACTGATAAGAAAAGAAATATGTTTTTCTATTCTTGGTAGGAATGTTTCTGAGAGTTAAAAGAAATAATACTTTGGATGACCTGGCAAAGAAGTTACTCGTAAAGTTAGATGCTTTTCTGCTTCAACATTACTACATAGAAATAGACACCATTTGTTTTTTTTCCACATCTCACTGTTCAAAATGCATCTAGAGTTCTGTGTTCCATCCACATTCCTCTTCCCATGCTTAATGTCCTCAACAAGAGCAATGCTACCATTCCTCCTCTGTTTCAATCAGATACCCCTCTTGATAAGATTTAGCAAGTGTATTACATTGTGAATTAAGCTGTAAATAACATAATCTCTATAAAATTACAAGGTAAAATAAGAGAGAGGAAAATAAATTGGTAAAGGTGATGAAAAAGAAGGGATGATGAAAAAAGAAGGGACAAAAAAGAGGTGGTGAAAAGGTGATGAAAACGAGCCACCCTATCCCTACCCCACCTACATTATATGTTAATAAAAATTAATAAAAAAATAAATAAAATAAAATAAAAGCCAAAAGGTAATGAAAACGAAAAAGAAGGGATGAACAACATTTGTTTTTAATGGTGATATTATGAAAAAGAAACAGAAAGAGAGTGAGGGTGCACTACAGACAGGATATGCATGGGCCAGAGAGAAAGTGAAGGCAGGATGAAGGAAGAGACAGACAGACAGACAGACAGAGAGAAGCAAAGAATAAAGTATCAAGACTGGTAGAGATTTTTATCCAAAATTGATCATGAGTTCATAATGAAAATTTACAGTTTTCTTCCTCCATTCTCATTCTACCCATTCATAATCCTTCTAAACCTCAGATGTTAAGGTACTGTCTGTCTCCCCTGTGAAACTAATCCCTTTATTCTTGAATACTCTGAACTTTGGTGGTCTTATCTGGGTAAGATTGCAATAATTTTACCACTATTTGGTTCACCACGGAAGACTACTTTGGTTTCATAAATACTTCTTATTTCCCCAACTGAGGCAATATTATTTTTCCTTAATATATATGCTACTGTCATAAGTAAATATGTATGTATAATTTATTATGTGTCAGGCACTTTTCAAAGGGATTTGCAAATCCAACTATTGATAACCTCACTTTATAAAGAAGAAAATTGTGACAGATGTCTTTAGTAACTTTGCCAACAGTTATTTACCTGGGATTTGAAATCACGCAGTTTGGCTCCAGAGTTCATATTCTTAACCACTTATTTTTGTTCCACTTGGTCACCTGGGAATTGATCACTCTAGGCAACAGTTTAACTCTTTTTTACCTATTGGCTCAGTGACATGTCCAAAACGAACAGGTCTAAATGGGCAACCCACTGCACCACCTTTTGGAAACATTCCTCCATGTGAATCATAAGACTTTTCAGGAAGCTGATCCCAAAGTCACAGGGATGGAAACAAGCTATTTTGCAAGAAAGCACCTTTTATACGTTGTCTTTGGATCCTTATATGCGGATTATGGAAGAAATAATACCTTATAAATGCAACTCATTTAGAATATACATGATAAAGCCCCTAATTCCAATATCCCAGTAGTGGTCTTGGTCAACACAGGAAATGTCTTCAATAAGCCAATCACATTTTTCTACTGGGTTAGCTGCTTTGAAGATAGTTGAAAGATGTATCATTTATTTATGTAGTGTACATGTGTCAATGTAGCTGAATCCTATGGATTATAGCCCAGTGACACTTTTTGTTTTGCTTTTTTGTTTGTTTGTTTTGTTTTTGTTTTATCTTTTTGCCTTAAAATGAGTTATTTGTATAGAAAGCAAAATTAAATGGCATAACATTAATGTTGATACAACATTTGGTAGGAACTTTGTTGTTGTTGTTGTTCTGGTCTCCAAATATATTATCTAGGGAAAGGAAACCACATTGAGAATCAGTGTCAACCCCATTAAGGCAGATTGCTGTCCCTTACTATGATGAACAAGGTTCATTAAAATCCTCCTTTCTCTTTGATGACCAAATCTTCTATGCTAGGGCATCACATTGGAAGTCAGTGCTGGTTTCCACTGCTGACAGATTGGGAACTTTTCTGTATCTGTTTACTTATGTCTGTTAATAAAAAGACATGCAAGTTTTTGAATTTTTTATAAACTTCATCATTGCCATGATGGCCAGACTTTCTCAGACTTTCAACAAGCATTTGGAAAACTTATTGGTATCAACAAAATAGAACATATTGTTTACTTGATGATCTAGATCCTTACCAGTAGTGAGTGTCTTCAGTAAACACAAGATGGGACACAAACTGTCTCAGATTCTCAGCCCACTCATAGAGTCCATCCTTATACTTTTCTCCCAGAATCAGTCTTGTTCCCTGATAAATTGGCGACTGAAAGAAAATGGTTCAGCAGCCCTTTAACCTTATCTTTATCTAAGGTAACCTTATCTTTACCTAATTCCTTATATTTATCAGGACAAATGATATCCTCATCAACATACTTAGAGTATTTACTAGTAGAAGAATGACGGGGAATCCTTATCTACTCAATGCATTTGCACAATTGTGCCTAGTGTGTGTAGAAAGCTATTCATAAATAAATTTAAATTTTATGGATTTGGGAGAACATTACTGGTTGAAGAATATCAGGTAAGTTTTATAATAAGGGTATATAAACTGAAGTTGTGCCTCAACCTAAATGTTCTTCCTCTTTAAGCTATGTTCTGTGTGCATGGCTGAAACCTTATATGTAAATTCGAAATAAGATATATCTTAAGCAAGAGGGAAAATACAATTAAATCTATATTTCTGAACTTCTCCAAAAGAAAAATTCTTGCTAAAAAAAAAGGTTGGATTTTTTTGCTCTTGCTTACATCCCTTAAATTATTAATAAAATAGTATTATTATAATTTAAAGGAAATATGACCATACCTCTTCCTCTTTAAAACTATAACAATATATAGATTATATTACACCAGAATTCTAACAAGTCAAAAATGAAGCATATCAATAGTAGACTACTGATCCAAAGCCTGCGGTGTAAGTACTTTAAAAGTCGTGATGAGGGTGTCTATGTTTGAGTGTGTCTGTTTGTAAAGAAATAACTGATGGAGTTTTTTAACATGTCCTTGATAGAATAAGAATGGAAAATATATAATTCACAGATACCAATCGCTAGAATATCTGAGTTATTATCTAGTTCCACTCTGTTTCTTTTAACAGATGATAAAGCCTAGCCATAGTAACTTGTCTTGCCTCAAGTCACACTGCCAGTTAGTTGTTCATTTCAGACAAAAATGCTCCTATTTCAACTCTTAAGCCACTGCTCATTTTCCTGTATGGCTTTTTAATGTCATCTTTCTGAAAGAGGTCATAATACATCGATATCAAATGGAATGACACAATGTGGGGGATGGCAAAACAATCAACATAGATAAGAATTCAGATATTCTTTAGATAAAAAGGCAAGTAAAGGTATGTAGTTCCAAAGTATATATTGCTTTGCTTGCTGTATTGTCCTCTCTAAGACTTGAGAGTATTTTGTGCTTTGTAATCCCCCCACAGCACACACACACACACACACACACACACACAAACACACACACACACACACACACACGTTAGCAGAAAAAGTTTACAGAAAATAACCAGTAAATAAAAATAGAATACCTGTCACTTTTCCTCAAAGTACAACAAAATGCCTTAGGAGGTAGTGAAATATTGAAATATAATCATTGATGTAATAGAAAATTACCTATCTGTAAATATAAACGTTGACTTTTTTTGGATTTGTTGTTGGAACACGTCTCAAGAGTTTGTATGGGAGATTAAAAAGGGTATTAGACTGTATTCAGTATGGAGCACCAAATTGTAAGGCATTTTTGTTTGTTTTAGTTTAGAACTAATTGGCTTATTAAAATGCATAATACATGAATACATATTTTCCTTAGTTCCGTATAAGAAGTTTCAGAGTTCTCTGGTTCAGTTTATTTTTTACATACTTTAGTTTTTCAAGACAAACTTCACATTGCATGAAGGTTTTATGTATTTTTCAATCTGTGTCTGCATTTGGGCTGCATTACTTAACCAAGGTCTGCGATCACTCTGTTACTGAGTCCATTATGGTCTGGAGCTGGGGGTTCTCTTTTTAAGTATTATCAAATAATGTAAAAATGAATTTGACATACGTTATTAATTATCTAATTAGAACTGCCTATGTCAGTGTTTGTTTTCCCATTCATTACAAATAATTAATAGTTGTATGTATTGACTTATCATTACAAGTTGAAATCATATTTTCAAAACCTACACGGAAAGACTAATGCCTGCTTCAACACAGTTACAGTTGAGAGTAGATATTAAACTGAAATCCACTTCTGGTATATCGGCACCATAAATATTTCATGAAAGCACTTGAAGGAAGATAGGAACGATCCCTCTGTGTCCTGGGCAAGATTGCTCTTCTCAGATAATACCACTTCATTCAGTATTTATTGGCTTTTATACAGATCAGCAAGGTTGCCGACAAGATGTTGTTCTGCTGACTGAATAACCTCGACTGCAATTGAATATATAATGACGGCTTGAGCATATGTGACAACATTCTTTTGGAAAACACTATGTTGAAAGCATTAGGAGGATTTAGTTTTTAAGGCCAAATGCATACCTCATTTTGCTTATACTTTTAGATGATAGACAAATACTGAAAGGAAAGTAAACGTACGACTTCTATAAAAAAATGAATCTACGAGAATCTGGAGGAGTCCCTTTCCTATATATAAAGGAAATATATATGAAGGGGTGTAATACTTTTTCTGTAAAATTTAAAAGAACTTTTTTCATATTATTAAGTTCATTTCATACTTACACTATATTAAACTGCACTTATGTCTGATTTTTAAAGAGAGGATTTCTTTTTTGGAGCAGTTTCAGATTCACAGCAAAATTCACCAAAAGCCCCTGCCCTCACTCTTGTTGGCCTCCCCAACCAGTAACATTTCTCACTAGTGTGGTACATCTGCTACAATTAATGATCTACACGGATACATCATTATCGCTTATGAAGATTCACTCAGTGTTGTATATTCCATGGATTTGGATACATGCATATACTTGTTTTAATTATAAGAACCAACATTAAAAAAAAAAGGAATCAACATTAAGACCATATAACTAAGCCTAAGTGACTGCCTTACACATAGTAGTTACACATTACACACTACTACCATGTGTAATGCTTGATAATTGTTATCATTAATGGAGTAGTATTTTACATGGGTAAAGATTTCCTTGTATCCACTAAGTAAACAATATGGAAATAGATATAAAGCAATGCAATAACCACATGAAATTTTCCTGTTTCTGATATAAAATAAAGAGTAAATATTAAATAATTTTCACCAAATTAATGCCATTTTTGTTATAATTAAATTAACCTCACTCTAACATGTTTTTTCAAAGCATTTTTTTTGTTTTCTCCAAGAAAATGGGCTAAATTTTGGAAAAAGTATAAGAAGCCTGATATGTAAAATGACAGTTTACTTCATAAGAAAAATTTAATTAAAAAAAGAAAAATTTAATGAAGATTTTGAAGGCAAAATTGATCATATTTTTAGAGTGTATTTCAACTCTCACTTACAAAACAGTTTTTATTATCTCAATGGTAATATTTTCCCCATAAGTTTCTCTTATATTCTGAAGAAATTTCAGTTTGAAGAAAATACCTCTGATGTAAATTATCATGATATAATAAATATAAATAAGTTATATGGTTATAGGAATTTTAATTTATCTTTGTAAAACTTCTGATAGAATATTCAGTTCATGTACATGAATACAGCTTTTCAGCCCAAATATATTGTTCAAAAAAATTATCTGTAAGTATCATTGCAGTTTGATCTACCAAAGATGAAATTTAGAAAAGAACTTTGGAAAACAAAGTAATTTAGAAATACTCCAATTATAAATCCCCAATGTATAAAAAACATGCTTTAGTCCTTTGTAAAAGAAACCACAAAAAACAAAAAACTACGTAGTTTACATTAAGCATAATATTAACAAAAAACTTATTCAGCTTGAAGAAAGAAAATGTAAAGACTGTTACAGTCAGAAGGGCATTGCCCTATGTGGATTTAATTTAGTGACAATAAAATCATTAGCAGTTACAAAGTTTTTTAAGAAATTGTTGAATGTCAAATGTCTCCAGGCTCTTCAATTGCTTGGTTCATTCAAAGGTGAATGAGTCAAATACACAATAATATCTATGCTCCCTTGTTTTATTAGTTACTTGGAATTTATTTTTAGAAGGAGAAACTAGATGCTGGCTTAGTTGAATTCATGAGGCAAACATTCATACATGTGTGTTTCATCGTGTATCTGTGTCTGTGAGTCCTCAGCACATATAAAATTGGACGAAACATGTGACTACATGTTTTGTTGAAAATATTTTTTCAAATACCCATTAATAAAATGAGTGTAAAATGATCATACTTTAGTTAACTTTCAGATTTGTGTAATGTACTTTTGAATTTTATACACAGACAATTTTACAAATGAGAAAAGATAAACTAATGCTTTATCTAAATATTAAAATATAATATTTATTTCTTCCTGCGCTGTTCGGTTTTTTCCTTTTCTTTTTTCAGTATCATAGAATGATTACGAGGTGTTTCCGCCAGAGCACAAGAATTGTAGGAATGCATTTCCCAGGCAGTGGACTTGTGTCTTTCTGCAGCTGCCACTCCCAGCGTCTATGCTGCACCTGACCTTGTCCAGCTTCCTGCTCAGCCACTTTCCCCCTGTCCAGGGAAGCCTGGCATGGTGGTCTCTCCAGGCAGCTCTAGGAAGGTTCTCTCCAGCATTGCCTACGTTTGGTCTACAGAAAAACTTCCTTGCTCCTTCCTCCTCGGCCCCCCAACTTTTGTTTGGATTTGAAGCTTGCCCCCAGCTCAGCCCTCTGTCTTCTCCTGTTCTTCCGTCTCAGGCTGGGTCGGCTTCAGCTCCCCACATCATTGCTTATGCCACTCAGGTAGTCCCGGTGACATCCTGCCCTTTTTCCTCAGTATGGAAGAAGCCCCTCCTTTGCTTTCTCCACAACATGGTGAAAGATAGCTTGGAACTGTTTCCGAAGGAAGTCTCTCTCCTGTTTTTCAACCAAGGTCATCTGAAAAGCTAATGATTAGTGTTCACTAAATCAGACAGAATTTCTTTTATAATTTTGTAGTACATCCTGCATAGATATCCTACCTCGCATAATAGGATATCAGGTAGTTGGCCCTATCTAACTGTTCTGACTTTGAATCATTGACAAAATTCCTTACAATAAATTATTGACACACATGTAAAATCCTATGGCAAAGTTCTAAATACATATTTTTCCAGAATTAATTGATGACATCTTCAGTTAAAGGAATCACTAAAATGAATAGTTTGCACCACAGGCATGAAAAACTATAATCAATGTGTCTTACAAAACATATTTTCCATTTTCTTTTCCTAGCATGAAGCATTTTTAAATTTAGAGTTTATTATGTTTACGACTTGTAGTCAGGCTGAGATATTTAATCATTTAAAGTTTCTTATGTTAGTATTTAATAGAAACACAATTGTATGATATCTAATCATACAATCTAAACAGCTTCCTGTTTTTAAGTGTTTCAAGATGAATTTTTAATTAAGTGAGAGATATAACTTAAGACTGGTGTTACTAGATTATAGTCACTGATTTTATTTTTTTTAATTTTTTTAAATTTAAATTCAATTAGTCAACACATAGTACATCCTTGTTTTTGATTTTGAAAACACTTCTTTCCTTCAAGAGACCTATTTGGGAGAAAGTGACCGCTGCTGGGTCTGGATGGACAATTCTAATTAACAGATATAATTTATTTTGAGAAAATGGGTATCAAATTTTAGCCATGGTAGTGTTAGTTTATTATGTAGCTTCATCATTTTTATACTGCTTTGATTTCCACTGAATGCAAGAAAATGACAGTGTAGCAACAATAGTATGGAAATACACCCCCAAAATACTGATTTGTGAGAACTGCCCTCTACAAAGAATTTAGGGAAATTAATTCATAGTAATCAAAAAGTATTCTGTATATAAATTTGTTTTAATCTTTTCTGTTGCTCAAATGTGAAAATTAGAAACTCAAATTAAAATCTTTAGGCAATTTCACTAATTTTTTAAAGTGGTATGAAGATGTAGAGAATAAAATATTTGAGAGGTCAAGAAATTATAGGCATGAATCTAATAACAATTCATTAGGACTTCAAGTAGGCACCTGTGTGGCTCAGTTAGTTAAACAGTCTGCCTTGGATTCAAACTCAGGACTCTAAGCCAGTCACGATCCCCATGTCCTGGATTTGAGCCCTGCATCAGGCTCCCTGCTTAGCGGGGAGCCTGCTTTCCCTTTTCCTCTGTGCTCTCTCCCATGCTCTTTCTGTCAAATCGTTAAATAAAATGTTTAAAAAAAGTATATTAGGACCTTAAGTAATATAGAGAAGTAAATAGTTTATATAACTATATTAAATTTTATTTTTATACTATCACGGTTTTGTATACATGATTATATAGAGACACTTATTTGTATGTATATATATATAAACATATTTTTATTTTATGATTACTTAATTCTTAATATCCTAGAAAGTAAACAAATATATTTCTTAAAATATTTTATAAATCAATTAAATTTTAAGTTCCAAATCTAATTTATTCTTTATCTTCCCAACATGCATATTTACAATCTTTTGTAAGAAAGATAAAGATAGAGGCACCTGAGTGGCTCAGTGGGTTAAAGCCTCTGCCTTCCGGTCAGGTCATGATCTCAGGGTCCTGGGATCAAGCCCCACATGGGGCTGTCTGCTCAGCAGGGAGCCTGCTTCCCCCACTTTCTCTGCCTGCCTCTCTGCCTACTTGTGATCTCTTTCCTTCTGTCAAATAAATAAATAAAATCTTAAAAAAAAAGAAATATAAAGATAAGTCTCAGAGTGAAATCGGGACTCAACAGGAAGACTAACCTAGTCCAAGTCTGTTACACAAAGCTATTTATATTTTGCAAATATATTAATTTTCACAATTAGTATCTCATGACAGGCATATCTAATCAGTCAACTCCTATGTTAATGAAGTCACTAAAGTATTGAAACATGCATTTAACTTTAAGTTCAAAAGAATTATTGTAAGATACATAAAAAGTGTTATCATTTATATTGAACACATTATCCCATCTGCTTTTCTTCAGTCATAAAATTACACACAAAACTAGTTGGGGAGAAGAATACAAACAAAAATAGTGAGTAATACAGACTTAACCAATGATTTTACTGAAGATATTCTACGCAAAAAGTAATGTTTATGTTATAGTTGTCTGCTTGATTATTAATTTAACATTTAATATGAAATAGCAATATGTCTCAAAGTTGAGGATGACAATTCCTAAAAATCTAATTATCATAACTTTTCTTATAATTAAATAAAAACCTTGTGCAAATAGCTTATTATTGCTATTGATGCCACATTCAAAGGTACTTTTTTCATCCAGTGTTTATATAATGCTATTGTTTTTCAAGTCATGCTTAAGTTTATTAAGTTTTGGTCATTTGTGCTTCAGTGGACACTGGTCAGTGGGTTTGAGAGTTCTTCGTTTTGTGAAATGTATTGGCTCTAGAAAGTTTTTTCCAGTGGCTTTTGTGAAGTCATACATCATTTTTCAAGTTTAACAAATTGTTAATGTTTACTAGGATAAATAGTTCATACCTGAGAGCAAAGTTAAAATAATAGAACTCACATATCTATTAACTGATCTCATTTTTGTACACTTTTACTATTATTAAATTTTGTCTCTACAACACAGATTCCCTGTTAATTCTCATGGTCAATGTTTTCTATCCTCCAACTGTTTTATTTCTGCTTCATAAGGGTTTATGGACATTTGTAGTAGTTTCTGCTACATACACCTAGAATGAAGCTGAATATTTGCTGACTGTTGGTGATTTCTTCAATTCAGATAATTATGTCACACTTTGCCTTTAGGCATAAAATTAAGAAGTTAATTCTTATATTTAATGAATATTTAACAGTGATATTCTGTGTACCTGCTATTGTGGAGCTATAATAAAAAAAAGTGTTACTTGCCTTTGAGGAATGCAAAAATTGGAAGATGAATTTTAATATGTACACTTGAGATTGTCAGATTGTATGTGCATGGTTTGCTCTTATGATTAATCGGTAATGACTAGATTAGTTAATATTAGTTAACTAGATTAGTTAATATTTGAACACTTTAATTCACTAGTCTCATCTGTTTCTATTGACAGTACTTCAAATTTTAAAATACTCATACTTTGTCGTTCAGAATCAATAATTTATTTTTCTTTAAATTTCCTTAAGGTTAAACTTTTTCAAATGTGTTTTCTAAAGATAAAAGCTTTAATTTTAAAATTTCCTTTATTAGTAGTCTCTCTTCTCATGTGAAAAAAAATATTATAATTGATGTAAGAGAAGTGGTATTTTGAGATTGTAAAAAATAAAATAGGTGAGCTTCCTGAATCATTATGTTAAATCATAGGCAAAGCAATTACTTCTCACCGCATGAGTAGCAGCTTATGATAATAGCTAATAGCAGTTTATGCCTAATAGCTACTATATTCTTCATAAGTGGAGAAAAGTCACTATGGCTATTGCAGAATTAGAAAACTAACAAACATATCCCTGCCAATGAGTCGCTGACCAGTAGTTTTAATGTACTGGAAATGCTAAAGAACTTTTAAAAAAAAGGAGGGGATTATTGAAAAATAATGAAGTTTGACAAGATATATGTAAAAGTACTTTTATTTCTCTCAAAAATATTCTTCATAGAATATTTTGAGTTTGTGAAAATTAAATGCTTATGATTTCTTGTTTTCAAAGAAGTAGGTTTTGGAACACAGTAATACGTGAAGTTATCTCTACTATTATTTGCCCACACCTCCTCCCTGGCCTTGCCTCTTCACTCCCAATTTAGGGGGAGAAAAAAAGCCCTTCCTTAGTAGATACATTACATGTTCTTCTTATTGACAACAAAAGTAAATGGTTTTTTTTTTTTTCATTCTTAAGTGGACAAGAGGAAGAAACTTGACAGTATTTTTCTCTAGTAATTCACTGAGTGGAAAATAGGTAGATAGTAAATAAAATATATTTTTTACACTTATACACAAATATGAAGTGAATAGAAACATATACATATGCTTAAACATCATGCATGCATCAATTCAAAATAATGTATTTCAAATTTTTAGCTTAAGTGTTTCAATATAGAAATGCATAAGTAAGGTGAGTCAAGGTCCTGAGTTGAGCTCAGAGCTAACAGAGTCCTTTCCCTTAATTTGTTAGTCAAGAGCTACTCTCCAGATCCTGCTGAGTTCTCAACATTAATAAAAAGAATCTTGGGGTGCCTGGGTGGCTTAGTCGTTAAGCAGCTGCCTTCAGCCCAGGTCAGATCCCAGGGTCCTGGGATCGAGCCCGCATCGGGCTCTCTGCTCTGCAGGAGGCCTGCTTCTCCCACTACCATTCCCTCTGCTTGTGTTCCCTCTCTCGCTGTTTCTCTCTGTCAAATTAAAAAAAAAAAAAAAGAATCAATTTTTTAGTACCCACATTCAAGGGATACTCCTTGAATGCTTAATGATAACTAATGAATGATCTTTTTAAATTAATGAATAATCTTACAGTAATTGATTAAAATGTTAAGACAAATAAAATATAATATTGTCCTGAATGAATTCTTTCTTGTTCTAAATATGTATTGACACTAATTCTTTAGTCTCACCATTAATATTTTCTCACCTGACGAGTGAGCTATGCCTCTAGCTTCCATCAAACATAATTTAACACAGAATTTTTCTTGCTTTGCATGAGGCAGAGTGATAATCCCTAAAGTATTAAAAAGCAGTATAGATAATGAAACCTTGAGCTAGGTATCATGTTGAGCTTCTGACACATCAGAACACTTTTTTCTTGATTCAATTTAAATACAGAGCAAGGTAAACACATATAGTTTGAGAATAAACATTTTAATTAAAGATCTTAGAAAATTATTTAATTAATGAAGATTTTTAAATATTGAAAGAAATACAATGAACTTGCACCTCCCAGATTGCAGAGACCCTGCAGAAATTCAGAGGCTCATACACAGTCTATTCTAAAACAGTTGTCTTAAATATATCTATTATTGAAAAGATTTTTTGTTTAGTGCTTTACTTTTTAAATCATCCAGTACAAGTGAATTGAAGTTATAACCCTGAAGTGGTTTCTTGAAGAACTTTTAAACATTATCACCATGAAATTAATTTCTCAGACTGAAAGGCAGGTAAAATATTTTGGGGTGAATGAATTCATGAACTTTTAGATTGCTTTCCTTGGGGTCAGACCTTTATTGAACAATTATACATTTTACCAACTGGTTTTAGAATAATGATTGATATGATACTTCAGAGAAGCATTTATTCAAAAATAAAAAGTAAAACAGTTTATTAATATCTAATGCTAAAATTATAATAAAGTTGTTATAAATCTGATGCAAATATATACTATTATATACTATGTTAGTTGTTGCAAGAATATAACCTAATATTATATCATAAAAACTCACTTAACAAAAAATTCAGTTAATAAATTTATAAAACAATTACTGCTGTATTCACTGGCTCTTAGGCCCTGTTTTCCACACCTCTTCATTTCTGATAAAGAAGGGATAGTTCAATTAGCAGTGTATCTTTCTTTTTCTTAGCTATGGTGTACCCATTCATTATTATATTAGCTGTGGTGCCAACCAATGTCCATCGACATTGTAAAACAATAGACATAATCTCTATCTTTCAATCTAGAGCATACAGAATTTTTTCAAAATTAATTATAATAAAGTTATAGTAAACAGTAAATGTTAGTAAAGTATATGTATTTGATAGAAGCAATAAAAACTATGTGACACTCCATCAGGAGTTTATATACTCACATTTATAAATGTGATTATATACTCACATTTATGCTGAATTCTTTCAGAGTTATAGGATCAGTATCAGTATGTAATTACCATTATAAAGGTTTGCTTTTAGTTGATCACTTACCAAAATACTTCTTGTCAGGCTTTAGCTACATTATAAGGTGAAAATTTAAAATCTTTGCTTTTTTTCTTGATTTTACAAAACAGCAAAATTATAGTTAGAGGTTTTTAAATTTAGGACAAGCTGTTATAAAGAATGGGTAAGTTAACTATAGACTCACTGTTCTTGAAAGCAAAACCATAATCATGAATCCTAATTTGCAAAGAGAAAAGATAGAATTCTAAGACACAGAACTGTCAAGTAGAAGAATAGAATTCATCATCATGAAATAGTTTCCACAGAGGCTCAGTGAGCACTGGCTAAATTTCAATAATTTACTGAGCATAGGGCTGGATGGACCACACTGGTCCCTTTCAATTAGGAGTCATTTTCAAGCCCACTAGGGTCTCATCATTTCTATAGTCTACATCAAATATGTACAAACTTCTGAGCATGAATACACGCAGTCAATATTCTTAGGTGCCGATGTTTTTCATATTTTATTGGCCATTCAGTGATTAATCAGTACTTTCTTGGGTTATAGCTTGGTGTTCAATTTCCTGAATACTTTTTTTTAGTATGGGGACATAATCCTAGACAACAGACCTCCTCCTAGTTTTTTTATAGTACTTTTGATGCTGTTGGATTTACATTGTCAGTTTAAAGTATTTATTACCAATTACATATAGAAAAAGGTTTGTGGCAACCTGTTTCACTGTAATCATTATGCTAGTCATTGGGGCTCTGAATTTTACCTTTTATGCCATATTCACAAGCACAGTGCCTTCCCATTCATCTTTCTAGAGTCTACCATATGCAGTTTTATGTAGGACATGATGTAAAGTAAGTGTGATATTCTTTTTTTAAAAGATTATTATTTTTTTAAGATTTTATTTATTTATTTGACAGAGAGAGATCACAAGTAGGCAGAGAGGCAAGCGGAGAGAGAGGAGGAAGCAGGCTCCCCCTGAGCAGAGAGCCCCATGCAGGCCTCCATCCCAGGACCCTGAGATCATGACCTGAGCTGAAGGCAGAGGCTTAATCCACTGAGCCACCCAGGCGTCCCTTAAAAGATTATATTTATTTGTTTGTCTGAGAGAGAGGGCAAATGCACAAACAGAGGGAGCTGCAGAGGGAGAAGGAGAAGCAGACTCCCCGGCGAGCAGGGAGCTGGATAAGGACTCCATCCCAGGACTCAGGGATTCTGACCTGAATCAAAAGCAGATGGTTAACTGACTGAGCCACCCAGGCAACCCAGTGTGATTTCTTGTTTGTTTTAAATAAAGCAAGAGAATAATATCAACAAAATGAGAAAATGAGCGATAAAGTAAGAAAAAAAGAGAATCGGCAATAAAGAAGTGAAGGAAAAGAGGTATTTGTTAAAAATTAAAAAGCCTGTATTCCTGTTAATATGTAAGTAATACTAAACAAAAAATATGTAAGTAATACTAAACTTTCATAGTAACAGCTTTCCAGCAATATATCCATCAACATGTACCTCAACCAGTCTTAGTTTCATTTCCTTACTTGGTGGAAATACACAGGAAAATAGAAGAAGTTAGCTTAAGTTTCTCTTGATCAATTTCCTCGGGCTCTGTTCAAAGTGATTTATTTGATGCGACTGTCTCAAGTGTTTTAATGATTAATCCTTAAATACATATACTTCAAAAAGTATTTAGTTTATAAAATTACATGACCTAAAAGCATTTCTTAAAATATTACTTTTGTTGACTTTTTTTAAGAGATATAAAACAGGCAGTGCATCACCAACTATTTGAGGTTTCAGCCAGGCATTTGCCTGAAAATCCTGTAAGCATATATTTCTCCCCATCTTAACGGCATCCTGATGTAAAGTTATGTAAATAACAATCATTTATTGTATACTTATTCTGTGCTGAATACAGAATAGAGAGATGAGTTGGCATGAAAGGGAATTATAATAAATATACAGACTCCGAGTTCAAAGAACTTGTGATCTGTTTAGTAAAATTACACGGATACGCAAAATCACTAAAATTTAAATATCTTGAGAAAATAAAGATAACATTGTTTATCATAGAAAAATCACTGTTTTTCAAAGGAAAAGCCATTAAATGTCAAGATAAGGTTATATTCTTTAGTTATAAAACAACTAAGACCTTATTTATCAAGATTAATTCTCTTCAAGAGATTTATTTTTTAAATTTATTAGACAGTACAATTACAGTACAACAAACGAATAAGCAACATGTACATAAATCTTTAATATTTTTATCCTAATTAGGAGACAGTAAATTTTACAAATATTTGCACAAATATTAGGAATAATACATGTGAATAAAATATAATTTTATTCCTTGTGGAAAGTCAGTATGTCTGACACTTGACCTAGGAGGAATATCTGCTATGTTAACTGACACAGTGTCAATGTACACCTTCCTTCAGTATAAGAAGCCATAAAAGAAAATATTTAAGGCATGTTTACCATGCCATTTCCAAGTTACGTTATGGGCATAAATTACCTTTTCCCTTCAGATGTTACCATTTCAGCACATTGTTTTAAAGCTGCACATGGACTAGATGCTATGTTTCAAGTATTGGCGAAATTCTATTTATGTAGGAATAAAAGCTCTAAAGATATAAAGTCTATATAATACTTATTTTGAACAATTTTTTAAACATTTCCCTCTTAAATAAATTAAATTTTAAGTTATTTACCAAACACTTAAATAGCAACTGGAGACCTGGGCTAAGTCTTGGAGGTGTAACTCTACAGGGTATACATACAGGTATATGTACTGTACTGTACTTTACATGTACTGTAAAATTAATTACCTTCAAGGAGCAGTCTGTTGGAAGACAAAAGTGTGAGGGAATGATTAGAAAAAATTAAATTACCAAAACATTTATAGTGTATTATGGGAGCAGCTAAACTAGCCTTTGAAATATGCAAAGAGCACCGCTTGAAGGAGATCAAGGTGTAGGAATCATTTCTTCCAATTATTAGATGGAATCTTGAATGTGGATGACATTACTACTCACAGAGACAGAGTGTAGTGTAATATTTAAAAGCCTGGGCACTGGTGGGAGGTAGACATTGATTTGAATCCTCTTGTAAAATTGTTCTACCCATAGCCTTAAGACTTTCTCTACCACATTACCCCTTCATCATACTCACAGTGGATTATCAGGAGAAGTGACTTGACCAGTCAATCCGTAGGTTGATAAATGACTGATTTAGTGCTATGTCCCAAGATCTTTGCCCAGCAAGGACGTGAAAACTTGAGAGGGAAGAAAGAGATCAATTCAAGTTTCTAACAGAGTGTTAACATAAAACTCAAGAGAAAGTGAGCAGCTTTTTGTTGTTGTACTTGTTCTGCTTTGATTTGTGGGGCAGGGTGCGTGAGTGGAAATGCAGAGAGAATTCTTTGTAAAGATGAAGTTCTATAGTAGAAATCTATGAATTACTCTTTGTTGTTGTTATTGTAGTTTATTGTAATTATTACTCTTAATGTTATTATATTTAATAGGAAGGCATGTAGTTAAAATAATAATATACTCCATGGAAGTACTTTGGATCATGAATAAGTTTCCAGTTCCAATCTTTGCAAGAATCAGTGGATCCCAGTGTCTCCTTTTCCAAGTAGGTCTACTTTTAGTATTTAGTGAAGTTTAGTCTTATGAGAGAAATTCTCGTTTTCCATTTTTCAGTATTTATCCGTAACATAAATTCCCCTTTCAACCTTTATTTGTTGAGCAACTAAAAATACTTAATGAACATAAGAAAGGCTTTGTTGGAAAGAATGAGAATTAGAAATGGTTATTGAAAGAGTACAAAAATTGTTAGAAAGTGCTATTGTAGTCTATGGCTTTCTAGAGGTCCTAGGAAATTTGTCTTTAATTCTTAACAGAAATTCTGATTTTCATTATTAAATGGTAATTTATATATATGCTTACAATTTCTAACAAAACTATAAATTTCATGAGAGGTGGGATCATGACTTGAACACCTTCCTGTGTTAATGACATCCAAGGTTAAAGTCTTTTACATAATGTTTCAATAATTTGTTGCTGTTGTTTAAATTTAAATCTCTGTAAAATTAGGGCTTGTTTTCTGTTTCTTTGTTTTTGTAAGCTAATGAGGTCAGTGATTACTTAGAAAATATAAAAACAAATTGATATGTGAACCTCATTCACGATAGCTCCATAATCTTTCTTCAGAATTTTTAAATTGAAAGAGTAGAAGCAAGAAAGTTTTCGTCAAGTATACATCATATGTGTAACATCAAGGTGATTATATTAATGTTAATTTAACACGCCTCTATGAAAAGTGTAAAATATCTCAGACACAATTGTAGGTATATATATTATCTACTGGTTTGTTAACCTTCAAATAATAAAAATAAAATTCAGGCAATAAGCATAGGAATTCCAATGGCAGGTGCTGATGTACCAATACTCATCTGAATACAAATATTCAGAATTTTTATATGCTCTAGATTCATAGTTTTGTTTTGTTTTTTTTTTTTTGATTCGTAGCTTTAAAAATGTGTTTTCCGTGGGGCGCCTGGGTGGCTCAGTTGGTTAAAGCCTCTGCCTTCAGCTCAGGTCATGATCTCAGGGTCCTGGGATTGAGCCCTGCATAGGGCTCTCTGCTCAGCAGGGAGCCTGCTTCCCCCTCTCTCTCTGCCTGCCTCTTTGCCTACTTGTCATCTCTCTCCTCTCTGTCAAATAAATAAATAAAAAATCTTTAAAAAAAGTAAAAAAAAAATGTGTTTTTCATGTTTAAACATGGCCCTTATGTAATGATTTTCCTTTTTTCTCTTTTTAATGTTTTTTCCTCTGAAGGGGGAAAAAGGATCTGAGTCTCTAAACTTGTTTCATTGATTAGTTTTAGGGAAAATGAGTTTTCTGGTTTTAGGGCAAGAAGAAGACTCATTTGTTAAAATAGGCATTTGCCTAATGGATAAAGGAGGTTCAGTAAGATTAAGGTCATGGATCTTTTCTTGTTGTCAGATAATGTGTTAAATAAAATCAAAGGGATGATAAACAAGGGTAATTGCAGAGAAAAGCATTCCTTTAGGGTTCAATCTAGAAATGTTCTAAAAAGTGAATTTTCAGAATGAACCCTCAAAATTGTCTTTAAAGTAGATAAAGAGGCAAATAAAAGATTCATTTTCAAAGGATTAAAATTTCCTATTCACTATTTTAAGAAGATGATAAATTACTTATGTTAGCATTCTAACCTATAAATAGTATTTGCAAGTGATTCGTGACTATATTTAAAAGTTATTTTGGCAAATGCCACTATCTTTTTATGACAAACACAGTAATTTCAGTCTTATTAAGATGAATCAAAAGGTCATATTAGAATGCAGATATAAGCAAAGCTCAGTTAACAGATTATTATTAATTTAGAAAGGTAGAAGAATTTACTCACATAAACCAAAGGGAAACAAATATGGATTATTTTGTCTTTAAAAATACAAGGTATGAGCATAAAATAAATCTTTAAAATTCTTCCCTAAGAAAGAGAAAAGGCAATGAAAAACAAAAATTTAAGAATGAGTAACACTACAATAAAATATCAAAGCAATGTTACTGTATTTATAGAAAATTAGATCATTTTGATGGTAGCACTACATCACAACATACAATATTATCTGGGGGTAAAAACAATCTGGGGGTAAAAACAGTCATTTCAATAAAATATATCTAGGTTCAAAAATCTAAAATTAAAATTATAAATGATAAGTAAAGACAGACTAATATTACAAAAGAACCAACAAATATAAAAAAATTATGCCTACATTTATATTTCAATATCAACATGATGAAATAATTCATTATTGAGAACAAATTAGTTAATTTTATCAATGTAGGACATTAAAGTTGAATGGACATTTTATAAAGATTGAGAGAAAGATATGCATCTGAGATTTATCATATTTTTTTTCTATTTCTAACCCCAAGGAAGAAAGGTAAATAGTTACTGAACTTAAGCCTCTACCTAAAAGAGAAAGAAAGGTTCAGAAAACACTTGCTATTTACCATTTTTCAAAATAATAAAAGTCTAACATGAGAGGACAGTGGCAGTGGTACGAGTAAAAGTTATACAATTTTTTTTCTTTTTTTTAAGATTTTATTTATTTGACAGCAAGAAACACAGCGAGAGAGGGAACACAAGCAGAGGGAATGGTAGCGGGAGAAGCAGGCTCCCTGCCTTGCAGAGAGCCCCATGCGGGGCTCGATCCCAGGACGCTGGGATCATGACCTGAGCCAAAGGCAGAGGCTTCAACCCACTGAGTCACGCAGGGGTCCCAAGGGGAGGAATTTCTGGACAGATAAATGATGAAGTTATAATTGTAAAGTCTTATTGTAAAATACATCTAGTTAATTGTGCCAATTTATTTCTAGATTATTAAGCTGAAATCAAAGGCAGGTTAATAAAAATACATATTTAAAGCTGTCAGTAGAACTGAAAAAGTTTGATCACCATATTTGAAATTCAAGGCTAATATGTCATTTTACTTGCCATTCAGGTTTTTTTTGCGGGGGTGGGGGGACAAGAGGGAGAGGGAGAAGTAGACTCCCCACCGGCAAAGAGTTGAAAGCAGAGCTCTATCGCAGAACACCAGAATCATGATCTGAGACAGCCCAAGGCAAATGCTTAACCCATTGAGCTACCCGCACATTCCACTTGCCATTCACTTCATGCTCTATGCCTATTCAGTTGTCTTCTATCTGCACTATATTTAGTTTTTCCTTTCCCAAATTGACATAATATATTGATTTAGTGGGTTCTACATCAACAGGACACAAAAAGCTACACTGAATAATATACACCTGATAAAATCAGTATTATCTTAATGAGGTTTTATAACATGATGCTGTTATTGTGCTCTTACTTCTTTATATAGGATTAAGTAATTCATTAGTAAAATCTTCCCACCAGAGTGAGAAAGCCTTGCCATCAAAAACTCAAAATGAAGACAAAGAGATATTGGGGATTTTTAAAGTTCCTGCCACATGTAAATTTCTATGAAAAGATATGCAGGCTCAAGATTTTAGTGTAAAAGTTTTAGGAAACACAAGAAGAGAATCCAAAGCTAAATTATACCATAATTTATATTAGATAGTAGAAATGATTTTAATTAATTTACTCATTTAGCTCTTACAATATTAAAAGCTATACACTTGGTATATAATTTATACCATCACTGAAATATTTAATTCTTAATTTATAGCATATAATGAACTCATTTTATGATCAAAAAACCTAATTCACCAAATAAACCTATGAGCAAATATAGGACTGATGTGTAGATAGTTTGTAGAAATAATTTATAAATAACATTTATTTTAAGAACAAAAATTATGTGCTAACCCCTACTTCCAGTTTCAAGCAGAAGTATCTATTTTGGGAACCCTGAAATTTCATTTGGTTAGATAATTGCTGAATATCTAAGTACAGGACAAGCATGGTTGGGGCATGTAAATACAATAAAGTATAAGTAGTATACAAAACATAAAAGAGAGAAAGAAGAGTAATTTGGTCCTGAAGAGTAAGTAATCACTTATCAAACAAATAGTATTTTGAATAATGTTTTTAAGAGAATATAGTTTAAGAAATGGAAAAGGGACATAAAGTTATAAACCATAATTTAACAGCATTCATGAGATGGTAGCTACCAAATATGTAAGAAGTGTTACATATTTTTGTTAAAGATCTTCAAGAATCCAGGTATATTCATGGGTCCCCTGGGTGTCTCAGTGGGTTAAAGCCTCTGCCTTCAGCTCAGGTCATGATCTCAGGGTCCTGGGATCAAGCCCCTCAGGGGCTCTCTGCTCGACGGGGCACCTGCTTCCCCCTCTCTCTCTGCCTGCCTCTCTGCCTACTTGTAATCTCTGTGTCAGATAAATAAATAAAATCTTAAAAAAAAAAAAGAATCCAGGTATATTCAGATGAAACTTGTAAAAATAGATGAAAAAAAAAAAGTAAATCCTTACCTGCTATGGTGATGTCACAAATTCTAACCTATTAAACAAGAAATTTTTCAAAACTGTTAAAACAAATATATGTTAGTTGTTGTGAGATGCTCACTTAAGGAACTTCTCTACAAATTTCCTTACCAAGAAGTGAACTCCTTTAGAATTTTTTGTATAGAGAACTGAATTCTCTTCTTTAACTTTATTGCAAGAATTTAAAATAACTGCTAACATCTAAGCTTTAAAAAGTTTTATTGATTGAATATAAAAGTATATGTAAAATTTTATTATCTCTCTATTATATGTATTATATGTTATATATATATATGTATAAAATTACAATTTTAATTACAATTTTAAAATTCACAGCTAAATCTTAAGGGCAATAATTTAATTTTCCTGCAGAGGCAAGTTCCTTCATCAGTTAATTTAGCTCTTAATAAAACCTTACTTTTTTTTTAAGATTTTATGTATTTATTTGACAGAGAGAGAGAGAGACAAGTAGGCAGAGAGGCAGGCGGTGGGGGGGAAGCAGGCTCCCCGCTGAGCAGAGAGTCTGATGGGGGGCTCGATCCCAGGACCCTGAGATCATGACTTGAGTCAAAGCAGAGGCTTAACCCACTGAGCCACCCAGGCGCCCCTAAAAGCTTACATTTTTAAAATGCATACCTCCTCCATATTTGGAAGATATAATACTTTGTCAAAATAATGACACATATTTTTGTACAATGCAATTGATATTTTAAATTCATGTTTTAGTGAATTAAAAAAATTAAACATCTGGGCATACATGAGTATCATTTTCCATATATTTTATAAAAATACCTTTGATAGGATATGTTGTAAACACCCTTGCAGCATATCGTCTTCCTTCTATTTCATAAGTTTTTAAATTACTAATTTTTAAGATAAAATGTTGTTTAATAATAAAAATTATTTATAGGAATGCATATTTTGTTCCTTAATGTTTATAAGTCATACAATGAATTAAGGAAAAAAAAACATAAAGGGAAGAAAACATTTCTGTATGTTTTTTTCCCCCAAATTACCATTATAGTGTGTTTTCTTCCTAAGCTATTTTTTTTTTAATTGCATCCTGAATGGCTTTGGGTTCCTGAAGGTCTTTAGCAATCACAGTCTATCATGGTGACAGCTATTATCTCATATTGATCATCAGATAATCTTGGCCTTGATGGCCCATTAGCCTTCAGTAATGTTTACCCAAACATTTTTATAAATATTTTTAAAAAACACAAAATGTGTATATTCTGGTCCTTGATAGAAATAGTAGACATCTCTCTAATATTTTTATTCTCTTGAAAACCCAAGACCATTACATTAAACCTGTTCATATCCAAATATAATTTTGTTCACTCTCAATTTTTTTCCTTTGAGTGGATGAATTAAACCACTAACCTATCCTGGGTTTAGACTTCTATATTACTATAATAAAGTGATCAGAAATCCCATTCACTTGTCAATTTTCATCATAACTAAAAGAAGAGCTTCCAAAATTAAAATTACTTCTCCTTTTAGTTTCTAAATCAGGGGAGCTTCTTTCTTAGACCTATCAACTAATTTCTTTTTTTTTTTTATCAACTAATTTCTTGTCTACTTATTCCCTCTGGCAGCTAAATTGGTCTTACATTAAAAAGTGTTACATTATAGGAAAAGAGTCTAAATAGTAATAATTTCCTACCACATTAAAAAGACAAGAATGTCAAGAATTCTATGTGAATCAAGCTTCCATTTAGTAAGCAAGTGAAGTAAATGATCACAGAATCCTTATTTTTTATTACAATGTATTCCCATCAAGCAAAATATGGTTTCTGGTTAACTTTCGTTCAACACGAAACAAAATAAAATAAATAAAATTCTATCTCTTTTTGTGGTTTTAAGAGACCATGAAGAGTCCATTTCTTAAAGTAAACAATAAAAATCGTAGCAATAGGAAACTAATATAAACCATGATTTATAGTATCATTTGGGTCTAAAGATCAAGGAGAGAAGTGAGGAATCAGATCATAATAAAAGTTTAAATGGTGTCTGTAACTTCTTAAGTTTAGATTTTATCTTGAGTTTAAATGTTATCTTTTAACATTAAATATTTTTAAGCTGGGAGTTAGTATGATCATGTTAGAATAATCACTTGATGCTTTGGAGGAGAAGACATAATAGGTATGATTAGAGAATGTGAAATTAACAAAAGATTTGCAAGGTCCCAATCACAATATGATAAATATTTAGCCTGTATTAAGAACATTGGACATAGAGGAATCAAAAAAGTTACAAATTATTAGGATGTGAATTAGATAAGATTTTGTGATTCAGTGGGTGTGAGGGAAATAAGAGAAGGAAGACTATTTTTCTTCTTTGATTTTTCTTCCTCATAGATTTCTGGCTTATCAAATTGGGTAGATAATATAGTTTCTGAGATATGGAACATGAAAGAATGAGATGGAAATGGATTAGAGATCGAGGGAAGATGATGAATTAGTTTTTTACATAGCTTAAAGTGACTGATCACTTGAAAATGGCTAGTAAGAAGTATATATCTATGACTAAGCCATACAGTTGGGCAGAATATAGAGTTGGATGTGTACAAGCCAACAAGTCATATATGTTGAGGCAAGTATTTTTGGTTTCAGTTTCACTTGGAGATGTTAGGGTATAAGTAGTATGTGAAGCCATGTTACTACATAGAATTGTCCTGATAGAGAAGAAAGTATATGTTTATTTTAGAAGCGGACAGAAGAAGGTCTTAAAAGAACTAATACAGTGTGGCCTGACCAGCTCATGGACAGTAAAAGAAGAAAATTTCAGTAGGGAAAGAATGGTCAGATATATCAAATTCCTCAGAGAGGTCAATGAAGAGACAGTGTGACTTCTGTCATATTTCGTTTCCCCCCAAGCAGAGTTTATAGGGATATCAGTCTATAGATTAAGAGGGTGAGTTATCTATTGCCTCTTATCACAGTTCATGGAAAGAATGAGCATAGATTGGAAAAAATGACCTGGAAGTCCAGGACAAATGATCCATCTGAGGGTGCCATAACAAGATTCTAATCTCTTAGTCAGTTTATGACTCAGGGATATATACAGAACTTGAGTAGGATTTAATTTTTTTTAAACCTGACAAATAAAAAAGCAGTAAGTATAAAAACAAACAAAACTTCTCTTTTACAATTATAAGGTGGGGGCGCCTGGTTGGCTCAGTGTGTTAAAGCCTCTGCCTTCCGCTCAGGTCATGATCTCAGAATCCTGAGACTGAGCCTCCTATGGGGCTCTCTGCTCAGCAGGGAGCCTGCTTCCCCTTCTCTCTCTGCCTGCCTCTCTGCCTGCTTGTAAACTCTCTCTCTTTGTCAAATAATTAAATCAAATCTTTAAAAAATAAATAAAATAAAATCATGAGGTGATACACAGGAAACATAGCAGTTTTTAAATGAAATTCCAGATCGATCTGTGTCTGAATATTGGGTGAGTGGATAAGTAGTATGAACACTGGGGAGTGATTGTGGAGTACGATATGTGATACCTGGAGCAAGGCAGTTTTGATCTTGTTAGTTAACAGAAGTAATGTAAATAGCATAGCTTTCTTTTTTTTTTTTTTTTTTTTTTTTTTTAGCATAGCTTTCTAACAAGGCAGTTGAAGAACCTGAAGAAAAATGTTAGTTTAGTTTATCAGTGAGTGTTCTCCAGATTAAAATGACAGATGACAGATAGATGACAGATAGATAGATCAGAAAAAGGGAAGGAAAGAGAGAAGGAGGGAGACCAAGGAAGAGAGAGGGAGAGAGGGAGAGAAAGAGTGACATTTATTTTGACCAATTGGTTTATGCAACTATAAAAGCTAGTAAGTATATAGGGCAATCCAGCAAACCAAAAACTCAGGCCAGGATTTCTGTTACAGTCTCAAGGAAAAATTGCTTCTTCTTTGTGAAAACTGTTTTTTTCTTAAGGCCTTCAACTGACTAAGTAACACCCACCACTTTATTGAGGGTAATCTCCTTTAATTATGTGACCTGATTGCAAGCATTAATAACATCTACAAAGTACCTGCACAGTGACATCCAGATTAGTGTTGGACCACACAATCGGGCACCAGAGCGTAGCCACGTTGATTCATATAAGACTAATCATCACACTGGGTACATATGGTGGTTTTGCTGTTTTATAACTGGTTACCCTGGCAAGGTATTGATGTGTCTATGCCTCAGTATGTCACCAATACAGTAAGTTTAGAACAGTAACTGCCTTGTGGAGATACCCTAAATATTACAATTGTCTGTATATACGAGGCACTGAAATACTTAAGCCAATGTAAGCAATCAATACTATTTAAGTTTTACTGTCATATAATGCAACTTTAACCATTTAAAATGTTTCCTAAATTACAGTATTCTCCGAAATGATATGAATTGCACATGTCTCATTGAAACTGGCTGTGGCAAACGGGGTACTCAGACATAGTGTAGTGTTTTCACTATTAATCAAGAAAAAAATGTGAATCTCCATTTAATTCATGAAATATGAAAAATTATAACAATACAAAGCAAAGGTAAGCCAAAGGAAAAAACAATAAGGAGAAAAGCAGAAGTTAATGAGTTTGAAAATGATGAAGACATAAATCTAGGATCTGCTTTTTCAAAAAAAGAGGTAAATAGTATTCAATCTTAATTATAAAAAGTAAGTTGGAGATAAGAATAATACACAAAAATAGAAATGATAACAAAAGAAGTTGATAACACAGAGGAGAATGATAGTAATTAACCAAAGCTTTGCACAACTCCATGGTAATAAAATATTCACACATAATTCATATGGTTGGTTTTTAAACAATGCCTAATTTATCATAATTGTTCCAGAAAGAGGAAAAAAACTAAGACTGTCCGATAACCATAAAAGAAACTAAAATACTTTCAACATAAATTAATATCTTAAAAATGATGAATTTACAGCACTACCTTTTTTAAAGACTACTCGTGATTACTTTAAAATGTGATCCTTTGTATTCTTTGCAGTGAAAAAGAGAAATGCTTCATATGTAATCAGTAAGCTAGCTGGCCTTGACTAGCTGGCTGTGATTATGAATTTCAGTTAATAGAAAATGTTAAATCTTGAGTGGAATTACTATTTAATTGGTTTGCTTCACTTTTTGGTGGTTGGTTTCCATAGGATGCCATGTAGTTGAAGGCCATACTCATTTTTTACCATATTTATGATTACTCCATTTTGGTAATTGATAAGCATTCTCAATAATTTTATGGCTCATTTAGTTATGAACTCCAAAAGGATGCTTTTTAGACCAAATTACTCTAACAGTGTTTTTAGTTGATCAGTTATTACTTTTTATCCCCATTAAAGTCTCAAATTTTGTCAATAAAGTTATGTACACTTGACTATATATATATACTATACATATATATATATAATCAATAAATTCAAATAGGTATTGGGTATTCCTTTTCTTTATAAAATATACATTTTTATAAGGTTTCATTTGAAGTACCTCTGTCTTTAGTTAAAATAGGCTTAAATGTTTGAATTTTAATCAATATTAACAATTATGCTAAAATAAACAAAAATTTTCATAAAATGTGCTCTTGGGAACATTTACGGAAAGAATTTATAGTGAAGTTAAAAGCAATTTCTTGTGAGACAGCTTGCCTATATACAGAAAATTCTAGAAATGCCACGAAATAAATCTTTCTGAACTTCCTAAACCAAAGATGCTCACTGTCAAATTCCATCCACATTATTATAATGAAAATTGTGTTCCTACTATAGGGTTTTAAGTCAGCAACACATAGAATCAGCAAACTGGTAGTGTTATATCTTGGTAATTCCTTCTATGATGACAAATTAACAATTTTCTCCATTCTAATTGAAGCACATGTAAACAGTATGCATTTTATATTTTAAGCTTTTTTTATACAATGCCCAGATTGAAACCACTGTAGGAATATTTGAATTTACCCATATTCCTTATGTACAGTTCAATATGGCATTGTCTTTGTTCCCACAGAGCCCTGAGAACAAACCAACCATGGTGACCCCCTGATTTTGGACTTCTAAATCTCAAAAACTGTGAGAGAATAAATTTCCTTTGTCTTTTAAGCCATCCATTTAGTGGTACTTTGTTATGATAGTCTTAGGAAACTAATACACTTACAACAGATACTAATTTTGAATGTTTCATTGCATGTATTATAAGGAGGTGTGGAATACATCATCTTTGCAAGAATACTTCCATATGTATTCATGTAAAATTATTTTCTTTGAGGAAAAATTTATCTTTCTCATTTCTGCATTTCTGGATTTATATTCCTGAAAACTCAGGAGCCATCTTGAACTATACATTAACTGCACAAAAAGTGTTTATTAAATGAAACATTGTTTAAGAGCATATTTAAGCATATAACATATATGAAAAGTTAGCTGAAGTCACCTTTGGCTTCATAAGGCCTTCTGGAACCTGAATCAAATATAAATATGTGACAAATATATGTATATTTACATATATATTTAGTTTAAATCTTCTAAATTATTAAGATATTATTTCAAAAATTATAAAATTTATTTGAAAATTATTAAATTTAATAATAAAAATTCTCTGATTGAAGAGAGATGCAATGATCATTGAGTCTACATAAAAAAAGTTTTGCTTCAAAATATATCCAACTTAATCTATTTCACTTTTTCATAGGGCCCGTGTTGTTTCCTTATATTTGTCATTGAATGGAGAAATCTTTCTTGGTTAGATATTTGTACATTAATTATTCATGTGTCTTATTGCTTCCTCCCATTATTAATCTGTAAAAAACAAACTCTTATTTTCAGCTGAAATGCTGAAGGATGTAAATACTAAAATTTATATGATTCAGCATATAAATTGATATGGAAGGTGGCTTGATGAAACTTTCTTTCTGGGGCGCCTGGGTGGCTCAGTCAGTTCAGCAGCCAACTCCTGATTTTGACTCAGGTCATGATCACATAGGTCATAGGATTGAGCCCCATGTCGGGCTCTGCACTTAGTGAGGAGTCTGTTCTCTCTCTCTTTCCTCTTCCTCTGCCTCTCCTCCCCTCATGCTCGCTCTCTCTCTCTCTCTCTCTCTAAAAACAGTAAATAAATCTTTAAAAAAATATATAAAAGAAACTTTCTGCTAGATTATTTTTCTGTATTTGTGGAATCTACTGTGTTAAGGACTGTATTTCAAAATCAGTGCTCTTTTGGGGCATAGTCCCATAATGTGACTATGTCTAGCCTCAACACTGCGGTGTTCCTATAACTTTACAGAGATATGCAACAACATGTCCAGATCCTGCCAGGTCATTGGAAATTGCTTCCAAGTCAGCAAAGTGCTCTATCAACTCAAGGTAAATCCAGAAATTTAGGGACAATTTTGGTCCATGTGACTTTCTGGCATTGACAGAGTTTTTCAGCCCATTGTGTCTCTACATGGGTTTCAGTGCCAAATAACAGGGTCCATTTTGAAATCTATGATTTCATCACATTTTAAAAGGACTTCCAAATGAAGTCATTCTGCCTCCTCAATGTTCTAGCTTCATTAACTCTTGCCCCTCTGAATTAGAGAGTTGCAGGTTTTTCATTGTATACCTGTTTTCTTAATACATCGTAACTTCTCCGTATCTTCAGTATGTCTAACAAGAATTTTTTACATTGTGGGAGACTACATTCAGGTTTCTTCTGTTGGATATCCTCAGCAATGTTTTTAATTTCTCCTTGCTTACTTTTATTTGTGTGTGTATATGTGCATATATTTGTGTGTTTTCAAGATGAGTGGTATTAAACATCTGTATACAACCCACTCTTTTCAAATCATACAACTTGAATTTTGATCTCCCCATCTGAACAGATATGAGGGGACTATGAAAAATACAACTCTTGTGCAATAATGGGAAAATACTTACTATATAAATTAAAATTTGAAACAGTTTACAAATTATATATATTCCATATTTACAACTTAGTAGTACATGTAGAGGAAAAAAATAAAAATACATGTTACCAATGCTACCAGAATAATAAATTATGTTTCAATTTCTGTCAAAATTGCTGGGTATTATTTGCTGATTTTTCCATAAAAGCTAAAGAGAGTAAACAAGTAAAGTATGCAGGCACCTGCTCAGGCTCAGTCAGTTAAGTGTCTGCCTTTGACTCAGGTCTTGATCCCTGGGTCCTGGGATCGAGTCCTGTATCAGGCTCTCTACTCAGGGGGGAGTTTACGTCTCCCTCTACCTTTCTACCCTGCTTGTGCTCTTTCTCTCACTCATGTGTTCTCTTTCTAAAATAAATAAATAAAATCTTAAAAAAAAAACTAACAAATATGCAATACCATGTAACAATATTGAGTACTTACTCACTAAGTAATATGTTAGATATGTTACCTAAATTTTGATAGTTAAACGTAAAAATAATTCATCAAGGTAGATATGACCTGCTTTTGTGAGATGAGGTCACTGGGATTTAAGAATAGTAGATGATATCCGAACTTCATGCAACTTGCAGTTGACAGGATCAGGCTTCAAATTAGACTTCAGGACTTCATGTTTTCTTATCATACTTTACAACAGTGTTACTCAAAAAGCTCAATTCTCTACTCATCAGGATATATCTGCAGACAAAGTGAAAATAACTGGTTTTAAAGACACTTAATACAGTCACATATTTTAGTTTGGTTTTTAATGACAGTGCTTCTTGGTGATATGTAGAATTAGAAACGTGTTTGTTGGGGCACCTGGGTGGCTCAGTTGTTAAGTGGCTGCCTTTGGCTCAGGTCATGATCTCAGGGTCCTGGGATCCAGCCCCACATTGGGCTCCCTGCTCAGTGGGAAGCCTGTTTCCCCTTCTCATTCTGCCTGCTGTTCTGTCTACTCCTGCTCTCTCTCTTTCTCTCTCTCTCTCTCTGTCAAATAAATAGAATATTAAAAAATAAAAGAAACATGTGCCAAATATTTTGTTTTTAGTGCCTGAAAAAGAACACACTCACAGGAGGCAAAAGATCAGTGGAGATGCTTTTCTAATATTGATATTTACATGAATATGTTGTTTCTTGTCATTTTATTAAGCTGATATTAATGATGTTGACATAATGAAAATATGTTCTTGTTAATAGTTCCTTGTATTTCAAGCACTTCAGTAAAAAACATTCTTTTCCTAGAAAAGAGAAACCAGAGATCACTTGGAAATTAAGTGAAAGTAACTGGGCATATGTCAAATAAATTAATTAAATATGATAATTATTAAAAAATAAAATAATTATATATTTCTAAACAGAGTTAAGAAAAAAATTGAAAACATACTGTAGAATATGTTTTTCATCTATTGAGTATTAAAGTAAAATCTAAGTAACTCTATAACACAACCATGTGTATTTGCTTTTGAATTACTATCTGATTAACTTGGTATTTTTTGATGCTAATGAGTTTGCACCAACATTTACCCTATCCGGCCTTAAACAAAACAGAAGACTCATGAGGATGAAACACAAATTTTGCAAATGTTAAAGGAATAAGGCATCTGCAAGATATTTTACATAAGCATCATAGAATATATCCCAAAAGGCATTGTTTGAAACCTACGAAAAGGTTTGTTATTCACGTCAAAATGAATAGCATACAATACATTTGAGAGAACAAAACATATTGCTTTCTAATTCTTCCCTTAAGCCTTAGAGTTTCATATGAAAAGGCAATATAGCTTTTGTAGCTATTTTGGATCACCACAATATTTCTGTTTATAGCATGATATATATTCTCCACAGATAAAAAGGCTAATTACCTTATGAATGTTAACATAAGGTTATAAATGAGATAGAAAGTCAGGTAGGTCTATAAATACCAGAGCAAAATCCCTTTTATTAAATTGTGTCTTCTTTCTAAATAGAGACTGTTCTATAGGTTCATAAAAGATAATCATCTCCTAAAATTGTTTTGAGTTTGCAATTGGTTAACTATAAATACATTGTTTTCACAAAAAAATGTACAAACTCAATGTAAAAATTATTTACGCTTTATTAAAATGTGGCTCAGGCTTTATTACTTTCAAACTAAAAACAAATTAAAAAGTAAATTTCATTAGTCAAAATTAAAACATTTTTTGTTTACACAGAAGTGATGCCAGTATAATATTACTTATTATTAATATTTGTATTAATTTAAAACAATGTTATAATATTAATATAGAATTTTAATGTTCATATTCATCCAGTTAAAAAATACACCTCTTCAGAGGTGATATTTTGTGTGTATATTCTATAATCATATAAATGGCTATATTACCAATTTTATTAAAATTGAGTTTTAAGTTATTTGTAACACAAAAATCTAAATGAGTTTGAAGTCAATATATTGGAATCTAAGACCTGTAATCTTATCTACTATCTCATAAGTAAATGATATCATTTACATGAAGGGTAAAATCAGATTTAATAGACATTGAGATCTTGATATATAAAATACATTTACAGAAATATATTTCTGTAAGATATACATTTACTATAAAATACAACATCATAAATAATGTAATATAAAATAATATACATATGTAACAACATAAAATCCATTCAAAATAGAGTTAATATTTGAAATAGCCCAATCAGCAGCCCAACTCTGAGTACCTACTCATCATATTAAATAATCTGGATAGCAATTCATACTTCAGAGATAGCTACATAAATTATTTAAATAATATTAAAAGACTCTACAAAAGAGTCATTAATTAGAATAAAATATTATAGATTTATTTACAGTTGATAAAATGAATGGCATTTAATACATATAAGTATGGCTATATTATAAAGATTTTGGCCTGCCCAGCATCCTACCATCTTCAATGTAGTGCTATTCTCTTGAGTCTGGAGTTCTGCTTTCATATCTCCTCCGCTCAACAAGGACTCATTTTTTGACACAACCAGAAAGTTGATCAAGCCCAGGTTTATCTTTATATCCACCTAAGAATTTAGGTAGTGTGTATGCATGCTTGGGTGGGTACCTTCCCTAATTAGGAGAACAGATTTGTACTTGCATTTTTCCTCCTCCTAACCTTTATTTCTTCTAAGAAGTCTTGCATTTTATACATTTGGCAGATTTTAATCTAAAATTCACTTCTGTTATATCATCCTCACTACTTATAAGCAAAGTTGTAAAGGAAAGTCCTTTCAACTCCCATCTAATTCTGGTTATTGGAGGCTGTTGTTATTTACCCAACTAACTGTCAATTGTTAAAAGTCTAAAGGCATCTGCCTTCAGCCCAGGTCATGATCTCAGAGTCCTGGGATAGAGCCGATCAGGCTCCCTGCTCAGTGTGAAGTCTCCTTCTCCCTCATCCCCTGTGATCCCTCTAACTGTCACTCTCTCTCAAATAAATAAATAAAAACATATATATTTTTTAAAAAGTCTAAATCCATTTAGGATCAATTTGCAGCAGAAATCAAAAAGAAAGACAGAGAAAAAAAATATATGTGTTCCAGGGGAGCCTAAAGGAATGACTCTGGAAGCAACAAAAGATATAAGAGTCAACAGAAAACAGAGAGAAAACACCACAATAGCAATAGAAGACAAATCTGGATGCTTTATTCTGGAAAGTCAAAGGGGAAGGAGTTAGAGATTAGAATCTGACTCCATGGATCAAATACATACTTTCAGTATCTCTATTAGTGAACTTCTCCAAATTAATATTATTTACTTTGTCTCAACTAAGTCTCAAATGTATGAAGAACAGAATTACAGTTTTTTGATACTTTATCTCTACCAACTAGAAACTGCCTAGTACATAATTGACAGTCTAAATATTTACTGTCTTAATAGATGAGTGAATACAGTAGGGGATCTTTGGTGATTTTTGATATATTGGTGAGAGATCTTAATCTATATTAGAAAACAAGGAGTGCCTGGCTGCCTCAGTCAGTAGAGCTTATGACTCTTCATCTTCGGGTTGTGAGTTTGAGACCTATGCTGGGTGTATAGATTACTTAAAAATAAAGTCGTCCAAAAAAAAAAAAAAAAAAGGAAAACAAGCTACTATGGAAAATGTGATACTAAAGAAATGCATGCTTTTTGTTTTGTTTTATTTTCAGGTCTCATAGTGAAAATATATGAGTAAATTAGCTTACAAATGGTGAAAAACCAGTGATGGAGAAAAAAAAAAAAGATAAATCTGAAGAGAAAAGGAAACAGATGACAGAATATGAACTTCATGAAAGCCTGAAAGGTTTGGCCTTGGAAATGAAGAAAACTCATATTCATGTTTCTCAAAATGAGGGAAGAAATGGAAAAATGATTAACCATAAAAATTTTAACGATATTAGAATACAAAGGGAAGAAAATATAAATTTTTTATTACATGTTTCTATTTCTCAATAAAGGAGAAGATACAAAAGGTGGAGCACAAAATATTATTTGAATCATTGTGGTGGTGAATGTGGACAGAAATTGGAGAAGGAATAACTTGACTGGCAAACAGTGTGAAGTGTTGTTTTCTTGGAAAATATGAGTCCTGAGTAATATAAAATGAAGGAAGAATGAAAGACAAATGTTAACATGGCAAGATCATTTTTCAATATTAACATTTGCTGCTTTATTTTAGCAAGGCAGTCTAACATATACTACATGCTTTCAGAGGAACAACAAGGTCAAAGCTATTTTCACAATAATGTTAAGACATTATTCACCTTTTTGACTCTTATTCTCTCATGAATGTACAGTTCAGCTGTATGGAGGCTACACACAATGTGATAGTGCAATAGATAGAATGCAGAAATAGATAAGATAATCCATCTGTCTTCTATAAAACTAGGATCAGAGAAATATGCAAAAATACTGAACAATGCCACTCCCATTGTTTTTTTGTTGTTTTAGAAAATAGAGTTAGTGTTTAAAATTATATTAACATGTAGTGGTTTATTGTTTCAAGTTGAATTAATGATTAAGTTCTTTAAAATTTTCTGTTTTAATATTAATATGGCAACCGTCAATCGATATAAACCACATAAGCAAAGTCCTCTGACAATTTTAAACATTTAAGTGAATACTGAGATCGTCAAGTTTGAGAAATCTTGAAATAGACTCCGGTATAGCAAACTAACCCAAAGGCCAAATATGACACATTACTGTTTTTGTATGGCCCATGCAGTAAGTGGATTTTATGTTTTGAAATAGAAAAAACTATCAAAAGGAGAATATATCATGATATGTTAATATTACATGAAATTCTATTTTCAATGCCCATAAGTAAATTGTATCCGAACATAGTTGTATTCATTCATTTTTTTCTATTGTTTGACTTTACACCACCCACTCTGAATCTCAGACTTGCCTAGCTATCACCCCAATCAGGAAAGCCAATTCCTTGCAACAAATCTCTTCACATATCTTTCATCCTGTCTCTGCTTTTTTGGTTGAACCCTGACATATATAATTAAAGTCTCTGTGTTGGTAAAATCAGAGAAATAAACTTTATTTAAAATTTTTGCTGAAAAAGGCATCTCATTTTACTATCAAAAGGACAGTGGGGGCACCTGGGTGGCTCAGTTGGTTAAGCATCTGCCTTCAGCTCAGGTTATGATCCCAGGGTCCTGGGATCAAGTCCCACATCTGGCTCACTGCTTAATGAGGAGTTTGCTTCTCTCTCGCCCTCTGATTATTCTCTCTCTCTTTCTCTCAAAAATAAATAAAATCTTAAAAAAAAAAAAAAAAAGACAGTGAACACAAACACAGCTCCCAACTGCTTACCTCCCAGAAAGCGATGCACCAGGGACAGAATTTTGCTAAGGGCACTACAGATTTATGCTACAGTAAGAAGATCACTGTTCAATGTCTAACTCCCTTCCTGACCCAAATCCCAACAATTTGATACTCTCCTACAGTACAAGCATTGGAACTGCCAAGTATATGTGAGGTGAGCCATTTAGAACTGGGTGCTAGACCATGCCAATACAATGCCCAACTATGCAACAAGGAAGATGCTTTTAAAATGTTTAATTGTGTTTAACATAAAGAGATAATGCACATAAATATAAAAGATATTACCATTAAAATTATTTCATATTATTAATCTTTATTAAAGTATTTGAACATGAAAACAATTGAACACTTAAGAAATAAATACTCAAAGAGCAATCAAGTTCTTGAGACAAAAACATTTTGAGAAATATAACCCTCTTTAATCTTATGAAATTGCCTCCCCCCAAAGAAAAAAAAAATCTTATGAAATTGCCTCATATCTAAGGCACTTTCTAAAAATTATTTCACCATATTTCCTTCAAATTATATGTTCAAGAATATATTTTAATAAGTAAATATATGAATAAAAGATAAACTGAATAAAAATAATTTACCTGACACAATTCAGTCCTTCAGATTACCATCCATTTCTCCTTACCTCTCAATTATTCAGAGATTTCATAAATTTAAATTTTACCATTTTGATCACTGTCTTAGGAAGCTCATCAGTTAACACCTAATTTTTACTGCCTAAACTAAGCAAGTTTATAAAGGTACCAAAAGTTATTTAATTCATTTTCTTGTGGAAAGACATGTTGTTTTCCAGGTTTTCAGAATTAAAAATAATGCAACTCAATAAATAAATAGATAGATAGATGATAGATAGATAGATAGATAGATAGATAGATAGATAGATAGATAGATAGATAAAAATAATGGAGCTCTGACCATCCTTCTTTTACATATCTTATGTCATGTAGAAAAGTTTCTACTGATATCCCCTTTGGAGTAAAATTTTTAGGATCTGCATATATTTCTCTACTCTAGATAATTGTAGGTGTTTCCCAAAGCAGCTGTAAAAATGAACACCCTGCCAATTTTGTATTAGGATTTTAGTTGTTGCGTATGCTCTTTCAATATTGTCAAAATTTTTAATTTCTGGTAACTTGATGACTAGCAAATGGGAATTTAACTTACATTTCCCTGAATATTGGTGTAGTTGAGCAAGTTTTTTTAATATTTATATGTATGAGGTGTGTCTTCAAGTATTTTACCCATTTATTGATTATCTTTTCTCTTTTTGGTTTTAGGCTTTCTTTGTAGATTCTAGGAGCTAACAACTTATTACTGTTACCTGTTTAAGTTATCTTCTCTAACTCTATAGGTGAGTTTGCGTCATACATCTGGGATTCTTCGATGACTGGAAGGCTATAATTTCAACACAGATATATATATTAATCTTTTCCTCTCTATCATCTGCCTTTCTATCTTGTTAAAGAAGTACTTTCTATGCTTAGTATGTGATATTACATTAATAAGCCCTATAATTATCACGAACTATTACAAAGTTACATTATAATGATTTTATCTTATTTCTTTTATGTTTATTTTTTCTATTCACAGTAAAGTCTAAAACAGTGTAGTTGATTTCATGTATTGTGTTGATTTTCATATATTCAGGAGGCAGCAACCTAGCACAAATGTTTTAAAATGGAAAGCCCAGGGAGCTTGGATGACTCAGTTTTTAAGTGTCTGTCTTCAGCTCAGGTCAAGATCTCAGGGTCCTGGGATCTAGCCCCGCATCGGACTCCCTGCCTGCTCATCCAGAAGCCTGCTTCTCCCTCTCCCACTCCCACTGCTTGTTTCCTCTCTCACTGTGTCTCTCTGTTAAATAAGCAAATAAACAAACAAACAAACAAACAAACAAATAAACAAATAAATAAATAAAATGGAGAGCCTGAGAAGTTTACATGCCAATGGTTTTTAAGATTCTTGCATTGCCAGATTCTGTTTACAAATATTAGCACATATTTACAATTTTTGAACATATATTTGAAAGTGAGACTGCCCGTAATTTTCACTTCTTACATTTGTCATGTTTGCTTTCAAAGTTTTTCTACCATATTTAAAAAAAAAAATAGGCAGTGTTCTATCTTATTCTTTTCTGTAGAAGATTTTATATAAAAGTGAAGTTATATGTTCACTGTATGTTTTATAGAAGTATCCAGAGATAGTTTGTGGAGAATAGTCTAAGCCAGTTGTTTTCTCTGTAGGTAATAACATTGATGGTTATAGGTCATAAACGTTTGGTGTTTATCTTATTTAGAAAGTTGTATTTTTCTAGGAAATTATTACATATATTCTTAAATCTTTTAGAATAATATGTACATATCATGCTTCTTTATTTTGGTATACTCACTTATAAACTCGTGTCATCGACTTCAAACCAAGTCCCAGACATTATGCATCTCTGAACAACTTGGACACTTGTTACTCCTAAGCATGATACTATTGACATACCCAAATTAATAATTCTTAATATCTTTCATCTAGTTCATATTCACTTGTTTTTTTACTCGTTATGTCTTTTAAGTACCTCCTAAACGAAAACAATCGCTATTTGTAATTTTTTTTATGATGCCATCAGCTTACTGAAGAAACTGGATCATTTTTCCTTTTGAATGTCTCACATTCTGAATCCATCTGTTTCTTCACTTGCACTGTCACTGAGCTGGTTCTCCTGCTTTTGTATTCCTAGTCAAGAAGATATTAACTCCAGAAGCTTAATGAGATTTAATTGTGTTTCATTATTTTCCTAGAATATTCATACATGGCTTTGTGATTTTCATATCATGTCACCTCCAGGAACACATAGAATATTTATTGTGACTAAATGAGTGTTCAGGGAATGTCAACCTCATGCCTGCACTGTTTCAACAATTGTACATTCAGTAGTTTAATCTTGTCTCGAATCGATAAATTATTTAGAAGTTTAAAAATGATTATCTTTCTAATATAATATTTGCTTGCAAAATTATTAATTAAAATTATTCTGTAATGAAGATTTTTTCTCTCTCTCATGAACTCCATGACTATATGTTTACTTTGAAATACACTTTATACAGGGGCGCCTGGGTGGCTCAGTGGGTTAAAGCCTCTGCCTTTGACTCAGGTCATGATCCCAGGGTCCTGGGATTGAGCCCCGGGGTCCTAGGATTGAGCCCCGCGTTGGGCTCTCTGCTCAGCAGGGAGCCTGCTTCCCCTTCTCTCTATGCCTGCCTCTATGCCTACTTGTGATCTCTCTATCTCTCTGTCAAATACATAAGTATTTTTTTTAAAAAAAGAAATACACTTTATACAGAAAACATAGGCTAAATTTCTAATTAATTTTCAAAAAAGACCAATTACATCAAAGATGTCCTTTTTTCATTATCTCTGTTTCTCTGTTTACTATAGCATTAAGAACTCATTTTTATAAATATATTAAATGAAGTTTAGTCAGTTCATTCAGAAAAACATTTTTCTTTTTGAGATTCAATGGTATCCTTTATATTATTTCCCTTGTCTTTCTAATAAAACCAAATTATTTTTAATGGCTTTTTAAAAATTTTCTAGCACAAGAAAATATCTTAGGCTCCTATTGTAAACCTCCTAAACCTGACTTGTAATTAGCAATTTCTGTTTTTATTTATTTATTTATTTATTTACTTTTTAATGGACAAATGATGTTTGGTAATTACAAAGAATTAGGGTGATCATTGTTACTTGAGTTTGTTATTGCTTGTTTTTTAGTGGACAAGCAGCAGTTTATATGTATGTGTGTATTCATGAATTTGTGTTATTAATATTATAAAATCATGAATTTATTTCCAATTAATTTTAATATTACAGTGTTTGTAATGTAACTTCTTAATTTTTTGTCTTTTTTTTAATTTAAATTCAAGTTAGTTAACATATAGTATAGTATTGGTTTTAGGAGTAAAATTTAGTGATTCATCACATATATAATACCCACTGCTCATCTGAACAAGCGCCCTTCTTAATGCCAATCACCCATTTAGCCCCTCCCTCCAGCAAGTATTAGTTTGTTCTCTATAATTAAAGGTCTCTTATGGTTTGCTTCCGCCTCTGTTTTTATCTTATTTTATTTTCCTTCCCTTCCCCTATGTTCATCTGTTTTGTTTCTTAAATTCCATTATGAATGAATCATATGATATTTGTCTTTCTCTAACTACTTTACTTCACTTAGCATAATATACTCTAGATTTATCCATGTTGTTGAAAATGGCAAGATTTAATTTTTGATGGCTGAATAATATTTCATTCTATATATATACACCACATCTTCTTCATCCATTCATTAGTTAATGGACATTTGGACTCTTTCCGTAATTTGGCTATTATTGATAGTGCTTCTATAAACATTGTTGGAAGCTTTTTGATTACTGCTTCAACTTTTTTGCTTGTTGTGTATCTGTCCAAGTTTTCTATTTCTTCCTGTTTCAGTTTTGGTAAGTTATATGTTTCTAGGAATTTATCCATTTCTTCCAGATTGCCTAATTCATTGGCATATACTTGCTGATAATATTCTAATTGTTTTTCTCTGGTGTTTGGTTGTGATCTCTCCTCTTTCATTCATTTTATTTATTTGGGTCCTTTCTCCATTCTTTTTGATAAGTCAGGCTAAGGGTTTATCAATTTTGTTAATTATTTCAAAGAACCAGGTCCTAGCTTCATTAATCTGTGCTATAGTTTCTTTGATTTCTATATAATTTATTTCTGCTCTAATTGTGATTATTTCTCCTCTTCTTCTGGATTTAGGCTTTATTTCCTATTCTTTTTCTAGCTCCTTTGGGTGAAAGATTAGTCTGTATATTTTAAACTTTTTTTCTTCTTGAGGAAGGCCAGTATTGCTATATATTTCCCTCTTATGACTACCTTTGCTGTTTCTCAAAGGTTTTGGGCTGTCGTGTTTTCACCTTCATTTGTTTCCATGTATTTTTATACTTCTTCTTTAATATCCTGGTTAACCCACTTATTCTTTAGTAGGGTATTCTTTAACTTCCATGTATTTGTAGTCTTCCCAATTATTTTTCTTGTGGTTGACTTCAAGTTTCATAGATTGTGGTCTGAATATATGCATGGTATGATCTCTGTCTTTTTGTACTGGTCAAGGCCTGATTTGTGACTCAGTATGTGATCTACTCTAGAGAATATTCCATGTGCACTTGAAAAGAATGTGTATTCTGCTGCTTTATTATTAAATGCTCTGAATATGTCTGTTAAGTCCATCTAGCCCAGTGTGTCATTCAAAGCCCTTATTTCCTTGTTGATTTTCTGCTTAGATGATCTTTCCAGTCCTGTGAGTGGGGTATTAAATTCCCTATTATTGTTGTATTATTATTAATGAATTTCTTTGTGTTTGTTATTAATTGATTTATATATTTGGGTGCTCCCAAATTGAAGGCATAAATATTCACAATTGTTAGATCTTTTTGTTGAATCTTTATTGTGATATAGTGCCCTTCTTCATCTCTTAATACAGTCTTTGGCTTAAAATTAGTTTTTCTCATATAAATATAGACCTTCCAGATTTCTTTTGATGTCCATTATCATGATAGATGGTTATTCATCCCCTCACTTTCAATCTGGAGATGTCCTTAGGTCTAAAATGAGTCTCTTATAAGTAGCGTATTGATAAGTCTTATTTTTTAAACCATTCTGGTATTCTATGTTTTTTCATTGTAATATTTAGTTCATTTACATTCAGAATGAATAATGATAGATATGAAGATCTGTGGATATGTTACCTTATATATCTTACCTATATAATCTCAAAAGCGAATAAAGGTTGCATATGGAGTTAGGGTTGATAATCAGCTGAGTTTAAAACCTTAACATAGGCAAATGATGCTGTATTTTTTAAGTGGACCCAATCTAATTTCATGAATTCTTAGAATCAGAAATGGAAGAAAGAAGACTGAGTGAAAAGATGTGACATAGGAAGGATTTGAGTGACTTTCTGGTTTTGCAGATGGGTGAATGGGGCCACTAACTAAAGATTCTTAGTATTTAATAATTCTTAATAGTTACATAGTCAAAGAGCTACTGAGAGACATCAATTTAAACTAACATTAGAGTCTATCTAGGTTGTTTTAACTGTTAAAATATCAAAAAGTTTTCCCTGTAGTTTTTAAAAATGCCTCACTTATATTAAACTAAGTAACCTCTAAATTCATAGAATTTATGAGAAATCTGTAAATACATAATGTTTCAAAATATGTAGTTACTACTTAACATTAATTTGGTGGTTCCTAGATTTAAGTACCAATTTACTTTGAATAATATAGTAAAAAATGAATTTGTATGGTATTTTTCAACGTATCATTAAGAATCATGCATTTACGTTTAATAAGACTATAAGCTAGCTAAAATACTTTTTTGAAAAAAAATATATATAATTCAGTGGAAATGCTCTCTTTATCTTATCTTACTTACATCTGTCAAGATAAACTAAATCTCAATTTACCTAGTTTAATCAGCATACAACTATTAATTCACATGACAAAAAGGCTCATGATGGAACAGGTCTTGAGTTGGTGAATAAATACAATGAATCAATGACATTAAAAAGTATCCTTCCATCTTTTGCTCTTCTTTATTGATCAGTATGGGCTTTGAATTTTCACTAGTTCTGCTCATGTTTGCAAGATGATTGCTGCAGTTTTAAATATCCTATTTAGTAAAAAAAAAAAAAAAAAAAAGTACCTAGCAGAACGTCCAGCATATATCTAGATTATATGTATCTCATTTTTAGAAGAGGAAATTTTCTCAGAAACATGAGCCAAATTCCCTAACAACTCATTATCCAGAATGTTGTCAAATGCCCAAGAAAAAAAGCAATAATTGATGAGAGTAGTAAGATAGCTATGTTTGGCTTACAATAATTAGATTTACCCCTGACCAGAGTTTAATGACATCCTCTGAGGAGTGTTTATTCAATTAAATTGGCTTTTATTATTTTAATAAGGCACATAGCAGTAGGGGAGGGATGGAATAGCAGTTAGGATTGGCTAAATTATGTCAAAAAAGCCAACAACCTAAAAACCTCAAAGATTTCAACCAGGAAAGTACATGTCTCACTTATGCTACATGTCAAGACATGGGCTTCTGTTCATCTAGGACACTTATGGATGGGGGCTAAGAAGGCTATATTCCATTAAGTCCATCCACAATCACGGAGGCAGAAGAGAGAGAGGGAAAGAGAAAGAATATGGAAAACTATGTGTTAGAGCTAAAAGCTTCTGATTGGAAGTGATGTGTGTCACTTCCATGAATAATCTGAGTTTAACATAATATAGATATTTGATATTCCAATAGGAAGATCAGATATTTTTGAAGAATATGAAGTTTATAAAAGTGCATATTTTTGGTCACCATATATTTTGTTCCTTCCTCCTCCCACAGGCAGAATATTACCTCTACTTACCCATCCCCTGCAACCAGGGTTATATGGAGCCACTAAAATCTTTGGCCTAAAAGCTACAATTAAGGATAGATTATAATAATTTCTTCAGGTTTGAGAGTGGAGAGTGCTAGCTTGATCCATAATTCTATGAATTAAAAAGTTATTTATCCCATCCTATATGTTCAATAAACAAAAGTAAGAGGGGTAAAATAATCACAATAAACATTCATTCAGACTTAAGAAGAATGGAAGGCATAGAGTATTCTTTTACTTGTAGAAATTCTGAAATTCTGTTGTCCAGATATAAAAAAAGTAACCTAACCCTGGGAATAGGAAATGTTCCTTGATTTGACCTGATTTCACTACCTAGAAGTGTTTCCTTTACTTATTTCCTCTTTTTGATTTTTATTTTCATCCTCTGTAAGCAGTTTCCTTTTCTTTTTCTATCTTGGCTACATCTGAAGAAAGCACTGGGCACTTAGCTCTCCTTGGTGGTGAAACAGCTATTTTCCCTTGCTTTTATCATAGGGAAGTTTTCTTAAAACATTTAACTGTCAGTACTAATAAGTACCATCCTAATTTTTTATGACATTTTAACCGTAGGTAAGGTGGCCATACCCTTGATTGTTTTCCTACTGTTTGTTTCTTATTCTTCACTTTAAAATAAGCATTTACTAGATATACTATTTACCTTCCAAGTTATATAGGACATCAGGGTTTTTTCCCCACATATAACCATAGTATATCATGAATTGTTCTCCTCCCGCTTTCCATAACTGTTTCCCAATTACCTTCTACCCAGTTTCAAGAACAATTCCACATGCCTTAGGTTTATGTTAAGGCAAGCAGGTTTTTGGTATTATACAGTCTAAAAAATTCTCAGAGGCTGATAAAACAGAAATGTATTTCCTTCTCATATTAGTGATTCATTGCAGTTTGGTCCTGGTTCTGACCTATAGCGTATTTGGTTTGGGTTCCAAACTGGCAAAAGTAACATCCATCTGAAATATTGCCCACTTTCATGCAGAGATGAAGGAGAACATACTGAAGTATGTTCTTGATCTCCCAGCTTCCAGAAATTGTGTATTTCACTTTTACTCATACTTAAGTTGTAAAAGCAAATCATATGGACATTCCTGAATTCAACAAGGTGAAGAAAATATCTTATGTTCATGGAGTGGTAGCAAATAATGTTCAGTGAAAAGCCACTCAGTTTACCACCTTAGTGTTATGATTTTTTTTTAAAATAGATTTTATTTTTGAATAGTTCTTAGTTTAGAGCAAAACTGTGTTGAAGGTACACAGAGATTTACCATATGTCACCTAACCCCATTCACATAGCCTTTCCACTATCAACATCCTCCATCAGTGTGGTATATTTGTCATAATTGATGAGCCTACAATGATACCTCACTGTCACTCAAAGTCCATAGTTTACATTAAGGTTCACTCAGGTGATATGAATTTTGTTTAATATATTTTTTCAGTTTCCTTAGAAAACAAAACCTGAGCCAGAAATCATATATGCTAGCACTTTATTAAGTAGTATAAGTTCAGGGAAACAGGAAGGGGGATGAAAAAAGTGAGGTTGGGAGAGGCTAAACATAGTGCATAGTTTTTTAACAAGAGTGTTGGTTTCAATGGAGGTCTGCAGAGAGGGAACATTATTCTTGTTTCTTGAAATAGTATTAGGTTGTGGAGACAAGGAGAAGAATGTATCCAAGCCTCCAATTCACCAGCGCTCAAAGATCACCCACTGAGTCCTCAATCCCTCTGAACTTTTAAGAGTTACTGTCTCCACTGACTCCAAACAACAGCTGAGTACAACTGTGGAGCTGCCCTCAGTGGAAGCCAAAAGTATGTTCAGCCAAGCCAGATGAATGAATGTATGACGACAGTCTACCACTATGTTTCTCCCTTCAGCACCAACAAGGCAACTCCAGGGTGGAAAGCAAGAAACTTGGTATATACAAGGATTGTCACAAGGCGCTGTTAAAGCTTGTTCTCAAGAGGAATGAAAGATAGGGAAAAACTGCGTCAAAAGTTCATGAAAGCTGAGCAGGTAAACCTTTTAAACTGATGCAGTCTTTACCATAAGATGGCAACAGAGCTAAAAGAAAGTCCCTCCAATAAAGAATAGAACCGCTCCCTCTGAGCTTACTGGGATGTGGAGTTTCAGCCTCTTTATCCTCAATTTCATCAAACAGAAGACCAATGCTAGTGAAACTTGTGAGGTGCATAAATTGATTTTAGCATAAATGTGTAACCAACAGCGTTTGCTTTACCATTAGTCTACTCTTTCATTCATTAGTTACATAATGTTTGTTAGCATCTACTAATTATCTGGCACTATGTTATGCAATGGGGATAAAGAAATGTTTAGGTAAGTTATAACCTGACATCCATCACAAGTTTTCATTGACAATCAGAGAACAAAAATTCACTCAAATGTGCCCTATTAAAGAGGAATGGATATTCTAACACACAAAGTAATCTCATAAATTCAAATTCAGCAAGACCAAATACCAAATGGAAAATCAGATAATTAAATATTATTTCTTAGTGTCTTTATAGTTTATTATTTCTGCATACAACTGATTCCTACTGTTACAAAGATCAATACTCCCTGTTGCTATTTCCACAAAATTAAACTATTAAAACAGCTTTTGTTGTTTTGGTTAAAACAGCTTTGGTAAGTCATTTTGACTTACAAGTTACTGTAACAAGTCAGTCCAAATATCACTGATTCATTCACTCAGTGACCCAACTACAAATTCCAGAAATGAAACTCTAGCTAGGTTTCTACTCTTGGCTCTAAATGTGTACAAAGGAAAAAAAAAAAAAAAAAGAGGGTGGAGCTGAAGTCACCTTTAATACAATATGCCAGCTTAGGTTTATCCTAAAAGCTTTGGGGTCAGGTGGACCAGGTTTTCTTAGAAGAGCCATATGTGAGACAAATTATATTAGAAGGGAGAAAACCCTTACATCAAAATTATATTTATGTACACTGAAATTTACAGAAAAATCTTTTCAAAAGCAAAAACATTTTGATAAGAAAGAGATTTCAAGGTATGAGAAAATATGGAATGAGTGATAATAGCTATGAGTAAAAGATTGGAGTTTTGGAGACAATTACATGGATTATTTAAGCAAAAATTCCATCAACAACAAATATATACCTCTGTAAAAAGGAATAAGCACCAACATTCCTTATCAAACTAGCACTTTGACTATTTACATTAAGATAATTGGACATAACTTCAACTTTACACTTTGTTGCATTTTGTTCATAAAGCTAAAGGTCACAAATATTTGAATTATTTTAATTGTTTAAAATAAGATTTCTTTTAAACACTTTATGAACAAAATTAAATAAACATTCTATTTGTAAGTATACTTTATACAGTGACTGATGAAACTCTGAACACTTGTGAGACTTGTTTATCTCCTATTTTTTTAATCTGAATTTTCCATGTGTTAATTCCTCTCTTTCCTTTCTAAGTTAATTTCACTTTTAAAATCCATACAGCAATTATCAAAATTGCACACTATTCATACTGAAATTTTTTAAACCTGTCTCTAGAGTTCACCTCTAGATAAAATAGTTTTTTCTCCTTGAAGATTTTAAAAATGAAAATGTATGCATTTTCCAACAACATAAAATAATAAAGTAAATTGTTTATGGTGGATCTCACATGTTTATAATTATGAACTCTGTGACAATTAAAAACAAGATTGTTGAAAAAATTATCATCCTTAGAAATGTATAAGTTCACTTAGAGGTCTTACATTTGTTTCTTCATTCTAATTAAAAATGTGCTAACATGGGGTGCCTGGGTGGCTCAGTGGGTTAAAGCCTCTGCTTTCTGTTCAGGTTATAATCTCAGGGTCCTGGGTTAGAGTCCCTGCATCCGGCTCTCTGCTCAGCGGGGAGCCTGTTTCCGCCTCTCTCTCTGCCTGCCTCTCTGCCTACTTGTGATCTTTCTCTCTGTCAAATAAATAAATAAAAATTTTAAAAAATGTGCTAACATAAAAATTATATTCTTACTTTTTTTGTTGTTATTGTTGTCGTTAACCAGTCATCTCTTTCTTTCTATATAAATTGATTGCTTTTTATTCAAGAGAGAAAAAAAATGGGAAACTATTTTCAAATAAATGTGTTCTGAGCATTTAAAATATTCTTCCATTCAATATATTTTAGTGCTCACTGTCTATGTCAGGTATAGAAGTGAACAAATCATATTTCTGATCCCATGGAGGTTATATTTCACTACAGGATAAAAATAATCAAGCAAATACATAATATGCAATTCAGATAGTGATTGGTGCTATGAATAAAAACAGCAGTGAAAGGGAAAATAAAAGTGTGGGAATAAGCTAAAACTTAAACAAGATATCAGGGAGAGCATCTTTGAGAAGGTGATATTTGAGCAAATACTAAGTTACAAGATATGAGGAATGCAGCTAACTGAAGGAATATGGTTCTAAGGAGAGGGAAGAGCCAAGTCCCTCAGACAGTAGAATGTCTGGCATGGTCAAGAAGCAATAAAGCTTGGCTTGGAGCAGTATAGCTTGAGAAGACTAGGGCTCACAGAAAAAATAGAAATGGAGTCAGATAATTGTGCGATTGTAAGGAGATTTGTAGGCCATTTTTAGGATTATGATTTTTAATATATAAAATAGGAATCCAGCGGAGGATTCTGGTAAAAAAATGTGAACAAAAATCTGTATTATGCTTATGGAAAATTACACTAGTTGTTTTATTAAGAATTAGCTGTAGAGGAACAAAGAGAGCAAGAGAGACATCAGTAAGCAATAATTTCAGTTACCCAATAAGACCCAGATTGGTGTGGTCCAACATGAGGGACAAGAATGTTAGAAACATAAGAAAAAAAAGTAGTTTAATTCTGGAAATATCTTGAAAACACTAAACAAGAAGATTTGCTTTAAAAAAAAAAAGATTTATTGGGGGCGGGGTCAGAGGAAGAAGGAGAGAAAACCTTAACCAAGCTCCAAGCTCAGCACAATTGAACCCCAGTTCAGGGTTCAGTCCCATGACCCTGAGATCATGACCTGAGCTGAAACCAAGAGTCAGATTCTCTACAAACTGGGCCACCCAAGTACCCCAAGAAAATGTGCTTTTAAATTGTATGTGTAATGTGAGAGAAAGAGAATTGTCAAAGGTAACTCTTCATGACTCAGGGCTGGAAAAACTGGAAGAGTGGAGTTGCTACTTACCTGGATTAGAAAGAATGCAGAACAGTGTCCCTTACACATTCAAGGGGAGAGATCAATCGCAGATGTTGTGTATATGGGTTTGTGACTCATGAGAGTGATCCGGACTTGAAATATAAGTTTGCAAATCACCAGTATGGAGATTGCATATTTGAAGCCATGAGATTAGGTAAAGCAGCCAGTAAATGAATGTAATGAGGACAGAGAAGAGGGTCAAAAACCGAATATCAGGCTTTCCAATATTTAGAGGTTAGTCACATTGAGAAAAATAAGCTAGAAAGGAATAGCTAGTGAAGAAAGAGGAGTGCTGAGAATAACTATCTTGAAAGCTAAGAGAAGACAGCGATTCAAGGAAGAAGTGAAGAAAAATGTCAAATGTTGAAAAAGTTAGAGAAAGATTAGAAATGAGAAGTGGCCATGGATTTTCAAATGTGGATATTATTCATAATCTTAACAAAAGTCTTGTGTAGTAGAATGAACATGTCCTACATCGGCATGGATTAAAAGGGGTCATAAAAGAAAAGTGAGTTTGTGCAGTAAGTATAAAATTTTTTTAATAGTTTTACTCTAATGGGGATAAGAGAAATCTTCCAGGAGCTGAAATAGATTGTGAGGTAAGTAAAGAAAGTGAAAAGATCACAGAATCAGTGGATTAAAGGTGCCATTGAAGTTTAAGGATTATCATAGTCTAGGACTGTTTGAGTGTCCCAGCAAAATGAAAGACAAGATTTAAAGATTAAAATATTTTCTTCATCACATGACAAAAGTTTGTACCAATGTATAGCAACAAATGTTAACTAGACTTATTGTGATGATCTTTTGGCAGTACATACAAATATTGAATCATGCTGTACATTTAAAACTAATATAATATGGTAATTATAATTATAATATATAATAAATAAATAATATATAATTGTATTATATAATATATAATAAATAAAAAATTTATAATTATAATTATAATCCAACAAAAATTTTAAAAAGATCAAGGAATTAAAGCAAGATTTAACACACATGGATTCTTCAAATTGAAGTTGCATCAAAAACACAAATATGGATAATTCATTGGGATTTTACCACAAGACTGGCTCATTTTGCAGCATAAAATCTTGGAAGAGGCTATTTCTGATATCTAATAGTGACAGTGATAGATTGCTAGTACTTACAAATATCTACCTTCTTTCTGTCATATTTATCACTAGATAATATATTCCAGTCCCCATACGTGAAAATGAAGCTATGTGACTGTATTCTCTTCAGTAAAATGTTGATGGGATTGATGAACTTATTTTAAAGATTTTCATCTAGATCTTCCCCTACCATTCTCTCTTTTACTTTCTTTAACCTGCTGTTTGGACCAAACGATCAACCAAAGGGCTGTTAGGACTAGAATATGGTAGAGTAACTATCTGGAAGGAATCTGAGTATCTGAATAATCGCATAAAGAAGAGCTACTTCTTTCAGCAACTCTCAAGCAACGGTGTATTGGCAGCTGCTAGGTTGGCTTGCCAACCTTTTAAAAATTTGGCCATTAAGGAGATATGAGCCAAGATCAATTTAGGCAATATATTACTTATGGTACAAAAAAGAGCATGAACTTTATGTTCTCATCAGGTCCCTTGCCCCTCAAGTCTCAGAGAGGCAATGTGGAGGTGGATCTAGGACAGTGCTGTCTACAGTGTGTCTGTGTCACAGATGAGAAACACTGAGCATAAAACAAAACTAAACTAAACAATCTTATAAGGCTGCTGCTGGCAAACCAGCCCATCCTTCTCTCTAAAGAGAGACATTATCTTTACTATCCTAATTAAGTTCTCTATTGCCCCTCTGACCCTGAAGGAGACAATTGCTAGCTTCCAAAGTTTTTGCTATATAAATGTCTCTGATCCAGAATACATCATGGGAATGTAATATAGAACATTGCAACTATAGTTAGTACTGAATTGCATTTTTCAAAGTTTCTGAGGGAATAGAGCTTAAAAGCTTTCACCACAAGAAAAAAAATGGTTGTAATTGTGTACGTTACAGAAAACAACATACGTGATGGATATTAACTAGACCAGACTTGTCATGGCAATACTTTTGCAACATATACAAATATTAAATAACTATGTTGTATGCCTGAAACTAATATAATGTTTATGTCCATTATATCTCAACTAAAAAAGAATATTTAAAATGTTAATGCAGGAGAAAAACCTGTCACAAGACATGTAGAAACACCAGGTTGAATTGTCTCACCCCACCAGGCATCAAACTACTGATTCATTCACCGTGTTGTGAGAAATAAACTTTATATTGTTATGCTGGTTATTTTTTTCTAATTCTACTGAGATATAATTGACATATAACATTGCATTAAAGTTTGCAAAATAATGATTTGACACCTATATTTATTTCAAAATGATATTACAGTAAGTTTGGCTAACATCTATCAACTCTCATACTTAATTTTTTGATGTTGTGATGAGAACTTTTAAGATTGACTCTCTTAGAAACTTTCATATATACAGCACAATTTTGTTAACTGTAATTAACATGGTGTAAATGGCATGCTGTAAGTTATACTCTCAGAATATATCATCCAACTGGAATTTTGTAACTTTTAACCTTCTTTACTCATTTTCCCTATCCCCATTGCCCCTTCTCTGGCAACCACCAGTCTGTTCTGTTTCCATGAATTTAGTTTTATTTTTTTTAAGATTTCACATATAAGTGAGATCTTACAGCATTTGTTTTTTTCTGTCTGACTTATTTTACTGGGTATAATGCCTTCAAATTCCACTCGTGTCATTGCAAATGGCAAGATTCCCTTATTTTTTATGGCTAAACAATTTCCCAGTATATATCACAGCTTCTTTATCCATTCATCCCCTGATGAACACTTAGATTTTTTTCCATGTCTTAGCTATTGTAAACAATGTTGCTATGAACATGGAGGCTTAGATATTGTTTTGAAATAGTGATTTTGTTTCCTTTGGATATATATCTGGAAGTGGAATTGCTGGATCATAAGGTGGCTCTATTTTTAATTTTTTTAGGAACCTCCATACTGTTTTTCATAGTAGCTGCACCAACTTACAATCTCAGAAATATCGTACAAGGGTTCCCTTTTCTCCAAGGTTCTCACCAATACTTGTCATCTCTTGTTTTTTAGTAGTCATTCTACCATGATATTCCACAAAATATGAAAAAAAGAAAAAGAAAAGAAAAAAGAGAGAGACCCAGTAAATAAATAAATAAATAAATAAATAAATAAGACAAAAATAGTATAAATAACTAGTATTCCAATTAGACTCTGTATTGTTAAAATCGTTAGACATGATGATTAATATAGTTGCTATAAGAATTATCTGTTAAATTGAAAAAGTAGTGAGTTTAGAATACGAAAGAAAAAAGGAGCTAAGAAAGAAAAAAAACTGAAAAGGATCTTATTTTGTCAAGGACAGAATATCACACAAAGAAATATCAAATGGTGAAAGCTTGGGGCAGAGGTTAATATAAAAGTCTTTAGCATTTTCCTGTCCTATAAATAGAGAATATTAGACAAAAAGCTAGAAATGATACCTCTCAATCTCTGGCAATGCAGTAATCTGTGTAGAAAGAAATTGAAATATCCTCTTTCTGTTCCTTTTAAAAATGTGTCATAGGTTCATTTCCACTTCAGTATTGCTAAAGTAGGTAAACACCTCCCTGTGTGTTTATCAAAGTGGAGAATGTTTAGTAAGTGATATTAGAGTATAGTGGGTTGAGTGGTGGTCCTCAGAAAGATATATCCACATCATAATACCTGCAATATGTGAATGCTACTTTATTTGGAAAAGGGGTATTTGTAAATAGAGTTAAGGATCTTGACATAAAGAGATCATCGTGGATTACTCATATTAGCCTTAAATTCAATGTCAAGTTTCCTTATAACGGACACAGAAAAAGTAAAGCAACAAGCATTGAGCTCATGGAGGCAAAGATTGGAGTGCAGTAGCTGCCAATGAAGGAAAGCTGACAACCACCAGAAGATATAAGGAACAAAAAACAAATATCCTCCAAACAATCTGGAGAAAATACACCCCTGAAAATACTGTGAGTTTAAACTTCTGGTCTCCCGATCTAAGAGAGAATAAAATTCTGTGCTTTAATGCACCAAATTTGTGTTAATTTGTTACGACAACCCTAGGAAACTAATGCACAGGAGCAAAGGTACAACTTATTGACACTGCCTGAATGAACTTAGTCTGTACTCTGAGTAGGATAATGCTGACTTCAGAAGACAGAGCATAGAAAATGGGTGCTTGTGACCTGAAAAACAAGCTTCATATAATTGGTATATTTTATGTGGAGGAAACTGGGAACATTTAAAATATGACGTTTTTCATGATTAACAAACTATTTCTTGCTTACTCTTTGCTAAATTGTTTTCTTTTTATTTAATTGATTTCATTCCAAATGTATGTCTTGAATTGCTGCTAAGGACCTAATGGTACTAGTGGTACTAATGAATGAAGAACAAAATAGTAAACCAAGTAACCACCCTGAATATACACCAAAAAGGATGGATTTAAGTAAAGCAGCATTACTAATAAATTGAGTGGTATATTATTTAAGGATTATATCTGTATTTGCACTTTGAGAGAGCAAATAAAGACTAAACATCTTGAAGGATGCACAGGAGACTAGTACATATATATTGAGGAAAAGATTGTTGGGTGTACAAGAGAAACATTGTTCAACATAGTATTGACAACATCTGTATTTAACACTTCCTAGGTCAGCAATACGCCAAGCAAAATTTTGTATAATTGTGCATCTCTAATGTAATAAGAAGAATCAAACCATTTATATCAACTGTGAGTAGGTATTTTTTATTACCTACATTTTGTTAGTCACTTTATATCATAATGGATTTAGCAGAGGAAATTAAAATAAGCACAGGAATAAGATATTATGAATGTCTCAAGGATCTTGTAATTCAGTTATGGAAGTAAAACTATAGTTAGAATTTAAGATGTACACCCACATCTGTCCCGATTGACATAGAGACACATATCCAATTTCATGACATTGATGTTCAGAGGTTAAAAGAAGCAAAGGTAGACCGTACTTGTCTGGAGTGACTTCAAGTAGCAAATAGGATTTGAATTAGATGTTAGATATTTCAAAGGCATTGAAAGAAAATATGGAGGAAAAAATATCAAGAATAGAATAGTATAAAATAACCCAGGCCTGAATGGCATAAGACTTGAAATAGAAAATAACAAAATCAATGAAGAAATATTCATCTTTAAAGAAAGCTTTTGGATATATCAAAATATATATTGATACACTAAGTAAAAAGATACAAATCTAAATATTCCAGCAAGTTGAAAACAAAACAAAATTAAAACGCATAATAATTCTAATGGAACAAGAACCAAATTTTTAAGAAATTTGTTCAGTTGGTATTATTAAAAGATATTGGGGAAACTTATTCAAAGTCTAAGAGAAAATAATTTTGAATGCATAACTTTATTCCCACTTAACTTTATTTTTTTTTGATGATAACGTCAGGAATTTTTTTTTTCCTGCACAACTAGGGAATAAGAACAAAGATCAAAGGACAGGGTAGGCTCACCTTGGGACAGTGATAAAGGAAGTTCTATCAAATAATTTACGTTGTAAATCTATTCACCAGGAAAGAGATCTCTAAGAAAAGTAAATCCCAAACTATTGCTAGGAACATTGTTTGAGTAGCACTAGGATTGTGACATCAGACCCAGGCACAGGAGAAATCCAATGCTAGTCAGTATTTTCCTTAAAAGTGAATGTACTTACGTAGTTATAGAATTCTAAATTTTAATAATTAGTCTCAACTCCTAGAATCAATTAAAGTCACAAAATTAAAACCCAGATTGAGATAAAAGATTAAACAAATGTTACAAAGAGAATGAAATCATTATCATCATTGAATATATAAAAGGCATGATTTGTAGGCTTGAGAATTGAAATTTGGGCGGGGAATAGCAGACAGGGAGGACAAATCTCTTTAGTTTATAAAATGGAGTAGAAATACTGTTGTGGACAGTAGAATATGAAATAGAAAAAGAAATGTGTTCTTTGAAATATAGAGTTAACGACTGAAGTGGGAGGAATGAAAAAGATATGTCAATTATGTCATTATCTATCAAAGGAGGAAGGAATGAGAATAAATCTCCAGATGACAATTTAAAAAAAAAAATCTGTTTAAGCATAAAACTTAGAGAAGCATTTATGTACTAGTAAGAATATATGCCAACCTATCTTAAAAATGAATACCTAGGGGCCTGGGTGGCCCAGTGGTTGGGCGTCTGCCTTCGGCTCAGGTCATGATCCTAGTGTCCTGGGATCGAACCCCACATCGGGCTCCCGGCTCATTGGGAAGCCTGCTTCTCCCTCTGCTACTCCCCGTGCTTGTGTTCCCTCTCACTGTGTCCGTCAAATAAATAAAATCTTTAAAAAAAAAAAAATGAATACCTATTCAGAGGAAATAGAGATTTATTTTGTCTCATTTTTCAGTTGAAAAAATAGGAAGATATTGAAAGTAGGTGAATATTTTGACTCAGCAAAATCTTCCAAGAACCCAAGTTCCTCATACCTCTATTTCTAGTCATCATAGGATGTTATCCTGCTATTTTGTTTAATTAGGGCTGACTTGATAGTATACTAATATATGGATGGGGAAAGAAAGGATGCAGAAGTCAGGTAACTTCTTTTTTAAATAACATTTCCTGAAAACATAGGCTCCAGTGGATAAAATTTAATTTCACGGACATATATGGATATAAGAGGTTGGGCAATGTAGTTTCTACCTGGGGTGGCTTATATCTTCTAAAACGCAAAGTGTTTCTATTACTTTAAAAGCAGGGGAGGGAAAGGACATTAGGAACTGTCAATGGTGTTCTCTACAATCCACACTCCTACCATTTAGTGTCAAAACACATTTTTCTTATGAACACACTGTTCCTACCCTTTCGACAAGAGAAATTTACAAGGCTCCTCTTATTTCATAGATCAGGATCTCTGGTTTATGTCATTGCAGGCAATATTTTCTTTTTTTTCTTAATATTTTTTTCTTTTTTTAAGATTTTATTTATTTCTTTTTTTGAGAGAGAGAGAGAGAAAGAGAGAGAGAGAGAAGAGAGAGAGAGTGCACAAGCAGGGAGAGAGAGAGAGGGAGAGGGAGAAGCAGACTACTTGTTGAGCAGGGAGTATGACGCAGGGCTGGATTCCAGGACCCTGGTATCATGACTGAACTGAAGGCAGACACTTACTACTGACTGAGCCCCCTAGGAACCCCACAGGCACATTTTCACCAAATATGTTGCTATAGTCCACAATCTGGTTATTTAATTATTTCAAGTCCCTTCCTTCCTTCCCTCCTTCCTTCTTTCCTCTCTTTTTTCTTTCTCTTCCTTCCTTCCTTCCTTCTCTCCTTCCTTCTTTCCTTCCTTCCTTCCTTCCTTCCTTCCTTCCTTCCTTCCTTCCTTCCTTCCTTCCTTTCTTTTTCTTCCTTTCTTCCTATCTTCTTTCTATTCAAATTATTTGTTATGGTAATATCCCACTTGATATACCACTTAGTAAAACAATGTTGTGTTAGTTTTGTATAATATTATAATTTATATTATCTCTTCTTTGTGCTATGGAATAAATAAAATCCCTTAAAATTAAAAAGAAATGAAATGCTAGTTTCTGAATTAATTAGGATATGTGTTAATTTGCTATAACACTAAGACCTTAGAGTTCATATACTTAAATGACATTTATATATGATAAAAATGCATTTCTCTCTCCCAAAACAGTCTAGTGCAGGAGGACAGCCAGGTTACATAAGCGGTTATTTTCAGTGAGGATATCCAGGTTATTTCATTGCTTTGATCACCTACAGGGTATCTCCCTTACCTGCTGGCTCACAAGCACCACATTTGCTTTCCTTGGAAATAAAAAAAGAAGAGAAATAGAGGACCATCATATTAATTTTTAAAACTTATGACCAGAAGCTACTTCTATTCCTTTGATTTGAATTTAGTCACATGACCACAAATAGCAGTCAAAGAAGTTGGAAAAGGAAGTTTCTGGCCTTGCACAGAGTCCTCTGACTAAAGGAGAGAATAGTAAATAGAGGACAATTAAATCTGCCCAGGAGAAAGCCAGAGAAGAATTAAACACAGAAATAATTAAAGCAGTTTCTAGAGAGGTGTGGTTAGGAAGAAGATGAATGGTAGAGGGAACTTCTGATTTTCATAGTGAAACTATTCTACGATATTTGATATTTAAGAATTGTTTTGCATGATGTACTATAGTTTTATTTTAAAAATTAAACCATAAAACAATACACAGCATTAATAAACACGAGGGAAAATTTGAAGGATAGTGAGCAAGGACATAAAGTCAAAGGTAAAAACATGTACATTTGGAAATATATAAGAGTTTTGTAAGAGTTTATGTAAGAGTTTATGACACAAAAATTGGCATTTAGAGCTTTAGATATTGTTTATACTATTTAAATATATGGAGAAATATATTAATTTGCCTGAGATTAATAAAACAAAAGTGCTCCCTTTTCCCCAGCACCTGCATCATCATGGTCACTTAACATTTTTAAATCTTAAAGAATTATTAAAGAAAAAACAAAAAATGAAGTAAAATAAATAAAAGAAAATACCTTTTAACTTTTACACTTTGGGGGCACCTGGGTGGCTCAGTGGGTTAAAGCCTCTGCCTTCGGCTCAGGTCATGATCTCAGGGTCCTGGGAGCGAGCCCCACATTGGGCTCTTGGCTCAACGGGGAGCCTGCTTCCCCCTCTCTCTCTGCCTACTTGTGATCTCTCTCCTCTCCGTCAAATAAATAAATAAAAACTTAAAAAAAAATCAATCTTAAAAAAAAAAAAAACTTTTACACTTTGTAGTTCTTGCTCTAGTCACAAAGTAAAATTTACAGTGAGAGATAGGCTTAGAAGTGTGTATCACGTAAGGACACGTTTATATGCATGTGGGGTGTGTGTGCATGTGCATATGGTTAGAGGAAAAGAAGAACCTCTTTCAAATAATATAATTTCATATTTGTATTTTTAAAAGTAAGTTAATATTATTAAATAATTTCCTCATATTTGTTTTAGAAACAGTATTTATTTTGAGTGTTTAAATAGTAATGTGAAGTTTCAAAATGAAATGACAAGCTTGACAAAATATGCTTTTAGTCTCATTATGTTTCTCATTTCTAATACAACATGAAATTCACAGATGTAGAGAATTACAGGCACATAGAACTGGGTGAGTATGCAGTGTCTATGTATTTTATATATTCCAACACCTTTGATTTAGAGATAAGAAAACTGAGACTCAGATTACATATCTTACTCAGGATCATTGAGCTAATTTTTGCTGAGTCTGTAAGTAAATACCCATAAGCCTAACCAAAGTCAGAATAATGAGAATCAGGTGATGGAATTTCAATCATATACAGATAGATGATGTAACTGTCAAATATATACTGACTCAGTGAAAATAACCTTACAAACTTACTCATGGAAAAAGATTTTTAAAAAGATGACAATGTCATTTAAAATAGAAAGGTATTTCAAGAAATATCATATTCTTCCTTCAACATGTGTTTGCAGATTATATAATTACTTTCAATGTATAATGCAAATTTACTATTTTTATTGCTGAAATAAATCTTTCCAAAATTTATTATGGTGACACTTTCATTGAAATAAAGTATTTTCTTAAGACCATAATTAAAAATTATAGATATGTTAATGTATATTGTTGTATTTAATTATGTTTTAAAGTTAAGACATCAGTGGTTTGTAAGAAATTGTTTTTTATTTAGTCAAAAAATACACGATGTACATTGAATATAATATTTACAAATCCATTTAAGATTATATACATATATTTGATTAAATTTGTTTGTAATATTAACATGATTTATCTCCATTTTGAAGATGTCTCTAGAAAAGTATGCCTCATGTTTCTTCTGTAACAACAAAATATTTATTTATTTTGTTATGTTAATCAACATAGAGTACATCATTAGTTTTTGATATAGTGTTCCAAGACTCATTGTTTGTGTATATCGCACAACAAAATATTTCCTAATTTACTCATTAGATCTGAAACCAGAATGTCAAATGTATTTCTATAAGTATGCATGATCATTTATACTTCAACATTAAATGTTAAGATAATAACCACAAGTACTTCGCTCTCCTAAAATGATCATTAAAATCTTCATTATACAGTTTACTGTTGTCCCCTGATGAGAAAACTGGCCACGCACCAAAGAGAACTGTGCACCGGAATTAGTGATAAATGCCAAGTGCAGCCAGCAATGCTTCCACTTATGCAACTATTGCTGCTCCGCCACCCAGCAAAAACCTTATGAAATTCTATGTTAGCTGCTTCACTGCCTTTTGATATCTGAAAAGCCATTCTTCCTTTAAGCCTATTATAAATAAGTGGGTTAAAGAAAAAATATATATGAAATGCTAGTGGAGTGTAAGGAAAAGTTTATTCCCCACTGTGGTCTATAATCACTGCACAAGGCCTTCTGAGTGTGCAGGGAATTGCTATTAAATGTAAGGAAATGTAGAATCTCTACAAATTAGAATGCCTTCTCTTTAGCGAAGCTTAACATTTCAAACGTGCTTTTTGCTTATTTTTCAGGACTAAAAGGTATGTCAGGAAATGTTTTTATCAATACAAAAGACATTACATAATATAGCCAAAAACGTAAGGTGAAATTTGGTTTCGTGGCTTTTAAGATACCCAAATTTCAAAATATCAGTTTGTTCTTATTATCTGCTTCAAGAAGGGAACCTAATTCTTCACCTCTGACAGCATGATAAATCATAGTTTTTGAAAACACTAGGCTAAAGTATTTTGACATTTCAGGACATGGTAAATATTTTATGAACCAAGAGGGGCCAGTTCAATTTCTTGCATTGACTAATTCTAAGCACATCCATTTTTTCAGGGGAAATAAAGTAGTCTGAAAAGAAAACTAAAAGAATATTTAAAGACATGATTAAAGTATATATACAGTGACCATGACATTTAGAACATTTACTTGCTCTTAGTAGAGTTAGTATTGGTAAAAAGTCGCTGTGAAATTCTTATTTTTGACACAGCTGAATGTAATTGATAGAAAAGGAAGCTTTTTACTGCTCCCTGGTGAGGAAATCACTTGATGGTGATAATAAATCAATAATGAACTGCATCATGCATTTCATACCCAAGAAATGTCAAACTTCATACTAACAGAATCTAGACAAGACATGCTGGTATTCCATGAAAAAATAAAATTATAAAAACACTGATTTTAAGATACCATTTTCTATTCCTCTTGAAGACAATTCCTCTGTGAATCAGTGAGAGTGGCTTGATCCTGTATCATAATTACATAATCAAAATTATATCTAATTTAGTGTATAATACTGCCTCCATACTCATACAATAAGAGATTAAATTATAATTACTTCATGTCCACTGTTGATGAATAAAATAAGTAGATAAATTTTAAAAATTAGCATCTATAACATTTTGATCCATTAGCACAATTTATCAACTTTTTATTATTAAAAAAATATTGTTATAGTACTTGATGAAATGATGGGAAGGGAATTCAATTAAAAGCCCACAAGTATTGAGAAAATGAGAACCTTGGGGAGTATGCACATCTTAGACTGTGCTTTGACTCAATTCTTCTCCCATGTCAGGTTTCAAACCCTATAAATTAGAGAAGAAAATGAATTCTTCCATATGAACTTGTTTACACAATTTTTCTTTCCAAAAACCATGCCTTAGACAATCAGTGTTCCTTCACAGGTGTTTATCAGGAAATGAGACATGCAAATCTAGAGATGGCCATTTGATGTTTCTGTAGAATTCAGGGGGAGATATATGAGAACATAGGACATTTTTCTCCCCTTTGTCTATTTTCTTTGTGAAAAGTGCTTGTGTGTTCAACTTCCACAATGAATTGATTTGAGCACGTTTTTATTCCCTCACTATTGTTATAAATTTAGGGAAAAAGAAATTTATTTTTTAAATTTGAGTATTGTTGACCTACAATGTTATATTAGTTTCAGTTGTACAATATAGTGATTAGAAAAGTCTACACACTGTTTTATGTTCACCCCAAGTGTAGCTACCATTTGTCACCATGCAACACTATTACAACACCATTGAGTATGTTCCCAGTACTGCACCTTTTATTTCCATCATTTATTTTCAATCCATAATTAGAATCCTGTGTCTCCCACTCTCCTTTCCCCATTTTGCCCATCCCTCCAGTCCCTCCCCTCTGACAACAGTTTATTCTCTGTATTTATGTCTTATTTTACTTTTGTTTATTCATTCGTTTTGTTTTCTAGATCCCACATATAAATGAAAGTATATGATATTTGTCTAATTTAATTTGACATATTGGTAGAACTTATTGAAAGAATTGAAAAGTATACTTAGAATAAGAGAAAATGTATGGAAATAAAAACCTATAATTAATTTTAAAATGTTTGCTATGGCCACATTTATTGTGGTGAGTATTGAGTAATGCCTAGCATTGTCAAATCACTATGCTGTATACTTAAAACTAATACAACATCTATGTCAACTATTGTTCAATTAAAAAAAAAGAACTGTTTACTCTAAGTTAAAAAGGATCATTTCCTATCTGTCTGTGGGAAGGTTTGGTATTTAATGGTGCTGCAGGAAAGAGACATAACATCCATACTTCCATTAACTAAATCTCTTCTACAAAAATAAATATAAATTAACCTCTCTATTGAAGATATAAGAAAGGACATTGACTGAGAGAAGACACGAAGATCTTAGTAAAAAGATGGGATGAACAGCAGCAGTACCTTGCAGAAAGAGAGAAAATATATTTGTAAGTTAATAAATAAACAAGAAGACAGTATTGTATAGTGCACATTGGAAAGTAAAGCCTCTTTTCCTGTTAATACAAGAGTCAAAGAAGGTATTGGATTTAAAGGTAGCTTTTAGCAAGTGTATAAGTTAAATTAAGCTTTACCACCACGTAAGACAAAAGTACTGATCTAAGTTGTTGAAAGGTCAGTATGCATTGGCATAGGGCGACCACAGCTTGATTAACACAAAATACTGTGGATCTGGCCATGTTAAGCAAAAATAGTTCTTGTTGAACCAGACAAACCTTTTTGAGACTATATATTTAATCATAACACAGTAAGCCTTTCATCTCAAGTGAAGAGGAACTGGAAGTTTATTTCAGTACCCTAAAGATTCTTTCTATCTATCATCACAGATAAATATGTCTATTTATCATCTATCATTTATCATCTATCATCTATCATCATTTTTGCTCCATATTTATGGTAGCAACGGTTTTTAAAAACCATTGGAACTTTATAAATAAAAATATCACGTTGGTAGATGGGGTTCTGGGACACATAATACAGTATTCTGGGGGGGAATCAGTTGATATTTTTCAGATTATCTACAGTGAGTATATATATATTTTTTAAAGATTTTATTTATTTATTTGACAGAGAGAAATCACAAGTAGGCAGAGCGGCAGGCAGAGAGAGAGGGGGAAGCAGGCTTCTTGCTGAGCAGAGAGCCAGATGGAGGGCTCAATCCCAGGACTCTGAGATCATGACTTGAGCTGAAGGCAGAGGCTTTAACCCACTGAGCCACCCAGGCACCCCTACAATGAATATATCTTAAATTAAAATTACAGCACCTAAAATAATCACAGCAAATAAAATATCTAAAGGAATGTTGCTTAGGCAGGCTTTGTTCATTCTATATACCAATTGAGACAACAGGGTTTAGTTTATTAAGATATTTTATCCTCAAGTTATTTCTTTTTTTTTATTTTACAATCGGAATTTTTACACTTTAGTTGAATGACACTTGCTAGAATTTTTCATTGGATTAAGGAAATGGTACAATTTCTGTTTTAAGTGTTTTGTTTATTACAGCTGACCTCTCTCCGTTTCTCTCTCTATTTCTTTCACTATCTCTCTCTCTATATATATAGATAGATGGTAGATAGATGATAGATAAATACATGCATACATACATATATGCATATATCTTTGATAAAATATCTGATCCAGTTTTATTGGATAGCTACAATGATTAAATTTTTTTCTACTTTACTTCATATCTTTCAATAGCTTGAAATGTCATAAAATCAATAAATATATGCTGAGTCTTATTATATTTATATATAATTATATTTATAATTAAAATATCAAAATATTATTTCATAAAAAGTCATGCTTTCCAATAACTAAAGTTCTGATATTAATATTAGTGAATATTTCTTTATTGAAACAAAGTAGTTGGATACTTGTTTGGATTTTTATTAGAGATAAAAATGAGTGATTCTGAAAGAAAGTGGATAATTCATAAAATGACTATTTTGAATATGAAGATGGATTATAAAACAAGATGATTGAGTTACAACTTTTTAGTGCTAAATGGGGAAACAACACTATGTTCTTTATCTCACTCTACTTATTAGAAAAATTGGGTCTTTCCCCAGAAGTAACATGTATAAAGAATTAGCAAAGAAATACCACTAATAGCCCTACATTTATTATTAAGCCTCAGGTAGTATAATACATGATGTTATTGGCCATCAGCAATTATCATATATACAGACTATATATATGTATTATATATAATATAATATATATAATATAATATAATATAATATATAATATAATATATATATATATAATATTATATTATATATAATACATATATACATATATAATACATAATACATATATATAGTCTGTATATATTATATATATACATATATCATATACACACATATATACATATATATCATATATATTATATATATACAATTTAATCTCTATTTTATGCAAATAATTTGTTCTCTTGGTATGAAATATTGGTAGGACTTAACTTTCATCCTCTTTTATCTTTATTTTTACACTTACTTTTGATTATAACACATTTAAACTTCAAATTTAATTCATTAAATTGCATGTTTGGAGGAAAAGAAGAGATGATAATTCACCATACATTAAGTGAACAGTTATTTATTCTAACTTATAACAAAGAGAATAACCAAACTTAATATGATAGAATACATTTATGTGACATTTCAAGGTACAAACATCAAAGACTCACTCTGAAAATGATAAATGGAGATTATGCTTACAGGCAACAGATTTGTCTTCTTCACACTGAAAACTTACACTTAAAATAAGACATACTTTATTTTCCATATGTATCACATGAAATGCATGTAGATTTCCTACCTGCAGTTTTAGGAAGCTTAAGTTACTTCAGTGTGCCAGGCATTAGGGATCAAACAAATACTACATCTCTCTACATCTATCCATCCTTCTTCATGGGTTTCATATTTTTGTAAAGGGTATTGGCATGGAAATAATTGAATTGAAAATAATCAAATTACAAAGTAAAGTCATAGCACATTAACAATGTCAGACTCCTACAGAAAAAAATATTAGGTTGTTATCCTCCTACCGAAGCTGAGAGATTGTAGTGTTACCATCTTCATTGGCCTTCTATATTCTTACTGAATTTCTGATTCTCGTTTTATCAATTAGAAGTAGCATTGACATTTTCAGCTATAATTGTGTGTCCATTTCTTCTCAGTTTTATTAGTTTTTGTTTTTTTGTGTTTTTAGCTCTGTTGCTAAAAACATGCACATTTTGGATGGTTATGATGTTGCGGAAATTGACCCTTACCCTTTTTCATTATGTAATATCTCTTTAATTTAATTAATAATAACCATTGTTCTGAAGTGTTTTGATACCCTAGCTTACTTTTGGGTCATGTGTTCCCTCATTTCTATACTTTCATTTTTCATCTGTCTGTGTCTTCTTAAAGTGTTTTTCTTGTAGAAAGCTTATTGATAATTCTTGCTTTTGTACCCATTGTAACAGTCTCTTCCTTTCTTCTGTTGATGTTGCATTTAAGTCATTCACATTTAGTTTGGTTATTGGATATATCTGAATTACACTGTCATTTTGCAGACTGTTTTCTGTTTGTTCCATGTGTTCTTTCTTTTTTTTTCATTTTCTGGATTCTCCAGAGCAAATTGGTCATTTTAATCATACCATTTCATCTTCACTATTCAGTTATGTTTTTAGTGATTACCCCGAGGTTTCAATATTTATCTTTAATTAACCACAGTCAAATAATATTATATAGCTTCATGTATATTATAAGGGATTTACAACAATATATTCTTGATTTCTCAGTTCTTTCTCTTATAATATTATTATCATATATTTTATATGTGCTGTGTATAATTAATACACTGTAATGATTTTGATTTAGATAATTAAATAACTAAAAAGGAGAACACTAATTTTATTTTATTATCTTCATTTATTACTTACTCCATTCCCACTGCTCTTAAATCCCTTTTATAAATTTATAATTTTGTCTGTTATATTCTTTTAGTCTGAAGAATTTTCTTTAACATTTCTTCAAGGTCATTTTCTTTTTTTTTTTTAAGATTTTATTTTTTTTTTTGACAGAGAGAAACACAGCTAGAGAGGGGACACAAGCAGAGGGAATGGTAGCAGGAGAAGCAGGCTTCCTGCGGAGCAGGGAGCCTGATGTGGGGCTCGATCCCAGGACTCTGGGATCATGACCTGAGCAGAAGGCAGACGCTTAACGACTGAGCCACCCAGGCGCCCCTCAAGGTCATTTTCTAGTGGAAAATGCTCCTACTTTTAGTTTAGCTGAGAAAGCTGAATTCAGAATTCAGGTCTTTGGACTCAGAATTATATAATTGGCATTCTTCATTCTACATCTTTCAGATGTAGAGCATGAAAATTTTCAGCCTTGATAATTGTGTGAACCAATTCCTATCATAAATCTCCTCATATATCTCCCTATAAATCTTATTTGTTCTGTTTCTCTGGAGAACCCTGACTAATGCAGTGTGTCTCTACCAAATCTCATAGCAGTAGTTCACTGTTACTTTCATTCTTTACATTGTAGGCTAGGATTGGGGGACAGGATACGGGTATTCTCTGATGTTCTGATTAAGTCTCAGTCTGTCACTGTCTCCCAAGGTGTCTGGGAGTGTCCTTCAAAATTATACCCTTCCTCTACCAGCTGTAGTCCCTGGTCCCAGGAGGTATTTCTTCTCCTCCCTCAGAGGTAGAAATCGCACATACCCCCACTTCCCATTTACAATGGTTGTTCCCAATACCTCATTGGTGATAGTTTATGTTATTCTCCCCATGGATTAAAGAATTTTTCCTCCATAATTGATCTTGGAGGATTCTTATGCAGTTTTTTGCCCCTCCCACAACAGCTATTATCCCCGCACCTCAAACCATTTTTAAGAAGCAAATTTTCTCAGCATGCACCCCACCATTTCTGTGAGATTTTGTGGGGGTTCATGGCAAAAAGGCCAGCAAGAAGGTGCTATCCCTCTCTATATCTGTGGCCATTAGGGGCTTCATAAACTTCTGCCAGACTTCTATTGGCCACTGCCAATCCACCAACTATCCTAGCTATTCTTCTTACCCTGCATTCTACATCCTTTGCCTTCCTAATATAGTGTTGGCCCTATACCCCCCTACAGGAGTCTGTATCTTCTTAGATTTAATATTATTTTATTGTTCTGAAATATCAGCTTTCTGATGATTTTAAGGAGTCACCAATCTGCACTTTGTCTGAATTTTTATCTTTCTTTAAGGGTGGAGTGATGTTCTTTTCAACTCTATATATTCCTGAGATGAAACCAAAGTGAATGTAAATCTTTTAAATCCAGGGCCCCTGGGTGACTCAGTCAATTAAGCACCTGCCTTTGGCTCAGGTCATGATCTCAAGTCCTGAGATTAAGCCCCACATTGGGCTCCCTCCCTGCTCAGCGTGGAGTCTGCTTCTCCATTCTCCTCTACCTCCCCACCCACTCATGTTCTCTCTCGTTCTGTTCTTTTTCTCCCACTCTTTATCAAATAAATAAATCTTTAAGAAATCATTTAAGGCCGTGGATTCTGCCTTCTAAATCAGCATTTAAAACATTTACCATTGTTTAAACATGTAAAGTTGTTCTACGTCAGAACAGCACTCATAAATGTTCTTCACATACTGGAAATAAGGATAAGTGCTAAAGAGAAAGCTTCCTAAAAATGAGATGTTAGGAGTTATCTTATTGCACCAGATGAACTCTGCAGTCAGATATGAAATAATTACATTTCACCATACTTCCTTAAAGTAAAGATTTTTCCAACTCTAAGAATTTCCATTATTTGGCACAGTTTCAAGAATACAAGCTTTGCATAATACATATAGCTGGACAGGCAGTGAAGAAATAAGCCTAATGACATGGAAACATACTGACAAAACCCAGGAAAGATTGATGTTGACACTTCACACCCCTGAATGTTACTTAGGATGTGGATTATGCAACAAAATTTTAATAATGGCGTATGAAGAAAAATCAGCATAAGTAACATCAAAAGAAACAAGTGAACAATTGGAAGTATTACAAATGAGATGCTTGTATTAAAATAGAGCATTCTAAGTATCCAAATAATATTTTCTTCAACTAATATTGATTTCCCTTTCCACCTACCCATTTTTCTTTGGGTCTTGTGCATAAAGGCAATTATCATTTAGATTGTTTTTAGTCTTTTGAGACTAAGAAGAAATATCTTAATGCAGAAATGTACATTTTACTTGTTCATAAATTGGTTTGTTTTACAGCTTTATCTTCTCTGTGACTCATTACATTGATAACTTTAGGTTTATGCTGCAATATTTTCCCAAAATTCTTTAATTCAAATTGATAGAAGTTGTATATATTTCAAAGACAGTTCTATTCTTAAGAAAAGTAATTGTCTATTAGAAAAATGCTCATTGGTTCATTAAAATGCCATATTTTCTTTTTTTTAAGATTTTATTTTATTTATTTGACAGAGAGAGAGAGATCACAAGTAGGCAGAGAGGCAGGCAGAGAGGAGGAAGCAGGCTCCCTGCTGAGCAGAGAGCCTGTTGTGGGGCTTGTTCCCTGGACCCTGAGATCATGACCTGAGCCGAAGGCAGAGGCTTTAACCCACTGAGCCACCGAGGTGCCCCACCATATTTTCTTTAAATATTATATCCTTAGATTTTAGCAAAAGCAAGCACATCTGTTTATTTTGGATCTTATAAACCTAATTGTCATTTTTTAATTTTATAATTATATTATTTGTAACATATTGAGAAATATATCAAAATATATATAATATAGTAAACAAATACAAAATTAGAGATAATATGAAAAGTCAATGCTTATGCTCAGGTTTTAAAATCTTAGCTAACATAGCAAGCATTTAATTAAAATTAAATATACTAAATTACTTAATTTTAAAAATAATTTTATAAAGCTAGTCAGTTAATGCCATTCTTACTGTATAGATGATGAAATTAAGGTTTGGATTTCAAGATCACCTAATTAAAAAACGTTAGGGTCATGGCTCAATTGCAGTTCATTTATCTCCGTTGTCTATATCTTTAATGACAAAGCTATGAAAATTTTATGAATTTTTGTCAAAAAAATCAATATAATGGATATTAATGCATATAGAATTTGTACGTGTGTGCATACACACACGTGCACAGAGGCAAACATACAGAGGTTCATAGTAATTTAGAATCATAAAAATCATTTCTTAGTAAAGCTAGAAAAAACTTCAGGTTTAATATCTTTTTTTATTTAAGTATTCTCAACAATATTCCTTTTGAGGAATCCATTTTACCACATTATACTTTCAGCTCATTTCATAATTTTAAATCAGATTTGGGTAGACTACAGAGTGTGATACAGATACATTTTATTAATCAATATCTTTTAATGGTTAGTCTTCAGTAAAAATTATATATCTTGTAGGAGTTGTGGATCTTGGAGAGATCCCGTGATTTAATCACTCACACTTTTTCAAGTTGCCTTTAGTTAAATAAAAGGGGATATAAATTCCTACACAAAATATTCAATTTCTAACTTGCTACACTTTTTTTGTTAGAAGTAAAAATCTGAATTTCTTGTTATCACTTGAAACATACCCATCCAACAAAATAATCATCTAAGTGAAGACTTTCGGGCTGAGTGAAGAACATCAATAATGAACAAGGCATTCACAGTGTGTAATTCAAGAATATTAAATGTAGAGAAAGAAATGGATAATTACATTAGCAAATGAAATAGACTATAAAACAAGGATAGAAAAATACTATAGGAGTATACATCTGAGGTAGCTAACAGATTTTAGAAAGGATGGAGTATTCGCTATTCTAAAAGAAACACTTGATGCAACATTGATGTTAAGAACATAAAACGAAATATAAAATAACAAACCAAAAAAATCACAATCAAAAAATATACATTTTTAAATTAAAGTTAGGAAGTCACTAAATCTATAAGGATTTTCTGGTAATTTGTGTCAACTGAAAATATTTATCACCTCAAAACTTCCCTTTAACCTTTATTATCATATCCCCTTTCACTCCAGACCCTGATAACCTATGACCTGCTACTTGTCCCTGTAGTTTTACCTTTTCCAAAAAAATCAAATGCGTGTATAGAGAATGTAGCCTTTACTTAGCATAACATTTACTTAGCATAACATTTTAAAATTATCTGTATCACTGCATGTATAAGTAATGTGTTCCTTTTACTACTGAGTGCTATATTGTACAGATGTGCCACATTTCTTTATCCATTTTCCAGATATGGACATTTGGATCATTCCTAGTTTTGCCATTATAAATAAAGGTCTTATGCACATGTACCAATCATTATGCAAATACATGCAATAATCATCTCTCTTGGGTAAAACACCTAGGGGTGTGGGAGTTGGGTCATATGGCACTGATTTAATTTTACAAAAAACTGCCTAATGGTTTTCCTCAGTATCAGTGGCATTTAAAAAATCATCAACTGTGTATGGGAGTTCCAGGTGATCTAAATTCTTTCCATGCCAGAACTTGCTACTTTCAGTGGTTTTGTTTGTTTGCCTGAAGTTTTGTCATTCTATTATGTTTGTAGTGGTATCCCTTTGTGATTTAAATTTGAATTTCCCAAGTGAGTAATTATGTTAAGAACTTTTTCATGTGTTTATGCCATCTTTACTTCTTTTAGGGTAAATTGTCTGTAAATTATCTGTTCAAATTTTCTATTGTATTTGTCCTAATTACCGCATTTTGAAAGTTCTTTATAGTCTCTGAATAGTGGACATTGGTCATTTATGCATTTTGCAAACATTTTCTCCTAGCCTGTTGTTTGTCTTTTCTTGTTTTAATAGAGTGTCTTTCAAATAGCACACATTTTTAATTTCAATGAATTTCAATGTATAAACTATTTTACCTAATGGATTGTGCATTTGATGTCCTATCTAAGAAATCTTGGCATAAATATATATCATAAAATTTGTGTTCTATACTTTCTCACAGAAATTGTACAGTTCCAGGTTTTACATTTTGGTCTATAATTCACTTGGAGCTAATATTTGGATATGGTGAGAAACCCGCGTTAAAGGTTTTTGCTTTGCATTCGGCTATCTAATTTTTTTCCCCCACACAATTTATTGCAGAGTATCCTTTCAACATTGGATGGTCTAAACATCTTCCTTTAAAAAATAATAATAAAAGGCCATATATGTGTGCATCTATATTTGAACTTCCATTCATTGTTTTTTCCTGTTTTCCAACTTTATTTAGAAAAACAAACTGAGGTCCCAGTATCCGCACACCTTCCTCCACCCCATGAACTTTCTATTATGTCTCATAGATCTGTATGAGATCATATGTTTGTCCTTATGCTACTTGTTTTTTACTTCAGTCTTTAGATGGATTGTAGCTTTGTTTCCCAGTCTTAGACCAGATAGTGCAAATTCGCAAATACGTCTTCCTTTTTCAAAATTGCTTGGCTATTCAAGGTCTTATACTCTTTCATAAATTTTAAGAATCACTTTGTGGATTTCTACAAACAAAAAAAATAAAAAGGAGCATAATGTGATTTTATTTTTATAATGCTATATATCTAGAGGAATTTGGGGAAAATAATAAATTAATAGATAATGTTTCTTTAGAAAGTTCATGAATGTTATATATGACTCAAATTTAGAATTTAAGCTGATTATCATTCTCTGAGCTAATATATGATTTGATTTTTTAAAATAATTTTTAAATAATTGGAATATTTTAAAGTATTCTGTTATCAAATATTTTGTCTGTATTATTCTTTCTTCTTTTAGATTTGAAATCCATGCATGTTTTATCACAACTTTTAGATGCTGTTTATTTTTTGTTTTTCTACATTCTTTTCATTTTAAAAATCTGAACACTTTATATTGGCCTATCTTAATACATGGGAATCCTTTCATACATCTTCCATCTCTCTGCTAAAATTACATACCTCTTTGTATGCCACCCTTTACCTTCACTACATCCCATAACATATTAATTATAGCTATTTTAAAGACCCTTCCTGATAATTCCAACGTATGCATCATTGTCATGTCCTGTTTTCATAATTGCTTTATCTTTGACCAAGTTTCTTTTTCTTTCTTTACTTTTTTGGTGTATTTGATACTTTTCATTAGATGATAAACATCATAAGTAAGGCAATAGTAATTGAGACAACTGCTATTTAATCCTTGAAAGGCTTCCTCCCTTTGGCCATTAATGTGAGCAAATTAATCAATCTATCCATGAGTTCATCTGGATTTCAGTTTAGTTCAAGATAAGACTTACTAGTGTGTCTGACTGCTTCCTCTTACTCCTAAGCTCTTTCTTTAATAAGAGAGACAGTTTGCATGTTCTGTTTCTTCTTGATGGGGCTGCTGTCCCTTCAGAATTCAGGTTATTTGGTTTTCTTGTCTTTTTTTGGTTTCAGAAATTCAGGTTACTTGTTTGTTCTCTGATGTCTTTGATGGACATAAGTGAAGTTACAAATTTATAAATTATTTGGTTTATTATTATTAAAATTGGAGTGATCTCTGTAGCTTTCTGCATCCATAATGGAAGCAGAAAACTGGAGATTATTCTTGAGAGTTCTTTTTCATCTCTAGTTTTGAGTCCTTCACCAAGTTCTTTGGATTTCATCTCCTAATGATCTAAGAACAACACAATCAAAACAGATTTTTTTGGGGGATGGGGATAATCATTCCTATACTTTTTCATGATTTTCTTCACTACCATTCAAAACCCTTAATTATTTTTAAGGAAGAAAGTCAATCAAGGGCCACATGATTGATGAAAATTTCACAACAATTTTAAATGTTTCAACAACAACAAACAATCTGACCGGTCGACCTTGTATTCCTTTTCCTGTGATGAGCTGACAATTGATTGGTGTATTTTGTATCCCTCATATACATAAACCGCAGCCAATCAGATACCCAGCAAACCCTCCACACCCTAAGGCCTCTAATTAAAAACCTCTCAGACCTTACCCTGGGTGTGACTTCCTTACCTCTGTCCTAACCCGGACCAAGGAACTTCAACCGAGAGCACTTCCATTAAAGCCTGCCTTGATTCTACTCGCCTGTCTCCTCTTTTCCACTGCTGATTCAAACCTGACAAAAAATATTCATTTTGAATATTTTGACAGACTGAAACTAATTGTGTTGATGAGAAAAACTGCAAAGGAACATTCCAGGTTCAGAGACTGAGTTGAGATTTTTGAAAAATCTTTCCTTGTGATAAACTGTGGGAGGTAGTGGGAGATAAGTATTAGGATCCTCTAGGTCCATATTTTATACTAATACCAAACGAGTTTGAACAGACAGTGTTAAGTGAATAAGAATAATTGAATAAGAATAAATGCAAAAAATAAAAGTAATGTGGAATAGTATTTCCACGCAATATTTGCTTATTTTGGTGTTTCTTATAGGCCAAGTCTTCAAGTAGCTCATTTGTTAAGAGAAATAATGACAGAAAGAACAACTTATTATTACCAACAATAAATACAGCGGAGTGTGATCCATATTTGGTTGCTACTATGTCTGTTGAAAGAGAAGGTCGATTAAGACATCATAGATGAAATCATTAATTCCTAGAAATACTCACGGTGGATAAGCGGGTAAAAAAACCCACATAATCATGTTTATTCAAAACTCATTTTCAAAACTACACCCAAAACGTTCTTCAGTTTGTGAAAGCAAGATAGGACCTGACATTATTCCAGATTATTTTCCTTAGCTTTGGACATGATGACTTTGCTGTTGAGAGATATCACATTTCTACCCTCTAAGATACTCGTCTTGGGAAACTGCTTCTTCACATCAGAGAAATATGAGGTTATCTTTTAAATGCAGAGCATCACAGAAATGTATACTTTATCAGTTAAATTCAGTACAATAATACATGGCCATATTCATTCTTTCTGTAATCATATTTTATCCCTAGTCTTTATAGCAGGCCAAAGTAAATCATCATACTCTTTTTATATCCTATGCTCATAGAGTTCTGTTCATTCTTATTCCATTCCCACCACACTCAATAAGAGCATGTTAGCCAAGTTATTTGCACAGAATAAATGGCTCTTGTGTGGACCAGACAAAACAGAAAATTCTAGAAAGATATAAAATATTAAAATTGGAATGATGCATCCTTAGAAAAGAGGTAATTCAGAGTTAATGAAGAGACTCTGTACATATGAAGAAGGGTAGCAGGTGAAGCTATAAAAAAAATGCAGGATTGGGTAAATGATATTGTTGACAGTTTAGCCTCAGCTTTCTAGACAACAGATGGTGAAGCAAAATATTGTATATGACTCCTTACTAGGAAGGAGTATATGTATATATATATATATGTACATATGACATAGCTACATATGTACATATGACAAAACATGTATATGACTCCTTACTACTCTTACCAGAAGTAAGAGTAAAAGGCATATGAGTTGGGTGAAGCCAGTAAACAAATAGGAGTAAATCATTTGGCTGATTACAGATTAACAAGCAGAAGTGTTGGTGTGGTCTCCTAGTAGTGGCTGTCAGTGATGGGAAGGGCATCCTTTTGCCCCATGTCCAAGTAGTAAGAATGGACTGCTTTTTAGTCCCATCATTCTCCATCAATTCTAAACAATCACAGTGATAAAATACTGCTTTCAGCACACCAGAACAGAGGTATCTCAACATACCTTACACAGGCAATATATAAGAACTCATCATCCAATACCCTTTGTTTCTTAGTCTCCCATCATTCAAACTGTGTCCTGAGGGATTGTGACTTCCCCAGATTTGTCAAGCAGAAACCAGTGTAATGAAAACTCTCCCAGCTCCAACTTCATTTTGGACCTGGCTGGTGTACAGGCTTGGTAGTCTCTTTTTGCGAATAGGAAAACTATACAGGATTCCTCATATAGATGCAACCAGAACAATAAAGTGACCCATCCTCAAGGCCCCTGAGGACAGGGGCAACTGAGTGACTCAGTCAGTTAGGTGTCTGCCTTTGGCTCAGGTCATTATCTTGGTGTTCTGGGATTGAGACCAGTGTCAGGCTCCCTGCTCAGCACGGAGTTTGCTTCTCCCGCTTCCTCTGTCCCCCTCACTCACCCCCCCATAAATAAAGATGAAATATTAAAAAAAAAAAAAAAAGGCCCTGAAGACAGCAGAAGCTTTTGCTATTATTTCTCTACTTGGAAATAAGGCAAATATGTGAATCTGTGGTATTATGAATTGTATTTGGTAAATGAACCATTCAGAGGATTTCTAATTTTAGTTCTCTTGTCAAAATGAACAATTATATATTTTAAGCAAGTAGTTGATTTCGTTAGAATTTGGGATGACTAAATCTTAATGGGATTCTTTGATAATCAATAGTATTAGCAAAGTGAAACATGGAAAATATAGAGCAGAGGTCCAGTGGGTATTACTTATAATGTGCAGAATGTGAATAGGTCTACATTCACAAGACAGCAAGGATATATACAGCTTTACTTCCAAAATATGTGTTCTGTCTTCCACTTTGAAACTTTGTGTCACAGTATGTGAAGACAAAGGGTGTTGGCATTTTTACGGATAGATAATCAAATACAGTGAAATCTTTATGATTATTTGTGTGGAGGACAGGAAATCAAGTAAATACTGTCTTTTAAACAAACTCCTTAGCTCATTCTGGTTTTTATCTATGTTATTCAATATATTGTGAATATTATTGTATTATATTATCATATTATTTTATAAATAATTTGCAATTCCTGCCCTGAAAAAGCTTAGGGTATAGAAGAGTACACCCAAAATACAATTTATTATGAGTAATGATGAGTGTGGAAAAAATGAGTAATTTAAAAGGTATGGTTATAAACATTTCAAAACAGGAAATATTGGGGACAGAGAGAAATTTCAATACTAGCAAAGAATGGGGTAAACATTAAGAAAGAGCTCATATAAGTTGAGAATTTCACATATTTCTTAAAAACTAATGGTATCTATTACAGGCAAACATACAAAAGGCAAGATATTTTTGAACAAGAAAAAGTATTTTCATAAATAAAAAATGTATAGAATGTTTTAAAGTAATAGTAATTAACTTAGTTTGCAGGAGTATAAAGTTTAGGTCAGGGATGTAATGGGGTAGTTAGAATGGATTCAGGATGGGGGAGCATGTAATATCCATCATGAATTAATTTGAGTATTTCAAGAAGCTACATAATGCAAATATTTGAAAGCTTCTGTGCCAATGATTCAGAAATATAGATTTAAAAATATAGCCTTAGCAATTGTGGAAAGTCTTGACATAGTTAACATCAGTATCAGTGAAAGTAGATGCTATAAATGAAGGAAGACATAATTTGTATGTGAGTTCATATTTTTTCACGTAATTGAACAAGTCATAGATTTAAGATATTAACAGACTTTTCACATGTGGCAAAATGCATGTGTGACTCAGATGTAAACTTCATTTATTTCTATATTTTAGTGTTGATCTTTCATATTATAATGGTTTTAAAGTAATTTAGATAGAATTTCTAAATCCTTGTCATATGAACCATATAACAATTTTAAGCTATTTAACTGCAGGTTGATAAATATTATTTAAATTTATTTTTATCACAAGGACTCTACTACTGTTATGCATTTATTTAACTTAAGATATAGTCTATTTTTCCATATTTAGTATGTTTAGTCACAATATCATCCTTCATTCTTTCTAAATGAACCACAGGGGAGAAGGGCAGAAAAGAAAAATAACTTTTTAAAACACTGTTACTAAATATAGTAGCACTTTTTTTTAATTATTGGAACAAGAATATAGAGCAAACTACAATTCTATCTGATAGTGGTAGCATCTCAACATATTGTAGTATGTCACTTGTCTTGGAATTTCTATTTAGTTTCATAAACAGCACCATTAGCATCACACTTGAGTTACATCAATCAGTCCAACACCATTACAGGTTCATATGTTAACATTTGAATAGAGAATGCCAACATTTTAAGATTTTCTTCAAATGATGAATTAAATCTATAAAGTCTGCAAAAATGTATAAGTATTGATTCCTATAACATTTTAAGACAAATATTGCCAAAATAGTTTTATATAATAAGAAAAAAACAAAGTGCATTGAAAATAACTTCCTTCTCAATGATCAACTATGTAAGCATAGACTATGATTTTCACTTCAGTTTATATCTTTTGTTATTTTTATAATATTAATATAAAATTATTTTTAGTAATAATATATAATTTGGTTTTGGTTTTTACTTTAATCTTAAGTAGAGAACTGGGGTATCCAAAAAATAAATTGTGTGTGGATTAATAATATAATCCTATCTATGCAAATATATTATTGCTATATATTACTAAGGCTATACGGCCAATATATTAGTGATATGCATATTATTAATAATGCATTAAGATATTCTGCTTTCCCACTATAGCAAATTATAGTTGGAATAAGTGATAAAGATTAATCTGATACTTTCTTCCTGTATATTTACTGGACTATTATTAAATTTTTCTAAATGATGTATTGAAATAATTATTACCAAATTGGAAATCCATAAAAACAAATGAAATACAATGTCACAAAATAATATAGAATCATGAGCTTATATGTATTTGGGGGATGAGATCAGTAATTCCATTGGGAAAGTTGTAGATCTCAAAATTTCAGGCCTTAAGACAATTTTTTATGATCTGGACAATTATTCAAAACTCTCTCTCCTACTGCTATAAACAATGTTCTAAAATTTAGATTTATATTATCAATTGATCAGAATGTATTAACATGCTCTCATTTTCAATAGATTTTTTTTTTTACCATGAAAATTATCAGTTGGGGACCTTCTCCAATATAGGTACATTATAGATGCTTTAATCTTGGCAAACACTAGTTTGGTAGAATAGTAAGTATAATTTTGATTTAATAGATTTAAATTTTGTATTATAATCAAGCTTCACTTGTGGAGAAAATCTCATAAAATGGTATAAACACAAAAAATTTTCTAGAAAAAATACAATAATTTGAACATAGTTTCACTCTCACGTGCTTCTGAATCTTTAAAATATGTTCAAACTTATTTTGTGCACATTATTTTAAACATATACAGCATTTCCTTAAGTTAGTAAATGGAATAACCTAAGTTGCTATGGACTAGCATATTATCCCAAATGTTTTTTTGTAATGTATGCATTAAAAATGCCACTTCTATAATAATTATCAATTATTAGAATTGAGCCCAAGTTGCACTGTTTGTGTTATATCTCTCAAATATCTCTCAAAAGAAAATACTTCTCACTTTCCTAATAGTAATTTTGGCCACACTGCCTGCTCGGAACGTAGCTAGCAAATAGTCTATTAGCCCAGAACCTACAATTCCTGAAACTTTACCAAATGGATTTGGGAAAGCTTGCCTATTTTGACATGGAAGTTTAGCAAAACTCTTATCATTGGGATCATTCTGTTATTTGAGAAGAAGAAAAACACTCAAGTTTTTTTATCTTTTCTCTTTTTTGAGAAGAGTGCATTCTTTTCTCTCTTGAGACTATGCATAATTCAATTCAACAAGATTACTTTATTTCTAACTAAATATTTTTATATTACTGAGGACAGTCCCTGATATGGATTTAATAATTTCTACAAGCTACATAGAAAACGTGCATATCTTGTTTTATATAGTGCTTAATAAAGTACAACTATAGATTATTTGCCTTATTATATTACAGAGATAGAAATGAAATTTCTTAAAATAAACATTTTATTTTGCATGTCAGCCAAGAACAAGGACCTTGATATTAAAATTATTCTGTGTGACATTTATGAGATGTCTGAAGAAATTTCGTCATGAAAAGGTAAAATATAAAAAAAATTAAAAAAGGTAAAATGTGAATAAAAGGTAAAATATGAATCAAAATTTACTTTGGCTAAAGAATACATTCAATACAATCATTTGCTTTCTTTTCTTTTTTTTATTTGCTTTCTTTTTTTGCTGGTTCTTTGTGCATCATATTTATACATTTATAAGCCAAACTCTTCTCTTTTATTTTTTTACCAAATCAAAATCTCAAGATATCTACTTTTGTGTTCATAGGGCCATATTGTAAAATCAGTTTTAAATTTTATAAATCTAAAGCATTGACTATTTTGGTTGTTTTTGCTGTGTTATATGAGAACATTTGTTATCTCCTTTGAGTTAAAAAAGAAACTTTGAAATTTATACTTAGTGAAAATGAGTGCTTTGTCATGATAAAATGTAATTTTAAAAATTCTAAAATTTCTTTAGCTGAGATGTTATAAAAATAGATTCTAAAGGAAACCCTAAGACAAAAATAATAAAAAGAGTTAAATATATGTGAACTACATCAACATTAACCTTTTGTTCAAAACCTTCTTCTTATCATCCCAAGACTAATATTCAAATTCTTCACTATGTTCTGATTCTCTAACCTACTCCTCCTCCCATTGTCCTTGTTCTTTTGCTTTAGCCACTCTTGCTCTTTGGCTCTTCCTTGAATAAATCAAACTTCTCCATGCCATTACCCTTGCTTATTCTGTTACCTCCTAGAATTCTCTTTCCCCATATTTTGATTGATTCATTTCCTAAATTATACCCTTGTTCCCACCTCAATATCTACTTTCTTATCTGTGTTTTAAATGTATTAATTAAAATTGCAATATCAAAAAAATAAAATAAAATAAATAAAATAAAATTGCAATATCTTAGATTATAACAAAAAATTGTGGATTATTTTCTGCACTAGATTATAAACTCCATGAGTACAGGGAAATAATTACCTCTAGAGGTCATCCTTACCTCTAGTGCTGATGCTTGGAATAGGGCCCAATGCTTATTGAATAAATCAGTAATAATTTAGGGTTTCATACTGAGGTAGACCCCAAAATGTGATTTGTACCCTTTCAGAAAAGAGCAAGAGAAATGAAAATATTTACTGTAATGAACGCATCACAAAGCTGTTAAGTGTTATCATCTCCTTTAAACTATGTTGAGATGAATAGATAATGCCCACCCTTCTCACCTTCCCATGGCTCTGCCACAGGTGTCCATGTTCTTATTTCTAGAACCTGACAATATGTTATATAACACTGCAAAAGGGACTTTCCAGATAGAGTCAAGGTTACACAAACCTTATTGCAGGGGAATTATCCTAAATTATCTGTGTGGGCCCAGTATCATCACATGGGCCCTTAAAAGTGAAAGAACGAGGTAGAAATATCAGAGATGCAGAGGAAGAAACGCAGAAGATACTTTAAGAAGAGGAACTTACTTCACCCTTAATTATTTTGAAAATGAAGACAGCCATGAGCCAGGGAATGCATGCAGTCACTAAAAGTAAACGATGACCATCAGCCAAAAGCCAGTAAACAAATGAGGACCTCCATTTCACCAACTAAATTCTGCCAACAATCTGATTGAGTCTGGAAGTAGATTCATGTTCAGAGGCCAGCCTTTCTGGTACCTTCATTTCAAACTTGTGAAATCTGAAGCAGAAATACCAGCTAAACCCACTAAACTTCAGAACTACAGAACACTAGGATAGTAAATTTATTTTCTATTAAGCCCCTAAGTTTGAGATAAATTGTTATGGCAGCAATTAACAATTAATACATGTATGAAAATCTTATCATTCCTTTGTCCTTGACTATTATTACTATTCTAAAATCGATATTGTTTATCTTATTTCTATTTAATTTTTTATTTATTTACTTATTTCTATTTAATCTTTAAGTACACTTTTAGGCAGAAAATTTCCTACATTTTTACAGTTTATTCACTAACTTTTTTTAACTGAACTTTCAACACAGATGTAACACTTTTCTTATCTGTTGTAAATTACTTGTCTTTGGTAAATTGAACATAAATAATCATTTGCTTTAGATTTTATAATCTTGATCTACCTTCCTAGGTAGTGAAAAAACCTATAATGAGATGTAAAGGTGAGTAATAATTAAATGAAGGGGTGGAGGATTGTCAGTAAGTGGGAGGTTACAGAATATTAAATTTTAAATATAGATGGAGAGGAAAAATACACAAATACACAATAAGTGATAAAAACAAACAACCTACATTAAAGATTTTTACTGGCCTCAGTAATTGAAGCCATGAAAAAGAGAACATTTATTGAAAGGCATATCTTTGGACTAGGAGTTCAGAGACTTGGATTGTAACACCACCTTATCCAGGTGTAAGTCCTTAAGCAGGTTACTTGGTTTCATAGGGAAAAGACATGTTAATCATCATCTACTGTAACAGAACTCTGTTATTATCCTTTGTCTAAAGGTTTTCATGCTTTTAAACAGGTTGTGTGCCAAATTAAAACTTACTTTTAGCAATGAATTTTTTATATAGAGCTGAAAATAAAAGAAGTGTTCTATTCACGCATGTGTTTTATTGGGAAAACAATGTGTGAGCAAGGAAATGCGTGTTTTTTTTCTTGTTCTATTTTGTTGTGTTTGTCTTTGCTTTTGTATGAAATAACCAGAATGTCTAAAAAAAAAAAAAAAAGAAAGAAAAAAAGAAATAACCAGAATGTCTACACCTTATTCCAACCAGGATAACTTGCTCTTGTTTTATTATAGGATGATATATTGACACTACTTTTACAAAACAGGGTTTTGAATATGCCAAAAAATTATCATTCTGCTTCCAGAGGAATTTTCTGGGTTATTGAGTATGCTTTTCAATGCCCACATTGACATGATAATAACTGTAATAATTAAAATAAACACAGTAAAGGCAAAAATGAACTATATATACCATGCATTATTCTAAATATTATAAGATGTACTGACCTGTTAATCCTCTCCCCAACTAATAGATATCATTATAACTTTTTATTTTATTGATAAAGAAAATGAGGCTAAAGGAGGGTAAGTAGCTTATTTAAACTCAAGGTTAGCCTGGAGTGGAGTCTGTGTTGCAACCTAAGCACTCTAATTGTGGGTGAAATTCCTCCTGGAGAAAAGTAGTCATGAGTCCTACACATAAAACCTGCTTCTGACATTTTCCTTTCAGCAATCTGGCCATTTATCCACTCCAATGGGTTAGAATAAAAGGGACTACCCAGGGGTAAAATCTGATATTCAGGCAAAACTAGGAAATTTCTTTTTCTTTTCCAAATGGTGGTTCTGCACCTTAAGTGATCATCAGATTTAACAAGGATCAAGAATCTTGCTAAAAATAAGAGATAAAATAAAGTCAATAACTGATGAAAGAAAAAATAACACTTTCTCATAATCCTACTCTGAAGTTCCAGAATCAAATTTCAGCCCTGCAAAAACAAGGTGTCCATATTTTTCAAAGATTTTATTTATTTATTTGAAAGATCATGAGTAGGCAGAGAGCAGGCAGAGAGAGAGGGGAAGCAGGCTCCCCGCTGAGCAGGGAGCCCGATGCGGGGCTCAATCCCAGGACCCTGAGATCATGACCTGAGCTGAAGACAGAGGCTTTAACCCACTGAGCCACCCAGGTGCCCCAAGGTATCCATATTTTTAACAAATACTTTAAGAGTTAATACCAGAGATAAAATTTGCTGGTAGCTCTCTTTATAATTTCCATTAAGACTATATCCTAAATGAACATCTACTGTGAAATCTCATGAAATTAGCATAGAAATTAGAATTTTTCTCAATGAAATTATATTTCCATACTGATTTAAATGTTGTACCACTGGAAGTTTTATCAATACTTTTTAGAATATGTTGAGAGTTATCTTGTAGAGCTAATGTATCATGTTTCACAATTCTAACAAACAGAATTACAGTATTTGGCCTTGAAAGTGAAGCCTACTAAATGCTCATAGAAAATATATCATAGGTGGGGCGCCTGGGTGGCTCAGAGGCTTAAAGCCTCTGCCTTCAGCTCACGTCACAATCTCAGGGTCCTGGGAAGGAGCCCCACATCAGGCTCTCTGCTCAGCAGGGAGCCTGCTTCCCCCTATCTCTCTGCCTGCCTCTCTGCCTACTTGCGATATCTCTCCTCTCTGTGAAATAAATAAATAAAATCTTTAAAAAAAAAAAAAGAAAAGAAAATATAGGGTAAAAAGGAAAAAATATATATTTCTTTCCTTACAGCAACAAAAAAGCAGATATAATTCTACACTCTTGTAAATACTATTTCTATTTTTTATAGGTTTATTTATTTATTTATTTATTTGAGAGAGAGAGAGAGAGAGAGAGAGAGCATGAGCAGGGGGATGGGCAAAGGGAGAGAAAGAATCCCAAGTAGACTCCCCACTGAGCCTGGAGCCTGACCTGGGGCTCAATCCCACAACCCTGAGATCATGACCAGAGCCAAAATCAAGCATTGGACACTTACCTGAGTGAGCCACCCAGGTGCCCCTTGTAAATGCTATTTCTAATAAGAGTTTTGTAGGATACCTGGATTTTAGATAGCATAAAATAGTCTTTAATTTCTAGAATCCCTGCAATTTCGGGGCACCCGAGTGGCTCAGTGGGTTGAAGCCTCTGCCTTTGGCTCAGGTCATAATATCAAGGTCGCATAGAGCTCTCTGCTCAGCAGGAGGCCTGCTTCCTTTCTCTCTCTGCCTGCCTCTCTGCCTACTTGTGATCTCTCTCTGTCAAATAAGTAAATAAAATCTTTAAAATCCCTGCAATTTCTATCAATGGTTATTTAAATTATGTATGACCTGTGATAATATATAAAATGACATCTCTGTTTTCTCTAGGATTTGTATATTTTCTTGCTTTCTTATTGAATCATGGAAGCATTATTGGCATTTCCTCTTTAACAATATGCTTGAAGTCAATAAACCTAAGCTAGATCACACATTGAAACAAAGAATTTTGATAATGTGAAGCTTAGTGATGATCATTAATGATACTGTGCTGCATATTTGAAAGTTACTAAGAGAGTGGATCTTGAAAGTTCTTAAGAAATTATTGTCAGCATTATTTTGCAGTGTTTATTCTAAAAATATTCTCATTATTCTAATGAGAAAGAGAACTCTGTAACTCTCTATATTGATCAATAATAAACAGACCTATTGCAGTGATCATTTCACAATATGTACAAATATTGAATCACCATTATGCCATACGTCTGAAACTAATATAATACCATATGTCAATTATACTTCAATAAAAAAAGGAAAACAAAACAAAAATGTTGAGGGTGATAGCTCTTATAAGTAAACATTTCCAATAACTTTATGTTAGGGATTCTATTTATAAAATATCCTTTGATGTAATATAAGAATTTCATATTTATAAATATATATTTTAATAAACCAATAAATTGTGCTGACTACATTTTCTAAAACCTGGAGATTAAGTTGCAGGACCTACTCTTGAATAAAACACAACAGAAAGAAACATAGAAAATGAAAAGGGGGGGGTGCTTACTTGTGTGTCCATAGTAGTTTTATTAAACATTTCATGTCTTCACAATCTTTGACATACGAAAGGCAAGAATAACTGGGGTTTGCACCTTTTTAAATGTGAAACCATAAAATGCTTATTTCTGACAGGCTCTCCAGTGAGGGAAAGACAGCTTGACAGATACACAGAGATTTAACTATAGCACTGAGCAAGTCTCAATGAATAAATGATACCATTTTTGGTTCTGTGTTAAAAGAGGAGTACTATAGAAACTGAATTACCTATAATAAGCTAAATTCTGTTAAGTAAAACAGTAAATAAACTTAAAATTAGCATATGCTTGAAATACTTTTCAGTATAGATTTTACAATGCTATGAAATTGCCCTATATTTTAATCATATCTTTTAAAATTAATAAAAATATAAAACCTCTACAGGCCTCAACCTTTATTTAATTTTACACTAATAATGATAATGATAGATGAAAAAGTCCAACTCAGCCCAGGCTGAGAAATTAGGAATTGACAATATAAGGTAGATCAATATAAAACTATGAATATGTATTTTATCGCCATTTCTGTTAATGTGATCTTTATTTTTTTCTGAATTTGTTTAATAGCTTTGAAAATATGAACGACCTAGAAAAAAAATCTCTCATAATGAATATTTTAGTGAAAAATATGTTTTAAAAATAAATATGCTATTATTAGTGGATAACCATAAATTAGTAATCACTGGCCTCGTGTGTGTGTGTGTGTTGTGTGTGTTTCCGTATGTAGCAATAATTCCTGAATTTACTCTTCATAAGGTAAGTCTTATCTAAACAAGGTAAGAGAGCTCTTCAAACCACATTACATTTCTTAGAACCATATATATATTCTCACTAACATGAAACCAGAAGAAATTCAATCTATAGATGCCACATATTTTGCAGAGAAAGAAAAAGATTGAATGTCTTGTCAGCTTATTAGTTTTAACATTGGAAAGTTTAATATAGTAAATAAATAATTACTCTTTAAGGCTTTATTAATCATAAAATGTCCTCTCTAATCATATTACTACCAACAACTCACTAGCCAGAAACTTCAATTTTACAGCTAGTTCCTACTATAGTCTCAATTCTGTCAATAAATCAGTGTGTTCTATCAAGTCTATATGTTAAACCCCATGAAGTCATTAGTATTCAACCTGCTTTACCTAACACAGAACAACTTCACTGGGTTCAAATCTCTCCAGTTCTCTTCCTCCCGTCACTGCTGTTCTGGTGACTGGTCTCCCATCCAAGTACTAACCAGGCCCGACCCTGCTTAGCTTCTGAGATCAGACGAGATTGGGCGCGTTCAGGGTAGTATGGCCGTAGATTGTTCTAGTGACTGGTAACCGAAACCATTTCTCCCCTTTATTATTGAAATAGCTTCCATCCTAATGGTCTCAATACAATCGCTCAGGTATTACAATATGGATTGGTGTAATGCAATACAATGTCTCCAAATGTTTTGTATTGCAGCCAGGTTTTTCATAGCCAAGTTCATTATATCATGGCCATAGGATTATCAAGTAATCTAGCCCCTGATTGTTTCAGCCTCAAGTCTTTCCACCATTTTCCTCTATGTTAACTTTAGCATCAGAAAACTTTTGTTTAGCCAACTATTATTCATCTTTCAAGTCTTAGTTTAAAAGTGATTTCTTCCAGGGAATCCCTGATCTTCAACTCTAGTTTAGGTAAACCATCTTCCTTGTGTTCTCTAGTTTTTTGTTTGTTTGTTTGTTTGTTTGTTTGTTTGTTTGTTTTTTTAAAGATTTTATTTATTTATTTGACAGAGAGAGAGATCACAAGTAGGCTGAGAGGTAGGCAGAGAGAGAGAGGGAAGCAGGCTCCCTGCTGAGCCCAATGCGGGGCTGGATCCCAGGACCCTGAGATCAAAAGCAGAGGCTTTAACCCACTGAGCCACCCAGGCGCCCTGTGTTCTCTAGTTCTTTCTGTAGCACATATCACACTGTCTTTAATGATTATTAGATTCATCAGTATTTTCCCAATAATAATTTTATAAGGGCTCTGGCTTAAAAAAAGTGTATTCACCATTATAGCCTCTCACATGTTGATGACACAAATTTGGCAGTTAGGAAACATTAATTGTAATTAATGCTTTCATTTCCAATACAACCTTTTAAGGGAAGTATAGGAATGTCTACACAAAAAACAAATCCAAATATTTCAAAAAATCCAAAATATATATATTTATACACACTCACACACACAAACATACAGGTACATACATATTGCTATGTGTACTGTCATTCTGTCATGAAACAAATATTGTTTGTTTACTGATCATTTGCCATGTGAAAGACTATTTTCTCTGCACTTGGGATACAGAATTGAATTTGTGTCCTTCTTTCATAGAATTTATATTTTAATGAGGTTAATGGGGAGGGGAATTTGAAGTATGTTGGATTTGGGCTCTATAGAATATTTTTAGTGTATTTGCTTATATAATATTAAATTTTGCAATACTGATTATATATTCACACTCCTACCTATTTATAGAAACATTTTGTTGAGAGATAGGATGGAAGGATGTGGGAAAAGATTGGGCAGGTCTAAAATGAGAGAGAAGATGGAAAAAACTAACATGGCTCCCTGGTCTATGTTTCTGGTATGTACTTGTAGTGAACTTATCACGCTTTCAATCTCTAATCTTAGTCATTCCTGATCTGATATTACAGATCTGATATTACTACTGACACTGAGGTTGGTCCTTCAGTTAGAAAAATTGCATGTTAACAGTTTTGTACTCCTAGGTCAGACTTTTTGTTCATTACACAATCAGAGCTCAAAGCTTCTGTTTATTAGAACTACAATTTTCTCCTCTAATCATAGAGTGCTGCTTATAAATAATTTGGAGAATTACTTATGTACATATATATTTATGTACACATTTATTAAAATGCTACTTCTCAAGGGAAAAAAGAGAGAATTGGTGTATTCTTATTTTTCATCCTATAAAGGTTAAGAAATAAAAAATACATTTCATTATACAATTAGCATCTTACTCACCACATGGGAATGGCAAGATGCAAGCTATTGCAAATTGTCAGCCTGCTAGATATAGGCAGCTCACAAATTGATATATTTGGCTTCCATGTTGATGCTCATCAATGTGTAAAAAGAAGTGATTGCTTAGATTTAAGTCAAGAGACTTCAAATTTAAAAATGTCTATTTTCATCATTCCTTGAAAAATCAGATCTGGCATCACTAAGATCAATTTCTTATATGGCTACCACCAGCTGGCAACACGTTATTCTCTTTTGATGGGGCATTCTCTTCAGTTTGCCCCATCTCCACGAATTCCTGATTGTATTATACCCAGTCTATTTACCTTACTTATGCCATCACTCTATGTTCAATGAGCAGTTTTAATTGTGCCATGTTCTATACTCTAATGGCATTTTGTACAATTATTCTTTTTTTAGAATAAACACTGCAAAATAATGCTGACAATAATTTCTTAAGGTAGTTAATCTAAAATGTATGTATTCATCAAAATCCCTACGGGTACATGCAGATTTTCTGGCATATTCTGAGAGAGAGATTAGTGGATGTGTTTAAATCACAAGAAACCTGTAATTTTTTAGCCTCCCTCGTAAAAGCCCCCATAAGATAATACATTTAGTCAGATTTCTAGATTTTGTCAAATGATGGCAATAGCAAGGAGTTTTTCAAAATCATCCAAAAATATTGAAATATGACATATATTAAAAAAGAGACTTACCTGATTGCTTCTCTCTAGTTATACCCTTATAATAAACTGAATTTATGCTAACATAGTGCTGAAGCATTCACTGTTTATTAACATTAGAGAAACTTTTGCAAGAGAATACCTTATTTATATGAAGTTTATTTATTCATGGACTGAACTTGGCTTATAACTAAAGACAAGAAAATCTAACCAAGATGACAGTGCAACTGATTTAAATCACTGAAGCAAGACATCAATTTCATTCATAGGATGTGACACTTTAAATACTTCAGGGAGTTAGTCTTTATAGTAAAATATAATCTCTTTCTTTAGTAAATATGACTTTCCTTAAATCAGATTTAAATTAGTGAAAAATTAGAGAAGATATTTCAGGAAGGAGAATTTTAACATACCTATTTTATAAGTTCCATTTTTTTAACTATAAATGTTTTCCTATATTGGTGTACACCTGGAATCTCCTTTTACCGTTATACTAGTAAGTTCTTCACAGCTTTGTTTTTTCCATTAGATCTTCTGTTTAAGGGATCTCATATTTTTTTCTTGATCTTACTATCTTCTTTTGGTTGCTAAATCCTTCATTAGTTTATTAAATATATATATATATATATATATATATATATATATATATATATATATATAAATAATTTTTGTCATTGTTAACCACTAGTATAACTTATGTCTAAATTTTTCCCTCACATTTGATTGACAGCTATGTTAAGTATAGAATTCTAGGTTGCAAACCATTTCTCTTCAGAACTGTAAAGGCATATTTTTAGCTTCTAATGTTGTGAAGTTTAATGCTGATATTACTATTGATCCTTTATGTCCTGCTTTTATTTTCTCTGAAAACTTACAGTGATTTTGTTTCCATAGTTTATGAAATTAAACAATACTCAACAAGGGTATGTTTTTTTCATTGGTTGTATTGGAAATTAAGTGAACTCTTTCAGTTTGTAAAGTCAATGTCTTAATTTTTGAAAGTTTTCTTGATTTTTTTTCAATAATGATATCTTTTTATCAATTTCCTCTTCTCTTTTTTTTTAGAACTCCTCAAAACTCCATATTGAATCTTCTGGAAATATTTCTGATTTTATTTTTTTCCTCTTATTTTCTAAATCTTGTCTTTTAATTCAATTTTTGGTTAACATTTATCTTTATTTTCCACTTATTCTTTTGATTTTTTTTGGTCATTTTTGTTACACATTTGTGTTTTCTGAAAAAACTCATTTGTTACTTTGGGTTTTTTAAGTTTTTCCTTTAAATTCCAGGTACAATTCAGTGTAATATTAGTTTCACGTGTACAATATAGTGATTCAACACTTCCATATAACATCCACTGCTCATCACAGTAAGTTCATTCCTTAATCCCATCACCTATTTTACCCATTCTCCCCTCCCAACTCCCCTCTGGTAACCATCAGTTTATTCTCTCTAATTGAGTCTGTTTCTTGGTTTGTCTCTCCCTCTCTCTCTTTTTTCCCTTTATTCATTTGTTTTGTTTCTTAAATTCCACATATGAGTAGAAGGTTCCTCAAAATGTTAAAAATATCTTATATTTAGATATAAGTTTTTAATAAAAAACTATCTTATGATCCAGTGTAATTGCACTACTGGGTATTTACCCAAGGAATTAAAAAAAATACTAATTCAAAGGGATACATGTACTCCGATGCTTATAACAGCATTATCTATAATAGCCAAGATATGGAAGCAGCCCAAATGTCCATCAACTGATGAAATGATAAAGAAGAGGTAGGGTATGTGTGAGTGTGTGTGTAATGGAATTTTACTCAGCTGCAAAAAAAGAATGAAATCCTGCTATTTGCAATGTGGATGGAGCTAGAGAGTTTTATGTTAAGTGAAATCAGTCAGTCAGAGAAAGACAAATACCATATCTTTTGTTACTTTGATATTCCTTTTAATGGTGTTGTATTATTTCTTCATGGCTTCATTGCCTTCTCTCTGAAAATATTATCACTCAGAAAAATACCTCATCATTTACTACCTGATTCCAATGAACTCTTTTAATGCTTTATATGTTTAAAAAGAATTAAATGATTTTAATTTACAAATATAAGAATAAAGGAATCATATACTATAATAAGTAAAAAAGAGTTAATTTATAGAGATACTAATTTTTTAAAAATTTTAAGAATAACTTAAAAAAACAGAAGAATAGCTTAAACATAAATCTTTTTACATCAATAACTTTAGTTATGCAAATGGTTTTTTTTTTTTTTTTTAATTTTGTTTATTGGACAGAGGGAGAGATCACAAGTAGGCAGAGAGGCAGGCAGAGAGAGAGGGGGAAGCAGGCTCCCTGCTGAGCAGAGAGCCCAATGTGGGGTTTGATCCCAGGGCCTTGACGTCATGACCTAAGCTAAAGGCAGAGGCTTAAGCCACAGAGCCACCCAGCGCCCCTCGTTGTGCAAATGTTATAAAAGATAATAACTGCTATCACACCTTCTTTCAGAAAACTGGCTTAGACTAGATTTTCCAAAAATATGGTATCATTAAGTTCTTCCTATTGAGTTACTAATTACATGAATATATTCTTCTTTTTTGTCTTTAGAAATACACTGTTCACTCATTAATTTGTGAGGTTAAGAAAAACCAGGTAGGATATCATCATCTAAAGACTACTATAATAGTCTGAGACTTCACTTTTAAGATCAATTTTAGCATCATAATCAAAGTCTAGGATATAATCAGTCTCATTGAATTCATCTTCTGATTTATGTAATAATTGTGGAATATAATACTCTGTCAATTTTCTCCTCCTTTCTATCATGCACCAAACATGAATAATCTTATTTCTCAGTTGAAGAAATCTAAAAGCACACTACAGAGAAGGATTCCCTACTTTTCTGTTAATACTTAGTGAGAGATAATGCTATACCTTCCTTACACATATAAAAAAATAAAGGGTAATTATTTATTTCATTATTTCATCATTATTCTAAATGTCTCCAGAATTCTTCCCTATTATTATTTGATTTTTATTTGGGAATAACTGATGATTAAAAAATAATTCCTAGATTAATAAAGTAAAATATTTTTGTAGGAAAAAGATTATTAAGATTCTATAATGTGTCTTAGATTTATGAAAGTATCCAGGGTCCATAATGTAATTGAAAGATAGAATGAGTATTATTTTATTTTTTTTAAATAAGTATATTTGTTTCCCTCTCCAGGAAGACCTCTAAAAGAGAATAAAAGTCTGAATATATTCATTTTTCCATACAATTAGAAATACTCAAAATACTAATTTTTAAAAATATAATTAACTGCCCAATAAAAAATCATTTATAATTGTTTCAAATGGTATGAAAGGAATAAGAGTACACATTAATATTTCCCTTGCCATAAATATTTACTGAGTTTCCAGGTTGAGTTTTCCTGTCTGCTAGTTTTTGTCTCTATTTTTCAGGTTATAGGTTTTCCATAGGTATTTTGGTCATCTGATCATAATTAAGAGTTAGGGGTTAAGGCTACTTGGAAGATCCATTAGGAGATATGCTTTACCAAATGTAGATTAGAATCTAGCGTATCCAGATAGGTGTTTTTGGAGAATTTATGTTGATATTATCTCATTTTCAATCTTATCAGGATGGTTGGACTTTTTAATTAAGAGTTCCCACATTTCACTTGGATGTTGATATCTTATAATTCTGAATACTGGGATTTGAATAGCAAAAGAGATCTGTATGCTTAGCATCTAGGCCATCTAGGCCATTAACTCTCTGTTTTAGGTTCAGGAAAAGAAAAAAAAATGTGCAGTTTTGTGCTGCCATGGAAGAAAGATAATTTTTTGCCTACATAATGTTAGAAAGAGCATCTACAAAAGCCATTTGCTTTACAAATTTTAGCTGCCTTATTTTAGTGACACTCCTTTAAGCCCTTACTTCCAGGTGCAATTTGACTCAAAATTCTCAGTCCTCAAAGAGTTGAAGATTCTAAGGTGTGAATCCCAGGAGTTTTTAATTCTTTACTGCCTTTGGCTCAGGTCATGATCTCAGGGTCCTGGGATCCAGCCCCGCACCAAGCTTTTTGCTCAGCAAGGAGCCTGATTCCTCCTCTTTCTTTGCCTGCCTCTCTGCCTACTTGTGATCTCTCTGTGTCAAATAAAAAAAAAAAAAAATCTTTAAAAAAAGATTTTAATAAAAAATAAAATAAAATAAAAAATAAAAGTGAGGGACGCCTGGGTGGCTCAGTGGGTTAAGGCTTCTGCCTTTGGCTAGGGTTGTAATCTCAGGATACTGAGATGGAGCCCATGTTGAGCTCTCTACTCAGCGTAGAGCCCACTTCCCGCCCCCCCTGCCTACTTTTGATTTCACTCTGTCAAATAAATAAAATCTTAAAAATAAAATAAATAAATAAAAGTGAATATGGATCCATCTAATATTTCTCTAATTTTTGTGAACTTATGATTATAGCAAGAATATAATGCTACAAATGTATTAAAGTTAATTACAAAAAAAAGTTAATTACAGCTATATTGAAGTAATACTATAAGACAAAATAGGAATTCAAATCATTTTCACTGCAAGGCCTAAAGAATGTGCTTGATAATTAGAAATATGTATTTTGAGAATTAACTTGGTTTTATACATGTTTATTTTAAATTTTCATTTCCATTTTATGTAAAGTCTATATAAACATTTATGTTTCAAGTCAACATAAAATTGTAAGATTAATGAGTTTATTTATAGCTTCATAAAGGAAAACTTCTCCAAACTTTCCGTTAATTTGCTTTTGTTTAAATACAAAGATATTTCACAGACTAATTCAAGATTTTCAAGGTACTAAGAGAAGAGAAGCCTCAACCCAATTAGCATACTTTTTTTTCTAGAAAGTGATGTCTCCTCTGGTTTGCTAAGTGTTCTACTTCAATTGCTATTCAAACACTAGACTGGTTGGATTTGAGTTTAAAGACAACGGGATTAATCTCCAAGTATTTAAAGTTTAAGAGGTTTTTTTTTTATTAATTAATTTATTTATTTTTTATTTTTTTTGAAAAGCTGAGTGGGTTTTAGTATCATAAGGGAATTAAGTGGCTTTTGAAAGTGATTTTTATATCAACATGCTTCAAAGCTTCTGTAGGTTTCAGGCAACCATTTTAAAGATATTTTGTTCAAATAATGGATTTGTTTTATTCTCAGATAAATCACCCAGTAATCCTTTGCTTTGCAGCTTATAGTTGCTGTAGCCAAGGTTAATTAATTAGAAATATTAAAGCTTGGATTAACACTTGGACCTGATTCACAAATCATTTGGTTGAAAATATCTAAGTTGCCCAGTAAATTTATTTTTTAGAACTTAATGCCACACTCGAGAAAAGTTGGTTTAAAAACCCCAAACATTTGTCTTGCAGTAGGTAAACTATAAGAAATAAAAAAGAGTTTTTATAGTTTTCCACCAGCCAAAGTATCTTAAGTTATACTCACTTGCAGCTATTTCTAAAGATCTGTTATATGTCCTTGCAAAATAAAATTAATATATTTTACAAACCCAAGAGAATCAATGAGCTGAAGTTGGTATGTAAACACATAGTTTGAAGATAATGTTTTCTACAGATTAGAAACTCTAGATTTATTAAAGGTGAACCTTAAAGGATATTATTTACACAATAGTAATATGTAATGCCCATTGCCAAAGTCTAACCAAAGAAGATGAAAATGAAGATATGCTTTCTGAGTTTTTGTTGGTAAGAGAAAATCAAAATATAAAATACTTCTTCCTAAAGATCTGTAAAATAAAGATTATGTTTTTGCATGTTAAACAGGAAATTCAAGTTCTAAAATATAATCCTTGTTGTTTTGGGTCAAAAAACAAAATCAATAGCTCAATAAAGAATTAATTAGCAGATATTTTCTGTAATGGGCCAGATTTTAAATATTTTAGGCTCTCAAGGTATGATGATTTCTGTCACTCAAATCTGCCACTGTACTGTAAAGGCCACCATAGAAAAATGTGGGAACAAATGAATGTTACTATATTCCAATAAAATTATATTTATAGTCACTGAAATTTGAATTTAATATAATTTTTCATAAGTCACAATCCTTTTTTTAATGTTTTCAAATATTTAAAAATGTTGAAACCATTTTTAGCTCCTGTCCAAAACTAAAACAAGTGGTAAGCTAATTATGTCCTGAGGTATATGATCTGCTCACACCTACTCTAGTACTGTGAATGGTGTGGTGTTTAATTCTGAGCTAAGAGATTACAGGGGGAGTGAACATTGCACAAAGGCTAGCTCATTGTTATTGCTCAATAAATATTTTCTAAATAAATTCTTGATTTAAAGTCAATCAGAGAAAGATAATTATATGATCTCTCTGATATGAGGCATTTGAGGGCCAGGCCAGGAGCTCATGGGGGAAAAGAAAGGGAAAAAAATGAAACAAGATGGGACCTGGGAGGGAGACAAACCATAAGAGACTCTTTTATTTATTTAGTTAGTTAGTTAGTTAGTTAGTTAGTTAGTTAGTTAGTTTTTTTTTTTTTTTAATTTTTATTAACATATAATGTATTATTTGCCCCAGGGTACATGTCTGTGAATAGTCAGACTTACACATTTCACAACACTTAACATAGCACATACCCTCCCCAATATCCACAACCCAGCCACCCTATCCCTACCCCCCTGCCTCCCAGCCACCCTTAGTTCGTTTCGTGAGTCTAGGAGTCTCTTTTTTTGTTTGTTTGTTTTATTAGCATATAATATATTATTTGCCCCAGGGTACATGTCTGTGAATCATCAGGCTTACACATTTCACAGCACTTAACATAGCATATACCCTCCCCAATGTCCACAACCCAGCCACCCTATCCCTACCCCCTGCCTCCCAGCCACCCTTAGTTCGTTTCATGAGTCTAGGAGTCTCTTATGGTTTGTCTCCCTCCACATCCCCTCCTGTTTCATTTCTCTCCCCCAACCCCCCACAAATTGTTAAATATATTAGCAATCTAATGTGCTCTCTCCTCCTTCTAGTTCCCTTCCCAGAAGCAAATCTAATTATATCTAAGGAAGAAAATAACATTATTAATAGCCTCAAATTTTCTCTATTTTTTCTGCACATAGTAGGTTGTATTTTATTGTAAAATAAAACAAAATGATCAGGCATACCAATAAACAATTGACATAACTTGAAACGAAAAAAAAGTAGTAATATGAATAGATTAAAACCAATTATTAGAAATTTTAGAGTAGAGATTTTAAATAATTGTGATCAGTAAGATAAGAAAATGAGAAAAGACAGATTTTCAGGAGATAAATATTAAAAATAAATAAAATTTCCTATTTGACAGAAACAACTAAAATTATAAAACCAAAATATTTGTTTAATAATAGATTACAACTAAACAGAGGTATAGACTATTCTATAAGAAAGCACAGAGATGAAAACAAACAGAAACTACATAAAAGAGCATTATACCTTTTTCGCAACGGGTTTGGCGCCAGAACACAGGTGTCGTGAAAACCACCGCTCAACTTAAACCAAAATGGGAAAGGAAAAGACTCATATCAACATCGTTGTCATTGGACACGTAGATTCGGGCAAGTCTACCACTACTGGTCATCTGATCTACAAATGTGGTGGCATTGACAAAAGAACTATCGAAAAATTTGAGAAGGAGGCAGCTGAGATGGGAAAGGGCTCCTTCAAGTATGCCTGGGTCTTGGATAAACTGAAGGCTGAACGTGAACGTGGTATCACCATTGATATCTCCCTGT